>CM022299.1:91470654-92064407 GCA_011799875.1 Thinopyrum elongatum
GTGATTCTTCTTATGATCTTGAAAATTTATTTAAGCCTCATGATGAATATGATATTGATGATAGTGTTTGCAATAATATTGAAAGTGGGTCTGGAAGAGTTCAACTTTAGGTAATAATGATCCCACTACTTTGGAGAATGATCAATCTTATGATTTTTTTATAAAAGTAGGCTTGGAGAGGTTATGACTTTATTTGATGATAATCCCACTATTTTGGAGGAGTGTCAACTTTGCATGCATGTGGATCATGTAGAGAATATGTTGTGTGATAGCTATATTGTTGAATTTGAATATGATTCCACATGTAATTATTATGAGAGAGGGAAATATGGTTGTAGAAATTTTCATGTTACTAGATTACCTCTCGTTATGTTGAGATTGTCAATGTTTTATTCCTCTTCCTTGCATATGCTAGTTTTTGCTTGCCTTGATAATTTGTTTGCTTATAAAATGCCTATGCACAGGAAGTATGTTAGACTTAAATGTGATTTTCACATGCTATATTATGCTCTCTTTGTGCTTTAATTTTTGTCTTTCATGTGAGCATCATTAAAATTATCAACGCCTTGCTCAAAGGCTTTAAAGAAAAGCGCTTGTTGGGAGACAACCCAATATTTTTATTTTCTATTTTTATGTGTACATACAATTATGCTATTGTTATGATTGTGTTTTACTATTTTAGTTAGTGTTTGTGCCAAGTAAAGCCTTTGGGATGATTTGGGTGATAGTTGCTTTGATTCTGTTCGTTAACAGAAACTTTTGCGTCCAGTTGTAGAATTATTAAAATTTGCTGGAGTGTGATAAAATTCTGAACTTTTCTACACATGATTGACATACAAATTTCCCACGTTGATCTAATTTCTCAGCATTTTTGGAGTACAAAAGTATGGTCAATGTTCAGATTACTACAGACTGTTCTGTTTTTTGACAGATTCTGTTTTCGTTGCATTGTGTGCTTATTTTGATGAATCTATGGATTATATCAGGGGGTATAAGCCAGGGTAAAGTTAGATATAGTAGGTATAATGCAATAAAAAATATGAATGGGTTTTCAACAGTACTTAATGTTGTGATTTGCTTTATTATACGAACGGATCTCACGAGGTTTTGTTGAGTTTTGTGTGATTGAAGTTTTCAAGTTTTGGGTGAGATCGCGATGGATGAAGTAATAAGGAGTGGTAAGAGCCTAAGCTTGGGGATGCCCGAGGCACCCAAGGTAATATTCAAGGACTCCAAGCAACTAAGCTTGGGGATGCCCCGGAAGGCATCCCCTCTTTCTTCTCACGACCATTGGTAATTTTACTTGGAGCTATATTTTTATTCGTCACATATCATGAGTTTTGCTTGCAGTGTTTTGTAATATATGAGTCTTTTCTTGTTTTTCTTTTTAGTTTGTCACAATCATCCTTGCTGGAGACACCCATTTGAGAGAGCCATATGTTATCATGATTTGTTAGAATTGCTCTATGTGCTTCACTTAAATTTTTTGAGCTATGCGAATTTCTCTAGTGCTTTGCTTAAATCCTTTGAGCATGGCAGTGGTTATATTTTAAAGAAATAAACTCTCTTTCTTCACTTATATTATTTTGAGAGTTGATTTTTTTAAAGAAATTGTGCTCTCATGCTTCACTTATATTATTTTGAGAGTTGAAAGAAATTTTAAAGAAATTTTCTCTCATGCTTCACTTAGATCTTTTTGAGAGTTGATAATAGCAATGGTAATTTGCATAAGATATGAATTTGGTCCCAAAGTGATAGATATCCAAGGGGGATATAATAAAAACTTTCATGAAGATCATTGGATATTATAAACTTGATTCCTTGCAATAGCTTTGCGATATGGAAATAGTGATATGTGAGTCATGCTGGTGAGTTATTATGCTTTAGTAAGAATATTGGTGTTAAGGTTTGTGATTCGCTATGCATGCACGTAAAGTCAATAGTTATGTAATGAAGTTATATCCTAGTTGTGGTGCATTATTCAGTGTTAATTATGTTCAATGCGTGTTTATGACCGTTTTCATTTTTTGGTTGGTTGCTTCTCAATCTATTTGCTAGCCTTCATTTGTACTAAGAAGGAATGCTGCTTGTGCATCCAACTCCTTAAACCCAAAGTTGTGCCATATGAGTCCACCTTACGTACCTATATGCGGTATTTCCATGTCGTTCCAAGTAAATTTGCATGTGCCAACTCTAAATTTCAAAATGAATTTCCTTTTTGTGTGCCCGTATCGCTCATGAAGCGGCAGGGGGTGGCCAATATTTTCCATGCTAGGTATTTTATTCTCACGATGAGTGTTTGTTCACTTGTCATTGCACGAGAGTGTGGCATGTAATAGGGATGTCCAGTCCCAAAATGAAAAAAAATTATATGTTGTTAATAATAAATTCCTTGGAAAGTGTTGGTATGGAAGGCACCCGTGGATACGGCTAGCCATGGATTGTGTAAGAATGGTGGAAAGGAAATAAACTTTACTTTCTATTTGGGAACCGCCTATAATTTGTCTAGCATGGAAGATATTGGGAATTCTCGGTCGTTTTCGTTGACAAGAAAATCATGCCTCTCAAAATATTTTTATCTCTAAATTTAAGCTTTGAGTTCTGGCCCCTGTACAAACCTCTGCTTCCCTCTGCGAAGGGCCTATCTATTTACTTTTACGCAATTTTTATTTTTATGATTGAGTCTCCATCTTCTCTTATAAAGCACCAACTAGGGAACACTATTGTGATACTTGTGTATTGGATGTAGCTAATATTTGAGTATGTTTCATCAATGGATCAATGATTGAGCATAATGGGCTAGGGATAACTTTCTTTAGCGTTGATATTTTGAAAGACATGGTTGCTTGTTGATATGCTTGAGTATTGATGTTTTCGTGTCAAATTATAGACTATTGCTTTGAATCATTCAAGTCCAAATGTCCATGCTACAAAGAAAAGAATATATGATGAATATTTTAGGTAGCATTCCACATCAAAAATCCTGTTTTTATCATTTACCTACTCGAGGACGAGCATGAATTAAGCTTGGGGATGCTTGATACATCTCCAACGTATCTATAATTTTTTATTGTTCCATGCTATTATATTATCAATCTTGAATGTTCTATATACATTTACAAGCAACTTTATATCATTTTTGGGACTAACCTACTAACTTATTGCCCAATGCCACTTGATGTTTTTTGCTTGTTTTTGACTTTGAAGAATATCAGTACCAAATGAAGTCCAAATGCACGAAACATTTAGGAGATTTTTTTTGGCGATAACAGACCCTGGAAGCTTTGGGAGGTCATGAGAAGATGAAGGAGTGGCCCACTAGGCACCAGGGCGTGCCCTGGTACCTAGTGGGGCCCACAAGCCTCCGTTTGACCTAACTTCGCCTCTATAAATACTCTAAAATCAGGAAACCTACTAGGGAGTCCACGAAACACTTTTTCGCCGCCGCAAGTTCCAGAACCACGAGATCCTATCTAGAGGCCTTTTTCGACACTCTGCCGGAGGGGGGTTTGACACGGAGGGGGCTCTTCATCATCCTTGCTGCCCTCCAATGATGCGTGAGTAGTTTACCACGGACCTATGGGTCCATAGTTAGTAGCTAGATGAGATCTTCTCTCTTTTTGATCTTCAATACAATGTTCTCCTCGGTGTTCTTAGAGATCTATTTGATGTAATGAATGTTTGCGGTGTGTTTGTTGGGATCCGATGAACTGTGAGTTTATGATCAGATCTATCCATGAATATTATTTGAGTTTTCTTCGAACTCTTTTATGCATGATTGTTATAGCCTCGTATTTCTTCTCCGATTTATTGGTTTGGTTTGGCCAACTAGATTGATTTATCTTGCCATGGGAAGAGGTGCTTTGTGATGGGTTCGATCTTGCGGTGCTCAATCCCAGTGACAGAAAGGGACATGACACGCATTTATCGTTGCTAATAAGGGTAACAAGATGGGATTTATTTCATATGTGAGTTTATCTTGTCTACATCATGTCATCTTGCTTAATGCATTACTCTATTTTTCCATGAACTTAATACACTAGATGCATGCTGGATAGCGGTTGATGTGTGGAGTAATAGTAGTAGATGCAGAATCGTTTTGGTCTACTTGTCTCGGACATGATGCCAATATACATGATCATTTCTTTAGATATCGTCATAATTATTTGCTTTTCTGTCAATTGCCCAACAGTAATTTGTCTACCCACTGTATGCTATTTTTATGAGAGAAGCCTCTAGTGAAAACTATGGACCCCTGGTCTATTTTCTATCATATATTAAACCCAAAAATACCTTGCTGCAATTTTTCTTTATTTATTTTATTTTGTATTTTTGTTTGATCTATCTATCAAAAACTATACTGTTTAATCTTGCTCGTAACCGTTGAGGGATTGACAACCCCTCTACGCGTTGGGTTGCAAGTATTTGTTGTTTGTGTGCAGGTGCTGTTTACATAGTGTTGCTTGGTTCTCCTACTGGATTGATAACCTTGGTTTCATAACTGAGGGAAATACTTATCTCTACTGTACTGCATCATCCTCTCCTCTTCGAGAAAATCCCAACGCAGCTCACAAGTAGCACCTTGACGCTTCATTTTGAGTCAATAAAATTCACCAATCTGAAGAAAATACAAATGTGGTTTGGTCCTTTTTTTTATCTTTTACATCAGGTGACAAATAGGCGATGACTTGTCCTAAGCTAGGGCATTATGGAGACCCATCCAGAGATGTTTACAGTAAGAGCCACAAGTAATAAATGTCAAAGAGTACATGAGTACGATGTCCCACGGTTGCATACCCAACCAATTTGGTAGAGTTGTACTATTTTATTTTGAAATTAGCCTATGAGAATATAAATTTTACCAGATTGGCTTTAAACTAGATAGAGAAATGCCAAGTTGTTGGCATCTCTTAATGGGCATGCAATTTAGGCATGTTACACTACAATTCATTGAAGTTTCAATTCTGGATACTAGTGTATATTTACATGACATTTATACAAATACATAAGAGGCATGAGCCGATGGCACGACCAAGCAAGAGCATGTGACGGGATTTGGGGGCAAACTGCTACTTGATATCTCGTACAATCTAGAATTATCTATTTAATTCCACCTAAGATGGATAGTCCTATACTCTAGAATCAGATACTACATAAAAGGATACATAAGAACACATAATATCATAAAAGGATACATGTTTGTAGAACCAGAAATATGCAACATAGCATAATGAACAATGTACACAAATAAAAATAGCACATATTTAGCGATAAAATAGGTTATGGAGAAGTAAAAAATCAATATAAATAATTGAAAGTGTTTAAACTTATGTTTGGCCCACAAAATAGCTGGTCTAATCCATAATGCACTTATGTCTCAAATATCACTGGTACAGCGAGGTGCTATACAAACGGTTTTTAACCCCTTTTCGCGAGGGCATTTGGAACGGTCGCCAAGTGAGTGTGGGCGATAGGGGGGTCCTTCCCACATGACCCAGAAACCGTCGGGGATAGGACCTCCGGTCACACACGCTCGGCAAAATGAGGTCGTGTGCGACGGGCGAGCAATCAAATACGGTTATACGTACAGTTATGTTTAAAAAAAAATACAATTATACAGGCCCAATCGTTTCCGGTCGTAAGTACATCCCACACAGTCAGTCCCAGACAAACTTTTCCGTACGTATGTACATTCCACACAGTCAATCCAAGGAATACGTTTCTGTTCGTATGTACATCCGATACAGTCAATCCAAGAAGTACGTTTCAGTTCCTATGTACATCCCACACAGTCAATTCAGGAAAAACGTTTCCGTTCGTGTGTACATCACACACAATTTTCCCCATTAAATCGTTTGTGATAGTGTTGCCATTGCAGATGATATTAACAATTTTACCGTTTGCATTATTGAATGCATCACACACGGTGCATAGAAGAAACTGTGTGGCATAGGCTGTCCATCACACACACTTTTTGTGTGGTAAACGTTTGCGCATGGTGGCATAATGCAAACAGTTTTCAAGAGGAAGTCGTGTGCGATTGTTCATTGATCCAACACGTTTTATTCCTAGAAATTGTGTGCTTTGTCTGACGTCATCGCCCACGGTGTTTTCTCAATAACCGTTTGCAATAGAAAAAACCCAATTAGCATGTTAATTGGCCTATTACTAGTAATCCATTTATTAATCAAATTGACATTTCATATTAAGCACATAATATATTTAATTTTCGTATTACGGAACCATGATTTCATAATTGAAATACATCAGAGTACATATAGCTTCAGCACGCAGTTCCACCATATAGGCATATAGCTAGCTACCCCATTACACAACTGCACCAGCACCAAGTTTGACATGCAACATCCATAACCTTTGGAAATTAGCATCAGAGATGGTAGATAGACAGATGAATCCCATCTGGAAAACTGCTGAAGCGGAAGGTGAATATTGAGCCTTCATTGATGTTGAAGCTCCTTGCAACTTTAGGCCAGTGCCTGTGGATGATTGTCCGTCCATCATTCGTCCTCTTGAGGAAGACTTCAATATTGTACCGTGGGTGTTGTATGAATACCGTCCTCGTCTCCTGACCATACAGGTGGTTTGAGAGGTAATCATCAGTGAAATGCTTTGGAAAAGCCTGAAAACAAAGATATGCATAAATATCTTCTCTAAATTCGGAAATAGTGCAAAGGAACAAAAAAGACAAGGTATAATAGTTAGTACCATCCTATGGTGCACTGATGTCTTCTTCATTTTGCAGACAAAAATCTTGTTGTTCCTCGTCGCTTGTTTCTTTATCCTAACAATCTTTCTTAGTTTCTTGACTTGGATGATATTCATGGACAACTCATTTCCACATATGCAAAATGGGTCGAACAGTGGGTCAAAACCTTTGACAGCAGGACCTACATGTGCAAGACCAAATTGTTAAAAACCTAAATATTATAATGGTTCCTGCAATTGCACAATAATGTGCTATTAGACAAGGACCATGCATGTGCACACCTCGATTGTAAACCTCAGTGTTTCCCATTGTTTCCCTGCAACACATATAAAGTAGATATTGATCAGGTTAAGTCAGGATTGGCATACTATCAGTAAAATATGTTGATGAAAAACAAACGCATTGCGGACTCAGCAGATTAATTCGAGCCACATGGAAAATCCATTTATTGAAACCAAGCATGCTTAACAACTAGAAAATGCTGCAATTATATATGTTTCTCATGTATCTAATACAGCCAAATTCGATTTATTCCTCACATGCATAACAATACAAAATTGTACCCACAACAATTGAACATCGCATTGCAGACTTGAACCAAACAGTTAACTAAACACCACAACAAATGAACCAAACATTAACTAAGCACCACATTGCACAATATATAACATACTAGAAGATCAGACAGTTAAGCAAACCAAGCATGCTTGACAACTTGGAAATATAGCAATTGCATTTGTTTCTCTTGTATTTTGTACAGATAAATTCGATTTATTTCTCACATGGAACATAATACAAAATTGCACCTTGAAGAATTGAACATCACATTGCAGAATTGAACCAAACAATTAACTGAACACGACAACTAATTAACCAAACAGTTAATAAGTGAGCACCACATTGCACGACATATAGAACATATACACTAGAGCAACAGATTGCATGGTAAAAGTAGATAGGACAATTCACTAGAATTTGTTAAGGAAAGGCAGGAGCAGCACATGCAATGGGTAACCCGAGCATACTTAACCGGCATAGCTAGCTAACTGAACATAGGTCCTTATAGTGAGCTAATAAGACAAGCTACTCCTCATCGTCGGAGATATCGATGATGATTGGCTCCCTGGACATGGAAGAGGGCGAGGCCTCCACATCGTGGGTGCCCTTCTCATAGTGGTGAGTTGCCTGAGCAGCTCCAGGCACCAACCTGCTGGCTCTCGAGTTGAGGTAAGCACGGGCACGCAGAGAAAACACCTCGTAGTCTTCGTCGAAGGCACCGACGGTGGCCTTGAGAAAACGCCACGAACTGTCGTTTAAAGCAGCCAACTGCGTCGCGGCATCGGTGCGCGAGGCATTGACGGTGGCCTCGACAGCGAGGTTCTCCTCCAAGATCTGGGGGTCGGCACGAATGGCAGCCATCGCGACCTCATCTGCGCGTGCGGCCGCGATTTGCTTCTTCGCTGCCAAATGCTCCTTGAGCTCCTGGCTATACTATGTGCACCATGGCTTAGGGCAGCGCTTATTTGGGGGAGGGGTCGGTGATTTGGGTGGAAGGTGTCGCGCCGGCGGTCTGGGCATGTGGGATGTGGAAGGAGGAGGAGGATGGGGGTCGGTGTGGATTACCTGCCTGGATCGATGAGGCCGAGCAGCGTGAAGGAGGGTCGCCGGCGAGGAGGCGGCACTGCAAGCAAGGAATGAAGGTTTGAACTTGGAAAGGAAGGCGGAAACAGGGGAAATGTGGCTTTTGGTAAGGGGGAGGGGGTGGGGAGGTAGATATTTCCGCGGAAGCCAAATTTTTTGGATCGGTGCAGCGAAAAAACTGGCGCGCAAAGTCGACGAACCTTATCGTGTAAGCCATTAACTACTCCGACTGTGCTCCAAGATATTTTGTACTTCATCACACACGGTTGGTGATAATAAACTGCGTGTGACCAACTTGATTTTTCGTCTTGATTTGAAATACATAATGGAGTCCTGGCGGCAAAGGAGGGTGTTTGAATTGCTAGAACTTTTATCTACAATGAACATGCAACTATGGGAGTGTAGTAAAAAAATTGATATTATTCGGGGTTCGTTTAGACATTTCTATACATTAACTAAGTTTTTTAGGCATTTAAGGTGCATAATTCAAAATTAGACTATATGCACATGCTCCGCTGCACCAAAATGGGTTGTAAAATCATATATGTGTCCATGGCTGGATGCTTATGTACAATGCAAGAAATGGAAATGAATTTCAAACACCTCTGCACCGTGGGGCGCCAGCAAACGTTGAGATACTTGGTTTTGAAATTCCATTAAATCAAAAACTCATCTGAAACTCATGAAACTTGGCATGCTATCATGGAATGGCACAAAAATGTTGTGGTAAAAAAATTGTCCCATTTGGGGTAGATTTGGGTATAAGCTTCTCACAAATCAGAGTTTCTCACAAGAAGCCTCATGGTTCCGGTAGGGGAACGTGTCACCTTTGTGGATGAAACGATATTCGTTTCTTCTTTTTGCTTTCAATTTTTTTTCTAGTGTCAACATAGAACAACAGGATTATCGTTTTAAATTCTGTAATTTTGGGGGTTCGTTTGGATATTTTCATAAATTAACTGATTTTCTAGGCATTTTATGTGCATAATTCAAATTTGAACTACAGGCACATGCTCCAGTGCAGAAAAATGTGTTGAAAAATCAAATGTGTGTCCTTCGGTGCATGCTTAGGTCCCACGCAAGAAATGAGAATGAATTTGAAACACCTCGGCACCGTCGCTCGGCCCTAAATATTGAGATACATGGTTTTTGAATTCTAGTAAATCCAAAACTCGTCTGAAATTCATGTAACTTGGCATGCTATCATGGAATGGCACGAAAATGCTGTGGTAAAAAAATTGTCCCATTTGGGGCAGATTTGGGTATAACTTGTCACATACCAGAGTTTCTCAGAAGAAGCCTCATGGTTCCGGTAGGGAACGTGTCACCTTTATGGATGAAACGATATTCGTTGCCTCTTCTTGCTTTCAATTTTTATCTAGTGTCAACATAGAATAACAGGAGTGTCGTTTTAAATTTTGTACTTTTCTGCGGGTTGTTAGGACATTTTTATACATTAACTGAGTTTTCTTGGCATTTTATGTGCATAATTCAAATTTGAACTACATGCACATGCTCCGGTGCAGAAAAATGAGTTGGAAAATCAAATGTGTGTCATTGGGTGCATGCTTAGGTCCCAGGCAAGAAATGGGAATGAATTTCAAACACCTCGGCACTGTCGCTCGGCCGCAAACATTGAAATACATGGTTTTTAAATTCTAATAAATCCAAAACTTGTCTGAAATTCATGAAACTTGGCATGCTATCATGGAATGGCATCAACATGTTGTGGTAGAAAAATTGCCCCATTTGGGGCAGATTTGGGTATAAGCTTCTAAAAAACCAGAACTTCTCACACGAAGCCTCATGGTTCCGGTAGGGAACTTATGACCTTTGTGGATGAAACAATATTGGTTGCCGCTTTTTGCTTTCAAATTTCCGCCTAGTGGCAACATAGACCAACAGGAGTGTCGTGTTACAATTTGGAATTTTTCTGGGTTCATTAGGACATTTTTATACATTAACCGAGTTTTGTAGGCAGTTTATGTGCATAATTCAAATCTGAACTACATGCACTTGCTCCAGTGCAGAAAATGGGTTGAAAAATCAAATCTGTGTCCTTGGGTCCATGCTCAGGACCCATGCAAGAAATGGGAATGAATTTCAAACACCTCGGCACCGTTGCTTGCCGGCAAACGTTGAGATACTTGGTATTTAAATTCTAGTAAATCTAAAACTCGTCTGAAATTCATGAAACTTGTCATGCTATCATGGAATGGCACCAACATGCTGTGATAAAAAAATTGTCCCATTTGGGGCAGGTTATGGTATACACCCCACAATCCAGAGCTTCTCACAAGGAGCCCTGTGGTCCGGTAGGGAAGGTGTCACCTTTCCAGACGAAACAACATCTGTTGCCCCTTCTTGCCTTGATTTTTTTCTAGATACAACACACACCGACAGGAGTGTTATGTTAAATTTTGGAATTATTCGGGGTTTGTTTGGACATTTTTATACATTAACCGAGTTTTCTAGGCATTTTATGTGCATAATTCAAATTTGAACTACAGGCACATGCTCCAGTGTAGCAAATTGGGTTGAAAAATTATATGTGTGTCCTTGAATGCATGCTTAGGTCCCATGCAAGATATGAGAATGAACTTCAAACACCTGGGCATCGTGGCTCGGTCGATAACATTGAGATACTTGGTTCTAAAATTCTAGTAAATCCAAAACTCATCTGAAATTCATGAAACTTGGCATGTGCTATCATGGAATGGCACCACATGCTGTGTTATTTTTCGTGTCCAATTTGATAGAAGGCGCATGAATTAACAGCCAACAAAGGTATTTTGAAAACAAATAGCTGTCTCGTTATATCTCAAACATTTGTATAATTTAAATGGTGGGCGTTCTGCTAACCATTCACGCGACGCCACCCGTATGAAAACCGACAGCTTCCCCAGTAAGCCAAGGGAAAATGTGCCGAGCAGGATTTGTGGAGCTCTTCATCGCAAACGTTTTAGATAGAACACATGTATGCAAAGCGAGAGCTACGGTCTTCCCCAGTAAGCCAAGGGAAAATCTGCCGCGTAGGATTTGTGCATCCCTTCATCGCAAATAGTTCAGATTGTATATGGTCTGCAAAGCGAGAGCTATGGTTCTTTCGCCCCTAAGCCAAGAGAAAATCTGGCACGCACGATTTGTACATCCCTTCAACGCAAACGGTTTTTTCGGATGACCCGTGTGCAACCACGTACAGACAGTTTGGTAAGATTTGCATCTGTCATATTGGGTATATTGCCATTTTTCAAACTGGAAAGATCGACATTTGTTGATCTAGTAACATTGCACTTTGTCAACCTTGTAACACTGCCATTTGTCAAATTTGCAGCTGAAAATCACTAGCACTATCTAATTTTTGCAACTAAAATTCAGTAATTAATCATAGATTTCATTCATAGATTAAGCAGTCGTTCTTTATACAAACAGTTCAACTCAACAGCTGAACCGACCAAACTTTTTCCCCAATTGTTGCTAACCACGTACTGAAATAGCTAGTTTAACTGTATATACTAGCTAATTTTAAGTACGTAGTATAGTTCAACCACATCTATAGTTAGATGAACTGAACAAAATAGTCCCTAAATACTAGTACTACTCTAGCAGCCTCTCCTCTGTCGAGCGCGCTCAGTAAGAGGCAGAGGAGGAGGATCCTACCGACGAGCTGGACAACTGCAATACGGTGCCTGCCGCTGCTGCACCTTCAGCGACGCTCACCTCGAATGCCCTCTGCCGCTCCAGATGACCCCTCTCGAAGCGGCGGGACTCCTCATAGATCTCCTCATTCCTCGTCTCTGCGGCGGCGTGTGTTGTGGCCACGGCGGCGGTAAGGCTCTTTGCGTGCTCGACGAGGCGCTCCTCCTCCCGCAGGAACTCGATGTAGCGCGCAAGGTCACTGACGCATGTGCGGGCCTCCACCTCCGCCTTCCGCCTTCGGGCGGCGGTGGCGGAGCGGGTGATCACCCAGGCGGTCGACGGTGGGCTGGCGGCCACGGCAGCCGATGATGGGGTGGCGGCCACGACCACCACCTCCCGCCTTCAGGCCACGGTGGCGGAGCGGGTGATGGCCACGGTGGCCGACAATGGGGTGGCGGCCACGACGGCCACCTCCTGCCTTCGAGCTGAGGCGACGGAGAGGGCGATGGCCTTGGCTTTCGATGGTGGTGTGGCGGCCACGGCGGCAGACGGTGGGGTGGCAGCAATGGCGGCCGGCAATAGCTGCCGACGGGCAGCGGCGGCGGAGCATGTGATGGGTGTTCCAAGCACATCCAACAGGGACGCCACGCGCACTACACTATGTCGGGGACTGCGCCGCCGCCGCGGTGTAGCCTCCCAGCTGGATTTGTCCTCTGATGACGGCGGAGTGGCTGAGCGACGACGACGGACCGGTGCCATTGGCGATTGTGGGAGAAGCAGACGAGATATGCTACAGGGAGGGAGGGGAAAATGCGACGCAGGACTCGCCGGCCGTGAGGGTTTATATAGCAGGCCGGTAAGCATTGGGATTTTGGGGGATTTCATCAAGTCGGAGGGGAAGCTTGCGCAGTTGCGCGGGAACGGGCTCACCGATGATTCATTGGCGCCACTTCGAGCCACCGTTTGGCCAAAATAACGCCCCCGCGCGCTGCTCAAGCTTGCGCTCGAAGCCGTCTACGGCAGCGGGGTGACAAGACGTGCGAGAGGAGGACAAAACGACACGTACACATACAATTAATAAATAGAAAACTTTTGCGATTTAATTACCTACTACCTCTGTCCTGCTTTATAAGTCTTGTTTGTATTTTTGTACAAAATTTTGAATAGAGATTTAACTAATAAAATACGAATGCATGTCACCAAAGATTATATCCTTGGATTCGTATTCGAACATCGTCTCCAATTATATTATTTTTTATAACATGCATTAACATTTTGTTAGTTAAATTTAAGGTCAAAATATGGCACAGAATATAAAGGGGACTAATAAACGAGGACGAAAGTAGTAGCACACGGCCGCTCTCTACGCACGTCGCGAACGATTGTCCGACCACCGTGTGATGTGGAACGCGACGTAGTTTCACATCATGCCGTTGACTCGTAATTGCCGGCCGAACTGCTCTATGCTTGTGGTTACTCGCGGTTGAGGCGGCCGCGGCGCGCTTTGCTCGCGTCCCGCCACACGCGCTCTGCTCTCGCATCCCTCCGCGCGCGCTGCCAGTGTTTGGGGCTGGCGCACGATCACGTACGTTCGTGCTGCCATTATGCATACGGTTGCGCCGGGCGCGGCGCGACGATGCAGTTACCCGCTGCAAAAACTGCCTTGCGGACATGCCGAGAATCCAGGCCGCCCGACCCCCATTTATTCCCGCGGCCATTTACCTTCATCTCTCGCACCCCATGACAAGATAATCAAGCACACCCACGATGACACATACTAAGAGGATATCCAGCGGCTCCAATGTCGCTCCCCATGGCTGATGACGACAACGGACGACAGTTCACCTCGCCTCACATAGTGGACACCCACGTGAGGGGGAAGGACCTCTCGGTGGTGTACACGAACGAGCCGATCTCGGTGGATAGCTCCATCCAAACTATGAAGCAGTTGCTTGCCGAGGACAAGTACCATATGGTCGGCTTCAACCTCGAGTTCACCGGCGGTCGTGCCGGGTGTGATCAGAAGGTTGCCGTCGCCAAATTGTGCGTGCGCCATCACGTCCTCGTCTACCACTATTGCCTGGCCACAAGGCCTTGCGAGCATTTCGCCAGGTTTATCAAGAGCCGCGACTACAGTTTCGCTACGGTGGACATCATCAAAGATTTCAAAGCGCTCGAGGTTTCGGGCTTGGCCTGCCAGAACCTTGTCGACATCCGTCACCACTACAGGGTCTGGGGCAGCCCGAAGAACAAGCAGAACTCCCTGGTTGACCTCGCCTCGGCCATCATCGACCCCTACTACAAGAACATGAAGGATGCGTGCAACAAGGACAAGATCGCGTGGCACAGTGCATGGGAGCAGAGACTGGATGAAGAACACGTCAAGTACGCGGCCAAAGACGCATACACAAGCTATGAGATGTACAGGCGGATCGTTGACATGAGGAAGTGCCTTCGTCCTGCCCCAAACGAGGGATCGAGCCACGGAGCAGTGGCGGCAGCCTCAGAGGAAGTAGATGATTAAATGATCGTTCCTCCTAGTTTATAATGCATATAATTGTTTATTGAGGTGTGTGCGAATGTTTTGTATAGTCACTTATGTAATTGGATGTTTACTTTTGGTTATATATGTTGTTCATCATCTGAAGACAGAGCAAATCACATCGCACACGGAGTAAACTAGGGAACCCGTCGGTGATGATTTTTCGTCAATCACTGACAATTGCATACCAGCAAGCGTTTGCCCATAACAGACACGGGTTATTAGCAGCAATCGTCTGTGTTATTATCAGTCTTCCCACACATTTCTGATTACTGACCTGTTTGCCGCGTATCACACACATCTTGTTAAGTTGAACCGTTTCTGTTGTCTTGGCTCATCGCAAACAGTTCATCCGAGTAAACTGTATGCCCTATATCGCACACACCTTGATCTGGCTAGCCGTTTTTGTTGTGTTGTCTAATCACAAAAAGTTCATCCGACTGAACTATATGCCGTATATCGTACACACCTTCATGTGGCTGACCGTTTCTATTGTTACGATCATCGCAAACAGTTCATTCGAGTGAACCGTATGCCGCGCATCGCACACGTAACAATAGTCTGAATCATGTTTGATTTCTCCGTCATCGCAAACAGTTTGTCTCATTTTTTACGGTTTTCTTACACCATCGTTTGCGATTAATGCATCGCACACAGTTTCGTCGAAGGGTCTCTGATCGTACTGTCGCGTTAGGACCATCCTGCAGTAATGTATATTATGTAAGAGTAATAAAAAATTGTGCCCATAATTGCAAAGTTTTAACTCTTGTTGGGCGCATGAAATGGTTAAACCAAAACAAAATTAGGAAAGGGGGAAGCGAGAATTATGTCAACCACTTTTTGCGGAAAATACCCTTCAATGTCATCAGAAGTATCCAAACGAATTAAGATTTTTTTCCTGTTTAACAAAACCTTTTTGTGCATAATATTATGATAGAGTGATGAAATTATATATCATATATTGCATACCCACCTTAATTACGAATTAACATCTTTTGTATTACATCCAACCCTATTCTCTCTTTTTTAATTATTTCTGCATCACATCCATTTTAATTTCTTTATTTTTTTGTAATAATTTTTGTATCCCGTCACGTATGATGATGATAGGGAGTGATTTCCAAAAGGGAGTTACGAGAGTTTTAAACCATCAACTCCTTGTAGTATAATGCACTCAACTATGCGACACTATGTGTTAATGTTTGTTTTAACTAGCTTGAAGAGGTAGTACTTCTTCTAGACATGAAGCTTTTGCAGCAAAATGTTCAAAATGGTGTTGTATTTGCTCGGCAAGCTTCTTCGTGTGTGTGTGTGTGGGGGGGGGGGGGGGGGGGGGGTATTTTGCTTACCTTACAGCAAACAGAATTACTACCCAACCGAAACCCTTATTCTACCATCTACATGCAAATTGTTTCTTGAATTCCTTTGTGACTTCAAAAACAACCATTGAATTTTAGTTTATAAATAAACAAAGCATGTGTGTTCTTGTGTGGAAAATCATTTCCAGATGCCACTAATCTTCTTTCATGGTGGGAGAGAACACGTGAATGACACAATATGAGATAGATTTGACTTCGATGGCACCACATCAGAAGATTTACGCCTTTGATGACCTCGATGCACATAAGCCTGAATGGTGGAACGTGTTGCCAGATTATTGGAAATGCTAAACGTGGTGCAAAGAGGTGAATAATACACAATATTGGTTAACATGTCATAAGTGTATAGTTATTTGGTTTAAAGTGGAGTTAGCTTTGCTATCATATCTAAGGTGATACATATGAATGCATATCATCAAACAAGTCAAAAAAAGTTACGAGTTTGATGGTAACCAGTAGGGCCAAAGTGGGGCACATTGGCGCTTCAAATCCTCAACATTTTTTGCAGCCGCACAAAATGAGCCATTGATTTAAATATTTTCATACAAATTTTAGAGTATTTTTTTATAAAGGTCAAAGGCCATACAGTAAGTAGCACTTGCCCTTACACAAGAAATGAATTCTGCTCCATTCGATGTTTGGTATGGATGCCGCAGGTCACTCCAAAAGATTTAAGAGGATCATGCCACAGTGCAACATAAGTTAGACACTTATTTTCAGGTAAAGTTTAAGACTGTGTTACCATATTGCTGAGACAGTTAGTGTGACACGTGTATATGGTGAATTCAAGAAGACCTGGGAGTGGATCTAATGGTGTCCTAATATCATAATATGAACAAATGGAGTTTTGTGGGAAATGCTAACATTTTCCAACTGCCAACATGACTGAAAGATTTGTCTTGCTTTGCCTATATGATTAACATACATAAAATGATTATAAATTTGGAGGTTGCTCTTACTAGAACCTTGAAACAACGGTTTTATCAAGGTGTTGGGAGTTAAAAAAGTAGGATTCACATTTTTTTTCCACACATCTTCTTTGGCTACAGGGATGAAAATGGAGTGGAAACTTTCCGTTTTTCCGGAGGAAAAATGAAAACGAAAACGAAAATTTGCAAAACAGAAGTGGAAGTGGAATTTTTTTATGCGGAAATGGAAACAAAAACGGAACGGTGTTTTTCGGTGGAACATGCGTGGAAACGGAACTTTCCGTTTCCGTGAATATGGAATTTCCGTTTTTACTATGGACATATGGCTGCTTTGTAGTCCAACCACCAAACAACACACAATTATACAATGAGTAGAATGGATTATTTGAGCCCAACTTCTACTACCACACATGTACTCAGCTTGACCCTATACGCAATTGTCCAGTACTACTACAATACTATGCTAAGGTGCTAACATAATGATATTATTTTGTAGCCTTGTTAACAATTCATTAAATTTATTTGTGTTTTGTGTGTATTTCTCTATGATTCAAGGGTTTTTTAGGTTCCGGTCAACGCCCACTGCTGTTTCCGTGTTCCCTTTGTATTCACTCTGTGTCAGTTTCCGGTAGTATCTGTTTCCGTATTCATTTCCGGGGTTTCTGTATTCATTTTCGCTTCTGCAAAAATATATGAAAACAAATGTGGTAGCACTCAGTTTCGTCCGTTTCCGTTCCGTTTTCATCCCTAGCTACACCCTAGGGCTGTTATACGTCTTCATGATCTTCAATGGACAAAACAGATAATAAAAAGAAGGGGAAGGGAAAATAGCAGTTCTCGTAAGATGTGTATCATCAATTGGTCCATGCCTCATTTGTCTGTGAGATATTGGAATTTAAGTTGATTACTCCCTCCATCCAAATATATAGGCCCTAATGTGTTTTTCGAGATTGTCTTTGACTATTGATAAGATTAATAGTATATGAGATGTATAATGTGAAAATTATATATTTGAAAGCTCCTTTCACGTACGAATTTGACGGTATGCTTTGTGTAACTTGCATGTCGATCATATATTATTGCTCTAACATGTGGTCAAAGTTAGCCTCGAAAAAAAGCATTAGGCCCTATATAGATGGATAGAGGAGTACCTGATATGTCTCTTGTTTATAAATACTGCATGCCCATGATTGATTGAACAAAAACTATTTTACTTTTAGTGATACTCTATCCTGCTGGGAGAAATCATAGTACAAAAGGAGACCTTGCTAAAATTTCTGAACTGCATAAAAAAGGTATGATATACCAAAAATCAAATGAAGGAACGTGTTCTCCAGTATTATACGTGTCCTTGAATGTCAAAGGATATAGATGAAAATGTTACGATAAATTAATGAATTCCTGTGTACAGAAAGAAATGAATTAGTATTCTCCAAGTAACTTGTGGGCGTAGTACTCCTCACTTGAATAAGTCATTTCCTCAAGATTTCGAATAAAAAAAAAGTTGTTTCCTCAAGAATTGGAGTTGAATGATTAGAGTCAATGCCTTCATAATTTGACAGATTAAGCTCATAATCAAAATGTGCTCATGGAGATTAGATTTGATATGATCTTCCATCAGTAATGTGTTCAGTTAAACAAAACAGCAATTTAGCCAATCACCATGTTGTTGCTCATTTGTTGACTATGATTTTCTTTCTGACACAAACATCTCTTGTTGGTTATTCCTCGTTGCAGTATATATGTCTTCCTGACGAGTTGACTTCTTTCACAGGGCAGATGGCGAGCTGGCAAACTTTGTGTATAAAATGATGGTCGCACCTGCAAATTATGCACATTTGGAGCTTTAAAAACTTCAGTCATCGGGAGAGCCGCACCACTCCAACGAAAGAAATGAAGGGGCTGACTAGATGTAATTAAGCACTAATAAGCACACCTCTGGTGCATGAATGTCCCCCCCATTACTCCATGAAAGAAACAGTTCCTTTCGAATTCTGGTGCAGGCCATGGCCGGCAAAACAAAAGACATTGTTCATCGAGAGAGGTAGCAATGTCAACCTGATAACCAATCAAAGGTATATTTGCCTGGTCACTGATAAACAGAACGTGGTCCATCTTGCCAATGTGATACACACACTGATCACTGACGGTACGTACGTGGTGCCATCGTTCCTAACAGGAAACGTGTGCCAAACTACCAGTGAATCCCTAGTCAATCTTTTCTACATGCATAGGTCATAAATTCAAAAGAGAAAACTTGTGCGTACCAAGCGAAATGTTTCTCGTCGTCATCGTCGTGATCGTGCGGGATTTGATCTGATCAGACACTAGATCTTGCTGGATCTGCGGATGATGAGATCGAGCTACAGCTCGTCTAAATCTACAGTAGAATATGGAGGACGAACTGGTGCTCGTCAACACAGAATCGGCTTACACGATTAGACCGTCGTTGTTTTCCGTGGATTGGGAGTCAGAGGATCGAAACGGGCAGGTTTCATTGGCTAACTAATCGATCGGTGTCACTCACGCATGATCCTTGACACCTAACGAGATCTGTCTCGCACAGTTTGCGTCGTTTCATCCATCCTTTGCGGCAAGTTTCTGACCACGAAATCTTGGTGGAATCTCGGATGCGTCCGACATTTAGTGTAATCTATCGGCGGTCAGTCCCTGCTGGCGGCTGGACTGCTTCTTGCCGTTAAAAAACGGGTAGGGTGACATTTCGCCATTTTCATTCAGTTCCATCCCCTTGTTTAGCTCCCCTACAGCGGCACCAAGAGCCGGTACCACTATAACTAGGAAGTGCACACCTTTCTGTGTTCAGCAACCAAATTTTAGTAGAAACCGGTCAAAACCAAGTAGGAGTAATATTTTAAAAATTGTGAAAAAAAATACAGAGTGCTGGAGAGGTGACATTTACAGACATGAAAATTTTCAGTTTCAAACTCAATTTCACCTTGGGGCTCACTCGCAAAAACAAATCACTTGGGGCTATGAAAATAACAAAATTAAGCAACCAAAAGATTGAAACATGTGAAAAATGTGAACTTAATAAAATTGATGCTGAATTTATTTCCTTGTAGCTCCCAAGTGTTTTTTTTTTGCGAAAAGCTCCCAAGTGAAATTGAATTCGAATATGACATTTGCATGTTTGTGAAACATGTGACGCTGTGTTTTTTTTGTCAGAATTTTTTGAGCATTTGAAATAAGGTTTTCACAGGATTTTCTCTCAGTTTGTATAGTCCGAATGTCCGATATATTAATGCTCGTGCTTCAAAATGTTGCGGAAACAAGACGGACGTGCAATACCACGTACTATGTGCATGCGTAATTAATATAAAATGGTACCTTTTCATACCTTTAACCAAAAAGAATATTACGGTGTGTATAAATAGGTGTTTGGTCCTTCATGTCTATCTCTTTTTTTTTGAAAACGGGCAAAAGATTTGCCACGTATATTAATTAAGAGAGAATAGAGTTTGTGTTACAAACACCCCTTAACAATACACGAAAGAATCTCTCTCCCGGCATGATGGACCCTAGTTTCTTAGCTCCGGCGGCGACCCAAAATGATGCCTCCCTTTTGATGCTGTCGAGAAGAACCGTAGGTGGAGCATGTAACACCCCTGTGTAATAGCCACTATGAGCATCTGCTAATAATGCCAAATCAAAACAATTCAAATTATATTCTGAAAATCAACTCAAATTCAAAAGTGAAATATGAAGTTGCTCAAAACTTGTGGAAAAAATGTTCATTAAATAGCAAATAATCCAGAGACAATTCTAAAATTAGAACCAACATTTACTGAATTAGCTAAGTGACTCAAACAGTTAGAAACAGAGTCAAAACAGCAATTTAAATGCCCTAATCATTTTTGAATAAATTCAAATGGGTTCCAAAAATGCCCAAACTTTTTGTGGCAGTGCCAGTCATTACCTAGTAATTGATTTGGCAAGTCACATATTTTACAAAAGCCAAATGGACTTAAAAATAAAATGTAACAGAAAAGAATAAAAGAAAACAGAAGAAATAAATAAAAGAAAAGAAAAAGGTCACTGTGCACTGGCCCAAGTGCACAGTGCCTGGAGCCCAGCCCACCGGCCCATCTCCCTCTCTCTCCTTCGTCGTGTCGCCATCGCCGTGGCTGCGCGCGCGCGAGCCGGCTGTTCGCCGACATGGCAGCAGCCACCGACGCCGCGAGGAGATAAGGGCGAGCCCATCCATCTCCCCTGGTCCTCCTCGACCATTCTTCCCCCTCCCCCTCGCTAGCTCTTCCCCTCTCTCCCTCCAGATCCATCACCGAGCGCCGTCGCCGCCGTGCCTTGCTGCTCGCCGTGGCCACCGACTTCTGCTGCCTCCTCCGTGGTGCCAGGGAGGTTCGCCATCGACCGCTTCGTCGACCAGTGCACCCAGCTGGAGCGGGGAGGCCATGTAGCTACTGCACGCCACCGCCCCTTTCTCCTCCGTCTCCGGTGCTCGCCGGCGACCTCGAGCTCCTCTGCCGCTCCTAACCTGTCGAGGGCCTACGTGTGAGCCGCGCGGTGAGCTCCTTCGCCTCCTGCTCCTTCCCGTTACCCCCTTGCGCGCCGTAGCTAGCTCACCATCGAGCCCGAGCTCTGGCCGCTGCTGTGCAGTTTGCCGTTGTGGCCATAGTCGCCGTCGTGCTCGTCCGAGCCCAGTGTCGAGCTCCTGGAGCTCATGCGAGTCCAACGAGCTCGAGCACGAGCTTCCCTGTGCCCCATATCGCCGTGGCCACCCGCACCCGAACTCCGGCGTCCGTCGCGGTCGACGCCGCCGCCGATTTAGGTCACCTCCGGCGAAACCATTAACACTACGCGACGCGCGCGAGCGCCAGCTTTCGAACGCAAGTTGTCGCGCGCGATTTGACGCTCTGTGGCGCAATTCCGACGCCGGCCGCGCCCCTCCGCCGCGTTTTCGTGCTCGCCGGCGTTCAGCCGCTGGCCGGCCGACGTGGCAAGGTGGGCCCCGCCCCTGGGTCGCTGCCAGTGGGGCCCCTAGGCCCCGTTGAATGGGTTGACCCAGTCAACTTTGCTGACTGGGCGGCCCCACACTAACACGCGGGCCCCACCGCCCTTTTAATTAATTAAAATGTTTTATAAATAAAAATAAATTAATTAAGTTAATTAGTCATTGACAGGTGGGGTCCAGTAGATAATTAGATTTAGTTTAGCTTAAGTTAAACTCTGTTAATAACAGAGGCTGACATGTGGGGCCCACTGGTCAGGTTTGACCTGGTCAGCCGACCTGTTGACTGCTGACGTCACTCCTACGCAATGCTGACATCATATTTCCAATTTTGTTAATTTAAAATAATTTCAGAAAATAGTTTAAATCTTTGAAAATTCGTAATAAATAAACCGTAGCTCAGATCGAAAAACTTTATACATGAAAGTTGCTCAGAACGATGAGACGAATCTGATCGTGACGTCTGTTTCCATGTCGGAACCCCCTACATAGGAGAACCCATAACTTTTAGCCTGATTCCGGTAGATGAATAGTGCATATACACCGGATAATAAATCCAACTTAAATCCTAAACTAACTAAAATGACTCAGATGCACCTTTAGGCAACCCTGCACTGCATCCTAGCATGGCATGCCCTGTATTGCATTGTTTGCTGTCTATTTATTTTTTTCTTCCCCCTCTTCTCTCTCGGTAGACCCCGACGTCGACGTAGCTCCCGAGACCGACGCAGCTCCAGAGGTCGACTACGCCCCTGACGACCAGTCCCTTGCCGCAGAGCTTCCAGGCAAGCGCCCCCCTTTTGAGCATTCCGATATCGCCCACTCTCTTCTCTCTTATGCTTGCATTAGAAGTTACTGCTGCTGCTGTTATTCTATTTCTGCTGCATAGCATGTTATTGTAACCTGCTATTGTTACCTACCTGCTTATCCTAAACTGTTTAGTATAGGTTGGGTAGAGACCCATCAGAGACCCCACTAATCCCGACTGCCCAGCTAGATTAACAGAAGACCCGATCAACGGGATCGAAGACCAGGCCCCGGCACCGCACATCACTTTCCCCTTAGTTGCTCGACACTACTGGGTTACTATCGAGTGCCGAGGGTGATACCTCGTCAGCACCTCTGATGATAACCTTGTAGGTTAGTTATTCGGTCGTGGTCAGCGAGGGTGATTCCTCCTACACCACCCCCCATAACGACACCGTCGCGCAACTCCTCAAGAGTGGACCTCGAGGGTGATTCCTCCTTCGTTCACCTTGATGTTTACGTCAGGTGGGAATCCAATGAGGGTGATGCCTCGGATTCCTTCTTGATATGGTAGCCACACGGATGCCTTTACATTACTGTTGATACTACTTATTCTGGATAAAGACGGGTCGGCCCTGAGGGGTACCCGCACAAGATTATGATGAGAGTGATATGGAGTCGGGTGGACCTGGATGGTGCCCGAGAGCTGAACACGAGGCGTGGCCGGGCATTCTTAGCCCTTGCCGCAAGTCCTCGAGACGGGGCGACGGGGTCACATCTTTCGTGAGCCTCTGCTTGTTACCGCACTACCAGCACACTAACGGTTTGGATATTTGATCCGAGAGGCCTCTGGCCTGATAGCACTAACCATCACATGGCCATAGTATGGGCATTCTGTGTCGTATACTTCAGCCGGAGCTTAATAGACGTCAGCGACTGAGCGGCGCGCGCCGAATTGGACTGGTTAAGCCTGCGCTTGTATTAAGGGGGCTAGGTCTGCTTTCGGCCGCCTGACGCAACATGCAGGAGTTCCCGGGGCGATGGCCCAAGACCCCTGGGGGCATAGGTTAGTCCGGCGTGTTGACCTCTCTGTTAAGTTTTCGGTCGGGTTGCGGCGTATCGTTTGGCCGAGGCCGGGCATGACCCAGAAAAGTGTGTCCGGCCGGAGTTAATCGAGCGTGGTGGGTAAGTTGGTGCACCCCTGCAGGGAAGAAACAATCTATTGATAGCCTGTCCTACGATAACGGACACTCGGAGTTGTATCCCGATCGGTACAACTAGAACTGGTGACTTGAGATGATAACTGGATAGTATGGCTCTGGGATTACTTTCTTGCTGGGTGTCGAGAAAGGATCTCTAGGCGAGGTTGATGACACTACTACTACTTTACTTATGCTAATCTGCACTCTTCTAATGCTGCAAGACCGATGAAGTTGCTGAAGATGCTAGACTTCGATAGGACTAGGCTTTCCCCTCTATTCTGGCATTTCTGCAGCCCAGTCCACATATACAGCCCTCCTTTGGTAATGTTGCATATGTAGTGCAGATTCTTGCTTGCTGAGTACTTCGGATGAGTACTCACATTTGCTTTGCTTTCTTTTTCTCCCCTTATCCAATTGTCGCAACCAGATGACGGAGCCCCTGAGACCGCTTCCCCCGTTGACGACTACGGCTACTACTACTACCCTCCCGTCGAGTACTACTACGAGGAGCCTACCGACGACCAGGAGTAGGTTCGGAAGGTCCTAGGCAGGAGGCCTACGCCTTTCGATCGTAGTGTTTTATTTTGCCCCGCCTTTCTAAAGGCCTATCTGTAACTCTGTTATATCTGTACCCAGATATCTAATGCTTCCGCTGACACTTGTATGCCATCGAGCTATGTATTCGAGCCCTTGAGGCCCTGGCTTGTAATATAAAGCTTGTATGACTTTATTTATGTTTTAGAGTTGTGTTGTGATATCTTCAAGTGAGTCCTTAGGCTTGATCGTGTGCATTTGCGTGTATGATTAGTGCACGATTAAGCCGGGGTCGTCACAGAGCAGCCATATTGCGGAATACGCGGGCGTTTCGCTCGTTCCAGATCGTCCATGTAGTGAGCATGGTGAGCGAGGCCATGGCATTCCGGTTGGGGACGGAAGCATCAGTCAACCCAAGCCACCAGTCTATGGTGGAATGCTTCAGGGGCCAAGTAGAGGTGTCAACGTGAATGAGTTGCAGCCACGCCTTGATCAAGCCCCATAGGCGAATGGTGAAACGGCATTTGAAGAAGAGATGGTCAACCGATTCATTCTCACGCCTTCATGTCTATCTTCAGGTGACAAATAAGTGTCGACAAGTCCTAAGAGCATCTACACCTGGACTCAGCAAATCCGGCCCCACAAACGCCTGCGGACATGCCCGGGAGCGTCTGCGGGCACTGACCGGGCACTTCCTGTATCTGCGTCTTCACACCCACGTATCTCATATTTCGTCCCCTATATTCATACTAAACCATGCAACATTGATAAAAACCAGTAGATCATGAGCAGACATACAAATGCACAATCGGTTCATCAAAAGATCACAACCGGATCATCGAAAGATAGCCAAAGTTCACATAATACACATAATACGGCGGACAAGTTCAGACTACAACTAAAAAGTTTGAAATAAAGATGGATCTTCACCACTTCCTCGCCGGCCCCTTGCCCTTCCGGTCGCCGGCGCAGCTGTAGGAGTCCGCAGCAGGAGGTGGGTCCATGTCAGAGCCGTCGGACCCATCGGAGGAGGAGGAATCAAAGATGACGATGAAGCCTTGCAAGCGCCGGACGACGCGGTCTTGTTTGCGCTTGAGCTTGGCCACCGTCGACACCTCCCTCGCTGCCTCCGCCGCCTCCCGCTCGGATTGCTCAATGCCGAGCAGGAGCTGCTTGGCGTTGCACCTCCGGAGCCATCGGGCCTTGGTCTCCGCCTCAGTCAGTGACCGGCGGCACGCCCACTCGAAGAGACGGTCCTCCTCGTCGGGCACCCGGCGCCGGCAGGCGGACTGCAGACCTGTCGGACCCGCCCGCCATCTCCCTTGCCCTCTGCCTCTCGTGGCGGGCAGCTCGTGCCTCCGACTCCGGAGTCTGCATCCGCAGCGTCGGCTGAGCGGGCAGTAGAACCTAGCGCTGCCCGCGCGGAGCAGCGACCGGAGGTGGAGGAGGCCACAGGGCGGGAGGAACAGATCGGGCAGGCCTCGCAGATCCGCACACGGGGCGGGAAGGGCCGGCGCCGGCATCGGCGCTGCCGCGATGGGCGACAGGGGGCATCACACCGGACCCGGAGCTGCCGTGCCCATATCGACCAGCGAGCGCTCGAGCGCGATACGGAGCGCCAGCTCCTCCTCGTCTCCGGAGCTTCCGTCGGAGTGGCTGCCGGTGCTGGACATGCTCACCGGTGCTAGGGATTTGGGGGACAAGGAAAATGGGAGCGTCGGGGAGCGGAGCGGAGCGGAGTGAGCTGGGGTTTCTGCCAGACGGGGGGTTTTGTGGGGTCGGGGTGGGCCAGCGGTGGGCCGAGCTGACGTGGCGGGCGCGCCTGGGTGGGCCACTCATATCCGCCCTACATTTGGGATGGATATGAGGGGTGCCGGTCAGCCCGGGCGTTTGAGGCCCGTATGAGAGCTCCAGTTGGGTCGGCATTTTGTGACCGGTCAGTGACCGGACGGCCTGCCTGGGCGTATGAGACGGATATAGGGCACCCGGCTATAGATGCTCTAAGGGCAACTCCAATGTGCTTCACCAAAACGGACATCACCAAATATCCGCGGACACATCTGAACGTGTCCACGAACAGCCGAGCGGGCGCCAGTCATCCAATCATATTCACCAAATGTCCGTGTGTTGTCCAACGGAAAGAGGAGAGAGAAGAGGGGGTGGGGAAAAATGGGTTTATGGTGGGATTCAAGGCTGAGTTAGTGTGTCCGCTATATGTCCCAAACCTCCCCTATATTTGGTACTGATTTGTGGGATTTTGGATGTTCAGACTGTCTAGCCTATTGTCCACGGACATTTGATGACTTCTATTGGATGGCAAAATGTATCTGGACCGTCCGATTCAAACATTTACGTGTGATTTGGTGATCCACGTTAGAGTTGTCCTAAGCTAGGGCGATAAGGACATCCATCCAAAGACCTTTATCTTAAGAGGTGCAACCCATAAGTATGATGGTGGATGGCCGACCTTCATTTTTATTTGATGACCTTTATTACACGGCTAGGCATGTTGGTACTCCTGCAAAACCAAGCCGCGCATAACATCGAACTAGTCGCTGCCAAGCTTCAAAATATCGGATATCGGGTCCGTATCAGTTTGACTTTGTCGGATGCCGTCTATCGGATGATATATCGAACGATACGTAGATATATCGGAGAAAACATGTCTAGTTTTTTTTATTATTCTTGTTCAAAACATATATTTTTAGTAAAACAAAATGTATGATGTCAATGCTTAAACATAACACTTTCAGATTCCTAGTTCATTAACTTGTTAATTAAGAAACTATTAATTAAAGATTCACAAAATCCTTACTTTATGATTGAAAATAATATGATATATATGCATTTGTACAAACATTGTGCATGACTTTGATAATATATGATGAAGTTGTAAATGCATAATCTTATTTCACTACTTTCGAATAAAGAATTGTTGTCATCTATGTATCGGTCAATATTGGTGGACATATCTGCCCAGCTATCGGCCATATCGGTCGACATTTCGGTCCATATGAGATGATATATTTGAAAATGAGATTTACAAAATGATATGTTATGTTTATATCGGTAGAGCCCCAAAAGAGATATATCTACCTATATATCGGTCGTGTCGGCCTAGATTTAAAAGCCTGGTCGCTGCCACCGCCTCCTCCTCCATTCTCATAGTCGCATCTCCTTCCTTCCCTGCAATCACCGCCTCCTACCTCACTATCCTCCCTTACCCTCGTCGCCGCTAGAAACCAGTGGTCGGGCTAAGTCCTAGGACGGTTCGATGAAGGCGGAGCAGGGAGGTTTCTCCTCTGGTAGCCTTCAGCAATGAGATGTGATACAGATAACGATTTGAGACAGATGATATGGCCGTGCAGCAGTGGCGGTGATGTTTCCAACCCGACCGGTTGTCTCTAGTGGCAAGGCGTCGGTGGTCGCGATCCCATCCATAGGTGAGAAGGCAGCGGAGGCGCCCCTCTATATCCCAACGAGCCAGTCTTCCGCTTGAGCGCATAGACGGTGCCATGGCCATGCGCTACTAGGTGGTCTTGCAACGGGCCAAAGGGTCTTGAGCCTTCAGATCTGGCAGCAACGACGAGTATGTTTTGATGACCAATTCTACAGCGTAGGCAAGGACGGAGGAGCATGAGGACGGTGCGAGACTGCTAGATTTTTCTAAATAGGAATTTTGGCAGTACTTGGTGACCTTCCTCCTTCACCAATCTTCGTCTCATGTGTGACGGCAACCCACGTCGGTTTAAGCCTTTGGGGGTGACTGGCACTTGTTGCGGCTTGACTATTGCTTGTGCAAGCATGTTGTGAGGCATCTAACCTCAAGGTCGTGCTACGCATGTACCTGCTGGGATCTTGGAAAGTGGTGACAACAACACATGATGACTTTGATTTGGTGGTGCTTCTCGAGTACCTAGTCATGAGCTCCTGAATGAAACCCCTAGATTTGATCCTAGTTGGTTATGCATGGCAATGACAGTGTTTTTGCGATGTTATATTGTTTAAGGCATTTCTCGGATTTGCTCAAACTTTATCTTCGGAGTGAAAACCCAGATCTGCCCATTGGTGATTGGATTCAGTGATGGTGGTGCTTGAGCATCGCTCCTTCCTGGAGGCATTGCAATTAGAGAATCATTCTCATTGTCTTGTAATGTTATGAGATGGTTGGTGTGGTATGGTTGTTGTAGTTAGTCGATCGCCATTTTGATCACTTTGGAGTTTCTGCTTCATTTTTTCCTTCATCTAGGTGTATATATTGTATAACTTTGCTATTTGCCTGCGTAATTTTCTGTGTGCGCTGGGAGGGGGGAGTATCCGGTGCACCGGTGCTTGTGGTGCTACCGGTGCACCGGACGCCGTAGCGCGTTAAAAAATATTTAAAAAAAATCTGCAACAAATGTAGCACGTTGACACAACATCGGCCTATGTTGTCGCAAAAAATCAAATCAAAATTCAAAACATTGCACGAGATACAAAAATGACAAATTAAGCATCAATGTGGTAATGGGCCAAATCTGAAGCCCAACTTATGTTGTGTACTATTCATTGTCGGTCTTGTGATTTTCGTACCTCGAGCAATGTTTCAAATTTTGAGTTGAAATTTTGCGACAAATAAGACCGTTGTTGTGTGAATGCGCTAAAAAAATTCAAAAAATTTCGAAACATTTTTAAATGCGCTACGGGCATTCGGTGCACCGGTAGCACCACAAGCACCGGTGCACCAGATAATCCCCCCCCCCCCCCCCCCCCCCCCCGCGCGATTGATGCTTCATTTCAAGTTAATAAAATCCATTATTTGTCGAAACAAAACAACCCATAAATATCAAAGAGTACACGTGTACTTTAAAAAAACAACCCACAAATATTCGGCAGACAATCTGAACTCCTTTTAAACGTGATCAAGAGAAGTCAAGTAGTTAGCATCTAGGAATGGGTACACAATTTATGTATGTTACAATATATTTTTCTGTGATAATCAACATATAAATAAAGTGAACAACACTGCAAATCCTAGAAGTTCGATTTCCTTATAATGTGTGTGTATTACATAACATCATGACGTTGATATAAGTGCATACTCCCTCCATCTGGATTTATTAGGCCCCCTCTTATTTTGGGGTAAATGTTTAAGCATGGATTAAAACAATATATCATAAAAACTATACCGTGTAATCTCTTTTGAATGCAAATCTAACAATGTATTTTTTTGTAGCATATATTTACAATTTGTTTGTTATATAGATGGTCAAACTTTAACTCAAAATACGAGGGGGCAATAAACCCATACAGAGGGAGTAAAAGGCATGTGTCAATGGCCCCACTAAAGCAAGAGGGGAAGACGGGATTTGAGGACAATTTGCTAGTTGACACTTTGTGCAATCTAGAATTATCCTATTTAATTTGACCTAAGCTTGATACTCCTATACTCTAGAAACCCCCGCCAAGTTACTTACTAGTCATTCGCTACCAAATCTTGTTGATATTTGAAGGATACTATATGAAAAGGATACATCAAACACATAATTTCATGAACTCCACTAAACAACATAGTTTCTTAAATATTCCAAACTAAATAGAAACCAGTTTTGCAACAAGAATATGCGTTTTTAATTTGGCAACAGAAGATGTATTTGATGATCATTATTAGAACAGTCTGAAAAATATGCAACTTAATATAATGAGTGTGTTTACATTGATAGTTCTAATAATTATAACTAAAATTATTATTCAATATAGTATAACGAATAATGTATATAAATAAAAGTAGCATACATTTAGCAACAAAATAAGTTATGATGAAGTAAAAAAGTTCAATATAAATATGTGAGCATGTTTCAACCCATGTTGGACCAACAAAACAGTTGGTCCGCCACGTAATGTGCTTATCTCTCAATTATATACCATATAAGGGTTTGGCTACCAAAATGAATTTTGGTAAGGGGTAGCGATATTTATGGTTGCAGTTGTTACAGGAGAATAACTCGATACCATCAGAAATTTTCAAATTAATTTGGAATTCAGAACTTCTTGTTCAACATAATTATGCTTTGAATATTTGTTATACATAAATATTGTTTAGCATGGCATAAGTGTATAATTACATGGTTCGAGATCCTCTGACATTGGGAGGGAAGTCACAGGATAAGTACCCTGACATTCCTTTGCCAGATTTACACAAACTGTGATCTAATCCAGCGATTTGTACACAGTAATCGTGAGCAGTGATTTGTGAACATCAATACATCTACAGTGATTTGTAGAACAGTGTAAGATCCCTAACTTCCCTTTGCCATTTTACATATAGAGGCACTGTAGCCTTTTGACTTGCCTTCTACAAGTCAGAGGATCCGGCTCCCATATATAGGTGATACATATGAATGCATATCATCAATATTTCAGAAAAAGGTTTCGAGTTTGCAATTGGTGGTAGTCAGTGGGGCACCTTGGCCCCTCAAACCCTCAACATTTTTGAAACTACACAACATTAGCCTCTTTGATTTATTGGATTTTCATATAAACTTTAGATAACTTGAATCCTCACTTTTACATATGACGATTCTTTGATTTGCACGACAGAATCCATTAGTAATTTTTTTTTGCTAAGGATCCTTTGCACTTCATTTTATAGGAGAATTACAGTTGACTCAAACTTCACAGAATTATTTCTATGTTCATATGACAACTATATGACACACACCTAATCCTTGAAGAAGTTCCCAGGTTTTCTCTTGATGTAATCAAACAACTTATATTCAAATGATGTTGATTTATGTACACCTTGACTTTTTTTTAAACAGGAACCCCTAGGGTCTAATCCATTAATTAAGAAGAGAGGTGCCTAGTTAATTAATGAAAAACCAAGCGAAGACAGTAACAACTCGCTACTCAGGCCCACACAAGATATATCACACACAACAATGCAAAGAAAACCACGTCGAGGTTGCACATGGGTGTCATTGTCATCACTTGTCCCCAAGAAAGTGACTCCCGACTTTGCCGCAAAAGGACCGCCGACCAAGCCCACACCTTAGAGGATGTGATAAGCCACATGAAGATCCATGCCAAGCAATCGGTCACATGTGTCGGCCACAATTCTGATTATGACGATGAGCTACGAAGAAAATTATGCAAGGTTGGCGTCGTGAGATATGACATAAGAGGCCGGTGCCGACCATCATCATTACTATGCAAACTCCGTCGTCGCAACTCCGACTTCACAGGAGCAAGGAACCCAAAATGAACTCATGAACACGTGAAGTGCCGACTACCATAACCTCTGCCACGACTCCGACATCTCTCACCCCCACCCTCGTTGCCTTTCACAGATCCCTCTTGCTGATGACCAGCTCCAAAAACGATGCCCCAGAAGATGGAGGCTACACAAAAGTGCCGCCATCATCCAATCAGACATATCTAGGGGTTCCCTTGGAGCTGCAAAGATGGAGGGCGGAAAGCATCACCTCTATGTTAAGAAGGGAACAACGCTTGAGAGCGTCATTATCGCCGGCTCTAGCTACGGTTGGAAACAAGGCTTGCGTTTGGATCTCGGAACCCCACACCCATGCTATGAATTTGAACTCAAACCAGGACACTTATTATGGATCAGAGGAAGTATTTTCTATGTCGTGCGTCTTTGGAGTCCTATGAATCAAAGATATCCTAGCAGTGATTGAGTTTTTCAAAACAATGGTTCTAGATCTGTTGGTCCAAGTTGTCCCACTGACCGCATTATAGAAATAGACCCTGATCGATTATCCAGGCCATCTGTGACTATGAGGCAGATCTTAAGCATCATCCAAGGGCTCGACCGGCAGTTCGTGAGCTTCTGGACCTACAGGAGCATACAAGGGCAGATTTAATATTCCTTTCTGAATCCCATTTGAATAATTGTAAAGCCGATGAGCTTCGTCGCGTTTTAGGTTTTGATTCTATGTTTGTAGTGGAAAGTGATGGTAGGCCGGTGGCCTCGCTTTGTTTTATCATAAGTCGAATAAAGTTGAGTTGAACTATGTCTCGCCCCATTTTATTGATATTGTTTTTATGTATGAGGATGTGGTTCAGTGGTGGTTCACGTGTTTTTATGGTCACCCGAAATGGAATGAACGCCATCTATCTTGGTATGATATTCGTAATTTATATAGTAAGGGCAACCACCCCTGGGTGGTTTTGGGGGATTTTAATGAAATTTTATATCCTTCGGAAAAAGAGGGTGGTATTGCTAGACCACTTGGTATGATGAGAGAGTTCTGTGAATGCCTAATGGATTGTGGGCTGGAGGACCTAGGCTATACTGGTGACCTGTTCACTTGGAGGAGAGGCGAAATACGTGAACACCTTGATCGAGCGGTCTGTAATATAGCATGGGCAAACAAATTTCCACGAGCGGCAGTAATCAATGAAGAACATGTTCATTCTGACCATCGCCCAATCGTACTTTATATGGATTATTTGGATGAAAAAATCTTTAAACGACCAGAGGGGCGTGTTAAACAATTTGAGGCGAGGTGGTTGAAGGAAGAGACGGTCACTGGAATTGTTAAGGCATCTTGGGAGAAAGCAAAGCTTGCAGGTATTGGACCTTCACTTGCTGACCGTACGAGAGCAGTGCATGCCGATCTGCATACTTGGGACCGGGAAACTCTAAAGGGACCAAAGGTGAGAATTAGGAAATTAAAAAAAGAGTTGGAGAGACTAAGGCGTGGCCCATTGAATACGGAGTCTCGATGTCGTCAGAAGGAAATTATTGGTAATTGAAAATATCTTGGATCAAGAGGAAATTTTCTAGTTACAAAGAGGACGGGCGAACTAGTTGATGCACGGGGATCGTAATACATCATTCTTTCATAACGCTGCCACGGCCAGGAAAAAAAGAAATAATATAAAGAAACTATTAGACGAGTCTGGAAACTGGATAACAGAAAAGGAATTGACGAATCACATCACTGAATATTTTACAAAGCTTTTCACATCGGAAGTGCAGCAGCCGAATCAAGATGTTTTATCACTGGTCCGTAGGAGAGTGTCAAACGAAATGAACAATGCTCTACTTGCCTCTTATACCGCGGAAGATTTTCGCAAGGCTTTATTCGATATTGGGGACTTGAAAGCTCCAAGGCCAGATGGACTCCATGCTATCTTCTATAAAAGGTTCTGGCCCATGCTGGGGGAAGACCTAATTGAGGAGGTTCTGAAAGCAATCAATACATGTACTATCCCAAAGGGTTGGAATGATACGGCGATCGTGATGATTCCTAAGATTAATACACCAGAAAAGGTAACCCAATTTAGGCCTACCAGCTTATCTAATGTGGTATACAAAATAATTGCAAAAATGGTGGCTTCTCGATTGAAGGTTGTTTTACCAGAAATTATTAGTCTAACACAGAGTGCTTTTGTACCAGGTAGATTGATAACGGATAATATTTTAGTGGCCTACGAATGTTTTCACACAATCAAGAACAAAAGAGAGGGTAGAGAGGGCTTGTGTTCTATAAAACTTGACATGCACAAAGCTTACGATAGAGTCGAGTAGCCTTTTTTGAAGGATATTATGTTGAAATTGGGTTTTCGTCGAGAGTGGGTTAATTTGATTATGCAATGCGTCTCAACTGTAGAATACAAAGTAAGGATCAATGCAGAGGAAAGTGAGAGATTTAAGCCTACGAGAGGGTTGAGGCAGGGGGACCCGCTATCACCATACCTCTTCCTGCTATGCACAGAAGGGTTGAATGCCTTGCTTACCATGCTGAGGAGAATGGAAACATATCAGGAGTTAAAGTCTGTAGAGACGCCCCGCTAGTCACAAATCTTCTCTTTGCGGATGACTCATTGATCTTGATGAAAGCCAACCAACATAATGCGGCGGCCCTGAAATCAGCACTAGATTTATATTGTGTGGCGTCGGGACAGCTGGTAAGCGTCGAAAAGTCCAGTATTTTCTTTAGTCCTAATAAAAAGGTAGAGATCAGAGAATAATTGTGTACAACGCTGGATATAATGACGGAGGCTCTGAATGACAAATACCTGGGCTTTCCAGCAAATGTGGGTGTTGATAAAACAGACTACTTTAAATTTTTGATAGAACGTATTGTTAAGAAAATTAATGGTTGGAAGGAAAAGTTACTATCTGTTGGGGGGAAGGAGATCCTACCTAAGGCGGTGATCCAAGCCATACCTACCTATGCAATGTCGGTCTTTAAAATTCCTAAAAAAAATTGTAAAGGAATCATTGACACGATAGCGCATTTCTGGTGGGGAGACAAGGTGAACCAGAGGAGGATGCACTGGATGGCCTGGTGGAAAATGTGTGTACCAAAAAACCAAGGAGGAATGGGATTCCGTGATATCCACTATTTCAACCTGGCTCTGCTTGCCAAACAGGCATGGCGTCTCCTTGATAATCCTGACTCCTTGTGTGCTACTATTCTAAGGGCCAAGTACTATCCTGATGGCGATTTGCTGAACTCCAAGCCAAAGCATGGTGCTTCTTTCACCTGGCAAAGCATTATGGCAGGCATTACTACTCTGAAGCGTGGCTATATTTGGCGAGTGGGGGATGGACATAACATCAATATTTGGGAAGATGCTTGGATCCCAAATTGTGCCACTAGGAAGATTGTGACCCCTAGGGGGGACATTTGTCATCAAAAGTGGCTGATTTGATTGACCCGGCCTCCAATAATTGGGATGAGGACCTGACTAGACAAACTATGTGGCCCATTGACGCACAACGGATTCTTTCAATCCCAATTTCGCAACATAATATGATAGATTTCATTGCCTGGAGTTATACGAAAAATGGTATGTTCTCGGTACGGTCTGCTTACTCTGTGGAGTGGAATTATCAGTATGGGAGTAAACTAAAACATTCTAACGGGATGGGGCGAACCACACCTAACCCTATATGGTGTCAGATATGGAAGTTATCTTGTCCGGCAAAAGTCAAAAAATTTATATGGCGTATATTACATGGCACTCTCCCATGCCGGGCAACACTCACTAATAGACACATGAATGTCTCGCCTTTTTGCCCTACTTGCTCTCAGGGTGTAGAAGATACGAAGCACATGCTTTTCCTATGTACTAAAGAAAAGGAGGTTTGGAAAAGGCTAGGGATGGATGGGATTATTGATAAAGCTTGTGAGGTTGATTGTGCTGGAGAGGCGATATTGGAATACCTTTTACTTCTTCTAGATCAAGATTTGTGTATTATGGGGTACCAAAATGTATGAGAAATGATAGCTGTGACGCCCCCGGCCCGATCGCGCGCTAATCATACACGCAAATGCACACGATCAAGCCTAAGGACTCACGGGAAGATATCACAACACAACTCTAAAACATAAATAAGTCATACAAGCTTTATATTACAAGCCAGGGCCTCGAGGGCTCGAATACATAGCTCGATGGCATACAAGCGTCAACGGAAGCATCAGATATCTGAGTACAGATATAAAAGAGTAACAGAAAGGCCTTTAGAAAGGCGGGGCAAAATAAAACACTACGATCGAAAGGCGCAGGCCTCCTGCCTGGGACCCTCCGATCCTACTCCTGGTCGACAGTCAACTCGTAGTAGTATCCATCCTCTGGGTAGTAGTAGCGATCGTCGGCGAGGACAGCTGTCTCAGGGGCTCCGTCATCTTGTTACGACAAACTGATATGGGGAGAAAAAGGAAAACAAAGCAACTGTGAGTACTCAGAAGTACTCAGCAAGCAAGGATCTACACTACATATGCAACATTTTCAAAGGGAGGCTGTATATGTGGACTGGGCTGCAGAAATGCCAGAATAGAGAGAAGGCCTAGTCCTATCGAAGACTAGCATCTTCAGCGGTCTTGCAGCAGTAGAAGAGAGTAGAACAGTACAATATAATGTAGCAGTATCATTAAGTCTCAACCTCACCCAGAGATCCTTTCTCGACTCCCTGCGAGAAAGCAATCCCAGAGCCATACAGTCATCAACCTCGTCCTGAGATCCCTTCTCGACTCCCTGCGAGAAGCAATCCCAGAGCCATATATACAGGTCTCATCACAGGTATCCAGTTCTAGTTGTATCGATCGGGATACAACTCCGAGTGTCCTTTACCGTAGGACCGGCTATCGATAGAAGTGTTCTTCCCTGCAGGGGTGCACCAACTTACCCAACACGCTCGATTAACTCCGGCCGGACACACTTTCCTGGGTCATGCCCGGCCTCGGCCAAACGACACATCGCAACCCTACCTACAGCTAAGCAGAGAGGTCCCCGCCGGTCTACATCCTAAGCGCAAGGGGGTCTTGGCCATCGCCCCTCGCCCTCCGGGTCGTTGCGTACATGGCCCAGATCCAAGCACCACCGAAATGGCGCCAATCACTCCATGCCGCACTGCTGAACTGGACGTCTGACAGAGCTTTCGGCTGATGCATACGATGCAGAACGCCCATACTATGCCCACGTGATGGTTAGTGCTATCAGGCCAGAGGCCTGCTCGGATCAAATATCCAAATCGTTAGGACTAGGGCTTGCGGTAACGAGCAGAGACTCACGAAAGATGTGACCCCGTCGCCCCGTCTCGAGGACTTGCGGCAAGGGTTAAGAATGCCCGGCCGCGCCTCGTATTCACCACTCGGGCACCACACTGGCAACCCGCCTTCACATCACACGCGGGTACCCCTCAGGGTCGACCCGCCTTTCCAAGTAACAACAGTACAGTCCAAGTATCCGTGTGTCCATAACATCAAGGGAATCCGAGGTATCACCCTCGTTGGATTCCTACCGATGTATCTGTCAAGGTGAACGTAGGAGGAATCACCCTCGCTGGGTTCACACTTGATGTGTTACACGACAGCGTCGTATCGGAAGTGGAGAAGGAGGAATCACCCTCGATGACCACGACCAAATAGCTACTCTACAGAGTTAACATCAGGAGTGCTACATGAGGTTTCACCCTCGGCACTCGATAGTAACGCTGCAGTGTCGTTACAACTAAGGGGGGGTGATGTGCGGTGTCGGGGCCTGGTCTTCAACCCCGTTGATCGGGTCTTCTGACGATCCAGCGCTGCAGTCGGGATAAGTGGGGTCACTGATAGGTCTCTACCCAGCCTAGACTAAACAGTTTAGGATATGTAGGTAATTATCAACAGCAAGTTACAATGAACAGGCTATGCATCAGAATAGGTAAAGCAGCAGCAGCAGCAATTCTAATGCAAGCATGAGAAATAAAATGGGCGATATCGGGATGATCAAAGGGGGGGGGGGCTTGCCTGGTTGCTCGGCGGCAAGGGCAAGGTCGTCAATGGTGACTTCGGTCTCCGGAGCTGCGCCGGGATCTATCGAGAGAGAAGAGGGGGAGGAAACAGTATAAATATAGAGCAAACATGAGCAACGCAAAGTACGGCATGACAATATGCAGTGCCGGGTGTGTCCTAACGTATGGTTGCACGTCACCGAGGAAGGAGGAATCCATCCGGGAATGTTTTCCCGGTTCCGGACATTTGTCAGACAGATGACCGGAGAGGAACGGTTGCATGTTCGGATAGTTAGGGACGTGTGGCGGACGAACGGACCGCATATCTGAATTCGTCTCGTCGTTCTGAGCGACTTTCATGTATAAAGTATTTTCATCGGAGTTACGGATTATTTAATACGATTTTCTAAAGTTTTTATTAATTTCTGGAATTTATTTAATTATTTAAAATAAACATTATCCAGAATAGTGCTCGCTGATGTCAGCATGACATCATGCTGACGTCAGCAAGGTTAATTAAGTTAATTAGCATTTAATTAAACTAATTAATTAAATTAGATTAACATAATCAGGATTAATTAAACTAATTAATCACTAATTAATTATTTAATTAACTAATTATTTTTATCTATTTATCTATTTTAATTATTCTTATTTTTAATTTCCTTTTATAAAAACGTTCTGGGGCGGGGCCCCCTTGTCATAGGCCAGGGGGGGTTCGGCCCCACCGGTCGGTGGCACAGAGGGCCACGGGCGGCGACGGGCGCGCGGCGCGCGGTGCGCGCGCGGGCGGTCGGCGGCAAGGGGCGACGCGGGCACGCGAGCGAGGGCAGTGGGCGGGGCGCGCGCGCGTGCGGCAGAGCAGGGCGACGCGGGCGCGGTGCGCAGGAGCAGGCGGGGCGGGCGCGCGCGCGCGGGTGCGGGTGGGCGCGGCCGCAGGCGAGCAGCACCGAGGGGAGAGAGGGAGGCTGCGGCGAGCAGCAGGCTCGAGCGGGCGAGCGCGGTGCGCGCGCGTGCGTGGCCAGGCGCGGCGGGGGCGCGGCTAACGGAGCAGGGGACCGCGGCGAGCGCGGCCTGGCACGGCGGACGGCATCGAGGACGGGGACGAGGGGGAAAGGGGAGACGGCAGAGGCCGGGACCTCACCGACGGCTGTAGAGGCACGGGGGCGGCGTGGCTCGAGGAGGCCGGTCGGGGATGAGGGTCGAGGGGGTGGCGCGGTCCGGCGAGGAGGACCGGCGAGGGGGAGTAAAACGATAGGGGGGGGGGGGGGGGGGGGGGGGGGGTGACATCTGCCCCAGTGGATAAAGAATGTACTCTGGATGTATCCCTGCTCGAACAGCTGGTAGCTGCGTCGCGGGGTGTGGAAACAAACGATCCATCTGAAACAGAGAACTCATGATTGTCAAAAGACAACAGAAGTATAACCGATCTCGAGAGAAAGGTTAAACAAACAATGGAAAGGAAAATGATATCAACTAATCAGATCAATTGTCAGGGAAATCGCACAGATATCCAGCTCTCCGGTGGACGAGAATTACGAGATCCTAAGTTTCGGCGTTAGTAAACTTAGTTAAACCCGAAGGAAGAGAGATCAGAGTCCAAGTTAAAGTCGAGGAGTAAAGATCCTAATACACCCCAATTGGCGACGTGGGCCCGTAAGCCACACAGCCAAGTTATAAAATAGTTTTCGGTTACTAGACTCAACTTCGGCCAAGGAGTTGGAAAGGGGGCTCCTACAGAAGTTCGGCTCATACCTTGGGCCCCCCGGCCCGATCGCGCGCTAATCATACACGCAAATGCACATCAACGCTAAGGACTCACGGGAAGATATCACAACACAACTCTAAGACATAAATAAGTCATACAAGCTTTATATTACAAGCCAGGCCTCGAGGGCTCGAATACATAGCTCGATGGCATACAAGCGTTAGCGGAAGCATCAGATATCTGAGTACAGATATAAAAGAGTAACAGAAGGCCTTTAGAAAGGCGGGGCAAAATAAAACACTACGATCGAAAGGCGCAGGCCTCCTGCCTGGGACCTCCGATCCTACTCCTAGTCGACGTCAACTCGTAGCATATCCATCCTCTGGGTAGTAGTAGCGATCGTCGGCGAGGACAGCTGTCTCAGGGGCTCCGTCATCTTGTTACGATAAACTGATTGGGAGAAAAAGGAAAACAAGACACCGTGAGTACTCAGAAGTACTCAGCAAGCAAGATCTACACTACATATGCAACATTTTCAAAGAGGCTGTATATGTGGACTGGGCTGAGAAATGCCAGAATAGAGAGAAGGCCTAGTCCTCATCGAGACTAGCATCTTCAGCGGTCTTGCCAGCAGTAAAAGAGTAGAACAGTACAATATAATGTAGCAGTATCATTAAGTCTCAACCTCACCCGAGATCTTTCTTTTTCTTTTTCTTAATTCATATATCTCTGTTTAGTAAAAAGTTAGGCCCCAAACCGAATTTTGTAAAAAGGGAGACCTAGTCCTTAAATACCAGTGCTTTATTACCTAACACCTAAAATTAGTTTGGGCAAAACATCATTTCATACTTAGATTAGATTTAATAAATGGTTATTAAATATTGTTTTTAGTCGCTGTTTGAAGATGTTTGAGTCACTTACCCAACTCCAATGATGTTGGTTTCAATTTTAGAATTGTCTCTGATTTATCTGCTATTTAATGAACAATTTAGTTTCTATGTTGGAAAACTTTTATAATTCACTTTCATTTAAATTTGAATTTTGAGTTAGGAGTTGAAAAGCATTATGATGCAAATGATGATCATGCACTGTTAATCATGCTGACTTGGCATTATCAAAATGGAATTACTGTGGCTAACCACTGGGGATGTTACAAAATCTTCTCTACTAACAAGAATTCTCGTCCCGAGAATTAAGAGGTAGAAGGAAAAAGTTCGGAGTATTCCGCACGAAGATTATCCTCGCGTTCCCAAGTGGCTTCATCTTCAGTATGATTTGACCACTGAACTTTGAGGAACTTGGTAACCTTCTGACGGGTCCGACGTTCAGCTTCATCGAGAATGCGGATCGGATGCTCCTTATAAGATAGGTCATCTTGCAATTCGAGCACCTCGTGATCCACAGCTCGGTGCGGAGATTCCTTGAAGCATTGACGAAGCTGCGACACCTGGAAGACGTCGTGGATATGAGAGAATTGGGGCGGCAATTCCAATTTATATGCCACCTGACCACGTCTAGCAATAATGCGGAAAGGACCAATGTAGCGCGGAGCTAACTTGCCCTTGATTCCAAAACGGTGAGTGCCCTTCATAGGTGTGACACGAAGATAAGCTTGATCACCAGGTTGATAAGTCAAACCCCATCGTTTGCGATCATAGTTGCTCTTCTGGCGGTCCTGAGCCGCCTTGAGATTTTCCCGGACAATTCGGACTTGTTCTTCGGCGTGTTGAATAATATCCGGTCCAACAAGAGGTCGTTCCCCAGTTTCTGACCAATTCAGAGGGGTTCGACACTTACGTCCATAGAGTACTTCGAAGGGAGCCATTTTCAAGCTGGCTTGATAGCTGTTGTTATAAGAGAACTCGGCATATGGAAGAGATTCTTCCCACTTCTTGCCAAATGAAATAACACAAGCCCGAAGCATGTCTTCAAGCACTTGATTGACTCGTTCGACTTGGCCTTGAGATTGAGGGTGATAAGCCGAACTCCAGGTAATATGAGTTCCCATAGCTTTTTGGAAACTTTCCCAGAAATGACCAGTGAATATGCTGCCACGGTCTGAACTGATCTCTTTCGGAATACCGTGGAGTGATACGATTCTGGAGATATACAACTCTGCTAACTGTTTAGCAGTGATAGTCTCCTTGACAGGCAGAAAGTGTGCAACTTTGGAGAGTTGGTCGACGATGACAAGAATAGCGTCGTGACCCTTCTGTGACCTGGGAAGTCCTGTAACGAAATCCATCTAAACCTTATCCCATTTCCATAGAGGAATAGGAAGTGGTTGCAGAATTCCAGCTGGTTTCTGATGTTCTGCTTTAACGCGACGACACACATCACATTCAGCAACATATCGAGCAATGTCTTGCTTCATTCTAGACCACCAGTACCTTTGACGGAGATCACGATACATCTTGGTGCTACCCGGATGAATAGACAACGGGGTATCATGTGCCTCCTTCATGACTTTGTCAGTCATGAGTTCGAAACGAGGTACGACAATGCGGTTTCTGAAATACAAGGTTCCATCTTCAGACAGCGAGAAATCCCTGTACTTTACAAGGTGAAGGTCTTTCTTCATGAGGTCAATTTCAGCATCTTTAGCTTGCGCATTCTTAACAGCTTTCTCAAGATCTGGTTGTATCACAAGGTTATTTAGAGAGCCCTGTGGGACAATACGGAGATTCAGCTTGCATAGTTCTTCAAAAAGTCGAGGTTGAGCTCGCCTAACCATGAGGTTGTCGCAATAGGACTTGCGGCTTAAGGCATCAGCCATCACGTTAGCCTTGCCAGGGGTATAGGAAATACCCAAATCATAGTCCGCAATGGCCTCCATCCATCTTTGCTGACGGAGGTTTAGAGAAGGTTGAGTGAACAAGTACTTCAGACTTTTATGATCCGTGTATATCTCGCAACGATTACCGAGAAGGTAATGTCGCCATAACTGTAGTGCATAGATGACAGCAGCTAGTTCTAGATCATGTACCGGATAATTCTCTTCATGTGGGCGCAACTGACGAGAGCCATAAGCAATCACTTTACGCTCTTGCATTAGGACACAGCCTAATCCTTCACGGGATGCGTCACAATAGATCACAAAGTCTTTGCGGGTATCTGGAGGAGATAGTACTGGGGTATTGTAACGGATTGACATCTGCCCCAGTGGATAAAGAATGTACTCTGGATGTATCCCTGCTCGAACAGCTGGTAGCTGCGTCGCAGGGTGTGGTGGAAACAAACGATCCATCTGAAACAGAGGAAACTCATGATTGTCAAAAGACAAGGAGAAGTATAACCGATCTCGGAGAGAAAGGTTAAACAAAACAATGGAAAGGAAAATGATTATCAGACTAATCAGATCAATGTCAGGGAAATCGCACAGATATCCAGCTCTCCGGGTGGACGAGAATTACGAGATCCTAAGTGTCGGCGTTAGTAAACTTTAGTTAACCCGAAAGGAAGAGAGATCAGAGTCCAGAGTAAAGGTCGAGGAGTAAAAGATCCTAATACCACCCAATTGGCGACGTGGGCCCGTAAGCCACACAGCCAAGTTAGTAAAATAGTTTTCGGTTACTAGACTCAACTTCGGCCAAGGAGTTGGAAAGGGGGGCTCCTACAGGAAGTCGGCTCTGATACCAACTTGTGGCGCCCCCGGCCCGATCGCGCGCTAATCATACACGCAAATGCACACGATCAAGCCTAAGGACTCACGGGAAGATATCACAACACAACTCTAAGACATAAATAAGTCATACAAGCTTTATATTACAAGCCAGGGCCTCGAGGGCTCGAATACATAGCTCGATGGCATACAAGCGTTAGCGGAAGCATCAGATATCTGAGTACAGATATAAAAGAGTAACAGAAAGGCCTTTAGAAAGGCGGGGCAAAATAAAACACTACGATCGAAAGGCGCAGGCCTCCTGCCTGGGACCCTCCGATCCTACTCCTAGTCGACAGTCAACTCGTAGCAGTATCCATCCTCTGGGTAGTAGTAGCGATCGTCGGCGAGGACAGCTGTCTCAGGGGCTCCGTCATCTTGTTACGATAAACTGATATGGGGAGAAAAAGGAAAACAAAGCAACCGTGAGTACTCAGAAGTACTCAGCAAGCAAGGATCTACACTACATATGCAACATTTTCAAAGGGAGGCTGTATATGTGGACTGGGCTGCAGAAATGCCAGAATAGAGAGAAGGCCTAGTCCTATCGAAGACTAGCATCTTCAGCGGTCTTGCAGCAGTAGAAGAGAGTAGAACAGTACAATATAATGTAGCAGTATCATTAAGTCTCAACCTCACCCAGAGATCCTTTCTCGACTCCCTGCGAGAAAGCAATCCCAGAGCCATACAGTCATCAACCTCGTCCTGAGATCCCTTCTCGACTCCCTGCGAGAAGCAATCCCAGAGCCATATATACAGGTCTCATCACAGGTATCCAGTTCTAAATTGTATCAATCAGGATACAACTCCGAGTGTCCTTTACCGTAGGACCGGCTATCGATAGAAGTGTTCTTCCCTGCAGGGGTGCACCAACTTACCCAACACGCTCGATTAACTCCGGCCGGACACACTTTCCTGGGTCATGCCCGGCCTCGGCCAAACGACACATCGCAACCCTACCTACAGCTAAGCAGAGAGGTCCCCGCCGGTCTACATCCTAAGCGCAAGGGGGTCTTGGCCATCGCCCCTCGCCCTCCGGGTCGTTGCGTACATGGCCCAGATCCAAGCACCACCGAAATGGCGCCAATCACTCCATGCCGCACTGCTGAACTGGACGTCTGACAGAGCTTTCGGCTGATGCATACGATGCAGAACGCCCATACTATGCCCACGTGATGGTTAGTGCTATCAGGCCAGAGGCCTGCTCGGATCAAATATCCAAATCGTTAGGACTAGGGCTTGCGGTAACGAGCAGAGACTCACGAAAGATGTGACCCCGTCGCCCCGTCTCGAGGACTTGCGGCAAGGGTTAAGAATGCCCGGCCGCGCCTCGTATTCACCACTCGGGCACCACACTGGCAACCCGCCTTCACATCACACGCGGGTACCCCTCAGGGTCGACCCGCCTTTCCAAGTAACAACAGTACAGTCCAAGTATCCGTGTGTCCATAACATCAAGGGAATCCGAGGTATCACCCTCGTTGGATTCCTACCGATGTATCTGTCAAGGTGAACGTAGGAGGAATCACCCTCGCTGGGTTCACACTTGATGTGTTACACGACAGCGTCGTATCGGAAGTGGAGAAGGAGGAATCACCCTCGATGACCACGACCAAATAGCTACTCTACAGAGTTAACATCAGGAGTGCTACATGAGGTTTCACCCTCGGCACTCGATAGTAACGCTGCAGTGTCGTTACAACTAAGGGGGGGGGGGGTGATGTGCGGTGTAGGGGCCTGGTCTTCAACCCCGTTGATCGGGTCTTCTGACGATCCAGCGCTGCAGTCGGGATAAGTGGGGTCACTGATAGGTCTCTACCCAGCCTAGACTAAACAGTTTAGGATATGTAGGTAATTATCAACAGCAAGTTACAATGAACAGGCTATGCATCAGAATAGGTAAAGCAGCAGCAGCAGCAATTCTAATGCAAGCATGAGAAATAGAATGGGCGATATCGGGATGATCAAAGGGGGGGGGCTTGCCTGGTTGCTCGGCGGCAAGGGCAAGGTCGTCAATGGTGACTTCGGTCTCCGGAGCTGCGCCGGGATCTATCGAGAGAGAAGAGGGGGAGGAAACAGTATAAATATAGAGCAAACATGAGCAACGCAAAGTACGGCATGACAATATGCAGTGCCGGGTGTGTCCTAACGTATGGTTGCACGTCACCGAGGAAGGAGGAATCCATCCGGGAATGTTTTCCCGGTTCCGGACATTTGTCAGACAGATGACCGGAGAGGAACGGTTGCATGTTCGGATAGTTAGGGACGTGTGGCGGACGAACGGACCGCATATCTGAATTCGTCTCGTCGTTCTGAGCGACTTTCATGTATAAAGTATTTTCATCGGAGTTACGGATTATTTAATATGATTTTCTAAAGTTTTTATTAATTTCTGGAATTTATTTAATTATTTAAAATAAACATTATCCAGAATAGTGCTCGCTGATGTCAGCATGACATCATGCTGACGTCAGCAAGGTTAATTAAGTTAATTAGCATTTAATTAAACTAATTAATTAAATTAGATTAACCTAATCAGGATTAATTAAACTAATTAATCACTAATTAATTATTTAATTAACTAATTATTTTTATCTATTTATCTATTTTAATTATTCTTATTTTTAATTTCCTTTTATAAAAACGTTCTGGGGCGGGGCCCCCTTGTCATAGGCCAGGGGGGTTCGGCCCCACCGGTCGGTGGCACAGAGGGCCACGGGCGGCGACGGGCGCGCGGCGCGCGGTGCGCGCGCGGGCGGTCGGCGGCAAGGGGCGACGCGGGAGCGCGAGCGAGGGCAGTGGGCGGGGCGCGCGCGCGTGCGGCAGAGCAGGGCGATGCGGGCGCGGTGGGCAGGAGCAGGCGGGCGGGCGCGCGCGCGCGGGTGTGGGTGGGCGCGGCCGCAGGCGAGCAGACCGAGGGGAGAGGGAGGCGCGGAGAGAGAGGACTGGGAGGGGGCGAGCGCGGTGGGCGGCGTGCGTGGCCAGGCGCGGCGGGGGCGGGCTAACGGAGCAGGGGACCGCGGCGAGCGCGGCCTGGCACGGCGGACGGCATCGAGGACGGGGACGAGGGGAAAGGGAGACGGCAGAGGCCGGGATCACGACGGCTGTAGAGGCACGGGGGGCGTGGGTCGAGGAGGGGTCGGGGATGAGGGTCGAGGGGGTGGCGCGGTCCGGCGAGGAGGACCGGCGAGGGGGAGCCGGGGACGGCGGCGGCAGCGCAGGCGGGCGCGGCGCCGACGGGATCTGGGGATGGCGAGCGCTGGGGCGTGTCGGGTGAGGCGAGGCGGGGACCGGCCGGGAGGAGGAGAGGGCGAGCGCGGGGGGCCGGGGCGTCGGGGGGCGCCCCGATCCAGACGGGGGCGTAGGAGAGAGCGAGTGGGGGGGGGGGGGGGGAATGGCGTCGGTGGGGCTAGGGTTTGGTGGTGGACCGGGGGGGGGGTTATACGGGGCGACTGGGCCGGCTGGCGGTCGATGGCTTGCTGGGCGAGGCCCAGTGGGGGGGGGGGGGGGGGGGAAGGGGATTCGTTTCTTCTCTTTTTTTTTTCTTTTTCTTAATTCATATATCTCTGTTTAGTAAAAAGTTAGGCCCCAAACCGAATTTTGTAAAAAGGGAGACATAGTCCGTAAATACCAGTGCTTTATTACCTAACACCTAAAATTAGTTTGGGCAAAACATCATTTCATACTTAGATTAGATTTAATAAATGGTTATTAAATATTGTTTTTAGTCGCTGTTTGAAGATGTTTGAGTCACTTACCCAACTCCAATGATGTTGGTTTCAATTTTAGAATTGTCTCTGATTTATCTGCTATTTAATGAACAATTTAGTTTATATGTTGGAAAACTTTTATAATTCACTTTCATTTAAATTTGAATTTTGAGTTAGGAGTTGAAAAGCATTATGATGCAAATGATGATCATGCACTGTTAATCATGCTGACTTGGCATTATCAAAATGGAATTACTGTGGCTAACCACTGGGGGTGTTACAATAGCTATCTCAGCTTGGTACCTATGGTGGAAAAGACGGAAATTAGTGCACAAGGAATTAACTCAGAATGCAACTCAGATATCAATGGGGATCATAGCTCTTACATATAATTTTGTAAATGCGTCATCTTCAAAGGCGTCCATGAAAAAGGGGGGTTGGCACTGTCCCCCTAGGGGTTTCGTGAAACTCAATGTTGATGCCTCCTTTGACCATGACATGCTGAAGGGTACGATGGGGGCAGTCTTGAGCGACGATAAAGGTAGGTTTATTGCAGGAGGAAATGAAAAGATCGACTACTGCGCGGATGTTCTGATGGCAGAAGCCCTAGCTCTCAAATTTGGCCTAACATTAGCCCAAAGGGCGGGATGTAATCGCCTAATCATCAACTCGGACAATCTGGAGGTGATTGAGACCATGCAGGACGGAGGACAGTCAGCGGGTGTGGCGGCGGCAATTTTTGATGACTGTTATCACTATGCATGTGATTTTATCATGACTAGATTCAAGCATTGTAATAGAGAGGCAAATAAAGTAGCACATGAACTTGCTAGATTAGCTAGATTTTCTCCGACTTCGGATTGATTTGAGGAACCTCTCAATAAAATTGTAATGATTCTTACAAACGATGTACTAGTTATTTCTAATGAATAAAGTCTCGATTTAACTCAAAAAAGAAAAGGGCTCGACGGGTACCTCAGCGGATCCCACAAACTACGACCGCGATCGCTACGCGTATGTACATTCCACGAGCGTAAGACCGAACGCCCTCGAAGTTGGTCATTAAAAACCAAGCGAAACAAACACCTCTTGGTCTTTTTAATACAGAAGAGGCCACATGGATATGAACGATATCTCAACAATCAATTGATTTGCCCTGTCAACGACTGGCAAGATTTGGTTACGGCGCCAAAATCAGGCTAGCAGTCGTGCTGCTGACCGGAACCAAGCCTTGATGAAAATTGTGTACGTACCCCAAACGTGCTCATGTAAAAAAGATCAAGAACTATCCTAGAAAAAGATCAAGAACTGTGCATGTGTATACATAACCAAGAGACGGTCATTCAGGACAGAGATAATTCTTGGTCTTCGGATGACATGCGATATGATCCTCGAAGATCTTGCAAAGATGCGGCAATACCACCTAGACGATCACCTAGGAAGGAGTGTGCCTCGCGGGGCAGAAGCACCGGTATTTTTTTACATAGTACAAACGCAGGCGCTCATATATACGCGCATACACTCATCTCTATGAAAACACACATGCACTTTACCCCTATGAGCATCTTTGAGAGACTGGCCGTCATATCATCTTCAGATTGACGAAGTCACCAGAGACGCCTCGTAGTCGACGGGAACATCTCCTCCCACCGGTTTCTTTCAAAGCATGTGCAAGCATGGATGGTCGATGGGCTATAGCTAGCAGGACACGTACACCGTACAAGAGAACTCCGCACAAAAAACAAATAAAAGAGAACTGAATACACACGTGTGTCACAGACTCACAATAGGCGAGGGTAGAAGCCCTGGCGGGTATTTTTTCCGGAACATGGTACAATCGCAGATGCCCAAATACACGCACTTTACTTCTAGAAATCGAAGAGCTAGCTTTATCGTTTACTTTGTTTGTTATTCAGCATGTAATGAGACATGCCAACATTTTGGCCCACTTGTGTGCAAAACATGCTTGCACACTGGAGGTGACGAGTTGTTGGATGGACTCCCACCCCCACCCCTCCCCCTTCCTCTCCCCCCTTTCCTCATGACCAGTGTTTTGGCTTATCATGTTGGAGTTGTTGATGATTGAATAAAACTCAAAGTTTCCTGTAAAAAATACACACACATACACTTATCCCTATGAACGCACAAGGTCCTCCTCCCGAGTCGGCCCCGTGCGGCGGCTGGGAGGCCCCCAGATCCCGTCGCCCCCGACGCCCCCTCTCGTCCTCCTCCTCCATCGCCGCCGCCCGAGGGCGCGGCCAGGCAAAGCCTTGCCGTCGCCGGCGGCGGCGGGGACTAGGTGCCCTCCCGCTCGTGAGGAGCTGGCGCGGGCCGGCGCCCCCGGGCTGGAGCGTGGCATGCGGCCGGACGTCATGGCGGCGCCCCCGGGCTGGAGCGTGGCATGCGGCCGGACGTCATGGCGGTGCTCCGGCGTTCTCATACCCCATGGCAGGCAGCTTCAAGATCTGGGGCGCCACGGTCGCCTGGGACGGCGGCGGCGTGACCAGATCGGCGGCGGCGCGGCCGGATCTGGGCCCAGGCGTGAGCTTGGTCTCTGGGTCACGGTCGGCGCGATGGCGGGTGCGACACGTCGGCAGCTGGACGGATCTGCGGGATTCCATCCTTGTCTGGTCCTTGACAACTCGGGCAGCTTCAGGGGAAACCCTAGATCTCCATGGGATCGAGCGATGGTGGTGCTTTTGCGTCGTAGTCCCTCTTCAAGGCATCGTTTTGGAGTTTGCTACGGTTGAAGGGACCAGCGAGGCCGGCGGCGTATGCCCGGTGGCGCAACTGCCGATGAAAATCGCGCCGACTACGGTCGAGGCATCGTCGTTGCAGTTGGCGTCATCAGGCTCGGGATGCTCCGGGGGAAACCCTAGATCTGGGTCTCCCGGATCGGACAATGATGGCGTTCTTAGTATCGCTTTCCCTCATGGGGGCATCGTTTTGGAGCAAGTGATGGCTGGAGGTGACAAGAGGAGGAGCGGTGCTTCATCATACACATTGATGGTGTCGGATCTCGATGGCATGGCGCCCTGGAGATTAGGCGTCTGATGTGCGATGATGGACTCGCGCAGGAGGTCGACACTGTCTGGCGTCGTGGTGGCGTCGGCGGCAGCTAGACCGGGCAAGGTACATGCAACAGTACAGCTCTGAAGATGGATTGGTGGCAGGTGGCTGCGGCGGCCTCATACCCGGCAAGCGTCCTGGTTGAGGAGCACGCCGGACTGGTGGGTGCCCATACCCGGCAGGCGTCCTGGTTGGGACCTCAGGTCTTAGATGTTAGGTTTGGCTGCGAGGTCTGTTTGGTATTAGGCCCAGACTATCAGCGCCCCTTCATCAACTGGATAGGAGTAGCGACAGATGTTGCTTAGACGGTGACTTTAGTTTTATTGTTGTATGACTTTGTAAGGTCTTGTGTTAATAATTAATAAAATGGCTGTATGCATCGCCCAGATGCAGAGGCCGGGGGTCTTCCTCCTTTTCTAAAAAAATGAACGCATGCATGCACATCTTATCTCTATGAGCACCTTTGACATATTGAGCTGACAGGTATGATATATTTGATCGACCGACTATGAGGACATGGATGTTGGATAACACTTTGCTAGTCGTATTTTGATTCTGAACTTGCCAATTCCAGGGTCATCAAAATCGTCTAGAATAATAGAATTTCGCAACGCTTTTCCTGATTGGTATTGTATTTGATGTTGTGCTACAAATATAACCATGCTAGACTATTGCTAGAAATCTAGTAGGCATCTTAGGTTGAAGCGGGACAATATGCATCTATAAAACAACTGAATAGGCTCTAAATACATGTTAAAGCAGACTGTAGATTATGAACAGATATGGTTTAGAAATTGAGATGTCTAATTTTAATTCTTGTAAATAGGACATGTGACGGGATAGATGATATCTTTTCGACAAGGAGGATTCACACAATAATATATCAGTGCGACGGGACATATGACACCGATGTTAAACAATATCAAGTAATTTCAAGCATTAATACTGAACAAAATGGCTTAAACAAGAAAAAGGGAAACCCGAGGCCATCCATATTGGACGAGCCTCACGATAGCACCTTCACACAATCCTACCACCAATTCTACTAGATCGGGTCCGCGCCTTGGCTCGAGGGTGCCGGTCACAACGTTTTGACAAAGTGTTTAACAATTTGTCGTTTAACAATTTGTCGGTAGGAACCCAGGTATAGCATGTGCGGGTAACCAATTGTGTTAGAAGCAAAACATAATGGAGGAATTTTTTATGACAGAGAGATAGGAATTAAAATCTAAAGTCTATACATGCCTTGTTCAAAGCAAAGTGAAAATAGCAACATACCACCAGGTGCTACCTTCCACTACGAAGACAACAACGGGAATCTAAAGGCTATACATTTCCTGTTCAGAAGGACATCAAAAGGGCAAAGACACCGGCGTGGGCGATACGAAACAAAAGGTCGATGCTCCAGTAACTGCGTAAACATGCTGGGTACAATGTACTGACCGAAGCTCACCAGAGACTATCTCCTGAGGTCTCCAGGCGCTGCTCTGACTTCATGCCAATATAGCGTAGTCTCTCTGCCAATTTTTCTATGCTTGCAAGTGTTGTTTTCATAAACCCTTTGGTGTTGTCTTGCCCTCTTAGGCGCCGAGCAGTTGTTGTATTTTGTATCTGAGTAGAATATGAGCTCATGTATCTGACAGCGTAGTACCATCCTTTGCGTAGCTTCTTGATTGTCTCATTTGTTGCAACCAGCCACTTTACCAGGTGCGTGACTTGATTTTCCAGCCTTTTGACGTGGGTGTAGTGATAGTCCCTGATTTCTTTGCCACATGCATCTTCCATAAATCTAATGGCTTCGATAGCAGCACTATCTTCTGCTTCTTCATAGTTACCTGAAATCATACCAGATATCGAGGTTGGAACAAGCAAACCATCAAACAATTGTAACGATGAATTAAAAGTAACCGTCACACGAGACTTGCTGCCCGGACATGTCTTGTGATGGTAAATTGCAGGGGGCAGCTTTAGAGCTTGCAACATGGGGGCAAAGATGTGGGAATAGGGAATCACTATTAGATAGTCATCTTCCTGCAGAGGAAAGTCAAGGCTAAAATAATTGTTTTATAAAGGGATATGTAGATGGGATAATCTCACAAGTTACTGCATTGATTTGGAAGTAGGGAACATTAAGTTTAAGTTCTGTTGATCAAACTAAATCAAGATTAGGTATATCATTGTACACTTGACACTTAGTACTACTGTAAGACGAGAAACAAACTGAACTCAGGAAAGAGGGCAGCTAGAAAAATATGTTTTTGCACTGAATGAACTGGTTTTGTGCTGAATCAAAAAGACTCGCGAGCTAACGATTCGGTGCCGGTGTACTATTTGAGTTTCTGATGCGTGATGCCGTGGTTTTACCTTTCTCGTTTGAAAGCTAGCAATATGTTTTTAATCAAGGGCCATCCGCAAACATGACTCCATCTCTTAATCATGAAATGCAGAGACTTTGATGGCCTAGTTATAACACATGATTTTCATGAAGAGCATGCCTAGCTTTGAATTTGAGATCTGTTGTTCAACAGATTAACACCATTAGTATAGGAGTTCTATAACTTTAGAAATTGCAAACAGGCAAGAGTCTGGACCAATACGTGAACTAAATTAGTTGTAGAATATGAGTAGTGTTAATAAGGAGACTTCCAGTTCCATTATAGGTGCTAAATACCCGCGGTTAAGAAACACCAGTCATCGTACTGCAAAGGCTTGTTTAACCTTTCATTGAAAGAATCACTAAGAAGGCTAGCCTGAGATGCAAACTTTGAAGTATACTGTATAACAGAAATACAAAGCACATTATGAACCAGTAATTTCTGTTATGTGATGGAAAGCACCAATTTAGAAGATTCCATTTAAAATAATATTTTTTGTAATATAATTATCTAAAACATATCCACTTCCAGGTGATATAATATGCTAAGTCATCACATCTACACATCTAAAACTATTATGTGAGTAAAAATATTTAACGGTTCCAAAAACAAATAACAAAAAGGCAAATATCTCATGTAATTCTTGTTACGTACTACAACACGATTGGGCTAGCTTGAGATGTAAACTTTCAAGAAGTATAATATACAACAGAAATACAAAACATGATATGAATCACTAATTTCTGTTGTGTAATGGGAAGCACTGATTTATAAGATATGAGAGTGTTTGATTTAAAATCGTATATTTCTGTTATATATGCTAAGGCATCACATCTACACTTTTAAAACTATTATGAGAGCAAAAGTACATACTTGCTCCGAGAACAAATAATAAAGGTTGAGAGTCAAGAGCTTCTTGTTCGCAGTTTTGCCTCAACTATGGCCTTCTTGATGTTGTCTTCTCCTGATAACGGCAAGGCATTAGCAATTACAAGCTAGCGAGTGAGCACGACTGGAAAAGCAATACATACGAGCCCGATTCCTTTTCAGGTAGGATGTGGTGCAATATTTACATATACCATATCCAGTTCATAGTAGTGCATAGTTCCTTATAAGTTGCACAAAACAAACTGCAGCACACTACAGAAGATAGGAATGCGTGATGAGACATCAAGCTAGGTCTGATAGCTTTTTTTAAAGTTATTTTGAGGCAAAAGACATTTGGTTCTTCACCTCAAAATGATTTGCCTATAGGAATTTCAGAATATGATTCTGAAACCATGGCACTTGGCTGGTTAGTATGGGTTGTCATCACATTCAGTTGCTTTCAGAATGGAAAAGGACAACTAATAATTGGAAAGGACCATATTCTGCCTATGCCATATCAGTGTTCAATTGGTCGGGCCATATACAAACCTTTTACTAAGGGATGTTCCTTTATTCTGCTTCAAGATAGACAGGAATGCCATAAATATGTGCAAAGCACTGTTAACTAAGAAAGGGAAGATTAAATTTGGGAGTAGACAGACTGAATACTGGTATGCAGAGGAGAAAATGGAACCAAATGGTGGTTATTATTATTTCAACTTAAAAGAAAGCTCAGCTTATATCCATGATTTCCCTCTTGTGAAGCAAGCATCAAACATCACATTAGATGATTTGCTCTTGTGTTGAGCACAATTGCTATTTTGTGCACATCACATTAGATCTGCAGGGGTAGAAAGAAGGGGTGGGGCTCACCACATGTGGGGGTAGCAGGATGAATAGGCAGAGCAGCCATGAGAGCCCGTCCACCTGCAGAAGCCGCTTGACATTATCAGAGCAACTTGCACATAAAACAAACACAGGAATCGGAATAAGAGGAGATGAAGAAACAGAGAAGAGATTCATGCCCACCCAGAATAGTCGGAGATCCACCCAGAACAAAGACCATAATAAACTAAGAGCCTAAATGGGTTGTCATGGTTAAGAACATATATATCAGAACAATTAATGATTGATGCTGCTAAATCAACAATCCTAAAGTGAAGCTTTTTTTTATACATGGCTGCTGGAAACACGCAAATACAAGCAGTTTTACTTCTAAGGAAAGAAATATACATGATTCTCCTCAAATCAAATAGATAAGGTTTTCTTTTTCTTCTTATTTCGCTAGTTAATAACAAGCAGCCAGCAAGCATCAAACAACACGATAGCAATTTGATTGATTGCACACACATTCAAACTGAACCAAGACGTGCATTGATTAAAACTAAATCATATTTGCACAATAGCAATCACCACCAGGTTGTGTCCAAAACCACAATTGCAATCAAATTGGCTAGATAAGATAGATGTGCAGGGGGTAGGGAGAGGGGGTGGAGCTTACCATGTCGGGGAGGGGGGGGGGGGGGGGTAGGAGGATGGAGGAGACATGAGCGCTTGTGCCTCGTCCACCTGCAGCAGCAGCTCCACCCCCTCTTCCAGATTGGAGCAACACGGTATATAATATAGTGAGTAGATACCAACAAACATACCCACATACACACACATGAATGATTACATAGAAAGAAATATTGTAGGGAAGGTCATGATTCAGGCGAACTATGTCTTTCATCCAAGATAGCCTGACGGTAATATTAGGACGATATCAAAAATTAGGATGCCTATAATAAAGCTTTCTCTATTCGTAACAATACTTCTCCCAGAAATATTTCAGTCAGGCTATCTTGGACTAGCTACATGACAGGGGGCATCAACACATCATTATACCAAAACAAAGGAGAAAAATAGAAGAACAGAAAAAGTTTATGTTCGAGTAAAAATTACTACCTGAAATATCATGATAGTAATTTAGATTGTCCCTTGGTGCTCAACTATTGCCATTCTACAATGGATTCATGACCAAAGACCCCTTGCAACAGAACTGAGAGCAAACATGAAAAATGACAAAAGCCACTCATAAAGTTAACCTTGCAAACCAGTGTCCTACAAAAGTTAACTTTACATAGCAATGAACAATATGGGCTAGTATATTCAAAGTATTCAAAGGTGAAAGGAATAGATAATAGATAAATCACAAAATTGGCACAACTATTTGACAACTAAAATATAAATATCCTAGGTATGCTTAAATATCCGACCCTGCTGCCGCAATCAGCTGATGATTAATGGTGTTTTTAAAGTAAAAAAGGGAGGGAAATGCTATAACCGAATTACAGCTCCAGAAAAAATATTGACCAATTAATAGAAATCAAAGGATGACTGCAAGTGATGCATCTAAAGAAAATATGACATCAAATATTGGCCAATTAATAGAAATTAAAGCATGGCTCAACACAATAACAAAAAGCCACTCATAAAGTTTGATGCCAACCTAAAAGGATTAAGATGTCATACGGTCAAAGGAAAGGCGTACAGTTTGCAATGCAACTTTTTTGGTGACTCACGATATAATGATATGTGAAGCTCTAATGTAGGTTCAGAACATACACATGTGAAGCTCTAATGTAGGTTCAGAATATACACAATTCAGTGCCTCAAAGCTGGAGCATATCTATGCTTGTCGCTGCCTCCATTGTCATAGAAGCCTCTCATTATCGACACCGCACTCGAAAGACACAGCCAGACCCCCATTGCATTACTGCCAAATTAGCCACTCAAAATCATGTATCTTGTTCTAGCAGTATATCTATCGGTGCTTGTCGCTGCCTCCATTGTCGTAAAAGCCTCTCGTTATCGACAACACTCTCGAAAGACACAGCCAGACCCCCATTGCATTACTGCCAAATTTTGAAATTCCACTTCAAAACATGTTCTAACAGTATATCTATCAGTAGTAATTGAACATAACGTTCCAGCACAAGTAAACACAATGCACACTGCAACAAAAACACAATGCTTATTTTTTTAGGGAAACCACAGCTTAGTTCATACCACCAGAATAATTTAGCTTCCAGTGATATGTGAAAAATTCAGGAGTTCGCCCCGAATATTTGTTGGTAGGCAAACAGGGAACAATAGTAATACCTTTTCTTGAAGTTCCACATTAAGGCATTTGTACACCAAGTCAAACTCATTCTGGTTAATTTGAAAAATACTTTTCCAGGCAACCAGGTATCTATCTTCCCCTCTCTACAATTCAGTTATTGTCTGGTGGTCAGAACAAGTCATGTCATAAGTCATAAATTGAGCAAACAGCAAGGATTGAAAAAAAACTACAGTTGAACTACTGCTTGCTGAGCCCTGCCTTTAAAATCAGAATTCGTGTCAAATTCTTTCTTGGCATTTCTGTAGAAACCCTGTAGTTTATATGCATAACATAACGAGATGTTGATGGATCAGGAAAATAACAGCAAAACATTCGAAAGGAGCTTTCATTCAATGAGAGTTTTGTCAGAATTCGTAAATTTATTAAGACAAGAAAATTAAGTGAAAGAAATAGGTACAACTATTATGATAAATATCAGTAGCATGCTCTATATACATATGCAAAACAGACCATAATCATGATTTTCTATTGCTCAGAGCCAGATTTGTATGCACCGATTCAGTCTTTAGGGGTTATACAGAAAATGACATATATCAGCCAGTGCTACCTCTAATAGTGCAATTGTAGATTTGGAGAAAGGAAGCAGGTTAACCACTCAGTATTAGAGTAAGATGCTAGACATAAATAATCATCTAAGGTCAGATACATTACCTTGTGAAAAATCTTGGCATACTTAGATTAAGTTTCATCGGTTGAAGTATTAGATAACTACTACGCTCTGGTACTATTAACACGTACCTGAAGATCACCAATGGCCTGGTTGGCAGCTTCCTCCCCAACACAATCAGAACATAATCATGCAGTATTTTTCTAACCAAATAACAACAAAAAGTAAATCAGGCAGGTGATTCGCTAACATAGGATATGCACATGAAAGAGACCTAGCTACATGATAAATCATGAGACTGGGAGCAGCAAGATAGATCTGCATATACTCTTCCTAATCCTCTTCCTAAATTTTTCCGTCTACTAAATCAACATAGAAGAGGAATATGAGCTTTCTCTTCTTCTTCTTCTTCTTCTTCTTCTTCTTCTTCCCAGCAGCTCTGGAGGACTGCATCTCTGCCTCTTGGGATCCAACCCCTTGCAAATGAACAGATTGAAATATCAGATCTTGAGCGAATGAACTGGTAAATCCACGTGTGAGAGAGACAGGGGGATGGGGGAAGTGGAGAGGGCGCTCATCGCTCACTTCGCACGGCAAATTGGAGGCTGCTTACCTCGGGTCTTCTTCTTCCCGGAGGTGCATGAACGCGAGGACGAGAGTCCGACGCCCTCTAGCCGATGGCGACGCCTCCAGGCAGAGCCGCTGCTCCTCCCAGTGATGCCATGCGATGGAGAAGGAGTGGTGGGGGGCTACTGTAAGTGGGTGGTGGTGGAGGCGGCCAGATCTGACCAGGGCGGTGACCTCTCTTGTTAGGGCCGGCGGCGAGCGCACTCCTCCCGCTGAGCACCGAAAGGGCGGGGAGGAGGAGATGACGTGACGGCGCGAGGGCGAGCAGAGGTGGCGGCACGGCAGGGAGGCGGGGGCGCGAGGGCGAGCGGAGGTGGCGGCACGGCAGGGAGACGGGCTCGGGCCTAGGGTTTGGAAGGAGAGAGAGAGAGGTGAGGCGGGAGGAAAGAGGAGAGGGCGGTGGCGGGGAAGGAGGAGAGGGAGGTGCGGGTGCGGGAGAAGGAGGCGGTGGCTAGATCTCCACTAAGCCGCTGCAATATATACCTATAAGTGAAATGACGAAAATGCCCTCGGCGGGGCATGAAAACTACACGCGGTGGCACGAAACGGGAGGGCACTATTTATTGCTAAGCATCTGTTTTTTATCCGGCGGCTCAGATCCATCCGGAGCGAGATCTGACGGCCGAAAACGCATCAGGAAATCGATGCGACGGCCGAGAGTGCCTGAGCTCTGAGGAGCCGGGTAGTGTGCTCCGTTTCTTATTTCTGGATGATTGCGGACATTAATTCATCGCTCAAGCAACGTGTGACAAAACAAAGATGCAAGACTCCAAAACAAAACCATCAAAAGGAAATCATTGCTCACATGACAATGTTGGTTGGTCCAACCGAAATATAAACATAGGGGCTATCACCCCATAAGTAGAACTTCAAGCAAACACCTACAACAAGAAAATCGCGTGCGGACATCGACACTGGCTGAAATAAGAGAAGGGAATAAAAGTACTCCCTCCGATCCTTTTTAGTTCGCATATAAGATTTGTCTAAAGTCAAGCCTCGTAAAATTTGACCAACTTTATAAAAAAAATACCAACATTCACAATATAAAATCAATATCAGTAGATGTGTCATGACTTAAATTTTTATATTGTATAACTTTAGCATGGTAGATGTTGATATCTTTTCATATAAATAAGGTTAAACTTTATGAAGTTTGACTTCAGACAATTCTTATATGCAGAGTAAAAAGGATCGGAGGGAGTACTATTCCACTCTAATACTATAATTCTAAGAAAAATATTACTCCCTCCGTCCGGAATTACTTGTCGCAAAAATGGATAAAAGTGGATGTATCTAGAACTAAAATACGTCTAGATACATCCATTTCTTTGACAAGTATTTCCGGACAGAGGGAATATAAGATAACGAATAATATCCATTTGTATTCGTATCTGCTTCGATTTTGCCTCTACACCAAAGGTATCCTATATGGTTGTAAGTAGCGTTGGCAGATAGTACTACTCATGGAGCTATAGCTTAGCTAGCTTGGGCGGCCAGGCCAGAAATAGCATTAAGAAGAGCCTGACACGCCACTGCTTGCTTCGGTGCGTGTGAGAGGGGCATGCTCCCAAGACCGATCGATCGCTGTAGGCATAGATGCATAGATTGTGTGGTGTGACCTGGAAATGGTCAATGATACGTTCGATCCAGCGGACTGCAACGTTATGCGTAACTAATTAATGGCCTCTTCAGATTAGACGTGCATGCTATGGATGCCTGAACTTGTTGGAAAGATGCGTTTGTCGCATGCCTCTCTTCTGATCTCTGAATCCATCGATCGAGACAACACATTTGATAGTGGACACACGTAGTGCACATGTTGTAGTATATAATGTGTGAACATGTCAAAGTTTAATTCAAACAATATGACCATTTGTGGCTGAAAAAGAAACATTCATACATGCACTACAGTATGACATATAAGTTGCTGAAAGGATGGCACTTAGTGGTTGATGTGTTGTCGAGGTGAACCTTGCAGCTTTTGGTTTCTACTGGTCAATGTGTACGTGCAATGCACGTTAATTTGGAAGTATATTAAATGCATGCGGATATTATGTAGGATATTATTTGCATGTTATTATGTGATTAGCATTATATTTGGCATGAAATTAACTATACGCTAAACGTGTTGAGCGCTCGACATTGAAGCAATTTAGGTCGTTGGATTGACATGATTTGATGGCCAAGATTAATTGGATCTGGCCCTTTGGGTCTTTTTATATTGGTATAGATTAATAGAAATAGGGAAGGCCCGTTTATTTAATGAAAAAAAGTTTTCCCATAATGCTTGCGATGGTCGTACTTTTTATGAAATTTTAGAAGTTTAAATTTTATAACATAGATCGATCACATCCAATATATATTATTCGTTTTAGACCTTGTGGTGCCTCATTATGGCAGTAACTTTTAGGAAATTATAGTCATGAGCTAGCAATATATTTGGAAAAAAAAAACTACGCGGGGCAAAGAAAATCCGTACTCCCTCCGTTTCAAAATACCAGGTGCATTGGTTTTTTGAAAAGTCAAATATCTCTATAGTTGACCAAGTTTATAGGCAAAAATATGAATATCTTCAATATCAGGTTAGTACCACTAAATTCACCATAAAATAGCAAAGTGAGCGTAGCTCGGATGATTAGGTTCCTTGTGGTGGAACCAACCCACCAGGTTTCAACTCCTAGATTTGGCACTTGTGCTCACATTTTTCTGGATTTATTTCAGGCTTTCCGGCTATATTCGTTCAGTGGGAGGAGACATTCCCGTTAAATATGAGACATCTATGGTGACTTCGCCAATCTCAAAATGTGATGTCGGCTTAGTATCTCGGAGGTGCTCATAAGGATAGGGTGTGCGTGTTGCATTCATAAGGGTGAGTGTATATGTGTGTATGTGAGCATCTACGGTTGTAATATGTCCAAAAAAACATTCACCATAAAATATAAACATATTTCATATTTTATTTATTTGGTATCATACATGTTGATATTTCTCTCTATAAAATGTGTCAAACCTAGAAAGATTTGACTTTTAGAAAAATTAATACACCTTATAATGGAGGGAGTGTGTCACAATCAACTAAAGTCTCATTTTTAAATATAAAAAATGTGATTAAAATGACATGAAATCTGGAACACACCTAATGCAGTCCAGTGGCAACACACCTTGCTCTCTGTGGTAGCCAAAAAATCTGTTACTCTCTTCTTCCATGTATATAGGGCCTAATATATTTTTCGAGACTAATTTTGACCATATGTTAAAGCAATAATATATGGCATGCAAGTTACACAAAGCACATCATCAAATTCGTACGTGGAAGGAGCTTCTAGGGATATAATTTTCGCATTATACATCTCATATATTATTAATCTTATCAAAAGTCAACGGCAACCTCGAAAAATGTATTAGGCCTTATATATGGAAGGTGTGTCTCCAGCGGAATTGTCCTTGGTGGATTTGCTCAGATTTGGTCGTAGTTCGTCTACGTTCATGTGTTTTCGGGTTGGATCCTTTCGATCTACACAACTCTTTATCGGTTGTTGTTCTGATGCGCTGGTCTTATAGGGCCTTAGCATGACGACTTTTCGATTGTCTACTACAACAAGTTTTGCCCAGCTCCGGCGAGGGAGGGGCAATGAAGGCGGTGCGTCTTCGGTTCGCTTCAGTGCTTGTAGTCGTCGCTAGGTGGTCTATAGATCTGAATGTAATTTTTATTATTTCTGGTGTTCGTTGTACTGTCATGATTAAAGATGAATTTTTATTATTTCTGGTATTCGTTGTATTGTCATGATTAAAGATGAATAGATCGAAAGTTTTCTCGAAAAAAAATATGAAAACTTGGTCTCTTTTGTCCAATTTGTTGCCATTTCCATCAAAGGTTGTTTATAAATATATGTCACGACGAGAAAGAAGTGACATCAAACCTAAAATATCCAGCTCACCACGTGGCGAGAGCTTGCTGTCCATGGTGGTCAAATGTTTAGACAATCGGCCTCCAGTACCGGTTACACACACACAAAAAAAGATCCAATATGATCAGTGCAGTACACACAACTACACGAGCACACAGATTGGCACACGTAGGTCACAAACAAACACGCATTTTTCCATCTCTGGTCAATTATGGCGTCTACTACGCGTCATCCGGATGATGCCGGGTTGAAATAAGCCGCCTTGCCCGCCGTTGATTAGCGCCAATACAGCATGATTCAAGCCGCCGGATTCACTGATGACTGGATCCATCCCAACTTGCACAGCCTTCAGGCACCAATATACCTGGCCATCTGTCGGGCCGGGCCGGGCCTACCAAAGCCCGATGCAAAAAACCCAGACCCGGGCCCGGCCCGGCCCGGCCCGGCTGCCGGGCCTAAAAATTGGGCCCGAGCCCGGCCCATTGCGCTAAAAGCCCGCTGGGCCTAGGGCCTTGTGCCGTGGGCCGGGCCTCTTTGTTAACGCGCGAATACGATGGGCCCGGGCCCGGCCCGGCCGTCACGCTTGAAATCTAGGCTCGAGCCCGGCCCGTGGACAAGGTTGGGTCGGGCCGATCGGGCCGGGCTGCCCATGGCCAGGTTTGGGCACCTACGCCACATCCCACACGCGCGTAACTCTAGCGAGAGCAGCAGCTAGCCGGCTTAGAGAATGTGGCAGCAGCCACGTCGCCGGTCACCTCACAGCAACACGACGAGCTTGGCATACATCGTCCACGGCAGCAGCGCCGACGAGCTCCGGGGTTGCAACAACGCCCCTACTGCGATCACCCTTTCAAGCACCATTGATGCTCCATTGCTGCACTGGCCATACTCCGTGTGACGCCCCCGGTTCAATCGTACACTAATCATACACGCAAACGTGTACGATCAAACCCAGGGACTCACGGGAAGATATCACAACACAACTCTAAACACAAATAAACGGAGGTCCACAATATTACAGACCAGGGATCCGAAGATCCGAATACATAAGTCAGTCATACAAATAATATCTGGGTACAGACATAGTTAGACAAGTTTTGCCTTAAGAAGGCTAGCACAAACAGCGACACTAGATCGAAAGGCGTTGGCCTCCTGCCTGGGAGCCTCCGATCCTACTCCTGGTCAGATGGCTCGATCCAGTAGTACGTGCCCTCTGGACCCGCCTGATAGTAGGCTCCGGTGGCGGCGTCTGGCTCCTGGACTCCATCGTCTGGTGTATCATCAAGGTGGGGTATATGGGGGAAAGAGAAAATAAAGCAACCGTGAGTACTCATCCGAAGTACTCAGCAAGCAAGGATCTATACTACATATGCAACATTATCAATGGAGAAAAGGCTGTATATGTGGACTGGGCTGCAGAAATGCCAGAATAGAGAGAAAGGCCTAGTCCTATCGAAGACTAGCATCTTCAAACATCTTCTCAAAGCCATCATCTTGCAGCAGTAGAAGAGAGTAGAATAGCATTTTATTTAACAAACATGTTGAAGTACAGCTCAAAGATCCTTCCTCGACTCCCAGCGAGAAAGTAATCCCGAAGCTTCAATTAAGTAACAAGTATCCAGTTTAAGTAGTAGATCGGGATACACAAACTGAGCGTCCTTTACCGTAGGACCGGCTATCGATAGAAGATTCATCCCTGCAGGGGTGCACTACTGTTACCCGACACGCTCGATCAACTCTGGCCGGACATACTTGCTGGGTAATGCCCGTCCTCGGAAGATCAACACGAAGCAGCGCTCTACCTAGGCTCAGCAGAGAGGTCAGCACGCCGGACTAACCTATGCACCCAGGGGTCTCGGGCCATCGCCCTGGGCACCCTGCGCGTTGCGTGGCTGGCCGGGGTGCAGGCGCGACACTGAACTCGCCAGTGAAGTATCCAGCCCAATCCCGACGATCAGCCCGCACGGTGAATCGTGACGTCTGATAAGCTTTCGGCGAAACGTACATCGCAGAGGGCCCCATAACCATTATCCCGCGTGGTGGCAGTGCGTATAGGGCACGTCGACCCACTCAGATCACACACCCAAATCCAATAGGCTCAATTAGTATCAAGCGGAGACAATCAGAGTCTCTGATGCTCCGCCACAATGTCACACTCGAGTGCCCTTACGGCACACCCGAAATCATAGATCCCCAGCGGGTACCCACCAGGGTGGACCCGCCTGTGAAAAAGGTCAAGTAACCGTGTGGTCATAATCATCAGGGTGAACGTAAGAGGTATCACCCTCGAGGTTCACACTGAGGGGTTGCACGACAGAGTCGTATCGGACATGGAGAAGGAGGAATCACCCTCGATGACCACGACCGTACAGCTATGCTGCAGAGTATTCATCAGGAGTGCGTTACGAGGTATCACCCTCGGCACTCGATAGTTACTACGCAGAGTCGTACAACTAAGGGGGGTGTGAAGTGAGGCGTCTGTCTCTGATCGACGATCACGTTGATCGAGTCGTTGATGAACAAGCAGGGGCGACAAAGTAAGGTGGTGGGGTCACAGATGGGTCATACCAACCTATACTAAACAGTTTATCATAGGCAGGTAAGATAGCAATGAACAGGTTACAACAGCAGGCTATGCATCAGAATAGGAGCATACATTAACAGTAGCGAAATCTAATGCAAGCAGGAGAATAGAATGGGCGATATCTGGAATGCTCAAGGGGGGGGCTTGCCTGGTTGCTCTGGCAAGAGAGGGAGGTCGTCAACGGGCTGCTCGTCAGTAGCGTAGTCGTACTCGACAGCAGCGACGTCGGTCTTGGCGTCTATCGAGAGAGAAGGAGGGGGAGAGAAACAATAAATTCACGGCAATAATGCAAACAATATGTATGACATGCCTAAATGATATGCCGGGGTGTTCTACTGCCTAACTAAATGATTTAGTTAATTTAGGAATTTATTTGGATTTATTTAATTAAAGTTGGGCACTATTCATTTATCGAAATCGGTCTAATTGTTCCACGTTCTTATAGTTGCGGGCATCCGACGGGAATACAGAGGGCGTATCCGGGTTCGTATCGTCGTTCTGAGCAAGTTTCATGTATAAAATATTTTCATCGGAGTTACGGATTATTTAATATGATTTTCTAAAGTTTTTATTAATTTCTGAAATTTAATTAATTATTTAATTCAACATTATCCGGAACAGTGATTGATGACGTCAGCATGACATCATGCTGACGTCAGCAGCCACCTGACAGGGTGGGTCCCACCTGTCATAGGCTGTTAGGTTAATTAGTGATTAACTAATTAAATTACTGTTTAATTAACACTAATTAGTTAATTAGATTAACCTAATCAGGATTAATTAACTAATTAATTCACTAATTAATTATTTAATTAATTATTTTATTTATTTTTATTTTTATTTTCTTAAAATCGTTTTTAGGGGGGTGGGCCCCATTTGTCAGCGGCACAGGGGGTTCGGGCCCCACTGGGCAGTGGCCCAGGGGGGGGGTTCACAGGCGTGCGGGCGCGGCGCAGGCGCAGCCCGAGCGGGCGCGTCCAGGGTGCGCCCGGGCGCTGGCCACGGGCGCCGGCGAGGCGCGGCCGGACGGGTCGGTTGTGAGCGCGGGGCCACGGCGAGCGACGCGGGCGAGGTGTGGGGGCGCGCGCGCGCGCGGGTGGCCGCGGCGAGCGGAGGCACAGGCGAGAGGACGAGCGGCAGCGGCGGCTGGAGTGGGCGCGAGCGGGGCGCGCGCAGCGCGGTCGGGCGCGAGCCGGGGCGCGGCGACGCGTGAGCATGCGCGCAGCGCGGTGAGCGGCGGCACGGGGGCGCGGTGCGCGCGGCGAGGTGCGGGAGCAGAGAGGGGGGAAGAGGCCCGAGGCCTCACCGTGCTCGTAGGGACGGGGCAGCGGGAGGTCGGGGTGGTCGACGGGGACGACGGCGACGGGGAGGCAGGCCGGCGGGGAGGCGCGGGCTCCGGGCGGCGGCGAGGTCGTCGCGGGCGACGGGATCGGGGATTTGCCCCGATCCGGATCCAGTCGAGGGAGGGGGCGACCGAGCGCCAGGCGGCTGGTCGGGGAAGAGGAGAGGACGGGGCGACGTCGGTGCGGCGGCGGCGTCGGCGCTAGCCGACCGGCGCGGGAGCGGGGCGGCGTCGGCGAGAGGCGTCGGCGACGGGGCCGTTCCCGCGATCCCGATCCCGATCTGGATCGGGAGGTGGGGGCTGACGAGGGGGAGGCGGCGACGGGGCGGCGTCGGCGACGGCGTAGGCGACGGGGCGGACGGGATCGGGAGATCCCGATCCAGACGCGAGGGGGGGGAGGAGAGGAGCGAGGGGAATGGGGGTGGGTGACGCTAGGGTTCGGGCGTCCCTGGGGGTATAGGCTAGGGGGCGCGGGTGGGCCGGCCGGCTGGGCTTCGGCCCAGTTGGGCCGGGGGGGGGCGTTGCTCTCTTTTTTTCTGTTTCATTTTTCTTTTATCTTTTTCTTTATTCTCCTTTCTCAGTTTAGTAAATAGTCAGGCCTCAAAATGGTTTTTGTAAAACATGAGACCTAGTTCATAAATAATAGTGCATTATTCCCTAACACCTAAAACTAGTTTGGACAAAACATAATTCCATATTTATTTCAGATTTAATAAATGGTTATTAAATATTATCTTTATCCACTGTTTGAGGTTGTTCGAGTCACTTATCCAATTCCAATGATGTTGGTTTCAATTTTAGAATAGCCTCTGGAATATTTGCTATATATCTGACATTTTAGCTCCTATGTTGGACAACTTTCATATTCCACTTTCATTTAAATTTTGAATTTGACTTAGGAGTTGAAATGCAATGTGATGCTAATGATGATTATGCACTATTAAGCTTGCTGACATGTCATTATCAAAAGTGATTACTGTTGCTAATCACCGGGGGTGTTACAATTCTCCTCATCTATTAAGAATTCTCGTCCCGAGAATTAAGAGGAAGACTGAAAGAAAGAGGGGTACTCTTCGCGAAGACGATCCTCGCGTTCCCAAGTGGCTTCATCTTCAGAATGATTTGACCACTGAACCTTGAGGAACTTGATTGACTTTTGACGTGTTCGACGCTCAGCTTGATCAAGAATACGGATGGGATGTTCTGGATAAGACAGATCTTCCCGTAATTCAAGCACTTCATGATCCACAGCTCGAATAGGATCCTTGAAGCAGCGGCGGAGTTGGGATACATGAAAGACGTCATGTACTTGAGAAAGATTTGGCGGCAATTCCAATTGATATGCCACTTCTCCTCGACGGGCAAGAATACGGAACGGGCCAATGTAGCGAGGGGCTAACTTGCCTTTGATTCCGAACCGATGAGTGCCTTTCAACGGAGTGACGCGGAGGTAAGCTTGCTCGCCAGGTTGATAGACTATTTCCTGGTGCTTACGGTCATAGTTGCTCTTCTGACGAGACTGAGCAGATTTCAAATGTTCACGAACAATACGGACTTGTTCTTCAGCTTGCCGAATAATGTCCGGTCCGACGAGTGAGCGTTCCCCAGTTTCTGACCAATTCAGAGGGGTTCGACACTTACGACCGTATAGAACTTCAAACGGTGCCATCTTCAGACTAGCTTGATAGCTATTGTTGTAAGAGAATTCGGCATACGGGAGAGATTCCTCCCATTTCTTACCGAAGGAGATGACGCAAGCTCGAAGCATATCTTCGAGCACTTGGTTAACTCGTTCAACTTGACCCTGTGACTGAGGGTGAAAAGCGGTGCTGAAAGACAGATGAGTTCCCATAGCTTCTTGGAAACTATCCCAGAATCTGGAGGTGAAGAGGCTGCCACGATCAGAACTGATCTCCAACGGAACACCGTGGAGTGACACAATTCGGGAAACATACAAGTCTGCTAACTGGCTAGCAGTGATTGACTCCTTAACAGGCAGAAAGTGGGCAACCTTAGAGAATCGGTCAATGACAATAAATATAGCATCATTACCCTTCTGGGATTTGGGAAAACCAGTAATGAAATCCATTTGGACCTTGTCCCATTTCCATTTAGGAATTTCCAGGGGTTGCAGAGTTCCTGCGGGCCTTTGATGTTGAGCTTTAACGCGGCGGCAAACGTCACACTCAGAAACATAACGAGCAATGTCTCGCTTCATATTAGGCCACCAGAATCTTTGACAAATGTCACGGTACATCTTTGTGCTACCAGGGTGAATGGACAAGGGAGTGTCATGAGCTTCCTTCATAACGTTTTCCCTCTCATTCTTGAACTTGGGTACGAAGAGACGGTGTTGGAAAAATAGGATCCCATCTGCATCAAGATGGAATTCCGACGGCTTTCCTTTCTCGAGGTATCGCTTGATCTTTTCAACTTCAGGGTCATACCTTTGCATAACCTTAATGCCGTGTTCTAAATCTGGTTCGACAACCAGGGTATTGAGATAACCCTGTGGAACAATATGGAGGTTCAATTTGCAAAGCTCTTCATGGAGAAGAGGTTGTGTTTCTTGAACCATAAGATTGTTGCTATAGGACTTGCGACTTAAAGCATCGGCCATTACATTAGCCTTGCCGGGGGTGTATGAGATATTCATATCATAATCGGCTATTGTTTCGAGCCATCTTTGTTGACGAAGGTTCAGATCTGGTTGAGTATATAAATACTTCAAGCTTTAGTGATCCGTGTATATCTCGCAACGGTTACCGAGAAGGTAATGTCGCCATAGCTTCAAGGCATAGATAACCGCAGAAAGTTCAAGATCATGCACGGGATAATTTTCTTCATGAGGACGCAATTGTCGGGAGGCATAAGCAATCACTTTGCGCTCTTGCATTAGGACACAGCCTAATCCTTGACGAGATGCATCACAGTATATCACGAAATCCTTTTGGGAATCCGGGGGTGCTAGTACTGGGGCAGATGTCAATTTATCTTTTAGTGTCTGAAAGCTTTCTTGACATTTTTCTGTCCACTCAAATTTAACACCTTTGTGAAGCAGATATGTCAATGGTTTTGCAATCTTGGAAAAGTTCTCAACGAATCGACGGCAAGAGCCCGAACAGTGCGATCCAGAGCCTGAGTGCACTGAATCAGAACGCGGTGGTCATATCGGCGAGGCTCGTACGGGGCACAGATAGCTGTGTAGTATCCGGTAGCATCTCCAGCAGGGGCATACGGAATGTATCGGAACTCAGAGTCATCCAAGATATCACTGAACTGTCCTCGAAGACGTGCGACAGCAGAGTAGGCGGCATCATGTACTGCCATCTCAATCGTCACGCCTAATCCGTGAAAAAGGTGTAACTCGGTGTCTGAGTCATTCTGCCGATCATAAATCCGAACTTCAGCATAGTACTGTTCCTGATTAAACTCGCGGTAATCCTCGTAAACCATGAACTCAGGGTACCAGCGGTAGCCAAGTCTGGTCACGAGAGCGATCAGGACAGCTGGAAAACCAGGGGCATCACGAGCCCAAGTGCGAAGCACAAGCTGTATCGTAGGACGCGGTGGAAACAAACGGTCCATCTGAAACAGAGGAAATTCAGATTTGTCAAATGACAACGAGAAGTTTAACACAACTCGGAGAGAAAGGTTAAACAAAACAATGGAAAGGAAAATGATTATCAGACTAATCAGATCAACGACAGGGAAATCGCACAGATATCCAGCTCTCCGGGTAGACGGGATTTACGAGATCCTAAGTGTCGGCGTTAGTAAACTTTATTTAACCCGAATAGAAGAGATATTAGAGTCCCAGAGTATAGACGAGGAATAAAAGATCCTAATACCACCCAGTTGGCGACGTGGGCCCATAAGCCACACAGCCAAGTTAGTAAATTAGTTTCTCGGTTTCTAGACTCAACTTCGGCCAAGGAATTTGGAGGGGGGCTTCCTACAGGCAGTCGGCTCTGATACCAACTTGTGACGCCCCCGGTTCAATCGTACACTAGTCATACACGCAAACGTGTACGATCAAGCCCAGGGACTCACGGGAAGATATCACAACACAACTCTAAACACAAATAAACAGAGGTCCACAATATTACAGACCAGGGATCCGAAGATCCGAATACATAAGTCAGTCATACAAATAATATCTGGGTACAGACATAGTTAGACAAGTTCTGCCTTAAGAAGGCTAGCACAAACAGCGACACTAGATCGAAAGGCGTTGGCCTCCTGCCTGGGAGCCTCCGATCCTACTCCTGGTCAGCTGGCTCGATCCAGTAGTACGTGCCCTCTGGACCCGCCTGGTAGTAGGCTCCGGTGGTGGCGTCTGGCTCCTGGACTCCATCGTCTGGTGTATCATCAAGGTGGGGTATATGGGGGAAAAGAGAAAATAAAGCAACCGTGAGTACTCATCCGAAGTACTCAGCAAGCAAGGATCTATACTACATATGCAACATTATCAATGGAGAAAAGGCTGTATATGTGGACTGGGCTGCAGAAATGCCAGAATAGAGAGAAGGCCTAGTCCTATCGAAGACTAGCATCTTCAAACATCTTCTCAAAGCCATCATCTTGCAGCAGTAGAAGAGAGTAGAATAGCATTTTATTTAGCAAACATGTTGAAGTACAGCTCAAAGATCCTTCCTTGACTCCCAGCGAGAAAGTAATCCCGAAGCTTCAATTAAGTAACAAGTATCCAGTTTAAGTAGTAGATCGGGATACACAAACTGAGCGTCCTTTACCGTAGGACCGGCTATCGATAGAAGATTCATCCCTGCAGGGGTGCACTACTGTTACCCAACACGCTCGATCAACTCTGGCCGGACATACTTGCTGGGTAATGCCCGTCCTCGGAAGATCAACACGAAGCAGCGCTCTACCTAGGCTCAGCAGAGAGGTCAGCACGCCGGACTAACCTATGCACCCAGGGGTCTCGGGCCATCGCCCTGGGCACCCTGCGCGTTGCGTGGCTGGCCGGGGTGCAGGCGCGACACTGAACTCGCCAGTGAAGTATCCAGCCCAATCCCGACGATCAGCCCGCACGGTGAATCGTGACGTCTGATAAGCTTTCGGCGAAACGTACATCGCAGAGGGCCCCATAACCATTATCCCGCGTGGTGGCAGTGCGTATAGGGCACGTCGACCCACTCAGATCACACACCCAAATCCAATAGGCTCAATTAGTATCAAGCGGAGACAATCAGAGTCTCTGATGCTCCGCCACAATGTCACACTCGAGTGCCCTTACGGCACACCCGAAATCATAGATCCCCAGCGGGTACCCACCAGGGTGGACCCGCCTGTGAAAAAGGTCAAGTAACCGTGTGGTCATAATCATCAGGGTGAACGTAAGAGGTATCACCCTCGAGGTTCACACTGAGGGGTTGCACGACAGAGTCGTATCGGACATGGAGAAGGAGGAATCACCCTCGATGACCACGACCGTACAGCTATGCTGCAGAGTATTCATCAGGAGTGCGTTACGAGGTATCACCCTCGGCACTCGATAGTTACTACGCAGAGTCGTACAACTAAGGGGGGTGTGAAGTGAGGCGTCTGTCTCTGATCGACGATCACGTTGATCGAGTCGTTGATGAACAAGCAGGGGCGACAAAGTAAGGTGGTGGGGTCACAGATGGGTCATACCAACCTATACTAAACAGTTTATCATAGGCAGGTAAGATAGCAATGAACAGGTTACAACAACAGGCTATGCATCAGAATAGGAGCATACATTAACAGTAGCGAAATCTAATGCAAGCAGGAGAATAGAATGGGCGATATCTGGAATGCTCAAGGGGGGGGGCTTGCCTGGTTGCTCTGGCAAGAGAGGGAGGTCGTCAACGGGCTGCTCGTCGGTAGAGTAGTCGTAACCTGGTGCAGCGTCGTCGGTCTCGGCGTCTATCGAGAGAGAAGGAGGGGGAGAGAAACAATAAATTCACGGCAATAATGCAAACAATATGTATGACATGCCTAAATGATATGCCGGGGTGTTCTACTGCCTAACTAAACGATTTAGTTAATTTAGGAATTTATTTGGATTTATTTAATTAAAGTTGGGCACTATTCATTTACTGAAATCGGTCTAAAAGTTCAATGTTCTTATAGCTGCGGGCGTCTGACGGGAATACGGAGGGCGTATCCGGGCTCGTATCGTCGTTCTGAGCAAGTTTCATGTATAAAATATTTTCATCGGAGATACGGTTTAAAAGATATAATTTTCTAAAGTTTTTATTAATTTCTGAAATTTAATTAATTATTTAATTCAACATTATCCGAAACAGTGATTGATGACGTCAGCATGACATCATGCTGACGTCAGCAGCCACCTGACAGGGTGGGTCCCACCTGTCATAGGCTGTCAGGTTAATTAGGTTTAATTAATTTAATTACTGATTAATTAACACTAATTAGTTAATTAGATTAACCTAATCAGGATTAATTAACTAATTAATTATTTAATTAATTATTTTATTTATTTTTATTTTTATTTTCTTAAAATCGTTTCTGGGCCGTGGGCCCCATTTGTCAGCGGCACAGGTGGTTCGGGCCCCACTGGGCAGTGGCCCAGGGGGGGTTTCACAGGCGTGCGGGCGCGGCGCAGGCGCAGCCCGAGCGGGCGCGTCCAGGGTGCGCCCGGGCGCTGGCCACGGGCGCCGGCGAGGCGCGGCCGGACGGGTCGGTGGTGAGCGCGGGGCCACGGCGAGCGACGCGGGCGAGGTGTGGGGGCGCGCGCGCGCGCGGGTGGCCGCGGCGAGCGGAGGCAGAGGCGAGAGGACGAGCGGCAGCGGCGGCTGGAGTGGGCGCGAGCGGGGCGCGCGCAGCGCGGTCGGGCGCGAGCCGGGGCGCGGCGACGCGTGAGCATGCGCGCAGCGCGGTGAGCGGCGGCACGGGGGCGCGGTGCGCGCGGCGAGGTGCGGGAGCAGAGAGGGGGGGAAGAGGCCCGAGGCCTCACCGTGCTCGTAGGGACGGGGCAGCGGGAGGTCGGGGTGGTCGACGGGGACGACGGCGACGGGGAGGCAGGCCGGCGGGGAGGCGCGGGCTCCGGGCGGCGGCGAGGTCGTCGCGGGCGACGGGATCGGGGATTTGCCCCGATCCGGATCCAGTCGAGGGAGGGGTCGACCGAGCGCCAGGCGGCTGGTCGGGGAAGAGGAGAGGACGGGGCGACGTCGGTGTGGCGGCGGCGTCGGCGCTAGCCGACCGGCGCGGGAGCGGGGCGGCGTCGGCGAGAGGCGTCGGCGACGGGGCCGTTCCCGCGATCCCGATCCCGATCTGGATCGGGAGGTGGGGGCTGACGAGGGGGAGGCGGCGACGGGGCGGCGTCGGCGACGGCGTAGGCGACGGGGCGGACGGGATCGGGAGATCCCGATCCAGACGCGAGGGGGGGGAGGAGAGGAGCGAGGGGAATGGGGGTGGGTGACGCTAGGGTTCGGGCGTCCCTGGGGGTATAGGCTAGGGGGCGCGGGTGGGCCGGCCGGCTGGGCTTCGGCCCAGTTGGGCCGGGGGGGGGCGTTGCTCTCTTTTTTTCTGTTTCATTTTTCTTTTATCTTTTTCTTTATTCTCCTTTCTCAGTTTAGTAAATAGTCAGGCCTCAAAATGGTTTTTGTAAAACATGAGACCTAGTTCATAAATAATAGTGCATTATTCCCTAACACCTAAAACTAGTTTGGACAAAACATAATTCCATATTTATTTCAGATTTAATAAATGGTTATTAAATATTATCTTTATCCACTGTTTGAGGTTGTTCGAGTCACTTATCCAATTCCAATGATGTTGGTTTCAATTTTAGAATAGCCTCTGGAATATTTGCTATATATCTGACATTTTAGCTCCTATGTTGGACAACTTTCATATTCCACTTTCATTTAAATTTTGAATTTGACTTAGGAGTTGAAATGCAATGTGATGCTAATGATGATTATGCACTATTAAGCTTGCTGACATGTCATTATCAAAAGTGATTACTGTTGCTAATCACCGGGGGTGTTACACTCCGCCACCCAGCTATGCTCCATTGCAGCGTCGGTGATGCTCCATTGCAGCCCCGACGATGTTTGGACGGTCCGACGATGCTCCATCGTAGCACCGGTGATGCTCCCATGCAAGACCATCGATGTTTCAGCGGTCCAACGAATGCTCCATCACGCACCTACGATGCTCCATTGCAGCACCGACGATGTTTGGACCCGACGATGCTCCATCGTAGCACCGATGATGCTCCCATGCAATGCCATCGATGTTTCGACGATCCGACGAATGCTCCAACACGTCACTGACGATGCCCCGGCAGCCCGATGACCCTCCATCGCAGTGCTGGTGATGCTCCATTGCAGCATCGGCGATGTTCCGGCTGTTTGACAAATGCTTCATCGCGACACCAGTGATGCTCCATTGAAGCTCGGTGACCCTCCTGTGGCACCGCACGGTGCTTGCAAACAACGCCGCATCCCCTTTCAGCATGGCGGCGGTCGGAGAGCCGGCGATGCTCCATTGCGGCACCGATGATGCCCCGACAGCCCGACGACCCACCGTCGCGGCGCCGGTGATGCTCCATTGCAGTGTCGGCGATGTTCCGGCTGTCTAACAAATGCTTCATCGCGACATCGGTGATGCTCCATTGAAGCTCGGTGACCCTCCTGTAGCACAGCACAGTGCTCGCAAACAACGCCGCATCCCCTTTCAGCATGGCGACGGTCGGAGAGCCGGCGATGCTCCATCACGGCACCGATGATGCCCCGGCAGCCCGACGACCCTCCATCGTAGCGCCGGTGATGCTGCATTGCAGCGTCGGCGATGTTCCGGCTGTCTGACAAATGCTTTATCGCGACACCGGTGATGCTCCATTGAAGCTCGGTGACCCTCTTGTAGCACCGCACGGCGCTCGCAAACAACGCCGCATCTCCTTTCAGCATGGCGGCAGTCGGAGAGCCGGTGATGCTCCATCGCAACACCGTGGCTGCACAACATGACCGGAGTTGCAGCGCCATCGTCCGCCCTGTCTCTGTCGCCGTCGTCGCACGAATCGTCGTAGAGACGGCAATACTCCATGGTAGCACCGCCGCGCTCATCCCACCCTCGTCAATGGTATCTCATTGTTAGAGCACGCGCCGCCCTGTCGCAGCATCCGACGCCATGGATGCTGCTTTGCAAACACGCTTTGAAGCTCCGGAGGTCACCTGCGGCACCAAGCGCATCCCCAAAGCACCGCTGGACGGCGAGCCCCTGCGGTCGGGCTTAATTAGCGCGCAGCAACCGGTGCCTCGTATGCAGCCTCGTGGCCTAGCCCCGCAACACCAGCGATGCCTGCGACAGCACAACTGACTTATGCTTCAATCTCCTCTTGAAGCATCCCGGTCGTCGCGACCCTGGTTGAATCGCGACCGTCACAGAACCCCCGTGGCCCCGTCGGGCCTCGTGGCATCTACATCCGCGACATGGGCGGCAGTGGCCGAGGGGTTACAGAAGCTTGCAGCATAGGTGCTCGGGGTGGGGTGGAGTTGCGGTCTGCACTGCAGCATGATTTGAGTTGGCGCGTTGGCTACAGCAGATGGCGGCGTCATTGCTGGAGAGAAAAAGAGAGAGACGATAGAGAGAAGGGAGAGGATAAGATACAAGGTTTCTAGAGGGGTTGGAGGAGGAGATGTGTGTGAGGCCCGTAGCCATGTGTCGAGTGGAGGAGGCGACTTACGCTCCCGTGAATTCAATCGGCTGATTTAAAACGTTTTCCATAAAAAAAAGCGATAAACAATGAGCCCTTCCTTTGATATAGAGAAATTTTATAGGAATACAAAAATTTCCTTTGGAGACTTTGAAGGATTGGATTCTTATTTTTGTGTAGGATTTGTTTCCATCCTTTATATTTCAAAGGAAAAAAAAATAACCAATTGACATCAGTTTTTGTATAGGAATTAATATACATACCATTTCATTTCTTATGACTTCCCTAACTATGATATTACTATCCTATGAAAAAAGGAGGCCTCAACTTTCACCACCGTAGTCATCTTGGAGAATTAACGCATACGTTTATGTTGCACCGGCCGATCCATCTTTCCCCCCGTAGGCCGGCTATATATACGGGGTGCAAGTCCGAAGAGCAAAACACCGCAGGATAATTACCCGCAGATCATCATCACATTAACGCGCCTAGCTAAACGCGACGCTCTAATGGCGATCGTTTACGTGGTACTGGTCGCGCTGATCACCGCGGCGTCTCATGCGCCACACGGCGCGCACGGCCAGACGTGGCACGGCGACCTCGCCGCGCTCGCCGCCGCCGGCAAGCTCCGCAGCGACCCCAACGCCACCCTGGCGGCCTCCACGGACTTCGGCAACATCACGGCGGCGCTCCCGGCGGCCGTGCTGTTCCCGTCGTCCCCGGCGGACGTGGCCGCGCTCCTCCGCGCCGCGCACACCACCGTGGCGTGGCCGTACACCATCTCGTTTCGCGGCCGCGGCCACTCCGTGATGGGGCAGGCCTTGGCCCTGGGCGGCGTGGTCGTCGACATGCCGTCCCTGGGCGGCCCGTCCTCCGCGGCGCGCATCAACGTGTCGGCGGACGGCCAGTACGTGGACGCCGGCGGCGAACAGATGTGGATCGACGTGCTGCGGGCGACGCTGGAGCGCGGCGTGGCGCCGCGGTCGTGGACGGACTACCTCCACCTCACCGTCGGCGGCACGCTCTCGAACGCCGGCATCAGCGGCCAGACCTACCGGCACGGCCCGCAGATTTCCAACGTCCTGGAGCTGGACGTCATCACCGGTACGTACGCGCGCACGATATGGGCACCAGCATGCACCACGCTCACAAGCAACTCCCTCCCACAAAGTAGTTACGTACCCCACACTGCAATGTTGCAAAAATGGCTAACTTGTTTTGGTGCAACTCGCAACTCGTTAATCGGCTGCGGCGTGGAATCACGTTCATCTTCTACACACACGGTAGTCTCAAAAAGGTGCCGGTAAAAAAATGGCAGTGAGTACTAATTAATGGATGGTTTAATACTACAGTGTAAATTGATAGTGGTAGTTACTACAGCTGACCAGCTGGCGGCTGCTGGGCCGGCCGGGCAGCCGGCGTCGACGTCTTTCAATATCTTTGCCGGCGGCCAACAACACGTTGACTTTGACATTTCCCCTCTGTGTTAAATTACTCCATTACTCTACCCGGCCCGCACGCACCTTTGCGTTGACACGGTGCAATTAACGCGCGTGCCGTGCGTGCAGGCTACGGCGAGATGCTGACGTGCTCCAAGTCGCTCAACGCGGACCTGTTCGACGCGGTGCTGGGCGGGCTGGGCCAGTTCGGCGTGATCGTGCGCGCCCGGATCGCGCTCGAGCCGGCGCCGGCGCGGGCGCGGTGGGCGCGGCTCGTCTACACCGACTTCGCCACCTTCTCCGCCGACCAGGAGCGGCTCGTCGCGCCAGGGCCCGACGGCGCGTTCGGGCCCATGAGCTACCTCGAGGGCGCGGTCTACGTGAACCACAGCCTGGCCACCGGGCTGAAGAACTCGGGCGGGTTCTTCACCGACGCCGACGTCGCCAGGGTCGTCGCCGTCGCCGCGGCGAGGAACGCCACCACCGTCTACGTCATCGAGGCGACGCTCAACTACGACAACGCCACGGCCGCGTCCGTGGACGAGGAGCTCAAGTCGGTGCTGGCGACGCTGAGGTACGAGGAGGGGCTCGCGTTCGTGCGGGATGCGTCGTACCTGGAGTTCCTGGACCGGGTGCACGGCGAGGAGGTGGCGCTGGACAAGATCGGGCTGTGGCGCGTCCCGCACCCCTGGCTCAACGTGCTCGTGCCCCGCTCCCGCATCGCCGACTTCGACCGCGGCGTCTTCAGGGGCATCCTCCAGGGCACCGACATCGCCGGGCCTCTCGTCGTCTACCCACTCAACAAATCCAAGTACGTACGCGTTCATCGTGCATGCATGCATGCGATCCTGCATGGTATATATCACGGACTTAACTGACACTGGCTCGGCCGTTTCAGGTGGGACGACGGCATGTCGGCGGTGACGCCGGCGGAGGAGGTGTTCTACGCGGTGTCGCTGCTCTTCTCGTCGGTGGCCAACGACCTGAGGCAGCTGGAGGCGCAGAACCAGAAGATACTGCGGTTCTGCGACCTCGCCGGGATAGGGTACAAGGAGTACCTGGCGCACTACACGGCCCGCGGCGACTGGATCCGGCACTTCGGCGGCAAGTGGAAGCGCTTCGCGCAGATGAAGGACAAGTACGACCCCAAGAAGCTGCTCTCCCCTGGCCAAGACATCTTCAACCAACGCCTTTGAGTAGATAACGATTACACTGGTTGTAACTACTAGCTCGATCAAGAGTTAGTGGATTAACGTGTGGACAGTTGCATAGCGGTTAACTTTAATTTCTGTTTTTATACTCATGCAAAAGCAAATTTGATAATAATATGCTCTGTCGAGCTTAAATCTCCACATGTATCCGTTACTAATTAGTGGTAGTATTGTAAGCAAAAGTGTGAACAAAGCTCCACCGATGCACATACTTGCCAGATAAATGTTTCAGTTGAGCTAGCAGAAGCGGACTTTCACATGTCTTGTTCCTTTGTTTGTTTAAGCTCTTCTATAAGATTGCTCCAACTTACCTCCTAGGGGGTAAGAGGAGTGTTTAGTCTGAGCTATCCATGACTGATCAAGGGTTTTGGCTAAATGAGCATCTACTTTCACTCGGAAAAAAAAGAGCGTCCACTTAAGGCAAGTTATTTCGATGTTTTAAAAATGGAAGGATTTTAGTTGACTTAATTGTCATTTTCTACTAGTATAATATACTTCGATCTCTCCGTCTCATAATATAAGAGTGTTTTTTACACTACACTAGTGTCAAAAAGCTCTTATATTATGGGACAGAGGGAGTATTAGAGATCTTCCATATATGATGGTAAAACACCATCGCACTTTTATGTCATACCATATCAGCTAGAGGTATCTTTGTAACTTTTGTTGTGCAGCCTCCAAAGCTAAAGAGAGAAGCTACAAATTAATGTGTTCTTTTAAGAAAATATATGTTAAGATATCATGTTTGATAATGTTTGTAATCTCCTATGACATCCATCCAGACCAGGGAAAGCATCTAATGTCCGAACATGTCATATTCGTGACGTCTAGCACGTCCATGTCTACCTCATCAAGCCCACTACTTGAAGGCGAAACGTAGATACATGAAAAGAAATTCTACATATTCTGATGTGTCCTACTCATAGCAAACTATTTTTGAAAATTCACAAATTTTATGAATGTTTTACTAATGACATGTGAACAACTTTGAACATATAGTCTAGGAGTACATATTCATGCACGGGGTTGGTAGCAATGAATAAAAGATCATAACAAGATTAGTTTCCCTTAAGTAGCTTCACTTATTTTCTCACTTGACACCGTCCTTAATGATGTAATGTATTAAGTTCCTTATTTTGTTCACAATGAGGAGTATATATTAACCTTAACGGTCGTTGGCACACTCTTACCTAACATGATGTAAGGGTAGGTACGAGGCATTGGATCAGACAGAATGAATGGTGTACTAGTTTGGGTGTGTGTGTGTTAAAATATCTCAGTTTGTGGTAAAAGAAAAAAAAAAGACACCATGCAAACATTTAAGAATCGTTGATTTTAAAGTCGACTCTTACATGTGGAAATATGTAACACGTCTCTAATTTTAAATATCATCCACGCCAAAAAGTATATCTAAAATTGCATATCATTTTAAAAATGTGTGTTAGAAATAAGAATTATTTTAGACTTAAGAGGATTGAAAATAAGAATTAATTTAGAATTAAGAACTAGGACTGAAAATAAGAATTAATTTAGAATTAAGAACTAGGATGAAATACCAGTTGACCATTGGACCGCCGGATCCCAACCACGGTAGTAAAACAAATTTGTTTTGAAGCAAGGATAAAATCAAACAAAATATGAGTCCCAGGGCAAACCCAGTGGCTAAGCTCGGTTTTTTTTCTGAGGAAAAGGGATCACCCTAAAAAATATTGAGGCTAAGGGCATCTCCAACAGCAACCCGCAAATTTCCACCCGCATCTGTCCGCAGACGGATGCGGGAGGCCGCCATCCAACGCTGACCGCATACATTTCAAACATCTTTTCAACAAACCGGATGAAATTCATGCAAACACGGCTCGATTTCATACAAACCGGACGAAAGCGTTTACATTTTGGACATATTTCAACTAAAAAGATAAAACTATGTGCACGTACGGTCGCGCGGAGCTCCACTCCCACGACACGGATACACTACACTAGTCTACTGCTGGCTGCGGCGGATCCCTTTGTCTTTTCCATGTCCGGCAGTCCGCTCACCGGACCGTTGGGAGCCCCGGAGGTATATTCTACCCCCGTAGTTTCCCTATGTCCGGCTGCGCCGCTCATCGGAGCGGCAAAGAGGGTGCTTCAGCCGGAGGGGAAGGGGGGCTCCTCCGCTTCCGTGGAGCCCAGGCGGGGTCCGACGATGGTCTGAGATAAAGAACCGGACAAGTCACCGGCTATGCAAGCCGGTGATGTGTCGGCGATGGCCTTCCTGGGACCCAAGCGGCGGCGGCCTCCTGTGTTCCCCTTTCCCTCGATGTTGGCGGCGGACGCGGACGCGCTGGACACCGACTCGTCGATCTTCGTGTAGCTGGCTTCTTTCTCTGCCGGCAGGGCGCGGTTACGTGCGCGTTGATGTCGGATGGCGCGGTCACAGGCACGGGAGGCGCAGTACGACGCGGCGTCGTCCACGGCAGTGACGATGCCCGTGCCGCCGTGCCGGCCAGGAGCAACTCTCCACTCCACCACGAGCTGGCTTGGAGCAGCCAATTGTTGAACCACGCGTCGGCTTGGGGCGGCAACTTGCTCCGTCTGGTTAGGCGAGGGAGGTGGAGCAGCGAGCTGCCTCACTCGTATCCGGCGGGCCACCCAGCAAGCTTTTTTGCCGGATAACTGCTCTTCCTGCTCGTCGGATGCCATCGAAAGGGTGGAGAAAATGATGAAAGGAGGAGATGGGGTGCGGCGGAGTGGTGCGATTTTTGCCCGGTGTCTGGCCTCCTTTAAATAGAGGGTGGGCGGGAGGAGCTTACCCAACATTGTATTTAATGTGAGCCCGCTCGTGAACGGACATGTGGCCGGAGTAGATTTATCGGCTTCCATGCGGGTTTAATGGAGGCGTTTGAATGTGGCGAGGAGGCGTGTTCAGCCGGGCGTGCAGAGGGACGGCCGGCGCGCCGCTTCAATGGCGGAGGCTGAGCCTCGCGTCCGTCCTGAGCCGTTTTCAATGTGGAGCGGTGCGCTCTACAGCGGCATGAATGCGAGCAGCTGGCGCCGGATGAGAATGCGCGTGGGCGAATGAGGAGGGGCTTTGTGTCGGCTAGGACGGTCAGTAGCGGGCGTGGCAGCAGCCCAGACTCCCGCAAAGCTTCCTACGTTTGTCTCCGGTTTGCGGGAAAATACACGTCAGGATCACCTTACAAACCGATACAGGCCCGGATTAAATGACTTCCACTATTTGAACAGCGCAATCCGGATGTAAATAGGCGGTTTGAGGATCAGAGATACCCTAAGCTCGGTACAGACTTGCAAAATCTCAGTCGACAGCGTAATTGCAAATCTAAACATGAACATAAAATGCATAGCTCCTCCTGTGTACCGGACTAGCGGAGAAAAGTGGGCGTGTGATGGAAAGAACATGCAAGGCGACAACCCACGCCACGTTGGTTTGCTTGAAAAAGGCGGGCACCGTCATTTGTGATAGACGATTCGTTTTTTGCTAAAAAAAAACTCCAACTGTCTTTTGCTTCGAGATTTAGCACAGATTGAGACGTGTTTCCTAAAACTGCACTGGCATCTCTATAGATGGTCCAAATGTAAAGTAACTAACCTTTGAATCGTCTAAGGCCAAAAATGCAGCTTCAACAGACGGTCCATATGTAAAGAAAATTGGACCGTGGGCTTCTCGTTATGTAAAATACAACACCTCACGATGCAAATTTACATCACGAGATGCATTTGGTCCAAAACCAGCCGCCGCCCGTGAACGCCCAACCGTCACTTCCTTTCCTTTCCCGCCCGCCCGCCCGCGACCTCCCGCCCGTCCGCCGCCGCCCCGCCGCCTCCACACCCCGCTGCCGCCCCGCCGCACGCCGCCCGCATCAGATCCGGCCCCGCCCCGCCCCCCGCCGCTGTTTCCACGCCGCCCCGCCACCCGCCCGCCGCGGATCCGGCCGCGGCCGCAGCGCACGCCGCCGCCCCGCCCCGTCCGCTGCAGCTCCGACCCGCCGCGGCTCCGCCCGGCCCCGGCCCGCCCGCCGTAGCTCCGACCCGCCCCGGCTCCGTCCGCCACCGCCCCGCACGCCGCCGCCGCCCCGCAGCTCCGCCCCGCCCGGCTCCGTCCGCCACCGCCCCTCAGCTCCGCCCCGCCCGGCTCCGTCCGCCACCGCCCCGGCCGCACGCCGCCGCCGCTCCACCGCTCTCACCGCTCTCCGATGGCGCCGAAGAAGACGCCGAAGGGCAAGTCGGGCTTCTTCGGCGTGAGGCAGAAGCCCTCCGGTAACTTCGGAGTGGAGTTCTCCGACGCATGGAGGCGTTGGTGGATCGGCACGTACCCCTCCGCCCACGAGGCCGCGCGTGCCTACGACGTGGCGGTGTGGCGTGCCGAGAGGCCTCGGGAGCACCTCAACTTCCCAGAGATCGAGAGTCGGGCGGAAGCGGAGATGCTTGTGCCGCAGGGCATCAAGATGAAGGAGATCCCGACGAAGAAGAAGACGACGAAGAAGCCGTCGGTTGTCGTCAGTGCCGGCGAGACCGACAAGGAGGCGATGGCGAGGTTTGCTCGGGAGCATCCGGAGTACGTCCAGGCCGAGCTGGAGTACTACTGGAAGTGTGAGGCGGAGCAGAAGAAGAAGGGGGCGAAGAAGGAGGACGAGGCCGGTCCCTCGACGGTGATCCCCATCGAGTCCTCTTCCGAGGAGGACTGGGCAGACTTCGAGGAGGAGGAGGGGTGCGACGACCCGGAGAAGGAGGAGTTCTGGGCGCAGTTCCGCAGCTCCGACGATGAGGAGTAGTTTATCTAGTAGTTTGAATAAGTAGTAGTTGAAGTTCATGTATAAAACTATGTTGAATTTGATGTTTGAACTATGTTGAATGGACTAGTAGTTTGTCGTTTTAAGAAATTTACATCTTCATTTTGGACCATCTATTGGAGTTGCTCTTTTGGACCATCAATTTGGACCATCTGTTGGAGTTGAGCTTTTTTCGAAGCTCCAAAACGCACTTTTTGACGGTCCAAATTTTACATCTCCGGTTTTGGACCGTCAAATTTTGAACCATCTATTGAAGATGCTCTTACATTGCAAGGTCAATACACGATTAACTATCATTTGACGCCGATAACAAGATGGGTTCCCTCGAACTCCAAAAAAGAAAAGAAAAACACTCTCAAAGAAAAAAAGGGATAGGTTCCTGCTAAAATCGCACACAACTTGAGACTGCAGTTTCAGCTTGACGCCGCGCTAAGTTGAGTCGACAGAGATGTAACCCTGTCGGGCGGGAATTAGCCACACGTTACCATTGGTGCGAATGAGTTTGCTACCACCACTATCCACGCTTGGACAGCCAGGCCAATTTGTCAACAGTGGAGCACCGCGGTGTTTTAAGCATGATGCTTGCATGCTCAGGTTCTCTGGAACTCCAGCTACTGGGCGGCCGCTATAAGTAGAGAGCGGTTCGACCAGAACTTTTGCTTGTTTTCGCAAGCACTTGGCAGATGCATGCACCGGGCCGCTGACTAAACCACGTTGTGTACGTAGATTCAGGAAGCCAATTAGTAGCAAAGGTAAACAGCGCTGCTGACCTGAATGAAAGGCGGTCGGTCATAGGAGTATCAGACTAGATTAGCATCGGTGGAGTTAATTGCACGGAACTACCACACTTCGGCATGTCATAACGAATCAGTACCATTAGTCATTTTTTTTGTCATGCAGCACCAATCTCTAAGCCTAAGTGTTGCAAAATGGTCTGACAGCCGTAGCACGTATCTGACTGAGTGGCCCCACCTGTCAGCCGACACATGGCATATGTTTTTTTGGGAAAGCCCCTCGCGCTATACTTAATCACGTACATGCCCTTTATGGAAATCTAAAAATAATGCCGCGCGGGCGGGATTCGAACCGGGACAGCCGTAGCACGTATCTGACTGAGTGGCCCCACCTGTCAGCCGACACATGGCATATGTTTTTTTGGGAAAGCCCCTCGCGCTATACTTAATCACGTACATGCCCTTTATGGAAATCTAAAAATAATGCCGCGCGGGCGGGATTCGAACCGGCGACCTGCGGCGTCACGCGCGCACGACCGACCACCACACCAGTCTCGGTGGCTTGTTCCAAGTACGATACTATGCTTATATTGTTATACCTTTGAACAAATAAAATAAAACGAAAAAATGATGCTGCATCAGGATGCGATCCTGCCCGAAATTCTTACCGCGCGCGCACCCTAACCAACAAGCCACGCACATGCTCAAGTCAAGCTCGAGGCATATCTAGTTCGGACACGTCCTGACCTTTCCCCTTATTTTGTAAGTATTTTTTTTCGATTTCTTTTATCTTTTTACAGATCTTCGTTAATACTCGGGTTTTCATGTTTTCATTTTTTTACATTTCTTTTGTATATATTATAGGTTTAATATGCAATATTTTTTGCAAATATACACTGAACATTATTGTATAAATACACAATGCACATTTTTTTAGGATCACAATTAACATTATTGTATAATATATGATGAACAATTTTGTTAAATACATTGAACATTTTTTAAATATATGATGAACTTTCTAAAATATATAAATTCTATATTTCTGTTTTGGATTTCTTTTATCCTTTTTCAGATCTTCATTATTCTTCGGGTTTTCATGTTTTTCATTTTTTTCAATTGCTTTTTATATAGGTTTAGAGTGCAACATTTTTTGGTAAATACACACTGAGCATTGTTGTATAAATACACAATGAAATATATTGTTTAATGTACGATGAACAATTTTGGTATATACATTGAGCATTTTTTAAATATACGATGACCTTTTTTATAAAATATATAAATTCAAATTATTTATGTGTTTTTTGTTTCAGATTTCTTTTATCCTTTTTCAGATCTTCGGATTTTAATTTTTTTTGCAAAAGGGCCCTACCGCACGTTTAGTAATGTAATAATGTGAAGGTATTTTATCTAAAATGTACAACAATTTCGAGCCGGTGGCTGTAGACGCGTGCACCTATTTAATTAATTAGTATTTGCATTCGTCTAAAAAAACCTGGCTATGCAAATGGTCCTGCAGCCCGTTTAATGCAGACATATATAAAACATGCATGCCCTACCTAGATGCGAGTAACTTTGTGTTGTAGTGGATAGAGCGCGGTCTCGGTCCGGCTCGGGCTCAGTTTCGAATCGTGGCGGCCGCATCATTTTTGGTTCCATTTTATTTGTTTAAAGACGAAAGAATATAAGGCTTTAGTATCCCTTTTTAACAACTGAATGAGACTGCTGTAGTGGCTGGGAGGTGCGTCCGTAACGCGCCAGGTCGACGGTTCGAATCCCGGCTACGCAAGATTTTTAGTTTTCTGCAAAGGGCATGTGCGTGATTAATAGTAGTGCAAGGGGCTTTTCTGCAAAAAACATATGTCATCTGACAGGTGGGGTCACTCAGTCAGATACGTGGTCAGTACGTGCTTATACGGCTGTCAGACCGTTTTGTAACACTTAGAGTTAGTACTGCATGTAAAAAAAAATAACTAATGGTACTGATTCGTTACGACATGTCGAAGTGTGGTACTGCCTTGCCATTAACTCGCATCGGTGACCATCGCACTTACGCAAGCCCATGCCAGAGCCTATCATTGGATCGCACGAACTAGAATTGTTAGGCAGCGATGCTTCAGGGCAAGCATGGTTTAGGCCTCTTTGTAAAGCTAGTGTAGATGCTTGCCATACCATAACGTTGTGTTCTGGTACGTAAATGGAGCAATCGTTTGTTTGGACGCACACCAAAACATATGTAGGTTGACGTCATGGATGGCACGCAACTCAAGCGGGCGGGCGGGAGTAGTTTATGGCGCGGCGTTGGGAAATGGATCGATGGATTACTCCTCGTCAGGCTTTCAACACCATACATGGGGAAATGACGACTTGTTATTTTACTTGGATGGCATAATAATTTACAGACATTACAGTGGTGGAGCTAGCTCAGCTCAGCGCATGCATGAGCATGAACGACTATGCATGTCTAGCTGACGTTTATGCAGCGCCTGTCTTGGGGGACTCCTTATCCTCGTCCCGGGGCGCCCACATCCACACCTTGAGCTCGCCCGCGCCGCCTCCAGTGAAAAGCAGCCTCGATGGCCCTTGGGCGAGTTCGATGGTCTTCACTTCTGTTTTGGAGGAGAGCGTGCCAATCTCCTCGAACCTGAAAGACGGGAACAAGTAATTGCAGGTTACTGGTAAGACTACCCACAGTGAGAGTAATATAGATGGTAACATTACACATCTCTAAACAAAACAGATGATGTGACGAGTAATTAATAAGGAAAGAGAGGCATGTGGTAACATAGCTAATTACTATAACATCACACATACCAAGATAAAATGAGTCTACAACCTAATAAATGAAATGTTGCATGACACCACACATATGTTACTCCCCATTATAGAGGTAGTAACATAGACTAGTAACATATGCATGTTACTAGTCTAAGTTACTACCCATTGTGACTAGTTAAGAAAGAAGCAGAGACAACTGACAGCGTGTTCTGAATGGCACTCACGATGGCAGGCCCAACAGGCGGACGCAGTTGCTCTTGTGGAGGGAGCAGAGCAGAACCGGCGTCTTTCCCAGACGATGCATGTCAAAGAGGGTGCGTACTCCCTGCAACACAGGTGGATGCAGGTTTTTAGCAACACACACAAAAGGGAAAACTGTTGGAAAGGAAGTTGAGAAACAAACCATTGCCAAAGAACCATAACAAAGCAGAAATTTCTCAAGGACACTAGTAGCATCACGCAATACATCTCAACAACAGAGCTTACAAACGTACACTGAGAAACATGCTTCCAGGAAGGGAGATATTGAGAAAGCCAAGAACCGGACATCGGGACATGCATGCAGTGTGCTTACTTATAGACAAAATATCAACAGCGATATTCATGCTTTCCAAGAACGAATTGCTCTGGTATTGCCTCTAGTAACTGTTGTATGAAGGTTCCTAACCATTCTGACGTTGCCGATACATTTTTATTTGATACTCCCATACTAACTCTTCAGTCAGGGAAACAGATGAGCTCAGCAGACTGATGACGTTGCTGATACATGTCTATTTGATACTCCCATAGTAATTCTTCAGGAAAACAGATGAGCTCAGCAGACTGATGGGCTGATGGCAGCCATCTAAAGTTTCCAAGAAAGAGAGCTTCTGTTCGGCTCAACCCTTTATCTGCTGCTAGATAGTACTCCCGCCGTCCCATATTAAGTGATAAACTCCCAGCATATTACGAAGAACACCGATCACTAAACATGTAACGAAGGCCATATCTGCTGCTAGATAGTATAAGTCTTTCTAGAGATTTCACTATGGACCACATACAGATGTATATAGACGTAGTTTAGAGTGTAGATTCACTCATTTTGCTCCGTATGTAGTCTATATTGAAATCTCTAAAAAGACTTATATTTAGGAACGGAGGGAATACTATAATGCTTAACTGGATGCAGATGGAGCCTTCCAGAAATGGAGACCTTCATGCACCGACAGCAGTTACATCAGAAGAGTGATCCAGCAATAATAACTCTGAGAAAAAATCTACCATTTGATTTTAGACAACAGCAACTACAGTGGAGTTGTGGAATCACTTGAGAACAGATAGAAGCTGCTTAATCCAGTAACACATATCAAGTAATTGCAAAGACCTTCAACTTGATTTTAGACAACTGTGACTAGGTTGAATTGTGGGATCAGTGAGAACAAATAGAAGCTGCTCAATCCACTAGCACATATCAAGCAAAAAATTAAATGAAATAAAGAAAAACAAAAGTACGCAAGAACATAGTTATATGTAGCAAGTGCAATTCAATAAATTATTTTACACATGAACGTGCATATTCTCTGGCTAAAGATTAGCCTACTCATTCACCACGAAATATTTACCTAATGTACTACTAAAATTAGCGTCAATATCATTTCAGTTACAGCACCTGAAGAAATACATATGCCATAAATATTCAACACATACAGTTTACATTGTTCAATCAGACTAAATAAAGGATAGTACTCCCTCCGTAAACTAATATAAGAGCGTTTAGATCACTACTTTAGTGATCTAAACGCTCTTATATTTATATTAGTTTACAGAGGGAGTATCATACTACCACTAATAAAAACACGAAGTTGTAGCTAATATAACCCTTCATGTTTGAAATTTCAATGAAGTCTTCAGAAAATAACGCTGATGAAAATATTCGTGTAAATTAAGTCTGCAGAACTTACATGCTCCTCATAATAGGTATGCATGAGTTGAAGGTCTCCAGATTCTGAAGCAGCCCAGACCTTTAGAGTCTTGTCCAGAGAACAAGACAGTAACTTCTGACCCCAACAAAGCAGAGAAGTAACAACAGCTTTATGCTCAGAGAGTGTTTGGGCACACTGAAGATTTTCAAGGTCCCATACCTGATAAACACCAAGAATATATTAGACACAAAAATAATATTTAAACCAACAGAAATCAGCAGGTCTGCAGCATTTTCGTACTCTGATTGTCTTGTCAAGTGAGCCAGAGTAAAGTCTTGTTGCTGAGACAGCAAGTGAAATCACATGACGGTCATGGCCAGCGAGGATTGACACCGGCTCCGAGTTGATCTCCTTAGCAGGAAATTTCCAAGTCATGATGCGGCCGTCCGCCGTGCCAGCAAACAGCATCTCATCCTTGATAGTCATGGAACAAACAAGCCCAGAAGGTCCCTGAAGACTTAGCTTCATCCCTGTCTGTATGTTCCATGCCTAGAAGCCATCGGAACAACGAAGACCAATAGTTCAACACCCAATAGCGCTTCAATATATAGCATAAAATTGACTGGCAATTAGTAAAATTGAGAATACCTCCACGGATTTTCGGATTCCAATAAATACCCACTTGTCATGAGTGATCATACAGCCAATCTTCCCTCCCATCTTGATGACACACTATTGCAGAAGCATTAAGAATAGAAAGGGCAACATAGTAGATTAGAAACTCTCTCCTTTTTTTTTCTCTACTACACAGCAATCTTTTCTTAAAGTTTCTCCTTTTTCTTGAAGAATCTTCTCTTCTTAAAGCTCATCTCTCTTTTCATTTCTTTTTTTTACTCTTTTTCTTTCTTGCTATTAAACACATGGCCATCTGGCAATGAGAGTACAACTTTAACCCCAGAGAGCTTTGCTTGTCAGTCAACCAGCCTGATCACCTCCTGAGACTGATCCAGTGGACACTGATTACCACAAACAGGCGAAAAGCCTCCAAGGCAAATCAATCTGACATGTCGTCAACCCCAGGGGTGCCAAATGACAACCTGATCTGAATCAACGGGTACATCAGGCACACTGAGGAATGAGAGGAGCTCCCCAGTTGATCAAGCAGTCAGCACACATCAACCATCATAGGTGATGCACTATTTGAGCCCATCGGCACATCGACCACCTCAAGCAACCAGAGTTACTCCCCAATTGATCAGGCAGCAGAAATCAACCACCAGAGGCAATGCAGGAATCAACGCAGACACGACCCCAAAGGTGAACCGAGCATAAAGAGTCTGAGGGGAATCCCGAGAGCGGATAGCCCAGCTACCTTGCCAGAGTTGCCGTCCCATACGCGAACAGAGCCATCGGCACTGCCAGAGTAGAGCTTGTCGGACCCCATCGGCATAGAGATTCCAGTAATAGCCTGCAGCATCCGATAAAAACCGTAAGAGCCCGTAGCAATGCACAATTACTCGCAGCAAAGCAAATTCTTAACAGTTATACAAAGTAACACCGGGCTTGCTAATTATCCAAGCAATTACAAATTATTTGCAATTACAAAGTAACGAGGCTGACGGCGGATCCTGGCAGCATGGCGCCACGGTGGTTCGGCGATGGGCGCGTTTGGAGATGGCTCGCGCAGGAGGAGGAAACTGTCTGGCATTGATGGCAGAGAGGCCTGGCAAGGTCGGTGCAACAGTTTTGCTTTGAGGATGGACCGAGGGGTGATGAAGGTGACGGCCCTTGCAGCGTGCGGTGCTCACTGGGAGTGTGTCTGACCGGTGTGGGACCCAATCCAGGTAGTGGCTTGGAGGGGATACCCGGCTTTAGATGTTAGGCTTTAGTGCGATGTCTGTTTGGTATTAGGCCCGAAAATTTGGCACGCCTTCGTCAAGGGGATAGGAGTAGCAACGGTGTTGCCAAGATGGTGGCTTCAGGTTTATTGATGTATCATCTTGTATGATCTTCGTGAATAATTAATAATATTGCTGCATGCATCGTCCAGAGGCAGAGGCCGGGGTACATCCTCCTTTTCTTAAAAAAATAAAAAAATTACAAAGTAACAACGGGCTTGCTAATTTGACGCAACACAGTATCCGAGTATCGAAGCAGAGCAGCGCGGCGTTACAATTTCGCGGAGGGGGCAGGGAAACAATCACGCATCTCCTTGTGTCCAGCGAGGGCGCAGAGGAAAGCGAAACCGCCGCAGCCACGGCTCTCCTCGACGCGCGGCTCCTGGATCGGCTCTGGATTTGTCCCCGCCGGCTTGGGATCCGTCTTCGGGTCTGACTTCTTCAGGTCTCCAAGCCGCTGTCGTGTAGGGGCTGCGGCGCCGAACGCGGCGCTGCAACTCGATCCGCGGGATTCGGCCCTCCGCGCGGGGCCGAGGAGTCTCGCCGTCGCGGGTTCGAGGCGGAGGGACGGGCGGGATGCCTTGGCGCAACCGCTCCTGCGGGGTTCGGAGGGGCGGGCGTAAGGGCTCCACCGTGCGGGCGCGGGCGCGGGACCGGGGCCGAGGCGCGCGGAGAGGGAGGATGAGATCGGCATGGCGGGGTCCCGTCTCGCGGAGGCGCGGCGAGGGCTAGGGCGAGGCGGCGCTGGGTATCGGTGGTGCGGGGAGGCTGTGATCGCGTCTGCGCGGCGTATCGTGGCCGGAAAGGAGCGAGAAGTGGCACCGAGGCGGCTGCGAACTTCTTATTTTTCGACGAGGTTGCGGTTGCGAGCAGACACGGCACAAGACGGGCCACGACAGCACGCTTAGTTTATGCAAAACGTTTATTTCCATCCGACTTATTTCTCTCGCGCGTAAACCTCCTTCAGAGCCGTCGGATCACGACTGATCATGCGGCCGTTTCTGTCTCGGTCAGGTCACGCGCAGCCCGACCAGGTGCGTTGGGTGGCTCGTCGATTGATTGCAACATTGGGCCCAGGTGAGATCTCGGTCTGTTTCCTCCTCTTCCATTTCGTCCTCTTTTCCACCTTCATCCCCTCGCGCAGATCCAGCCAACGTGGGATGCGACGGTCGACGCGGCAGCTAGGGAAAGGAACGGCGGCGCCGGCGGCTCGGGTGGGAGTGAAGACACGCGCATCGTCGTCGCACTCCATGGACGACGACAACCCAGAGTTCAGGTTTGTCTTCCAGATCTCAACATTTGTCATCCGCCATCCCTAAATGCAATGCAGCAGTGGATCTTTCATAGAGATAGCCGTGGTAGCGGTGGGGCTCGTCGGAGCTGCTAGCCAGGAGGGGGGAGTGCGGGTTGGGGTTGGGTTTGTCTCGTCAGATCTGCTAGACAGGAGGGGGGAGAGCGGGTTGGGGCTGTGCTCGTCGAAGCTGCTAGGCAGGAGGTGGGAGAGCGTGTTGGGGTTGGGGTTGGGCTCGTCGGAGCTGTGACGGAGGAAGTGCTCGTCAGAGTTGTGCTTTGGTGTTTGAGGGGTGGTGCCCGTAGGCGTGCCCAGGTGATTCACACTAGGAAGCCTTCAGACTAGCATGACTGAACTCATTTTTTACTCTGTCTTTTTGTTAGTTGCATTGAAACGTAAGCTGGAAACTGAATGTTATTTTTTTGCTGGTTTAAATTAAATTCAATGTGTAACTGAATCTGAATTTCTCAGTTGTATTGCAGCAGAGCATTTTTCAGACTAGCACTAAGGCACCCCTCATTTTTTACTCTGTCTTTTGTTAGTTGCAATTTTGAAACTTAACCTGAAATTGAATGTTATTCTGTTAGTTCAAATTAAATTCAGTGTGTAACTGAACCTAAATTTCTCAGTTGTATTGTAGCACACCAATTTTTTTTTTTCATTTTTCAGATGTAGTACAGTGAAATAGGTTTCTGTTTATTTTTAAGGAATGTAGTCATGTGTTCAGATTCAGCTTTGTTTTTAGAAGTAGGTCTCTGTTTTTTTATTGGTAGTGTCGCGCTGCAATACTACTGTCCATCCTCATGCTGTTCTTTCTTCTTCATACCATCATTTTTTCTGAGTTGTTTTTATATGATGTTTCCTTCCCTTTTATATTTCCAGGCCGTAGCAATAATAATGTGCATCCTCATGCTGTTATTTTCTTCTTCTTTTTGCAGAATGGACGATGACGAATGTACTGTCGATGGGTCATTCTCAACACGTTTCTCAGCCACCCGCCTGCGCCAGGTTGCGAATAGTCAGTCCAAAACTAAGAAGGAAGTTATTAGCAGAAGCAGCTTTGGATCCCTCCTAAACATCAGCTCTTTCTCTATGCCGGCTGATATGCTTGATTGGATAGTCATGAAAATTGACACAGAAAAGGCACTTTTTAGGTATGCATGACAACCAGAATGCTTCTCATCTTTTACCTTTGTATTTGCTTGTCGCTGGTTCTTCGTTTTGCAATTGATTTGTTGTGTTTTTTACATCAGTTGCTGCATCTATTTTTTGCAGTCACAAGAAGAAGTCTATATTGTTCACGAAAGACATGGTGCGAAAAAAAAAATTAATGTCCCTTCTGGGTCAAGGCCAGTGGAGCTGTTGAGGAGGAACAAGCCTCATGCGCTCCGTGAACCCTATCGAGTAGGGTCAAGGGCTCCAATGAAGCATGCTATTCAAGTGCTGGAGGGGACAGACGATCGTGATGTAGTTTCTATTAACAGGACTTGGGTGCTTTTATGCATTGCTTTCGTGCTATCTCCTGGGACTGGCAACATGGTGCCCCTAGAGTATGTTGTGAGCTTGGTTGACATGGACAAGATCAATGTGTTTGCGTGGGATGAGCATTTCCTGGCTGCTGCTTTGAAGGAGGTGAAGAAGTACCAAAAGAAGAGGGAGGCAGGGAAAAGTGGATTCTGGATCGGCGGTTGTCTACCAATGTTCGCGGTATGCCAAATGATCTTGTTGCTTTTGTCTGTTTTCTTTCTTTTATTATTCGCTCCAGTATCTTTTTTTCCAGAAGCTATGCTCACAATGGCATTTTGATTTTTTTAGATAATTTACATGGATTTTGTCGATGTGCCTCGGGGGTTGGTCTTTGAACATAGATTCAACTACTCTCTCCCAAGGGCATGTTTCGTTTGCAACAACGACTTCAAGTTGTTAGAAGAAATTGATAAGAACAAGCTCAGCCTTGATAAAATTGAATTTGGAAAACGGAATGTAAGACCTCCTTTTCTCCTTTCAATTATCATAACTCTTTGTTTTATTTTTGCCTTATTTTTGATCTGGTGATTAACCTTTTTTTTGATATTCTGCAGCTTCGTCGTTTGCCAGAGACACCATATGTATCAATTTAGGGCTGCAATGAAGATGATTGCGAGAACAACAATGTGGATGGAGTTAGTGAAGATGGAAACATTCCTGAGATACCAAGCAATCCAGTCACAGATGGGAGCGAGATTGGCGGCGAAATGTGCGGCTCTCTAGATGAGTGGCTGCAGCCACTTCCTTCTAGTCAAGACTTGGAGGTAAGCATGTATTTTTCTTTGATTTTTTTTGTCCTCAATTTCTTCAGTAAATAAATAGTGCGTGTTTTTCCATTGATGATGTAAAACTCAACTTTTTTTCTCTGTTTCATTTTCGTTTTCTCTTTGAAGCAAGTCCCACCTCACATGCTCCCATTATATGAGAAGCACAAGAAGTTGCATGCAGCAGAAGTGAAGAATGTTCTGACATCGTTCGGCCAGATAATGCAGTCAATTTTCTGTAAGCGTGTAGCACGTATTTTTGTTGAAGCAAACTCCATTGCTGCAACTTCCAAGGAACACATCTCCGAAGGTGTTACTTTTCATGTTCCAGCAAGCAATGCAGGCAATGCAGCAGGAGCATATGACACCAGGGCTCCACCCCAAACTAGCCCTACACTTCACATGGGTGCCACATCACAAGAAGTCGAGGTTGAGAGGGAAGCTGCAGGTTGTCCCGACACCAACCAGAATGGAGATGATCAGGACATTGTTTTGGATAAAATGCAGAGTTGCGATAAACTTGGGAAGGAAGATGTTCAGCTTGGACATGATAAGGGGGACGGAGAGGAGGTGGTAGTCCCTGAATATGTGGTAGGAGATCCGAAAGTCCCAGGTGTTGCTGATGAGGATGAGCGGGTGATTTTATCACAGGGTACGGTGGCTACATTGGTAGGACTTGCGTTAGAATTTGATGATGGTCCTTCATGTAGTCTGTTCAAAGAGGGAACCGAAGACTTTGAGTGGTTCAACATGGATGCTGAGACTGCAAGGAAGGTTATGGAAAAGAAAAAGGAAAAGGAAAATCATGTTGTCACTTCTCGTGATGTTCAACAACCGTTTTTAGCAGGGCCCACCTTCGACAATAGTCCACTGCTTGCAAGGCAGAGCAGCTCAAAGCTTCCAGTGCAATACAAAGCATCAGTTCCTTGTTTTGACACTGATCCGAAGCTTCAAAAGTCAGCTGAAGTCCGGTCACCCATATATGATGCATCTCCAATTGCATTCACAGCTCCAGTTGTATCTCCAATGCAACAAGATCGATCAGAAGCAGAGTTGCCTGAGCCAGGGGAGAAGATTGTTGAGGCTACCAGTGGGAGCAATGCTCATGTGAAGAAGGCAGTTAAGAAAAGAACGGCCCAGCCTCCTGATGGTGTTCCAAAGATGAAGAAGATCAAGATTGACTGAAAAGATGATGCGTTGTACTAGCAGTATGTGATGAGTAGGTACAAAATACCAAGAGCAAAGAAAGATCAAGTAATGTGAGTCCTTTTTTGTTCGTTTGTCCTTATCAAAACATATGGTGGGTCAATGGTTGTTTAGAGTACTAATCTCCTGTTCCTCTTTTCTTTTTATGTTTTCTCCCATGTTTGAAATGTTTCAGTCCTGATTTCATTGAAATAGAGGGTTTCCACACATCACTTCAGAACTTCCATGCTTCATTAAAGCCACGAGCTGAGATTGACAACGAGGTAATGACACTGTATCTGAAAACTTTCTACTTGGAGTAGTTGTATAACAATAAGAAGCCAAAGAAGTTTGCATTCTCAGTGTTTATGGGGGTTAGTCTTTTTCCTCCATCTTGTTTTCTTTTTGTCACTTTCCCTTTCTGCAACATACATAAACACATCTGGTCTGTGCTATCTTGTTGCATTTTACTCTCTTTTTTTCCAGTGTCAATTGGCCATGGATCCTTACTTGTTTGATCACAAGAAGTGTGAAAGAGAGTTCAGAAGGGCGTGTGAAAATAGCCATATTTCAAGAAGCGATCTAGTAAGTTTTTCTATTGACTCCTATGACATTTTCACCTTATTTTTTTCTGAAGCCTGTTATGTAACATGTAGTTTCTTTTATGTTGCATCGTAGCTCTTCATTACTGTCGTTCAGAATAAGCATTGGGCTGTGGTTGTTGTGAACTTGTTGCACAAGTAATTAAATGTTTTCGACTCCGTCAAGAACCCCATGGATGTTAATTTGCTGCAGAAGGCAACCAACAATGTGGTAATGATCTTTCTTTGCTTTATCATTTTTTATTTATTTTTTTCATCTTTCAAATATGTATGATTCAAAGGAAACACCCCCTCTTTTCAGTATGTGAATCTGTTTTTATTGTGTTGCATCCAATCAGATTGCCAACATAAATAAAGTTGCAAGTGCTGAATCTTCATTCAAAATTGATCTTGATTGCTTTGAGAAGGTCACCCCAATTTACCCGACGCAATCAACGCAGTAAGCATTTTTTTCCAGTCAAGAGCTATGTAATTTTTGTCCAACATACAGAGATTTGTATTTGTGGGGGTTAGTGTTTATTGATTTTTTGTATGTTTTTTCAGTTATAATTGTGGCTTCTATGCAATTCTATTCTTGGAAAACTTCGATGGTGTTGTGATGAAGCATTTTGATGAGGTGCCAATTTTTATCCTTTTCTATAGATTGGAGCATACCGTTGTTTTAGTTGGGAGTTTTATCATTTTCTGTCTATCCATTTTAATTCCCTGCTTTTTTTCATTTCCATTTTGTCACAGAGTTGCATCCCAAACCTTCGGAAATGCATTGCAGCAGATCTGATCAAGCATCCCAGCAACACGTTGGACTCGGCAGAGCAGTTGAAGAAGTTACTGGAACTTTGATTGAAGATCAGTTTTCATCGTCAACATCAAGCGGTGTTTGGAGTTCGTTCTTCCGGGGAGCTTGTTTTTTGTCGTTAAGTATTGTTGTGGGTTGTACTTCACATTTGCTGTAATCAAGATGTAAACCCCGTGTAATGGATGCAAAACCTCATGTTGGAATGGTACTTCTGTTAGACATGCCCATCCGCTTGGGTTTGGCATGTGTTTTCATGTTCTATATGGATGTTGATACAGCACATGGATGTTGATACAACACATTTAATGAAATTTTCTTCGCCCCCCCCTCACTTGCTGTGTCGAAGATGAATGCAACACGCAGTCATGTGTGATGAATATATAATCATTCTTGGTAATTTTATTTTATATAGTTTTCAGTTTGTCGAAAACTAATGTCATAGGTTCTAACTAGGTTTTATATACAGATTTTAGTTTAGTATCTTTTTTCTTCTTTTTTTGTAATGCTTCCAGGAAGCAGTCACACACCTATAGCGAATCTTTTTTAGTTCCCAACTTGTTGCTTCTTCACGCAAGGAGCATTTTTTCTACTCAAAATGCAAGTTTGCTGCATAAATATGTTCACTCAGAAACATCTTTTTTCCTTTTCTATATGTTCTCCCATGAAGCATCAGGACAACTTTTCAACCATGGCTCTGCTTTTAATTTCGGTTTGTCTCAGTTTAGCATCAGTATAAGGAAGCACATATATATATAGACATACTTAATAAGACATCATCATTTTTGTCCAATTGATATGTAGCAACAACGAAAAAGCTTTTTTCTGTGAAATTAAACACAATATAAGCACTGTAAATATAGGTATCCTCACTTGTCCAACACACAATTTAAGCACAAATGTTGATCAAATAAGAGAACTCCTTTTTTACATGTTTTAAGCAGACTTTTCTCATGTGGACCAAAACCAGCAGGAAGAAACAGTTCATTTGAGATAGTATACATTCTGGAGGGACACCAAACACTAGGGAAGCATTTTCTTCTCGTAATTCTTTCTTCAGAGCCTAAGTTCTGTTGCTCTACTGACATCAGCCTCCATTGACATCGCAGCCCTTAGGTAGGGACAATGCTTCACTGGATGACCAGGCTCGCTATAGTAGTTGCATTTCTGGACATCCATCGCGGCCTTCAATAACTCACATGCTACAACACTGTGATCATCTTCTTTGCAATATGAGCAGATGTCTGTTTTCTTCTTTGGTCCAGGTTTTCTTTTGGGCTTGATTTCTTTCTTCTTCTCATCTGTTTTTGCCTTCTTCTTTTGAGCATCTTCTCGCTGCTCAAGTAAAGTCTTTCTTCTTCTAGACTTCTCCGTCGGTCGACCTTTCTTCGGCACACGTGCTGGGTTTTGAAGCATGGGCCCCTCCCCGGTATCTTGTGCTACGTGCGGGTTGGCCGTTTGTTGCTGTTGTGTTGGGCAATCTGTTTGCTTCTGCCTTGGATGTTTTGGCTGCCGTTGATTTGGTTGGAGTGGTGGTTGTTGCTGCTCCATTTGGGGATGTTTTTGCTGATGGGTCGGCCCCCTTCGATGCATTGTTGCTGGCTGCCCTTCCACTTGTGTCATGCTCTCATGCTGGGTCGGCTGCTGCTGTTGCGCTTCCCGCTGCTCCGGTAATTCCCCTCTCATTGCTGCAGCTATAATGGGCTCAAGCATATGAGCTGCATCATTTAGTATTTTGCAGGCAACATCATTGCTACAAGCTTGGGAGGCCAACCATGTGAATTTTCTGCACAACGAGTTGTACTTGAGTGTACTGTTTGAAGGGAGCGCGAAATCGAGAAGATGACTGCTGCCACCCGTTGGTGTTGTTGCTTGTTCTGATCACCTTTCTAGCAAGTAGTGTTGCGGTATAGCTTGGACATTGAGGTGGACCATAACTCTAATGATGTGTGTACATATGATGCCATTCATTTCAAAACAATTGCAGCTGCACTCAAATGTCTCTTCTGCCAGCACAACATTTACTGTAAATATCTTGGGGTCTTCATAGTAATTTGAAAAGAGCTCAAATCTCATGCTTCCAATGTCAGGAGAAGGAACTTGGTTCATCACAAACCCTGTGGAGGCAGTCACTTCTGCTTGAAACTTGCCAAACACGTTGCGGGTGTAGAAACCAACCGCCTGACGCTCAATTTTGTACCGTGAGTAAAGTGGGGCTGTGGTTGCTGCACCAATGAAAGCTTGATTGTCCTCATGGTCTAGCATAGTCTCCTGCAGCACCTCATACTACTGCACAAACCTCCACACCGAGTCCTGAGGATTAACAAATGTCTTGAAGTAGGAGTTTAGTCCCTCTGACCTCCCCGTAGTGCTTGTAAAGGGGAAAAAGCACTTCTGGAAGAACGCTGGAGCCCAGGTGTGACGAGTCTTCCACATGTTGCATAGATGCCTGTTGTCAACCAAGTCGAAGCAATGTATCATATGCTGCCAGTTCTCTTCAAATTCATCAACCGCGTCAGGATCGTTGATGCACGTGTAGAAAGCTTGCTCAAAAACCTCATCCCTACGCATTATCCTGCCCAACTTCTCACGCGCTTTTCGTTGGACGTGCCATTTGCAGCATCTATGCACCGTGTTGGGCAGGACTTGAGATATGGCAGTTTCTATGGCCTTGTCCTGGTCGGTCATAATGTTCAGTGGGTGTTCATTGTTCATCACAAGCAAAAAATGTTGGAACACCCACTTGAAAGTTTCAATCTGTTCATTTGGCAGCAATGCACAACCCAGCAGCACCGTTTGCAAGTGGTTGTTCACTCCAACAATCGGAGCGAACGGCATTTGTATCGATTTGTGCAAAATGTTGTATCAAAGAAGATACAATCTTTGTACTTGGGATACAATGCCCTTGTCCTCCCATCCACCCAAAAGAGACCCGTGACAGAGTTGGTCTCCTTGTCAACTGTTCTTGCATAGTAGAATTGAGGGTTCTCAGCTTGCCGCCTCTCAAAGTACTGAACTGTGAAATCCATGTCTCGGAGGTTTAGGTTTTGTCGCGGCTTGGACCGAAAGTTTGAAATATCCCTCTTGACATATGGTAGTATCCTGCGGTCTCCGCCACGCACCCTTCCAAGCATTCCCATGCACGACGAAGTTGAGAAGTTTACATCATGCATAGTCATTATGAGATCCTTATCTTCTTCCGGGATTTTGCGGTGTGAGCGGTAGTAGCGTACAAGCTCCGGCTATGGCATTAGAGGGTGCATATGCTGTGCAACAAAATGTGATACAACCCACTTATTGCCTTTGATCCCAACAATCAGGTGAGCTTTGCAATCATGTCACAACAGCCGATTCTTTTGACGCTTGTTGCTGACATCCATTTCAAACCAATTCTGTTTGCTAGACGAGGCTCCTCCCATTGAGATCCCTTCAGAAGCAGTGCTACTGTCACCTTTACTTTCCGGCTTCCCTGCGTGCACACATTGGAAAACCTTCTTGATAAGTGTCGAAGGACCTTTCTTTTGGCTTTTTTAGAAGCGCAAATGCGTGTGCCAAAGCCCATCTTGAATGCATATTCATTATAAAATGCTTTGGCATCATCAACAGAGTCAAATTCCATGCCAACATAGGGCATAAGTGGCTGAGATGAAATCTCATCATCCTCTTGATCATCATCATACATTGCAGCGGTTGAGTTGTGCCCGGCATCTGAATTCATTCCTCCATTTGTCGCAACATGTGGTTGTGCATAACTCTCCTCACCTCCTATCCTTTCACCAGCACCCTATAAGTGCAACAAAAGTCAATACATCAGGGATTTTAGTACTAGTACCATTTTTCTTCTATGCAACAGTATGTAAATGCTCAATTATATCAGTTTTATATATTTTTTCTCTAGTATGAAACATACTAATACCATTTTCACAGAAGTCATTATCATTTGTTACTTTTTAAAATCGAAAATAGTCTTCCAGTAAAACAAAGTAGAAGAAGGAAGAAGCAATCATGCACATTCATAATGGAAACAATGGTTTCTGAATTTTTCAACAACAATAATCTCAATCTACTGCAGCACTATAAACATCAAGTCAATGAAACTGAACTTTTCTGAACTTCTTAATTTTGCAGAAGGAATTAAGTTAATGAAACTAAACTTTCTGAACTTTTATTATTTTTTTGCAGCAGTCTACAGTTTATTTCTGAATTTTTTTCAACTGCACCACTGGAAACATCAAGTTAATGGAACTGAACTTTTCTGAACTTCTTCTGATTTTTTTTCATGAACAGTATACTGAACAGTTGCCTGAACATGGATTACGTCATATTACCAACTGAAGCGCCATTGCAACAAGGAATACAATCATGTGCGCTAGGGTTTTTTAAGGAACTTACCCAATTTGCAGAGAAATTGACAGCGGAAGGTGGTTTTTCTGGGAAGAACACATCGGATGTCGGTAGTTGCTTGCCGCAGGTACTTCGTAGCTCGCCGGAGTTGGATCTGTCCACCTGGATAAAGCGGATCCATGGGAGGTTGGAGCTGAGACGGAGGCGAGCATATCTCTGTAGATATGATGCGCCATCGGGGTCGATGCAGGGGTCGAGGAGACGCGCTGCGATGATTCGGGGCGGCGGGGCATTGCCGGATGTGTTGCAGAGGTTGAGTTTTGGCGGCGGAGTGGCGCTGGAGGGTGGGCCGCAGGGGGTGCGGGAGCGGCAGCCATCGCTGCCCACGATCTGCAGGGGCCAGGTGAGGTGCGGTCTGTTTTCGCCTTGTTGCGTTGCAGCGTGAGTCTCGTTGCAACGGTTTGTCGGTAGCAATGGCCGCTCGTGGCCCAGTTTCGATCTGGATCGGATGGCAGGGACGCGTCCGATCGGACGGCTATGAAGGCGGTTTAAAACTGGCACAAATAAGTTGGCTGATTTGTAGCAGCCGCCTTAGTTTATGGGTAGTATGCCTACCCGCCTACCTCTCTGCAAGGCCCCCTGTTTACCACTTAAAAACTATAGAGTCGCAAACATACCCTAGCGCCGCCTAAGGCGATGAGGGTTTACCTACTCCGCCAGCCACCGCTGCCGGCATTGAGTTTCCCCTACCGGTGCCTCTCCCGACTGGTTTCTTGAAGCGAAGTACCTAGGGTTTCTTGGCCCTGGCCCTTGCTGCGAGTGAATCCAGGCAGTGATCGCATCGGTCTTTTGGTTATGGTAGGCATGAGATATGCCATGGAGGCCTCGAGATCGAGTTCTGAGAAGGATAAGAAAGAATGTGGAGGTACAGCAGGCTGGGGCTTTAAGGCTCAGGTAAAGGAAAAAGCAAAGCGGGTAGCAGCAGGGAAGGATTCAAAGGAAAACTTGGCAAACATCGGCGGCCTCCCTCGTGGAGGACCACCGCGCCTAATGTCGATCTTATGCTGGAACTGCCGTGGGTTGGGCAACCCCGGGATAGTTAACGAGCTCCGTGATCTCGCACGGGAGAGTGCGCTGGCGATTCTTTGTGTTGTGGAAACGCAAATTGCAAAGGCTCGCATGGAAGGGTTGGCTAGAACATTGGGGTATGAAAGTGCTTATGGAGTGGGCAGCTCAGGGAGAAGCGGAGGCCTTTGCATTTACTGGAAGCGGCCTTTCGTGTTGGAACTGAGAAACTACTCTAAATATCACATTGATATGACTGTAAAGGAAGGTGGAAACAATCCATGGCGATTGACATGTTGGTATGGGGAGGCGAATAGGAGTCTGCGTTATAAAACTTGGGATATGATGCGGTTTTTGAAGGTGGACAGTGCCCTCCCTTGGCTTTGCATAGGAGATTTCAATGAGGTTCTCCGGCGTGAGGAACAATTTGGCCCGAACGAGCGCGATGCCGGTCAAATAAACGCATTCAGGGAGGCTGCAGATGTGTGCCAACTGTGTGACCTGGGATACACCGGTCTCGATTGGACGTTTGAGAGGAAGGTGAAGAATGGAGCTACATGCAGAGTTCGGCTTGATCGTGCACTTGCAACATTAGACTGGTGCTCCTTATTCCCGTTGGCGTCAGTACGACATCTGCATGCAGTTAAATCCGACCACTCTCCTATTCTGCTCCTCAATAGTATGGAGGCGCACAATCAACGCATCGGCAAGGAGAAACCTTTCTGGTACGAGCTAATGTGGGAACGTCATGACGGTTTTCAGGCGATGGTTCAGGAGGCATGGGGATCATCGCATGCTACATCAGTTACAGAATTAAGCAGCAAACTTCAAAACATGGCCGCGGCTTTGATGGGGTGGGGTTCAACCACCTTTGGAGCTGTCCGAGCAGAACTGAGGAAACTTAAGAAGCGCCTAGGTGAGATGCGTGAAGACCCAACCAGGGTGTCAGCATCACGTGAAGAAATCAAAGTGGAAGATCGTATCATTGAGTTGCGGTTCAGGGAGGAAGTGATGTGGCGCCAACGTGCACGTATTCAGTGGCTTCTTGAGGGGGACCAAAATACTAAAAAAATCATCAGAAGGCGTCCAACCATCGCAAGAAAAACAGGGTAGCTCAGCTAAAGCGCCCTGATGGGACTGTTTGTGATGACCCGGCAGAGCTAGAGCATATGGCGGTTGAATTCTATGAGAAACTGTATGCTTCAGAAGGGGTCATTGGGATGGAAGAAGTACTATCTCATGTACCTTGTAAGGTGACTAATGATATGAATACCATGTTATCTAGGGCCATCACAGAAAGTGAGGTGAAGAGGGCCTTGTTCCAAATGTTTCCCACCAAGGCACCAGGACCCGATGGTTTCCCAGCTCATTTTTTCCAGAAGTATTGGCATTTGTGTGGTGAAGAGGTGACCAAGATTGTTATTCGAGTATTGAAGGGAGAGGACTCCCCTGCGGAGATCAATAGGACGTTCATTGTTATTATCCCTAAGGTACAAAACCCTACATCACTGTCTCAGTTCCGGCCTATCAGCTTGTGCAATGTGATCTTTAAAATAGCATCCAAAGTACTTGCTAACCGCTTGAAGCAGATTCTCCCGGAAATTATTTCAGAAGAACAGTCGGCTTTTGTGCCAGGTCGCTTAATTACTGATAATGTCATTACTGCTTATGAGTTCCTTCATTTCATGAAGAATAATAGGAGTAAGAAAAATGGGCATTGTGCCGTAAAGCTCGACATGATGGAAGCTTACGATCGGGTTGAGTGGGTATACTTAGAAGCCATCATGAGAAAGTTGGGTTTCTGTGACTCGTTTGTGGGTCAAGTTATGAGAGGAGTGACTATGGTCTCTTTCTCTCTTCTCTTTAATGGAGGAAGAAGCAATGAGTTCCAACCATCACGTGGGATTAGGGCTAATTTTTTTAAAATAATACATTTTTTTTATAAAATTTTAAAAATAATACACGATTTTGAAAAATTACACAAATAATACGGCGTCGGCTTCCCGTAAGCCGACTGGAGCCAGTCGGCCACGGGGTAGCCGATTAGGTTCCAGTCGGCTTACGGGAGGCCGATTGGGACTAAGTACTAATCGGCTTACGGGAAGCCGATAGGTGCATGGCCCATGCAACGTACGTAGCCTGAGTTGTGCTAATCCCGTTTGATAAGCTAGCTAGCTAGCCTCTGCCCAATCGATCCACCAGCCTGCTAGGGTGCTTGTGGTGTGCACACCACAAGCACCCTAGCAGGCTGGTGGATCGATTGGGCAGAGGCTAGCTGCACACCACAAGCACCCTAGCAGGCTGGTGGATCGATTGGGCAGAGGCTAGCTAGCTGCACCACAAGCACCCTAGCAGGCTAGCTAGCCTCTGCCCAATCGATCCACCAGAGCTAGCTAGCCTCTGCCCAATCGATCCACCAGCCTGCTAGGGTGCTTGTGGTGTGCACCACAAGCACCCTAGCAGGCTGGTGGGCACACCACAAGCACCCTAGCAGGCTGGTGGATCGATTGGGCAGAGGCTAGCTAGCTAGCTTATCAAACAGGATTAGCACAACTCAGGATACATACGTTGCATGGGCCATGCGCCTATCGGCTTCCCGTAAGACGATTAGTCCCAATCAGCTTACCATAAGCCGACTGGACCCAGTCGGTCTCCCGTAAGCCGATTGGACCCTAATCGGCTACCCCGTGGCCGACTGGCTCCAGTCGGCTTATGGGAAGCCGACGCCGTATTATTTGTGTAATTCCTTAAAACCGTGTATTATTTTTCAAAATTTATGAAAAAAAGTATTATTTAAAAAAAATTAGCGGGATTAGGCAGGGGGGTCCCATCTCCCCCTACCTATTTTTATTAGCGGCCGAAGGCTTATCGTGCATGTTGAAGCAAGCAAGCGAGAGTGGGCTGTTCGAGGGTATCCATATTGCTGCCACTGCACCAAAAGTGAACCACCTACTTTTCGCTGATGATTGTTTGCTCTTTAGCAAAACCACAACGGAAAATGCCACAAAACTGAAGGAGATTTTGAGCTCTTACTATCATGCCTCGGGACAGAGGATAAATCATGATAAATCGTCCATTTACTTTGGGAAGGGTTGTCCAGAGCCCCAGAGTGAGTTGATAAAAGGCATTCTGGAAATTCAGAAGGAGACTCTCTGTGAGAGATACTTGGGCTTACCGTCAGTTGTGGGCCGATCAATTAATGGCGTTTTCTCGTATCTCAAAGACAGGGTGTGGAAGAACATTCAGGGATGGATGGAACAATGTCTTGCGGGCAGCAGCAAGGATGTCCTAATAAAATCAGTGGTGCAGGCAATACCCACGTACTCTATGGGCTTATTCAAGCTTCCAAGGGGTTTATGCCAGCATATAACATCGATGATCCGCAAGTTCTAGTGGGGCAGCAAAGCGGGGGAGAGGAAGACGGCATGGGTCTCTTGGGAGACTATGTGCATGCCGAAATATAAGGGAGGCATAGGCTTCCGAGACATGGAGATCTTCAACTTGGCTCTTCTTGCCAAGCAGGCATGGCGGATTTTGTGTGACCTGAAGACACTTAGCGCATGAATTCTCAAGGCAGTCTACTTCCCCTCAGCTGATATTCTGTCAGCACGGTTGGGATCTCACCCGTCCCAAATATGGTGATCTATGTATGAAGGAAGGGACATTTTATGCACGGGCTTGATTAAGCGAATGGGAGATGGGGAGGACACTAATATTTGGAACGACAATTGGCTGCCCAGGAATTTTAATATGCGCCCTATCAGCACAATTTCTCCAAACCCGCCGGAATGAGTAGCTAAACTTATATCGCATGCTGACCGAACATGGAATGAACAAGCCCTGATGGAACACCTGCTACCAATGGATGCTGATATTGTTCGTTAGATCCCGATAAGTTATAAAGCCTAGAAGGATTTTTATGCATGGCAATATGAAAAATCAGGAGAGTTCTCAGTGAGATCTTGCTACAGGATGGTAGTAGAGATGAAGTTCAGAAGAGAAGGATGGTTGAGTGGGCGACCAGAACCATCTAATATAGTCCAACAGGAGCAGAAATTGAAGAAGATGTGGGGAGTAAAAGTCCCGACCAAGCTCCGAATTTTTGCTTGGAGACTAGCAAGGGCGTCGCTACCAACGGGCCAAGAATGTAAGGATCGTAAGATGACGGGCGAAGCGGTCTGCCCGATTTGTCAGGCAGCGAGCGATACATGGAGTCACGCACTCCTTGACTGCAATATGTCCAAGAGCATGTGGTCGCTCCGGGTGGATGATGACGACTCGCTACTTCCAGTCTATGGTGACGAGACCTTGGACCCGAAACTTTGGCTGCATGGTATATGCAACACGTTGAGCAAAGAAAAGTTCATATCAGTCCTCGCCACTCTTTGAGCAATCTGGTGGGCGCGGTGTAAAGCTATCCACGAACACGAGTTTCAGAGCCCCCGGCCACACATTTGTTCATTGAGCGGTATCTACAGGAGCTGCGGCAGCTTCCAGCGAGGCAATACAGGGCTAACACACCTCGTGTGATACCAGGTAGGTCAGCTCCAGCATGGCTACCCCCAGCAGCGGGAGAAGCAAAACTAAACGTGGATGGGGCTGTGGCAAAATCGTCAAACATTGGTGCTGTTGGAGTAGTGTGCCGCAACAGTGAAGGCCAGTTCCTGGGTGCCTCGGCGATTGTATTCAAAGGAGTCACCGAGCCTGCCATGCTAGAAGCTTGTGCATGTAGAGAGGCTATAGCTCTTGCAGAAGACTTGGTCGTTAATAGAGTGCACATACCATCCGACTGTTTGAGAGTCATCAACGACCTAAAGAACTAGGTACACCGAGGGAAGTATTGCATGATCTTACAGGAGATAGATGAGAGGAAGGTGAAGTTTCTTAGCTGTGATTTTGCTCATGAGCAATGCGCCAGCAATGGTGACGTACACAGGTTAGCTAGGATGGCTACTACCTTAGATATTGGCCGACATGTGTGGCTCAATGGTCCTCCGAACCACCTTTGTATTCCCTTAAACATTACGACATGAAATAAAGCATGTTGTTTCTCAAAAAAACCCTCTCTGCAAGGCCCAGGTAAGCATGCCGGCCCACTGGCACATTTGGCCCGCATGGCAGGGTGCTTTTTAGGCCTTATAGGCTCTTTTGGGCCATTTTTAATTTAGAAAAAAAGTTCATTTTTCACCCTCAAATGTGGTTCCATGGACAAATACCCCCCGAAGTCTATTTTGGTACTATTTACACCCTGAAATTTCCAAAACCAGATAAATGTGCCCCTAGAGTAGTTTTGGTTATGATTTTGGTGGTTTTGGATCAAACATCATCTTCCTCCTCTCCCCGTCTATCTCCTTTGTGTCGTTCATCCAACTGCCATGGACGCCGATGATCCTCGCCCAGGTGCTACAACTTCGCCTCGGATGCCCCAACCCCTCCTTCCCCTTCCATCCCCCTTCTTTCACCCTCTCGTGGTGGGAATTGCGCGCCCAGCACGCGCCCATGTTGCGGTGACTGCCGCCGCCCGTGCAAGCACGGGCCACCTTGAGCTACACCGCCGTGTTAAGAAGCTTCGCCATGCCTCCCTCGTCTGATGGGGAACATTGCATGGAAAACAAAAAAAAATTCTACACACACGCAAGATCTATCCATGGAGATGCATAGCAACGAGAGGGGAGAATGTGTCTACGTACCCTCATAGACCGTAAGCAGAAGCGTTTATCAACGTGGTTGATGTAGTTGTACACCTTCACGGTCCTCCCGATCAAGTACCGAACGTACGGCACCTCCGCATTCAGCTTGATGACGTCCTTGCCTTCTTGATCCAGCAAGACGGGCGAAGTAGTAGATGAGTTCCGGCAGCACGACGGCGTGGTGATGGTGGTGATGCAACTATCTCCGCAGGGCTTCGTCGAGCACTACGAAAATATGACCGAGGACGAACTAGAGGGAGAGGGGCGCCGCACATGGCTAGGGAATCATGGTGTATGTTGCCCCTCTCCCTCCTCTCATATATATTGATAGAGGGGGGAGGGGAGGCAGCCCCTAGGGCGCCCCAACTAGCCGGCGGCTGCCCTAGGGCACCTGCCCTAGCCGAATCCCCCCATCCATATTTGTGCATGGGGGGGGGGGGGGGGAAGGAAAGGGGGGCTGGCTGCCTTTGGGGCGCCTCCCGGAACCCCTTCCGGCACCCCGATAAAATACCCGGTACTTCCGAAACCTTTCCGGTGACAAAATACTATCGTCCTATATATCAATCTTTACCTCCGGACCATTCCGGAGCTCCTCGTCATGTCCGTGATCTCATCCGGGACTCCGAACAACATTCGGTCATCAACTCACATAACTCATACAATACTATATCGTCAACGAACGTTAAGCGTGTGGACCCTACATTTTCGAGAATGATGTAGACATGACCGAGACACCTCTTCGGTCAATAACCAATAGCGGAACCTAGATACCCATATTGGTTCCTACATATTCTATGAAGATCTTTATCAATCGAACCTTATGACAACATACGTAATTCCCTTTGTCTGTCGGTATGTTACTTGCCCGAGATTCGATCGTCAGTATCTTCATACCTAGTTCAATATCGTTACCGGCAAGTCTCTTTACTCGTTCCGTAATACATCATCTCGTAACTAACTCCTTAGTCACTTTTCTTGTAAAGCTTCTCATGATGTGTATTACCGAGAGGGCCCAGAGATACCTCTCCGATACACGGAGTGACAAATCCTAATCTCCATCCATGCCAACTCAACAGACACCTTCGGAGATACCTGTAGAGCATATTTATGATCACCCAGTTACGTTGTGATGTTTGATAGCACACAAGGCATTCCTCTGGTATCCGGGAGTTGCATGGAATATGTCTTTGACATTAAGAAAGCAATAGCAATAAACTGAACGATCATATGCTAAGCTAACGGATGGGTCTTGTCCATCACATCATTCTCCTAATGATGTGATCCCGTTATCAAATGACAACTCATGTCTATGGTTAGGAAACCTTAACCATCTTTTGATCAACGAGCTAGTCTAGTAGAGGCTCACTAGGGACACGGTATTTGTTTATGTATCCACACATGTATTTAAGTTTCCGGTCAATACAATTCTAGCATGAATAATAAACCTTTATCATGATTAAGGAAATATAATAATAATCATTTTATTATTGCCTCTAGGGCATATTTCCATCAGTCTCCCACTTGCACTAGAGTCAATAATCTAGTTCACATCGCCATGTGATTAACACCCATAGTTCACATCGCCATGTGACCAACACCCAAAGAGTTTACCAGAGTCAATAATCTAGTTCACATCGCCATGTGATTAACACCCAAAGAGTACTAAGGTGTGATCATGTTTTGCTTGTGAGATAAGTTTAGTCAACGGGTCTGTCACATTCAGATCTGTATGTATTTTGCAAATTTCTATGTCTACAATGCTCTGCATGGAGCTACTCTAGCTAATTGCTCCCACTTTCAATACATATCCAGATTGAGACTCAGAGTCATCCGAATCGGTGTCAAAGCTTGCATCGGCGTAACCCTTTACGACGAACTCTTTATCACCTCCATAACCAAGAAATATTTTCTTAGTCCTCTTAGGTAACTAAGGATAATTTTGACCGTTGTCCAGTGATCTAGACCTGGATTACAACCCCTTTCCAAACTCATGGCAAGGTACACAATAGGTCTGGTAAACAGTATGGCATACTTTATAGAACCTATGGCTGAGGCATAGGGAATGACTTTCATTCTCTCTCTATGTTCAGCCGTGGTCGGGCTTTGAGTCTTACTCAACTTCACACCTTACAATATAGGCTAGAACTCCTTCTTTGACCGATCCATTTTGAACTCCTTCAAAATCTTGTCAAGGTATGTACTCATTGAAAATCTTATCAAGCGCCTTGATCTATCTCTATAGATCTTGATGCGTAATATGTAAGCAACTTCACCGAGGTCTTTCATTGAAAAATTCTTATTCAAGTATCCTTTTATGCTATCCAGAAATTCTATATCATTTCCAATCAGCAATATGTCATCCACATATAATATCAAAAATGCTACAGAGCTCCCACTCACTTTCTTGTAAATACAGGCTTCACCGTAAGTCTGTATAAAACCATATGCTTTGATCACCTCATCAAAGTGTATATTCCAACTCCGAGATGCTTGCACCAATCCATAGATGGATCGCTGGAGCTTGCATACTTTGTTAGCAACTTTAGGATTGACAAAACCTTCTGGTTGCATCATATACAACTCTTCTTTAAGAAATCCATTAAGGAATGCAGTTTTGACGTCCATTTGCCAGATTTCGTAATCATAAAATGCGGCAATTGCTAACATGATTCGGACAGACTTAAGCATTGCTACGGGTGAGAAAGTCTCATCGTAGTCAACCCCTTGAGCTTGTTGAAAACCTTTCGCGACAAGTCGAGCTTTGTAGATAGTGATATTACCATCAGCGTCTATCTTCCTCTTGAAGATCCATTTATTCTCAATGGCCTGCCGATCATCGGGCAAGTCCACCAAAGTCCACACTTTGTTCTCATACATGGATCCTATCTCAGATTTCATGGCCACAAGCCATTTATTGGAATCTGGGCTCATCATAGCTTCTTCATAGTTCGTAGGTTCACCGTTGTCTAACAACATGACTTTCAGTATAGAATTACCGTACCACTCTGGTGCGGTACGTGTTCTGGTTGACCTACGAGGTTCAGTAGTAACTTGATCTAAAATTTCATGATCATCATCATTAGCTTCCTCTCTAGTTGGTGTAGGCATCACGGGAATGGTTTTCTCTGATGTGCTACTTTCCAATTCGAGAGAAGGTACAATTACCTCATCAAGTTCTACTTTCCTCCCACTCACTTCTTTCGAGAGAAACTCCTTCTCTAGAAAGGACCCATTCTTGGCAACAAAAGATCTTGCCTTAGGATCTCTGGTAGAAGGTGTACCCAATAGTTTCCTTAGGGTATCTGAAAGTGCAACTAATCCCTGGGTGGTTTTGGTAATTCATAACAACATATAGCTCATTGAACTAATATCCTTTCAAGTTAAATATTTCAGGTAGTTCAATGATTGGCATGGCACATGGACTAGCGATATGGACCCCTCAAAATGCTAAGGACAAATGTTGGCAAAAGCTCAAGACTCTTCATTTCTATTTTAGTGATCCATGATCACATTGAGTCCATAGGAAAAGCCAATACTATTAGAAGGGGATGAGGTGTTGCTTAATGGTCTACTTGCTCAAAATGCTTACTGATATGCTCCAAAGCCCTCAATCACTTTCTCAATTCCATACATGTCCTAAACCTAAAGTCAAACTCGGCCCCACCGATTTGATCTATCCGGCGCCACCGAGTTCTTTTGACATAGCCATAGCTAGAAACCCTAATCAGTTCGGTCCCACCGATAGGGATTTCGGTCTCACCGAGATGGGATTGCAAACTCTCTGTTTCCCTTCGTAACATTTCGGTCTCACCGAAATGAGCGATCGGTCCCACCGAGTTCGCAATACAAACTCTCTGTTTCCCTTTCGTAACGTTTCGGTATCACGGAAAGGAGCGATCGGTCTCACCGAGTTGCCTGACCAACTCTCTGTTTGCTCATTGTTGGAATCGGTCTCACCGAGTTCATGCAATCGGTCACACCGAGATGAGGTTTTGCCCTAACCCTAGCGCATCGGTCCTACCGAGTTGATCATGTCGGTCCCATCGAAAATCGTAACGTTCACATTTTGAATTGAATCGGTCTCACCGAGTTCTTCTATTCGGTCTGACCGAGTTGGGTCAAATGTGTGTAACGGTTAGATTTTGTGTGGAGGCTATATATACCCCTCCACCCCCTTCTCTATTTAAGAGAGAGCTATCAGAACGTGCCTACACTTCCACTACTCATTTTCTGAGAGAGAACCACCTACTCATGTGTTGAGACCAAGACATTCCAATCCAACCACAAGAATCTTGATCTCTAGCCTTCCCCAAGTTGCTTTCCACTCAAATCATCTTTCCACCATAGCCATATCTGTGAGAGAGAGTTGAGTGTTGGGGAGACTATCATTTGAAGCACAAGAGCAAGGAGTTCATCATCAACACACCATTTATTACCTTTTGGAGAGTGGTGTCTCCTAGATTGGTTACGTGTCACTTGGGAGCCTCCGACAAGATTGTGGAGTTGAACCAAGGAGTTTGTAAGGGCAAGGAGATCGCCTACTTCGTGAAGATCTACCTGAGTGAGGCAAGTCCTTCGTGGGCGATGGCCATGGTGGGATAGACAAGGTTGCTTCTTCGTGGACCCTTTGTGGGTCGAGCCCTCCGTGGACTCGCGCAACCATTACCCTTCATGGGTTGAAGTCTCCATCAACATGGACGTACGATAGCACCACCTATCGGAACCACGCCAAAAATCTTCGTGTCTACATTGTGTTTGCCTTCCCCAAACCCTTCCCTTTACCTTCATATGCAATGTTTTACTTTCCGCTGCTATACTCTTAGAATTGCATGTGTAGGTTGATTGCTTGACTTGTGCTAAGTTGCTAAAATCTGCCAAGACTTAAAATTGGGAAAATGCTAGATTTTTATTTGGTCAAGTAGTCTAATCACCCCCCCTCTAGACCTACTTTCGATCCTACAAGTGGTATCAGAGCTTTGGTCTCCATTTGCCTTGATTTCCATAGCTTTGGTGATCATAGCCTTGGTTTCACAACCTAGGAGAGTATGGCGTCTAGCGAGGGAAATTACCACCATAGAGGTCCTTACTTTGATGGTACAAATTTTGCTAGTTGGAAGCATAAGATGAAAATGCATATTCTTGGACATAACCTCTCCATTTGGGCTATCGTGTGTGTTGGTTTGCAAGGTGAATTCTTCAAAGATGGAAGAGAACCGAATCGTGAAGCAACCATGGAAGAATTGAAGATGTTGCAATACAACGCTCAAGCTTGCGATATCCTCTTCAACGGATTGTGCCCCGAAGAATTCAACAAAATCAGCCGTCTTGAGAATGCAAAGGAAATTTTGGATACTTTGGTTGATATGCACGAAGGTACCGAGTCCGTCAAGGAATCCAAATTGGATGTGCTTCAAAGTCAACTTGACAAGTTCAAAATGAAGGATGGTGAAGGTGTCGCTGAAATGTACTTTAGGCTTGCTCTCATCACAAATGAGATTGCCGGCTTAGGAAGTGAAGAGATGACCGGCAGATTCATCATCAAGAAGATCCTAAGAGCCTTGGATGGAAAATATGATACCGTGTGCACTTTGATCCAAATGATGCCCAATTACAAAGATCTCAAGCCAACGGAAGTCATTGGTAGAATTGTTGCTCATGAGATGTCACTCAAGGATAAAGAAGAGCTTCACAACAAGTCTAGTGGTGCTTACAAAGCTTCATGTGATGCTCCTACAACATCAAGTGAAAAACAAGCCTTCAATGAATAATTGAGCCTAATGGTGAAGAACTTCAACAAGTTCTACAAGAGTAGAAGCAAAGAGAGAAATTCCAACTCAAGGTCCTACTATGACAAGAGATCTTCTAGTCGTGAACGAAATTGCTACAGTTGTGGAAGACCCGGACACTACTCCAATGAGTGTACGGCTCCCTACAAAAGAAGAGAAGACTCACCTAAAAGGAGGAGTAAAAGAGAGGAATCACCTCCAAGAGAGAGAAGGATTAGAGATGATCGTTATGAACGAAGACCCTCTCACAGAAGCAAGGATTCGGAAAGGAAGGACAATTCATCAAAGAGCTACACAAGACGAAGACATCAAGCTCATGTTGGTGAATGTGCATCCGGTTCTGACTCCGAACACCACTCCGAGAGAAGTTATCACTCCGACTCCGAACATACTCAAGACGAAGGTGTTGCCGGTCTTGCACTTGTGTCATCCAACTCCTACGACATATTTGACTCACCAAATGAAGGGATTGGAAGATGCTTCATGGCTAAAGGCCCCAAGGTATCACACCCCGAGTATGTTGATTTCAATAGTGATGATGATGATTTGCTAGGTGATGATGATTTACTTGTTGACAACTCAAGTGATTTCAATAGTGATGATGATGATTTGCTAGGTGATGATGATTTACTTGTTGACAACTCTAGTGACGAAAACTATGATGAAATTGCTGTTAATCATGCTCAAGATGAAACGAATGACAATGATAAGAAGGAGATTGAGCGTCTAACTAAAGAATTAAACACTCTTAAGTTAGCTCATGAAACTACCTTAGAGGATCATCGAGAGCTTTTAAAGACTCATGAGAAGCTACGCTTTGAAAAGCTCAATCTAGAGCAAGAGCATGGGTTCTTAAAATCAATCAATGATGATCTTCGTAAAAAAAGTTCTTCTTACATTGCCAAGCATTTACTCTTGTCTACTCACATGCCACAAGTAAAATCTAGCAACAAGAGCAAGAAAGATTCTTCTTCTAGTAGTAACAATAATCATGTTAAATCCAATATTGTTGCTTCTAGTAGTTCTCTTGATTCCACTAATGATTCTCTTAGCCAAGTTACACTTGAGCAAGAAAATAGCTTATTGAAGGGAATTATAGAGAAAGTTGTTTACAAGAGCCTTGCCAGAAGTAGGCAATTTGAGGAAATTGTACGCAAGCAAGGAAGGCACCGGAAGAATCAAGGTGTTGGTTTTGAACGCAAGTTCAATGCCAATGGAGTTGAGTGGGAAGAAGATCAATACCCCAAGACGAAGTTTGTTCCTCAACAAGAGAAGTATGACCCCACTTCTTTCAAGGGAACACAAGCTCAAGATGATCTTCCACCACAAGACCACAAGCTAAAAGGCAAGGACAAGCTTCAAGAGGAGATTGATTCATTCGAAGAAGCTCCTAAGGCCTTGGTCAAGTGGATTCCCAAGACTACATCAAGTTCTACTTCATCAAGTACGACTACAACTCCAAGGATTCCCATCAAGATGATGTGGATCCCAAAGAAGAAGAACTAGAGAGTTCTTGAGGGTGACTCCGCCAACATACTTCACTCATATTCATTTTGTCAAGGACAAGTGCAATCATCTTCCATATCTTGCACTAGTTCAAGGAGTCACAAACCCTCTTGTTGGTAAGACAAGGGACAAGGTAACCTAATGCTTTCATAGACAACATCATATGTGTATTTCACTCTATGCCTATGGATATCCTTGTGTGTTCCTTGTGGGACTAACCCATGTAGGTATTGAAAGTGCAACTCACTCCAATGGATTGCTCCAAATGATCTACATCAACATTGAGCATCCACATCTTCAACATCTACATGAAGTCATCATCAACAAAACCCAAGGTTAGTTCATCCCTCTTAGGGGGGATATCACATCTAGGGGGAGCTTTACTCTAAGAATTGAGCTAAGGCAACTCTAATGGTGTGAACACAACAATGCTTTATGTAAAAGTGGTAACCCCACTTGTGCTTAAACGATGAGTATGACCTATGATCAAATGTTCTCATTTGACTCCTAAGTCAATATACTCATATATAGATGACCTAGTCATCGCCAATTGCTTGATAGATGCTAGAGTGTTTGTGCATGCTTTGACACATATTTCATTTGCTATCTTATTGTGTGAGCATGTTGGATGCATAATTTTTCTCCATTCGAGGACATCCATTTGTAGTTTTGATTGATTGGTTTTTCTTCTTTCTGCCAAATGGATGGACAAGAATGCCTAAGTACTCCCTCTAGCTATCTATGCTTTTCTCGTCTCAAACTCTATTCATGCTACATCACAAAGTTTGATCAAGTCATATTCAGACCCTCTGAGTGAGGAGCACTCGGAGCCACCGATTCGTCATAGACTTAACTTCCAAAACTTCTTAGTGCATTTCGGTTTGACCGATCCATCCCATTCGGCCACACCGAGTTCATTAAGTTGATCTAAGTTTAATCTCGGTGCAACCGATTTGAACCTTTCGGTCACACCGAGTTGCAGCAACCGCTTGCGATTCTGCATCTCGGTGCCACCGAGTAGTTCCACTCGGTCACACCGACATTGACTGGACATATATTCCCACGGGCTGAAAATTTGGAAATTCCTTCAAATGCTTCGCCCATGCCTGTCCAGCTCTGCTGACTCAAGGTCTCCGGATCATCTCCTCATCGCCAGCATCCTCCTGCCACTGGTTTTCGCCGCCGTCAACGGGAATCTTCACCGCCATTGTCGCTGTAGCGAGTTCATCCCCAAGTTAGGGTATGAACTCGTCCCTTTGTGCCTTCCCCACTCTGATTCCGAGCACAAAGATCAATGCCATGTTCTGAGACAACTCTATCCACTGGAAACTCCATTAGATTAGATTTGATGCAAAAATTTAGGTTTAGGTTTCCGCCGAACTCATCTCGGACCGACCGATATTAGGATTTCGGTCTCACCGATTTGGCTGAGGCCATAGCACAAGTATTTTTCGTTCTGACCGAAACATACCAATCGGTGTGACCGAGTTCATTTCTCTGTGAAACCCTAGCATCTCAGAGTCACCGAACTATGCCTCGGTCTGACCGATTTCACATGTTTAGACTCTAAAGCTGCTTCGGTGTCACCGAGTTTGTAATATTGGTAGCTCCGAAATGCTTTCTGTAGAAAACTAAAACTATGTTTTTGACTCATTTGTTTTGCAAAATGGTTGTACTTTGTGATGCTTATCCACTCTATCTCAACCTATCTATTCACAGGGTCAGCTTTCAGTGTCAGAGATGTCAGACAACAGTGACGGCCAGAAGAGATAAGAGGAGCAGGCAAATCTGAGTGAGGGCACTAGTCCCTCCAACAGTAGCTATGATGAGGGTAGCAGAAGCACCCCAAGCAACTTGCCTAAGGCTGCTACTAGGCAAAGGAAGAAGAGAACCTCAGATTCTGAAGATGAAGATTTTGTGGTTGATGAGGAGGTCACCTCAAAGAAGAAAGTAGTCAAGAAGGAGTATGCTGCTGCTGCCATCAAGCCTGGCATGAAAAAGAAAGTTCCTGCCAAGAGAGTGCCCATGTCCAAAGCCAGAGCCTCAACTCAGGAAACCATGGAGTTCACAGCTGAACCAAGAGAAGAAGAGGCTGCTGGAGGCAAGAAGAGGAACGAAAGGGTTAAGAAGACCATGGCCAGAGTGATTGGCAGATCATCAGTGATGAGAGATCCAGATGAAGATGATGAAGAAGAAGATGTTGCACCAGCTCAGAAATCTCAGAAATTGATGGGAGATGCTATTAAGTCTAGGGTTGCTCCATCCAAGCCCAAGACAGCTCCCAAGCAATCTTCACAAGCTCAAGCTCCAAAGCTAACAACACCTAAGAGAAGCACAAGAAATATCTCAGCTGCAGAGAAGAACAAGGCCCCAGTGCCTGAAGCTCAAGAAGATGAGGAGCAGCAAGTGCTCAGGAAGCTAAAACCAAAGATACCAGACCATGATGACACTCATCCAATTGCAGAAAACATGAAGTTGAGAAAAGATGCAGGTCTCAGACTATGGAGGCAGACAGACCCCTATGCTATAAGGAGAAGGACTGCTGTAGATTACAGGTTTCACACCAAGGAGCAGCAAGACTTCTATGAGACAATTCTCCTAGACAAGAAGCCCATAGTCAGTGACATGAGATGGGTCGACTGGAAGTTCATTGATGACAATGAAGATTACTTCCCTGGAGTTCATGAGAGCTTCAGGATGAATGGAGTTGACACTTTTGTTGGTCAGAAATTGACAAAATGGAATGATGAGATGGTGATGCAATTTTATTCCACTGCACATTTTTACCCAGATGGCAAGATAGTCTGGATGACTGAGGGTACTAGGTACCAATCTTCAATTGCAGAGTGGGCCAAGCTGATCAATGCCCCTGAAGAAAGTGAAGATGACACAGATGTCTATGCAAAGCCCAGGAAAGATCATAACTCCATGGCACACATGTACAAGGAAATTCCAGATGCTGCATTGGGGACTCACAAGTTTGGGTCCATTTACTATCTGCTGTCAGGGCTGCCAACCATCAACACTATAGGAGATGACATGATGATCAGAGGTCACTCAATTAACTTGTTACATATGTTTGATGTGCCAGAGAAGTTCAAGGTGATGACCTTGATTGTTGAAACAATTAAGAGGACTGCAGCAGATCAGAAGAGGTCATGTGGATATGCCCCACACATTCAGATGCTCATCAACTCCAAGATGGGCACAAGCACATATCTGCTAGACAGAGAGCACCTTCCCCTGAGGCCAGCCTTTGAGGACAATGTAGTTGTCATGGATGCATCACATCCTACATCTGTGGCGGCTCAGGAGAAGAGAGAAAAAGCAAAGGCAGCAAAGACTTCCAAGATTCCAGATGTCTCAGCTATAAATCTCAAGACCAAGCAGGATCAGCTCAGCTATCTGCTTGAAGCCACTATGAGAATTGAGAAAGGACTAGCTACCCTGACTCAAAATCAAGAAAGTCTTGAGAGAATCATTGAAACAAAATTTTAGGATCTAGACTTGAAGGTCACAGAGATTCAGACCACAGTTGAGCAACTTCAAGAAGAAGCAGAGGACATGAGAGGAAGAGCTACCACAGAGGCATTTCAGAGAGTGCCTAGAGCCAACATGTCTGAAGCTATACCAGTCAGTGACACAAGAGCCACCACTTCAGCACCTCCAGCCACTGCCCTAGTTGCCCCTCCAGTTACAACTCCTCCAGTTCCTCAGTCATCATCGGAAGCTTTTGCAGATGCTGTTCTCTCCACGCCATCTTTGCACACCAGTGCTCCCGGAGATTGTGCTTAGAGTGTCGCATAGCACTATGCATTTTCAAGCTTTTTGGCAACTTGTTGCCAAAGGGGGAGAAAGTGTATAGATCATAGGCTGAGAGAGAGAGAAAGAGAGAGAGAGTGTTTTGCTTTGTTTGCCTCTCTTGCTACTTGTTATTTGCTCGTTTGTTTGCTACACTATTTATGCTTGTGTGTGAGATAAGAGTATCTCAAACTCTTATGATCATGTGATTGATCATATTATGCTTTAATGTGTGCTTGAATGATGATATCTTATCACTTGTGTATGATCAATCATGTTTGCCTTGGTGATGAGTGCATGATATTTATATTCTATCATTTTGAGTGCTCCACCAAGATGTATGTGACATGGAAGAGTAACCCATGATCCTAATCGATTGTGCATTTGCATTCAAAAGCAAATTTTAAATAATGCACAAACTTAGGGGGAGCTCTTGCTTATCACATACTTCTCAAAGCAACGATATATTTCATTCATATTATCATTTGTCGAAGCTTTCATCTATATGTTGTCATCAATTACCAAAAAAGGGGAGATTGAAAGTGCAACTAATCCCTGGGTGGTTTTGGTAATTCATAACAACATATAGCTCATTGAACTAATATCCTTTCAAGTTAAATATTTCAGGTAGTTCAATGATTGGCATGGCACATGGACTAGAGATGTGGACCCCTCAAAATGCTAAGGACAAATATTGGCAAAAGCTCAAGACTCTTCATTTCTATTTTAGTGATCCAATATCACATTGAGTCCATAGGAAAAGCCAATACTATTAAAAGGGGATGAGGTGTTGCTTAATGGTCTACTTGCTCAAAATGCTTAGTGATATGCTCCAAAGCCCTCAATGACTTTCTCAATTCCATACATGTCCTAAACCTAAAGTCAAACTCGGCCCCACCGATTTGATCTATCCGGCGCCACCAAGTTCTTTTGACATAGCCATAGCCAGAAACCCTAATCAGTTCGGTCTCGCCGATAGGGATTTTGGTCTCACCGAGATGGGATTGCAAACTCTCTGTTTCCCTTCGTAACATTTCGGTCTCACTGAAATGAGCAATCGGTCCCACCGAGTTCGCAATACAAACTCTCTGTTTCCCTTTCGTAATGTTTTGGTATCACCGAAAGGAGCGATCGGTCTCACCGAGTTTGCCTGACCAACTCTCTGTTTGCTCATTGCTGGAATCGGTCTCACCGAGTTCATGCAATCGGTCACACCGAGATGAGGTTTTGCCCTAACCCTAGCGCATCGGTCCTACCAAGTTGATCATGTCGGTCCCACCTAAAATCGTAACATTCACATTTTGAATTGAATCGGTCTCACTGAGTTCTTCTATTCGGTCTGACCGAGTTGGGTCAAATGTGTGTAACGGTTAGATTTTGTGTGGAGGCTATATATACCCCTCCACCCCCTTCTCTATTTAAGAGAGAGCTATCAGAACGTGCCTACACTTCCACTACTCATTTTCTGAGAGAGAACCACCTACTCATGTGTTGAGACCAAGACATTCCAATCCAACCACAAGAATCTTGATCTCTAGCCTTTCCCAAGTTGCTTTCCACTCAAATCATCTTTCCACCATAGCCATATCTGTGAGAGAGAGTTGAGTGTTGGGGAGACTATCATTTGAAGCACAAGAGCAAGGTGTTCATCATCAACACACCATTTATTACCTTTTGGAGAGTGGTGTCTCCTAGATTGGTTACGTGTCACTTGGGAGCCTCCGACAAGATTGTGGAGTTGAACCAAGGAGTTTGTAAGGGCAAGGAGATCTCCTACTTCGTGAAGATCTACCCGAGTGAGGCAAGTCCTTCGTGGGCGATGGCCATGGTGGGATAGACAAGGTTGCTTCTTCGTGGACCCTTCATGGGTGGAGCCCTCCGTGGACTCGCGCAACCGTTACCCTTCGTGGGTTGAAGTCTCCATCAATGTGGACGTACGATAGCACCACCTATCGGAACCACACCAAAAATCTTCGTGTCTACATTGCATTTGCCTTCTCCGAACCATTCCCTTTACCTTCATATGCAATGTTTTACTTTCCGCTGCTATACTCTTAGAATTGCATGTGTAGGTTGATTGCTTGACTTGTGCTAAGTTGCTAAAATCTGCCAAGACTTAAAATTGGGAAAAGGCTAGATTTTTATTTGGTCAAGTAGTCTAATCACCCCCCTCTAGACCTACTTTCGATCCTACAGTATCCTATGAAGACGCACTTCTCCGATTTGGGTTCGAGCTTATCAGGTGATAACCCACAAGTATAGGGGATCACAACAGTTTTCGAGGGTAGAGTATTCAACCCAAATTTATTGATTCGACACAAGGGGAGGCAAAGAATATTCCCGAGTATTAGCAGCTGAGTTGTCAATTCAACCACACCTGAAAGACTTAATATCTACAACAAAGTTTTTAGTAGCAAAGTAGTATGGAAGTAACGGTAACGGTGGCAAAAGTAACAGTAGCAGTTTTGTGATGATTGTAACAGTAGCAACGGAAAAGTAACTTAGCAAAGATCAATATGTGAAAAGCTCGTAGGCAACGGATCAGTGATGGATAATTATGTCGGATGGCATTCATCATGCAACAGTTATAACCTAGGGTGACACAGAACTAGCTCCAATTCATCAATATAATGTAGGCATGTATTCCGAATATAGTCATACGTGCTTATGGAAAAGAACTTGCATGACATCTTTTGTCCTACCCTCCCGTGGTAGCGGTGTCCTAAAGGAAACTAAGGGATATTAAGGCATCCTTTTAATAGAGAACCAGACCAAAGCATTAGCACTTAGTGAATACATGAACTCCTCAAACTACGGTAATCACCGGAAAGAATCCCAATTATTGTCACCTTGGGGTATGCAGATCATAATACGTAATAGGTGTCTACAACTTGCAAGATAGGATCAAGAACACAAATATATTCATGAAAACATAATAGGTTCAGATCTAAAATCATGGCACTCGGGCCCTAGTGACAAGCATTAAGCATAGCAAAGTCATAGCAACATCAATCTCAGAACATAATGGATACTAGGGATCAAACCCTAACAAAGCTAACTCGATTACATGATAAATCTCATCCAACCCATCACCGTCCAGCAAGCCTATGATGGAATTACTCATGCACGGCAGTGAGCATCATGAAATTGGTGATGGTGGAAGGTTGGTGATGATGATGGCGACGAATCCCCCTCTCCGGAGCCCCGAACGGACTCCATATCAGCCCTCCCAATGAAGAACATGAGGTGGCAGCGGCTCCGTATCGTAAAACGCGATGAATCCTTCTCTCTGATTTTTCCCCTCCGCGAATAGGTACTTATAGAGTTGGAATTAGGGTCGGAGGAGCTCCAGGGGGCCCACAAGCCTGCAGGGCGCGCCCCAGGGGGGTGGGCGCGCCCCCAGGGCTTGTGGCCTCTGGGTGGCCCCCTCTGGTTGATTCTTGCGCCAATATTTTTTATATATTCCAAAAAATATTCTCCGTAAATTTTCAGGTCAATCTGAGAACTTTTATTTCTGCACAAAAATAACACCATGGCAATTCTGTTGAAAACAGCGTCAGTCCAGGTTAGTTCCATTCAAATCATGCAAATTAGAGACCAAAACAAGGGCAAAAGAGTTTGGAAAAGTAGATACGATGGAGACGTATCAACTTCCCCAAGCTTAACCCATTGCTTGTCCTCAAGTAATTCAGTTGACAAACTGAAAGTGACAAAGAATAAACTTTTACAAACTCTATTTGATCTTGTTGTTGCAAATATGTCTAGCCAGCATTCAGGGTTTCAGCAAAGATTATAAACTAACCATATTCACAATAACATTTAGATCTCACATTTACTCATATCAATGGCATAATCAACTAGCGAGCAATAATAATAAATCTCGGATGACAACACTTTTTAAAACAATCATGATATGATATGACAAAATGGTATCTCGCTAGCCCTTTCTGAGACCGCAAAACATACATGCAGAGAACCCCTGAAGATCAAGGACCGACTAGACATTATAATTCATGGCAAAAGAGATCCAGTCACACTCATACTCAATATTAATTAATAACAAATCATACAAATGACAGTGGTGCTCTCTAATTGGTGCCTTTTATAAGAGGATGGTGACTCAGCAATAAAAGTAAATAGATAGGCCCTTCGCAGACGGAAGCAGGGATTTGCAGAGGTGCCAGAGCTCGAGCTTTTAAAACAGAGATGAATATAATTTTGAGCGGTATGCTTTCATTGTCAACATAACAACCAAGAGATCTCGGTATCTTCCATGCTAGATACATTATAGGCGGTTCCCAAACAGAATGGTAAAGTTTTTACTCCCCCTCCACCAACAATCACACTCCACGGCTAGCCGAATCCACGGGTACCGTCCATAACCAACCACAGTCCCGGGGGGGGGGGGGGGGTTTGTTTGATATTTATATTTTGATTTGATTTCGAGCATGGAACTGGGCATCCCGATTACCAGCCACTTTCTCGTGAATGACAAGTGAATACACACTCATCGTGAGAATAACCCACCTAGCATGGAAGATACTGACAGCCCCCAGTCACTACATGAGCGATTCGGGCATACAAAACAGATTATTATTTGAAGGTTTAGAGTTTGGCACATGCAAATTTACTTGGAACGGCAGGTAGATACCGCATATAGGTAGGTATGGTGGACTCATATGGAACAACTTTGGGTTTAAGGAAGTGGATGCACAAGCAGTATTCCCGCTTAGTACAAGTGAAGGCTAGCAAAAGATTGAGGAGCGACCAACTAGAGAGCGACAACGGTCATAAACATGCATTGAGATTAACCAACATTCAGTGCAAGCATGAGTAGGATATAAATCACCATGAACATAAATATCATGGAGGCTATGTTGTTTTTGTTACAACTACATGCGTGAACATGTTCCAAGTCAAGCCACTTAAATCATTCAAAGGAGGATACCATCCTATCATACTACATCATAACCATTTTAATTTTCATGTTGGCACACAAGACAAACCATTATACACTCCTAGCTAATTAAGCATGGCATGAGTAACTATAATCTCTAATTGTCATTGCAAACATGTTTCATGCATAATGAGCTGAATCAAGAACGATGAGCTAATCATATTTACAAAAACAAAATAGGTCGAGTTCGTACCAGCTTTTCTCCATCTAAATCATTTCATCATATATCGTCATTATTGCCTTTCACTTGCACGACCGAATGGTGTGAATAATAATAAGAGTGCACGTGCATTGGACTAAGCTGGAATCTGCAAACATTTATTCAAAGGAGAAGACAAGGTAATATGAGCTCTCTGTTAGATCAACAATAATGCATATGAGAGCCACTCAACATTTTCATCGTGGTCTTCTCCTTACGACCCAAAGAAAAGGAAAAGAATTTCAAAGAAACACACTGAAATATTTTTGGAGTTTTTGTTTTTCTGAAGAAAGTAAAACAAGAACGAGAAAAACTTATTTACATGGGAAAGCTCCCAACAAGCAAAAAAAGAACGAGAAATCTTTTTTGTGTTTTCTTTTAATAATACTATTAAATAAACTAGGAAGAAAACTAGAAAGAAGCGAGAACTAATTTTTTTTATTTTCTCAAAGTTTTTCAAACACACAAGAAGAAAGCGAGAAAAATAAACTAGCATGGATAATACAATGGAAAAAGTATGAACACCGACAACTGAAATGAGTGTCTGAACATGAATGTAATGGCGGTGAGAAATACGTACTCCTCCAAGCTTAGGCTTTTGGCCTAAGTTGGTCTAGGGCCATGGCTCGAAATAACCATCTCCTCCATACTCCGGAGGGTCCTGAGGGTTCCAATGGTTGGCGAGCTCCTGTGGCTCCCACTGAAAAACAGGCTCCTGATATGGATCAGGAACTGGTGCTGGCTCTGGTGCCGGGGGTTGTGCAAGACTCCAAAATCTGTAGATGTCCTTGGGCATAATAGTGTACCTGCCTAAATGAATGTCGATCAAAGAAGAAGCAGGCAAAGCAATAGTCTCACAAGTACCCTGACTAAATACTAAATTGTAGAGGAGTCTCTTGTCCTTATCCTTCTTAATAAAATTGTGCGCTACCATACTATTATAGTTCAAATATCTAGTGGGTAGCAGCATCTCCTCCTCCTCATCATGCCTAATGGGTATCTCAAAATGTTTAGCAAGGTGAGAGGCATAGATACCTCCAAAGATGGGACCCTTCGTGCGGTTTGTGTTTAACCGACAAGCAACAATAGCGCCCAAACTAAAAGTTCTATCACAATATAAAGCATGGCGCAAAATAGCAAGGTCCGGGGCACTAAGGCCTCCGCTCTCCCCACGACCAATCATACATCTCCCAAAAAATAATGAATAATAGCATAAAACAGGAAAAATGTAAGCTAGCCACTCTCGCTTCCGACACCCCTCTCTCTTCCCCTACAGTAGTTTCAGCAATAAAGTCCTCCACGTCTCTAGGACGTGGTTCATTGACGCTGCCCTCATAAGGTAATTTGCAAACCTCACAAAAATCATAAAGCGTCATCTCCTTATGCTCATCATATAAATAAAACTCTACCATGGGTGGTGACTTCCTAGAATAGAAGTGAAAATTTTGCACGAAGGTGTTAGTGAGCAGAAGGTATTGTTCACACTTATCTTGGAGGTAGTCGGTGATGCCTGCATTCTCCGCCAAATAATAGAAATCATCATAAATTCCGGCCGCCCTCAAGAATGCATCACTTGGCCAGTCACATGGCTGAACCTCCGCCGTACGCGGAAGGTTGTACTTGGGCTTCTTCTTCTCCTCATTTTCATTTGAATTCTGGCTTGGAGAACCCCTTAACCATCTCTTCATCATTTCTTTCTTTTTCTCTGAAAATATTCTGAAATTTTTAGTGACTCAAAATAAAAGTGAACAAAACTCAACAAAGTTGATAGCAACTAGTCCCACAAGTGTCTAGAGGCTATATCATGCATCAAAACTACTTTGGACCATATAAATTTGACATGCAAGCTCAAAAACAAGGTCACCACAGCAGCAAAAATTTGCAATATATAAAGCACTAGAACAAAAACTAATTGGACCATTGGAGGAGTCACATACCAAAGAACAATCCCCCAAAACAGTTTTGCGAATGGAGCTTTGAGCAAGGAGATTGAAAATGGCAGCAAAATGAGCTAGAACACGGCTTTGAGCAAAGGTGGGATTTTTTTCTGGAGGAAGACAAAGTGGATGGGTGCTGGAATAAGTGAGGGGGACCCACGTGGGGTCCACAAGCCACCTAGGTGCGCCTAGGGGGTGGGCGCGCCCTGTGGGCTTGTGGCCCACTGGTGCTGCCCCTGGTGTGTTTTCAGTGCCAGAAATTCTAAAATATTCCATAAAAAATCATACTAAATTTTCAAGGCATTTGGAGAACTTTAATTTTTGGGACATTTTTTTATTGCACGGGTAATTCAGAAAATAGACAAATAATAGTATTTTTCTTTATTTATTCTAAATAACAGAAAGTAAAAAGTGGGTACAGAGAGTTGTGTCTACTAAATTCATCCATTTCATGCCCATCAAAAGGAATCCATTAACAAGGTTGATCAAGTCTTATTAATAAACTTCTTCCGAATGACATGAAACCGGAGAATCTTCGTGTAACAGTAGGTTACCTCAACGGGGATATGCATGTCCCCAACAATAAGAATATCATATTTCTTTTTGACAGTAGGAATAGGGAATTCAAAACCTCCAATAGCAAGAGTTGAAATTTTTCCAATAGAATTGATGCTATTAACTTGAGGTTGTTTCTTCGGAAAGTGTACCATATGCTCATTACCATTAACATGAAAAGTGGCATTGCCCTTGTTGCAATCAATAACAGCCCTTGCAGTATTCAAAAAGGGTCTACCAAGGATGATTGACATAATATCGTCCTCGGGTATATCAAGAATAAAAAAGTCCATTAAAATAGTAACATTTGCAACTACGACAGGCACATCCTCACAAATACCGATGGGTATAGCAGTTGATTTATCGGCCATTTGCACAGAGATTTCAGTTGGTGTCAACTTATTCAAATCAAGTCTACGATATAAAGAGAAAGGCATAACACTAACACCGGCTCCCAAATCACATAAAGCAGTTTTAACATGGTTTCTTTTAATGGAGCATGGTATAGTTGGTATTCCTGGATATCCTAATTTCTTTGGTATTCCACCCTTAAAAGTATAATTAGCAAGCATGGTGGAAATTTCAACTTCCGGTATCTTTCTTTTTATTTGTAACAATATCTTTCATATACTTAGCATAAGGAGACATTTTCAGAATATCAGTCAAACGCATACGCAAAAGACAGGTCTAAGCATTTCAACAAAGCGCTCAAAATCCTCATCATCCTTTTTCTTGGATGGTTTAGGAGGAAAGGGCATGGGTTTCTGAACCCATGGTTCTCCTTCTTTACCATGTTTCCTAGCAATGAAGTCTCTCTTATCATACCTTTTATTCTTAGGTTGTGGGTTATCAAGATCAACAACAGGTTCAATCTCCACATCATTATCATTACTAGGTTGAGCATCAACATGAACATCATCATTAGAATTATCACTAGGTTCATGTTCATCACCAGATTGTGTCTCAGCATCAGAAATAGAAATATCATTTGGATTCTCAGGTGTGTCTTCAGCAGGTTCACTAGAAGCATGCAAAGTCCTATCAGTTTTCTTTTTCTTCTTTGAAGAACTAGGTGCATCGGTATTAATTCTCTGAGAATCTTGTTCAATTCTCTTAGGATGGCCCTCAGGATACAAAGGTTTCTGAGTCATTTTACCTCCTCTAGTCATAACTCTAATAGCATGATCATTGTTCTTATTATTCATCTCATTAAGCAAATCATTTTGTGCCTTGAGAACTTGTTCTACTTGAGTTTTTACCATGGAAGCATGTTTACTAATAATTTTGAGATCATTAATAGTTCTACACATGTAGTCACCCAAGCGGTCAAGCATATAAGCATTACGTTTCAATTGTCTACTAACATATGCATTGAAATTTTCTTGTTTAACAATAAAGTTATCAAATTCATCCAAGCATTGACTGGCAGACTTATTATAAGGAATATCACCTTCATCAAATATATAGATAGAATTTACCTCTACTACTTGTGTCGGGTTATCAAGACCATGTATTTCTTCAATAGGTGGTAGATTCTTAACATCTTCAACTTTAATACCTTTTTCTTTTATAGATTTCTTTGCCTCTTGCATATCTTCAGGACTGAGAAATAGAATACCTCTTTTCTTCGGAGTTGGCTTAGGAGGTGGTTCGGGAAGAGTCCAATCATTATCATTACTCAATATATTATTCAATAGCACTTCAGCTTGTTCAATAGTTCGTTCCCTGAAAACACAACCAGCACAACTATCTAGGTGGTCCCTAGAAGCATCGGTTAGTCCATTATAAAAGATATCAAGTATTTCATTTTTCTTGAGAGGATGATTAGGCAAAGCATTAAGTAATTGGAGAAGCCTCCCCCAAGCTTGTGGGAGACTCTCTTCTTCAATTTGCACAAAGTTAAATATTTCCTGTAAAGCAGCTTGTTTCTTATGAGCAGGAAAATATTTTTTAGAGAAGTAGTATATCATATCCTGGGGACTACGCACACAACCAGGAGCAAGAGAATTAAACCATATCTTAGCATCACCCTTTAACGAGAAAGGAAACAACTTAAGAATATAGTAATAGCGAATTTTTTCCTCATGAGCAAATAGGGTGGCTATATCATTCAATTTGGTAAGGTGTGCCACAACAGTTTCAGATTCATAACCATGGAAAGGATCAGATTCAACCAAAGTAATTAACTCAGGATCGACAGAGAATTCATAATCCTTATCAGTAACAAAGATAGGTGAAGTAGCAAACTTAGGATCATATTGCATTCTAGTATTCAAAGATGTTTCTTTCCACTTGCATAATAATTTCTTAAGATCATCTCTATCCTTACAAGCAAGAAAGTCCCTAGCTACCTCTCCATCCATAACATAACCCTCCGGTATATCAAGCAATTCATATCTAGGAGAGCTAGGTCTAGCAGGTGTCTCAAAGTGTTCAGTTTCAATAATTTCATCAGTTTCAGAAATATCATCAGTTTCAGCATTAACTCTAGCAATTTGTTCATCAAGAAATTCACCCAGTGGCACAATATTATCAAGCAAAGTATCATCATAAGCATCATGCATAGCAGAAGTAGCATCATTAATTACTTGTGACATATCAGAATTAATAGCAGGTGGTGGTGTCGCAAGCTTACTCAAAACAGAAGGTGAATCAAGTGCAGAGCTAGATGGCAGTTCCTTACCTCCCCTCGTAGCAGAGGGAAAAATCTTGGTTTTGTTATCTTTCAGATTCCTCATAGTGATCAACAGATATAAATCCCAAGTGACTCAGAGAATCGAGCTATGCTCCCCGGCAACAGCGCCAGAAAAAGGTCTTGATAACCCACAAGTATAGGGGATCGCAACAGTTTTCGAGGGTAGAGTATTCAACCCAAATTTATTGATTCGACACAAGGGGAGGCAAAGAATATTCCCGAGTATTAGCTGCTGAGTTGTCAATTCAACCACACCTGAAAGACTTAATATCTACAACAAAGTTTTTAGTAGCAAAGTAGTATGGAAGTAACAGTAACGGTGGCAAAAGTAACAGTAGCAGTTTTGTGATGATTGTAACAGTAGCAACGGAAAAGTAACTTAGCAAAGATCAGTATGTGAAAAGCTCGTAGGCAACGGATTAGTGATGGATAATTACGTCGGATGGCATTCATCATGCAATAGTTATAACCTAGGGTGACACAGAACTAGCTCCAATTCATCAATATAATGTAAGCATGTATTCCGAATATAGTCATACGTGCTTATGGAAAAGAACTTGCATGACATCTTTTGTCCCACCCTCCCATGGCAGCGGGGTCCTAATGGAAACTAAGGTATATTAAGGCCTCCTTTTAATAGAGAACCGGACCAAAGCATTAGCACTCAGTGAATACATGAACTCCTCAAACTACGGAATCACTAGAAAGAATCCCAATTATTGTCACCTTGGGGTATGCGGATCATAACACGTAATAGGTGTCTACAACTTGCAAGATAGGATCAAGAACACAAATATATTCATGAAAACATAATAGGTTCAGATCTGAAATCATGGCAGTCGGGCCCTAGTGACAAGCATTAAGCATAGCGAAGTCATATCAACATCAATCTCAGAACATAATGGATACTAGGGATCAAACCCTAACAAAACTAACTCGATTACATGATAAATCTTATACAACCCATCACCGTCCAGCAAGCCTACGATGGAATTACTCACGCACGGTGGTGAGCATCGTGAAATTGGTGATGGAGGAAGGTTGGTGATGATGATGGCGATGAATGCCCCTCTCCGGAGCCCCGAACGAACTCCAGATCAGCCCTCCCGATGAAGAACAGGAGGTGGCGGCGGCTCCGTATCGTAAAACGCGATGAATCCTTCTCTTTGTTTTTTTCTCCGTGAATAGGTACTTATAGAGTTGGAATTAGGGTCGGAGGAGCTCCAGGGGGCCAACAAGCCTGCAGGGCACGCCACAGGGGGGCGTGCCCCCAGGGCTTGTGGCCTCTGGGTGGCCCCCTCTGGTTGATTCTTGCGCCAATATTTTTATATATTCCAAAAATATTCTCCGTAAATTTTCAGGTCAATCTAAGAACTTTTATTTCTGCACAAAAATAACACCATGGCAATTCTGCTGAAAACAGCGTCAGTCCGGGTTAGTTCCATTCAAATCATGCAAATTAGAGTCCAAAACAAGGGCAAAAGAGTTTGGAAAAGTAGATATGATGGAGACGTATCATCAGGCTGAAGCCTTTTGACATAAGTGTCGCATCCCCAAACTTTAAGAAACGACAGCTTAGGTTTCTTGCCAACCACAGTTCATACGGTGTCGTCTCAACGGATTTAGACGGTGCCCTATTTAACGTGAATGCGTCTGTCTCTAATGCATAACCCCAAAACGATAGTGGTAAATCGGTAAGAGACATCATAGAACGCACCATATCTAATAAAGTACGGTTACAACATTTGGACACACCATTACGTTGTGGTGTTCCAGGTGGCGTGAGTTGTGAAACAATTCCACATTGTTTTAAATGAAGGCCAAACTCGTAACTCAAATATTTGCCTCCGCGATGAGATCGTAGAAACTTTATTTTCTTGTTACGATGATTTTCCACTTCACTCTGAAATTCTTTGAACTTTTCAAATGTTTCTGACTTGTGTTTCATTAAGTAGATATACCCATACCTACTCAAATCATCTGTGAAGGTTAGAAAATAATGATACCCCCTGCGTGCTTCAACACTCATCGGACCGCATACATCGATATGTATTATTTCCAATAAGTCATTAGCTCGCTCCATTGTTCCGGAGAACGGAGTTTTAGTCATCTTGCCCATGAGGCATGGTTCACAAGTATCAAATGATTCATAATCAAGTTATTACATAAGTCCATCCGCATGGAGTTTCTTCATGCGCTTTACACCAAGATGACCTAAACGGTGATGTCTACTACGCAACTTTATTCTTGTACACTCGTGTTGGGCCTCCAAGCACAGAGTTTTGTAGGACAGTAGCAATTTTCCCTCAAGTGGATGACCTAAGGTTTATCAATCCGTGGGAGGCGTAGGATGAAGATAATCTCTCTCAAACAACCCTGCAACCAAATACAAGAAATCTCTTGTGTCCCCAACACACCCAATACAATGGCAAATTGTATAGGTACACTAGTTCGGCGAAGAGATGGTGATAAAAGTATAATATGGATGGTAGAAATATATTTTTATAATCTGAATAAATAAAACAGCAAGGTAGCAATTGGTAAAACGGAGCACAAATGGTATTGCAATGCGTGAAAATGAGGCCTAGGGTCCGTACTTTCGCTAGTGCAATCTCTCAACAATGCTAATATAATTGGATCATATAACCTTCCCTCAACGTGTGATGAAGAATCACTCCAAAGTTCCTATCTAGCGGAGAACATAAGAATAAATTGTTTTTAGGGTATGAAACCACCTTAAAGTTATTCTTTTCGTTCAATCTATTCAAGAGTTCGTACTAAAATAACGCAAAGTTATTCTTTTCGTTTGATCTATCCAAGAGTTCGTACTAAAATAACACCATATGATACGCATCAACCAACTCTAATGTCACCTAGATACTCCAATGTCACCACAAGTATCCATGAGTTAATTATACAATACGGATCAAACAATTTCAGATTCATAATACTCGATCCAACACAAAGAACCTCAAAGAGTGCCCCAAGATTTCTACCGGAGAAACAAGGACGAAAATGTGCATCAACCCCTATGCATAGATTACCCCAATGTCACCTCGGGAATCCGCGAGTTGAGTGCCAAGACATAGATCAAGTGCTCTCAAATCCATAAAAGTATTCAATCCGATAAAACGAAATCTCAAAGGGAAAACTCAATTCACAACAAGATAGAGAGGGGAAAACACCATATGATCCAACTATATTAACAAAGCCCGCGATACATCAAGATCGTGACATCTCAAGAACACGAGAGAGAGAGATTAAACACATAGCTACTGGTACAAACCCTCAGCCCCGAGGGTGGACTACTCCCTCCTCATCATGGTGGCCGCCGGGATGATGAAGATGGCCACCGGTGATGATTTCCCCCTCCGGCAGGGTGCCGGAACGGGGTCTAGATTGGATCTCATGGATACAGAGGCCTTGCGGCGGCGGAACTTCTAATCTAGGGTTACCCCCAGGGTTTTTGGAATATTTGATGATTTATATGGCGAAGAGGGGGTGCGGGAGGCCACCGAGGTGGGCACAACCCACCTGGGCGCGCCTGGGCCCCAGGCGCGCCCAGGTGGGTTGTGCCCACCTCGGGGCACCCCCCAGGTGCTTCTCTGGCCCACTGGTGGTCTTCTGGTCCATAAAAAAATCCACAAAAAGTTTCGCGGTGTTTGGACTCCATTTGATATTGATTTCCTGCGATGTAAAAAACAAGCAAAAAACAGCAACTGGCACTGGGCACTGGGTCATTAGGTTAGTCCCAAAAAATGATATAAAGTTGCTATAAAATGATTGTAAAACATCCAAGAATGATAATATATCAGCATGAATACTTCATAAATTATAGATACGTTGGAGACGTATCAGCATCCCCAAGCTTAATTCCTACTCGTCCTCGAGTAGGTAAATGATAAAAGAAATAATTTATGAAGTGTGAATGCTAGCAAAGTGCATAACTTTGATCAATGATAATTTCAATCACTTTTCCTAGCATCATGACAACAACTCTTTCTTATAAAATTTCTCATGTTTAAAGTAGCAACCAATTCACATGTTAAGGTTCAAACAATGAATTCTCTTGAAACTCAACAACCTATGTTCTCAGTCACCAAGCAATTGCAATTCAACTTATTCAACAGAGTTTAAGTAAGAGCTCCACATACTCAACCATCATATATTCTTCTATGATTGCTAACACTCACCGCATACACATGAGCAAAACGTTTCAACCAGACACATAGAAAGATAGGGGCTTATAATTTCGCCTCCCAACATATTCACCTCAAGGGCGATGTCAACAATAATAACTCATGCTACCCATATCCAACTGGATATATGTGCCTAGATCTTTCCTCACCACATGATGCTTGCCAAAGGAGAAAAATAAAAAGGAATAGAGAGAAAAACTTTGACTCTTGCATAAAAGTAAATACATAAAAGTAAAAGACAGGCCCTTTGCAGAGGGAAGCAGAGGTTGCCATGCGCTTATTTGTTTGTATGTTCAACCCCTTAGTGCAAAAGAACGTCACGTTATATTGCCCCTTATGATAGCAACCTTTATTATGCAGTCTGTCGCTTTTATTCTTTGCCATCACAAGTTCGTACAACGCTCAGTTTTCTCTTACACTAAATGATCTAACACTTTTAGAAGCAATTTTTATTGCCTTATTGCACCGATGACAACTTACTTGAAGGATCTTGCTCAATCCTTAGGTAGGTATGGTGGACTCTTGAAGATAAGATTTGGGTTTAAGGGTTTTTGGATGCACAAGTAGTATCTCTACTTGGTGCGGAATTTTTGGCTAGCAAAGATGGGGGGCAAGCACCACATGTTGAAGGATCTATGACAATATAACTTCTATGTGAATATGAACAAACATAAATCATTACATTGTCTTCCTTGTCCAACGTCAACAATTTTGGCATATAATATTTTGATGGGGGATCACAATCACAAAAGATTTCCAAGATAGTGTATTTGCATGTGAAAGTTCTCTTCCTTCTACTAATCATTCATGAATTGCTTGTATGACCAATATTGTGATTGTCAAGCCTCAAAAGATTTCACTTTCTAAACCCAATGTGAAGCTACCACTAGGCATGATATGATTTCAACTTCATGACATTCAATTTATTCAACAATTTACTCATAGGATATAAGTGAAGCACAAGAGTAAATGACAAGCTACTACAAAAAGATATAAGTGAAGATCAAGCGAGTAGTTATGTAAATGGGTAGCTATTTGAGGACTCTCTTTTATTTAAAAACTTTCAGATCTAAGTGTTTTATTAAAGAAGAAAGAAAAAAGAAAAAAAGAAAATAAAATGACAATCCAAGAATAGCACACATCATGTGAAGAAGCAAAAACTTAAGCTCAACCGGTACTAACCGATAATTGTTGATGAAGAAAGGTGGGATGCCTACCGGGGCATCCCCAAGCTTAGATGCTTGAGACTTCTTGAAATATTATCTTGGGGTGCCTTGGGCATCCCCAAGCTTGAGCTTTTGTGTCTCCTTAATTCCTCTCATATCACGGTTTTCCTAAATCTCAAAAGCTTCATCCACACAAAACTCAACAAGAACTCGTGAGATAAGTTAGCATAAACCAATGCAAAACCTTATCATTCTCTACTGTAGCAAATCACCAAAACTATTATTCAACATTGAATACTAAATTCCTCTGCATATTTAATACTCCTATCCTCAAATAGAATCATTAAACAAGCAAACATATGCAAACAATGCAAACATAACAGCAATCTGCCAAAACAGTACAGTCTGTAAAGAATGCAAGAGTATCAATACTTCTTAAACTACAAAAATTATGAAAATTTACCACACTGTAGAAAATTTATCATAGCTTACTGTGCAAAAATTTTCAACATTTTATCACATTCTGACTTTTCTCGGGAATTTTGGCAACAGCGATAAACTTTCTGTTTTGAAACAGCAACTCATATACTTGCAAAATAAGCATGGCAAAGGTTATACTTGACATTTTTATTGAAATAAAAGATGCAAAACATTATTATAAATAGAAGAAAGCAAATTATAATAAAATAACATGACACTCCAAGCAAAACACATATCATGTGACGAATAAAAATATAGCCCCAAGTGAGGTTACCGATAATGTTGAAGACGAAAGAGAGGATGCCTTCCGGGGCATCCCCAAGCTTAGTTGCTTGGATCTTCCTTGAATATTACCTTGGGGTGCCTTGGGCATCGCCAAGCTTAGGGTCTTGTCACTCCTTATTCTCCTCATATCGATATCTCACCCAAAACTTGAAAACTTCAATCACACAAAACTTAACGGAACTTCATGAGATGGATTAGTATGATAAAGACAAATCATTCACTTTGGTACTGTCAAGATAAGATTCATAATTGTTTCCACATAATTACTACTGTACTCTACAATTTCCACAATTTATATTAAGCAATATAAGCCTTAGAAACTAGAAAACAAGCAAATTATGCATTGAAAACAGAATCTGTCAAAAACAGAACAGTACGTAAAGATCTGAATTAAGGTCATACTTCTGTAACTCCAAAAATTCTGAAAAATTAGGACAACGTAGAGAATTTGTATATCTATCAACTGTAAAAATTTAATAATGTTTCCACGTTCCAGTAAAATATAGGAATTTCTGCACTGGACGCAAAAGTTTCTGATTTTGCACAGAATCAAGTCAACTATCATCCACACTATCCCAAAGGCTTTACTTGGTACTTTATTGAAACAAAATCTATTAAACATGATTAATACAGTATCCTAATAATGTGAACACATAAAAACTGTAGGGGTAAATGTTGGGTTGTCTCCCAACAAGTGCTTTTCTTTAATGCCTTTTAGCTAGGCATGATGATTTCAATGATGCTCACATAAAAGATAAGAATTGAAACACAAAGAGAGCATCATGAAGCATATGACTAGCACATTTAAGTCTAACCCACTTCCTATGCATAGGGATTTTGTGAGAAAATAATTTATGGGAGCAAGAATCAACTAGCATAGGAAGGCAAAACAAGTAAAACTTCAAGATTTTCAACACATAGAGAGGAAACTTGATATTATTGCAATAACTACAAGCATATGTTCCTCTCTCATAATAATTTTCAGTAGCATCATGAATGAATTCAACAATATAACCATCACATAAAGTACTCTTTTCATGATCCACAAGCATAGAAATTTTCTTACTCTCCACATAAGCAAATTTATTCTCATGAATAGTAGTGGGAGCAAATTCAACAAAATAACTATCATGCGATTGAAAACTAAAATCATGATGAAAAGTTTCATGGTTATCATTATTCAATATAGCATACATGTCATCACCATAATCATCATAGATAGGAACTTTGTTGTCATAATCAATTGCAACCTCTTCCAAAATAGTGGATTCATCATTAAATAAAGTCATGACCTCTTCAAATCCACTTTCATCAATATAATCATCCTAAATAGGAGGCATGCAATCATCATAATAAATTTTCTCATAAAAACTTGGGGGAGTAAAAATATCATCTTCATCAAACATAGCATCCCCAAGCTTATGGCTTTGCATATCATTAGCATCATGGATATTCAAAGAATGCATACTAACAACATTGCAATCATGCTCATCATTCAAATATTTTGTGCCAAACATTTTATTGACTTCTTCTTCTAACAATTGAGTACAATTTTCTGATCCATCATTTTCAAGAAAGATATTATAAAGATGATCAATAATATGATGCAACCTCAATTCCATTTTTTTATGTAGTTTTCTTTTGTAAACCAAACTAGTGATAAAACAAAAATTAAAAGATTCAATTGCAAGATCTAAAGATATACCTTCAAGCACTCACCTCCCCGGCAACGACGCCAGAAAAGAGCTTCATTGACGGGGTGTGAGTGCCGCTTACCTAACCTCCCTGGCAACGGCGCCAGAAAAGAGCTTGATGTCTACTACGCAACTTTATTCTTGTAGACTCGTGTTGGGCCTCCAAGCGCAGAGTTTTGTAGGACAGTAGCAATTTTCCCTCAAGTGGATGACCTAAGGTTTATCAATCCGTGGGAGGCGTAGGATGAAGATAGTCTCTCTCAAACAACCCTGCAACCAAATACAAGAAATCTCTTGTGTCCCCAACACACCCAATACAATGGCAAATTGTATAGGTGCACTAGTTCGGCAAAGAGATGGTGATAAAAGTGTAATATGGATGGTAGAAACATATTTTTATAATCTGAATAAATAAAAACTGCAAGGTAGCAATTGGTAAAACGGAGCACAAACGGTATTGCAATGCTTGAAAATGAGGCCTAGGGTCCGTACTTTCGCTAGTGCAATCTCTCAACAATGCTAATATAACTGGATCATACAACCTTCCCTCAACGTGCGATGAAGAATCACTCCAAAGTTCCTATCTAGCGGAGAACATAAGAAGAAATTGTTTGTAGGGTACGAAACCACCTTAAAATTATTCTTTCCGTTTGATCTATTCAAGAGTTCGTACTAAAATAACGCAAAGTTATTCTTTCCGTTCGATCTATCCAAGAGTTCGTACTAAAATAACACCATATGATACGCATCAACCAACTCTAATGTCACCTAGATACTCCAATGTCACCACAAGTATCCATGAGTTAATTATACGATACGCATCAAACAATTTCAGATTCGTAATACCCGATCCAACACAAAGAACCTCAAAGAGTGCCCCAAGATTTCTACCAGAGAAACAAGGACGAAAACGTGCATCAACCCCTATGCATAGATTACCCCAATGTCACCTCGGGAATCCGCGAGTTGAGTGCCAAGACATAGATCAAGTGCTCTCAAATCCATAAAAGTATTCAATCCGATAAAACGAAATCTCAAAGGGAAAACTCAATTCACAACAAGAGAGAGGGGGGAAAACACCATATGATCCAACTATATTAACAAAGCCCGCGATACATCAAGATCGTGACATCTCAAGGACACGAGAGAGAGAGATTAAACACATAGCTACTGGTACAAACCCTCAGCCCCGAGGGTGGACTACTCCCTCCTCATCATGGTGGCCGCCGGGATGATGAAGACGGCCACCGGTGATGATTTCCCCCTTCGGCAGGGTACCAGAACGTGTTCTAGATTGGATCTCATGGATACAGAGGACTTGCAGCGGCGGAACTTCTGATCTAGGGTTACCCCCAGGGTTTTTGGAATATTTGATGATTTATATGGCGAAGAGGGGGTGCGGGAGGCCACCGAGGTGGGCACAACCCACCTGGGCGCGCCTGGGCCCCCAGGCGTGCCCTGGTGGGTTGTGCCCCCCTTGGGGCACCCCCAGGTGCTTCTCTGGCCCACTGGTGGTCTTCTGGTCCATAAAAAAATCCACAAAAAGTTTCGCGGTGTTTGGACTCCGTTTGATATTGATTTCCTGCGATGTAAAAAACAAGCAAAAAACAGCAACTGGCACTGGGCACTGGGTCAATAGGTTAGTCCCAAAAAATGATATAAAGTTGCTATAAAATGATTGTAAAACATCCAAGAATGATAATATATCAGCATGAATACTTCATAAATTATAGATACGTTGGAGACGTATCAAACGGCAATGCCACAAGTATGTTGCACTATCATTATCAACTTTGCATCTTTTGGCATCAATATTATGAATATGTGTATCACTACGATCGAGATTCAATAAACCATCCACATTGGGTGTATGACCATAGAAGGTTTTATTCATGTAAACATAACAACAATTATTCTCTGAATCAAATGAAAAACCGTATTGCAATAAACATGATCTAATCATGTTCATGCTCAACGCAAACACCAAATAACATTTATTTAGGCTTAACACTAATCCCGAAGGTAGAGGGAGTGTGTGATGGTGATCATATCAATCTTGGAAACACTTCCAACATACATCGTCACCTTGCCCTTTACTAGTCTCCGTTTATTCTGCAACTCCTATTTCAAGTTATAATCTTAGCAACTGAACCGGTATCAAATACCCAGGGGCTACTTCGAATACTAGTAAGGCACACATCAATAACATGTATATCAAATATACCTTTGTTCACATTGCCATCCTTCTTATCCGTCAACTATTTAGGGCAGTTCCGCTTCTAGTGACCATTCCCTTTGCAGTAGAAGCACTTAGTTTCAGGCTTAGGTCCAGCTTTGGGCTTCTTCACGGGAGTGGCAACATGCTTGCCATTCTTCTTGAAGTTCCCTTTCTTTCCCTTGCCCTTTTTCTTGAAACTAGTGGTCTTGTTTAACCATCAACACTTGATGCTCTTTCTTGATTTCTACCTTCACCGATTTCAGCATCGCGAATAGCTCGGGAATCATTTTCGTCATCCCTTGCATATTATAGTTCATCACGAAGTTCTAGTAGCTTGGTGATAGTGACTAGAGAACTCTGTCAATCACTATCTTATCTGGAAGATTAACTCCCACTTTGATTCAAGCGATTGTAGTACCCAGACATTCTGAGCACATGCTCACTGGCTGAGCTATTCTCCTCCATCTTGTAGGCAAAGTAGAGGTATCATACCTCTCGACACGGGCATGAATATGAAATACCAATTTCAGCTCTTGGAACATCTCATATGCTCCGTGGCGTTCAAAACATTCTTGAAGTCCCGGTTCTAAGCCGTAAAGTATGGCGCACTAAACTATTAAGTAGTCATCATATCGAGCTTGCCAAACGTTCATAACATCTACATCTACTCCTACAATAGATCTGTCACCTAGCAGTGCATCAAGGACATAATTCTTCTGTGCAGCAATGAGGATAATCCTCAGATCACAGACCCAGTCCGCATCATTGCTACTACCATCTTTCAACTTAGTTTTCTCTAGGAACATATCAAAAATAGGGGAGCTATATTGCGAGCTATTGATCTACAACATAGATGTGCAAAAACTATTAATACTAAGTTCAGGATAAATTTAAGTTCAATTAATCAAATTACTAATGTACTCCCACTTAAATTAGCATCCCTCAAGTTATCTAAGTGATACATGATCCAAATCAACTAACCCATGTCCGATCATCACGTGAGATGGGATAGGCATCAATGGTGAACATCTCTATGTTGATCATATCTACTATATGAATCACGTTCGACCTTTCAGTCTCCAGTGTTCCGAGACCATGTCTGTACATGCAAGGCTCGTCAAGTTTAACCCAAGTATTCTGCATGTGCAAAACTGTCTTACACCCGTTGTATGTGAACGTAGAGTCTATCACACCCGATCATCACGAGGTGCTTCGAAACGACGAACTTTGGCAACGGTGCATACTTGGGGAGAACATTTTTATCTTGAAATTTAGTGAAGGGATCATCTTATAATGCTACCGTCGTTCTCAGCAAAATAAGATGCAAAAAGAATAAACATCACATGCAATCAAAATATGTGACATGATATGACCATCATCATCTTGTGCTTTTGATTTCCATCTCCAAAGCATCGTCATGATCTCCATCGTCACCGGCTCGACACCTTGATCTCCATCGTTGCGTCGGGGGTCGTCTCGCCAACTATTGCTTCTACAACTATTGCTAACGCATAGCGATAAAGTAAAGCAATTACATGGCGCTTGCATTTCATACAATAATTAAGAGACAACCCTAAGGCTCCTGCCGGTTGTCGATATTACAAAACATGATCATCTCATACAACAACGTATATCACATCATGTCTTGACCATATCACATCACAACATGCCCTGCAAAAACAAGTTAGACGTCCTCTACTTTGTTGTTGCAAGTTTTACGTGGCTGCTATGGGCTTCTAGCAAGAACCGTTCTTAACTACGCAAAAAACCAAAACGGTGATTTATCAAGTTTGCTGTTTTAACCTTCTTCAAGGACTGGCCGTAGTCAAATTTGATTCAACTAAAGTAGGAGAAACAGACACCCGCCAGCCACCTTTATGCAAATCAAGTTGCATGTCAGTCGGTGGAACCGGTCTCATGTGCGTGGACATGTAAGGTTGGTACGGGCCGCTTCATCCCACAATACCGCCGAATCAAAATAAGACGTTGGTGGTAAGCAGTATGACTATCACCGCCCACAACTCTTTCTGTTCTACTCGTGCATATCATCTACGCATAGACCTGGCTCATGATGCCACTGATGGGGAACATTGCATGGAAAATAAAAAAAATTCTATGCACACGCAAGATCTATCCATGGATATGCATAGCAATGAGAGGGGAGAGTGTGCCTACGTACCCTCGTAGATCGTAAGCGGAAGCGTTTATCAACTCGGTTGATGTCACTACAAAAAAAATACACTTCCGTGATGATATGTGTTTGTCACAGTAGGTCACGTTTTCTGTCATGCATGTACATCCATGACGATTTTATGACAGAATCAAGATAGTCATACATGTGCTGTCGTAGAAGTGTTCCATGACAATACCAAAATTATCATCACGGAAGTGTCCACTTCCATGACGATAAATGGCGCGTCATGGAAGCGCTTTCGTCAAGGGTAACTGACACGTGGCATCCACCGTTGTCGGATTCAGGGCTCCGTAGATCCCAAGAAAGGTTCAAACTCTGGGGCGTGTGCGAAGAACTTAACCTATCCAGCCTACCAGCCCGTCGCCCCATGGACAAGGAAGAAGATGGACACAGCAGTTTACCCAGGTTCGGGCCACCTTGCGGTGTAAGACCCTACTCCTGCTTTGTGGTGGATTGGCCTCACGAGGGGCTGAGGATGAACTAGTACAAGGGATGAACAACCTCGCGAGGTTCGGATGTGCCAGAATGAGTCGACCTGGGATCGGATCCCTTCTACGGTGGTGGCTAACCTATATTTATAGTGGCCATGCTCCTCTTCCCCCAAAATGTAGGTGGGAAGGGATCCCACAGTGGCCAATTTGAAAGGGGACAAGTAGTACATCTTATCCTGACGAAAGGTGGTCTTTGCCTGCAAAGCTTCTGGTCGTGACGCAGCGGTGGGCTCGGCGATGACATCCGTCCTGCCGCGCTAGCGGTCTTGGTCTTGTTGCACCGGAATGGAAACCTTTGCCAGACTCCTCGGGAACCCACGCCTGTCCTTGCCTCCTTAGCACCAAAGAGGAAACTGCCTTCTCTGCGCCCGCTGGCGCCCGCCTGCCTTGGTCGTCATGGCTTGCGTCATGGTAGCCTCATGAGGCTGGGTACCTGTAGAGAAATCTCCGCTCCTCGGGAGGCCGCCTGGGGAGGCTACTCCCTCGGGAGGTCTTGGTGTCGTCCGCCTCGCGAGGGTCTTGCCTTGGCGGTCTTGTAGATGGGCCGTACCAGGCCGTCGATGGAGCCACGCCGTGGGCCGCAGGCAGGCAAGTCTGGATACCCTGGTTCCCAGAACGCCGACAACCGTAACGGGTCACCGTTAAGCTATCGGGTTCTGATTTGGATCCGATAACCCGTTAACATCCCAGACCAATGGGGATTTTCCACGTGTAAAATTCTCATTCGCCGACGGATCCACGTGTTGGCTCAGCGTTGGGACAGTTGTCATCCAGCGAATGGACGGGACGCGCCTATGATACGTCGACACGTGGCTCGGCCCAACAGTGGCCCATTCAGGTCAAAAGGCCGGCCCGTTTGACCTGGTCAAAAGGTAATAGCCGGCCCACTTAAAGCCTGATAGTAGCCTGTTCGCATATAGCCCATTTACAGCCCGCTAACTCACGGCCCATTATGGCCTATCCGAATTAGGCCCAGTAGCGTCATCTGGGCCGTCCAATATGATTCCAGCCCATTGTAACTTTCGGCCCATGTATGGCCCATGACGTCTTTCGGCGCATATGAGGCCCTTTCTAACTCTTCGCCCATTAACAGCTCATGGTGAAACTGGCCCGTAATGAATAGTGTATCACTTTATACCCATTAACGGCCCAATATTCCATTGGGCCGTTTCCAGCCCGTGTTATCTTTCGGCCTTCTCAGGGCCCATTTATTCTTGGGCTGATTTACAGCATTCGATTACTTACGGTCCGTTACTGGCCTGTTTCGGTTGTGGGCCAAATTCAGCCCGTGGTTAAAGTTGGCCCGTTTAGGGCCCATTAATCCGTTGGGCCGTTTTCATAGCGTCATCAAATATGGCCCATTAATGACCCGTTATGCATGTCGATAGAAACAAGCCCCCTATACTCATCGGCCTATTAACGACCCGTTATGGTCGGCCCATGCACGGACGATTCCCACTCTAGCCCGTATACGGCCCATAATGCGGGTCCATCATTGGCCCATGTTTGGCCAATCGATCATACGGCCCGTGGAAGGCCCATTGATTCTACTGCCCGTAGAAGGCCCATTATTTCTACGGCCCATAGAAGGCCCATTGTTTCTACGGCCCATAGAAGGCCCGTAGAAGGCCCATGGTCACTACAGTAGATATGTAGCCCATGGTTATTGTGGCCTAGTTTTAAAAAATAGGTTATTGCGGCCACTAGCAAACCACGGAAAAAGAACTGCACTGACTACAAGCAAACAAATAAACAAGACAACAAGGAAATAAATAACCAAGCAACTTACGCTAGGCTATTACAGCTATTACACATATTACATCCACTGGGCATCAAAGTTCGCCACCAGTGCAAATATGGGGAACAAAGCAGCATATTACGTACACTGGTTGTCAAAGCTGGCGACCAGTGCAAATAAAACACCATAGCAAAACAAGTCCAGCACTGAAACCACTTCACAAGAGCTCAAGAAACAATATCCTCGGTATCACCATGCTGGCAAGACGCTCAACAAGCTTATTAGCTTTCTCTTGTTTGGCGCTTAAATCCTCCAGCGCTTGCTGTTACACCAGAAAGTATGCATCTGAATTCTGCAGGGACTTCCTCAGTCCTTCGACTTCCTGTCGTAGCACATCTGATCGATGTCTTTCAACTTGAAGTTGAGACTCAAGAAGCCGAACTAATTCAGGCAGCGAGTTCGAAGAGCTGGTGCCAGCAGTAGTGGCCAGTAACTCGAACACTACATCAAGACAGGACTTTGGGGTTGACTCACTATCTTCAAGATAGTTTTTATCAGCTTTCTTGGAGACCAGCAGGGATGTCTCACTATCTTGAACCTTATCTGCATTACTTCATTTACCATTGCATAACGGGGTACTCTTCTCCAATATTTTGTCCGCATTCTAAAAGAGAAACAAGCAGACACATCACAGGTTTACCATGTTATATGAAACTCATTTTGGTAAACCAGTTCAGTAGTAAGGTGGATAGGATAACAGCATGAAACAAACATATATCTATGTAATATGGTCACTATATGGTCTATATCATTCTAGTTTATGTTGCCAAATCATGATAGAGACAGTTAAAATCATATCTGTTTAAGACAAAGCAGCATAGACAGAATATAAGTGTGGGAAACTACACAACACTAACAACACTTGTAATGTGCATGGCATGAAAACATAACTGTTTATTCAATTGAAACAGAAATCAACATAGAGCAAGTTACAACAGCAAACACGTTAAAGAAATAGGTTTAAAACATACCTGTTGTGCCATTGGAGTTTCAATTGCATCCTTCAAATTTGAAATTAGTTTGTATGAGTAAATACAGTGTTGCAAGAGCAAAGGAGTATGAACCATAGCTACGGAACCTGACCTGAGAACAATTCTTCTTCTGCTTTAAGCGTTGACTTGGGGTTCGGAGTGGTGGTCCTCGTGCTTTGGGCACTGCAGTTGCCTTACTAACTGCTCGTGTTTGGGTGCTCTGTGGTGGAGACGGCGCTGTGTCAACTGGAACTGGGTTACTATCTGCTGGGGTTGGGGTTAGAAGGGGTGTAGCTAGTTCTCTGTCCAACTGGGTAGGGGTACAATCTGCTTGAGTCTGGGTTATGTGTGGTGGGGCTGGTTCTTGGGCAAGTACAACCATGGTTCTATCTGCATCGACGGGTAGCATGATCTTTTCTGAAGACCTTGTTTTTACTCCCATAGATACTACCATCACCCCCTCCAATTGAAATGGCTGATAAATAAGAAAAGTAATTGAATGTGCAGACATTCTATGATAGACAGGTGCAATGGATAGTAGGGAAGAAAACAAGGCATGAAATAATTCACATTTATGTTGTCTAACCAAACAGGATAGCACGACATAATTTCACATATATGATGGCTAATTAAACAGGATAGCATGACACAATTTCACATATATGATGGCTAACTAAACAGGATGGAATGACATACTTCAAAATATGATGACTATGTAAACAGGATGACATGATATAACTATACGATGTGTCTATTAAAGTGGTTGGCATGCCATAATTCACAAACATGCCGTCGATGGAAACATGATGGCATGATATAATTCACGGATATAATCACATAATTCAAAATATGATGACTATGTAAATAGGATGAGATGATATAACTATATTATGTCTTTAGAAAATGGGTTGGCATGCCATAATTCAGATACATGCTATCTATGTAAACATCATGGCATGATATAATTCAAATATATGATTTATATACTAAGCAAGTGAGCAGAGGGCAATCGCATATATGATGTGTCAACTAAGCAGATGGCATTCAATATTGTGTATATGATGTAAAAACTAAGCATTGCAAGACAACATATGCATGATATGAGTAATATAACCCTGCCAAGTTTGAGCATACACCTCGGGGGGAAAATAGGACTGGTCATCTATCTCTGAATCCTCCTCTGAGGAGCTATCTATAACTAGCAAGATATCTGCTTCAGCAGGTAGCATTGTCTGCTCTGAAGACCTTGTTTTCACTCCAGATTTTCCATCACCAATTCAAATGGCTGATGCACAGGAAGAGCAGTTGAATATACAAACATTGTCGACAAATGGAATACGTAATACAAAAAAAGGATGGCATGATATAATTCACATATATGATGCTTGGCTAAACGGCATGGCATTGCATAATTCACATACATAATGCCTTGCAACAAGATAGCATTCCATAATTCACATATATAATGTCTTGCAACAAGATGGCATTGCAAAATTCACATATATGGTAATTAGACACTAAACCGGTGGCATTCACACAAAGCATGTCTAAACTAAGCAAATGACATGCCAATGCAAGACACCATATGCATGATATTAGCAATATAATCCTGCCAAGTTAGAGCATGCACCTCGGGGGGGGGGGGGAATAGGACTAGTCATCTGTCTCTGAATCCTCCTCTGAGGAGCTATTCGTAACCAGCAAGACAGGCGCTTCGTCAGATAGCATTGTCTGCTCTGAAGACATTGTTTTCACTCCAGATTTTTCCATGACCGTGTCGAATGGCTGATGCACAGGAAGAGTATTGAATGTGCTAAAATTGTTGACAAATTTAATACGTAATAAAAAAAGGATGGCATGATATAATTCACATATAAGATGACTGGCTAACCAGGATGGCATTGCAAAATTCACATATATGATGCCTGGCTAAACAAGATGGCATTACATGATTCACATATATGATATAGAAACTAAACAGATGGCATTCACACAATCCATGTCTAAACTAAGCAGATGACATATTTTATGTATAAAGTAAGCAATGCAAGGCACCATATGCATGATATGACCAACATCAGCATGCCAAGTTAGAGCAAAAGACCTCAGGGGGTAAATAGGAGCGGTCTGCTCCCTCTGAATAGTTATCTTCCTCTTGATTATAGTCTGGAATGGCGGGAGGGGGGTTGCTTTTGCGCCCACCATGGAGTGACGTTTGCATGAAATTTTATTGCCACGCAAGGCTCGTCTCTTTTGCTCTACATGTTCAGTACCATTGTGTACAATAACTGACATGCATAGAAATAAAACATAGTGAGATTATGTAAGGAGTGAATGCACAAATCCAAAGTGATGGTAGCAAACTTTGGATAGACCCAAAACCAATGATAGCAGGCAGATAACAGCTTCAGTTAAAAAATACAGATAATGGCTCGTTTAATGTTTGTTTCCACCCAACATGAAACTCATAGTAGACACCCGAGATTAACCAGATAGTAGACAGATAGTATTGATTGCTGCCCTAATATGTACCCCACAACCATTTAAAAACTCAAGTTTGAGCATTAGTTTGGACCTGACTCGGAGTCTAATCGGTGAACAGGACGATAAAGTAGCATGTCATCATATTAAGCGATGCATAACATAAGCAGACACGAAAGAGTGCGACCTCTCTTGCGGACCCGTGTAGTCCTCAAGGTCATCTGCTCAGTTGATGATGGTAATGCAGTTGTCATGGCTGCCAGCGGCGGGGAAGAAGATCTGAGGCGGTGAAAGACAGTCTAGAGGGCGGATCCCTACTGTGGTGAACCCTTTCGTCGTTGGAGCAGCTGAGCTGGGGTGGACCACAACGTAGCAGGAGCGGGACAAACCACACAAGGTTTTCTTTGACACATATCTGTAACAGAAGTAATTCTGTAAGGGCTTGTTTGAATTGGAGGATTCTAACAATGCAGGGATAGGAAATACACAGGAATAGGATAGGAATGCACGTGCAAAACAGAGAATTTAAAAACACAGGATTTCTGCCAATCTGGGTGTTTGGTTCACAAGAATTGGAAGATCACAGGAATGTAAAGAAGCATGGTGAGATTAAGTCAAACCACAAGAAAATGTACGGTTATAATGCTATTATGCTACTATCTCTTAGTCTTAAGCTTCATGAATAGGAATTTGAAAAGGAGGACAAGTGGATATTAAAATTCCTACAAGTTTTCTTTCAAGGAGACACTAAAGGAACAAATCCTACAGTTTTCCTTTGCTCCATTCCTTTGAACCAAATGCATGAATAGTAGTACCATAGGAAACTTTCCAATTCCTATGTTTTTCCTTCACTTTTCCTTTCAAGCACTGGCGATTCTGGTAGGCAGGCTTGAACAGGGAAAAGCCTACACTCAAAAAATATTTTTATGGTACTTCTACTACTTTGGACCCAGGCCACTGCCCTACTAGCTCAACTCCCAGGCCCATCTACAAATGCATAGCTCAAACACGCAGAAATAAATAATGATGGCATTCGAGAGAGTCCATCACGGATAGCTAAGTTGCCTGGTACCTCACTGCTAGTCATATAGTAGGAGAAACTAATCGTATTTCATGTTACTACGTGTGCTCAGTGGAAAATATATATAACATGTAGAGTAAAAAAGTGATGCAACAAGTGTACAACCACTTTGGCGAAGCCATGTCGATCTCAGCATGATTGGGTTGGTCGGTGAGGATGCTCCGGCTGATGTGGTTGTCGGAGTTGGGGAGAAAGATCTTAGGCGTTTTCGCGCGCGTTGTAATTTTGGGATAGCAAGGCGCGGGTTGAGATGGAGGGAGTTTTTGGAGCACAACGAGACAAAGAGATATCTTAAAATTTTGGGGTAACAAGCCGCGGGTTGAAGAGGCGGGAGTTTCGCAGCTCGATAGACAGAGATGCTAGTTGGAAATTTCAGCATAACAAGGCGCGGCTTGAAATTTCGGGAGAACAAGCTTAACGTGTACAAAAAAAGACAATTCGCACCCCACTAGAGAGAGCCATGTCCCGTTTTATTATATTACTAGAAATGCATTCAAATACAACAACAAGAAACTAAAAAAATCGGGACAACAAGCTTAATGTGTATAGTACCAAATCAATTTGCACTTCCCTCAACAATAAAAAAACAATTCGTGTTGTCTAGCATATGGACTAAATTTGAGTACATTTTCCCTGTTTGAATGGGATTGTACTCGGGTTAGTTATACAACCATCTAAATATTATCTTCACAACACATGACATGAATATAGGAGTAGTAAATTCCCATATAAATATGAACTACATGTACATACAATCTCGAATTCAAATATATGTATCCATTTTATGTTGAATTCAAATCATAGTACATGTATGCTCTAGCTAGATGTTCGAAATCTAAACCATGTATGATACTATGTACAATGTGTTTAACATGCACAACACACACACCATTTAGACTAGTAAGGTACACGTGCATTGCACGCATGAGATTTGGCAACCAAATCATGAATAAATACCACGTTATAGCATGTAAGCTTTGAGTCATATATGCATGATGTAGACGTTCGTTTAATTCTTATAGTTTATCTCATTCAAATCAATTAGTTTTTATAAAAATGTTAATCTATTTTATGATTCATGGAATTGTGTGTTGCAAAGCATAAAGTAAAAAGAAATAATGGCAATTTAAGTAGAAAAAAAGTTTGGGCAATTATGATACGGAAGATTCTAGAACAAAGGAGAAGTACTAATTGTGTTTTGAGGTTTGTGCATTATGCTTAAGTTCAACCATGGAGTCTTCTAGATTGTACATGTGGCAGAATCTCGTGGAATGTAGATGATATCCAATGGCCAGTAGTGCTCGGATTTGCCATCTCTGCACCGTCGGATTGGCTTCATCCAACGACCATCTTTCAAAGTTATTCGCACACTATATAGGGGTATAGATATGTGATGCGAAAGCCACCCATCATATCCAATTTGAATAGTGTGTCCATGCATGGATGCAATGTGGCCAAACGATGCCTGCCATCGGTATCTCAAATTCAAATCAGTCTAACCTTGTTCAATGTGTATACAGTATAGCATGCTCGTTTCCAAATCACACCACGCATATCTCAGTTATATTCATGCATGCATGGGTTTGAAACATCATGATCTCTTATTCAAATATTTGAATTCAACTTTACATTGATTATGACCTCACCTAGTCTTTTACACCCACACAGTCGTCTTCTCTTTATAATTGTACCACTAACTTTCTCTCGTGCATGCATGCACACACACTACCATTCAGCATTATCCATCGCACACATGCAATCTTTTTCTTCAGTTCGGTCTCCAATGCATGCACACACACACACCTCCCCCTCTTCATCACTTCGGGCATTCTTTATCTCTCACATGCATGCGCAACGATCGATGTTCCTCTATGTGTGTATATATATAGCTAGGTCTTTCCCAGTTTTCCACACAAACCGATCGATCTATATATCTAGTCAGGTCTCACCCTCTTTCCCACGTACACATCAATCAATCTACCTCTCTATATAGGATAGGACTACATAGCTAATACACCCACATTATCTATCCATCGTCTCCCTCTCATCATCCATGCCTTCCGCTTCATCTCTCAGAAGCGCGCACGGTGGCGAAGACAGGGGGCAGCAAGGGCCCTGGCCCCCCTAACATCACTATATATTGAGACTAATATGAATGTGATCAGTAGATCAATTGCTGGTAAAATGGTTTAAGTCAATGAATTATCCCTCCCCATAAAGGATTAGCAATGCTTGGCCCCCTAGCTCATTTAATTTTCATGGCTCCGCCACTGCGCGCAACCGCGCACGTTCTCGCTCCCTCTCTTTAAATATTGATCTCACACTTATGCACTCCTTCATAGTCTCCCTCCACTTGGCCCCTCGCACCATCTTCCAGCCCCCCCCCCCATATCCCAGTGCTTGTATGCTCATAGAGCTCTTCCCTCTATCTGTCTCTATCGATATCTCGCGCGGTCGACCCCTCCCCTCCCTTATCGTATATCACCTCGGCCCCATGCACATACATGTATGTATATAGGCCTCTCCTTCACACAAATTGCATTGACACGTATTCCCTCACCATATCTTAGTATCTCTCACACACACGGACTACATGTGTGAAAGAGAAGAGGTGCACACACGCACTCGTTCCCACATACAAATGCGCGGGTGCACGGTGGAGCACATTTGTACAAAAAATGAGCGTGTAGAAAGGCTTTAGATGATGTGCCACTAGTCTTTATCTTACCTCTATATCGATATCTATATCTATATCTATATCTATACCCCTATATAGTGTGCGAATAACTTTGAAAGATGGTCGTTGGATGAAGCCAATCCGACGGTGCAGAGATGGCAAATCCGAGCACTACTGGCCGTTGGATATCATCTACATTCCACCAGATTCTGCCACATGTACAATCTAGAAGACTCCATGGTTGAACTTAAGCATAATGCACAAACCTCAAAACACAAGTACTTCTCCATTGTTCTAGAATCTTCCGTATCATAATTGCCCAAACTTTTTTTCTAGTTGAATTGCCATTATTTGTTTTTTACTTTATGCTTTACAACGCACAATTCCATGAATCATAAAGTAGATTAACTTTTTTATAAAAACTAATTGATTTTGAATGAGATGAACTATAAGAATTAAACGAACGTCTACATCATGCATATATGACTCAAAGCTTACATGCTATAGTGTGGTATTTATTCATAATCTGGTTGCCAAATCTCATCCGTGCAATGCACGTGTACCTTACTAGTACTTCCAGTATGTGCAAAACACGTAAATTAGAATTCCAATGGCACGCTACACAGTGTCTCTCCCTTTTTCAGTTAATATATTATGATTAAAATGATGTGGGGGCATCCATGAAGCCACATGGCACATGTGGAGGTGTTGCCGCGACCTCCTTGTGTGGATTGATCATAGTGACGTGCTGCTGGTTCCAGAAGAATGTACTCGTCCTCTCTCACGCACACTGGCAGTACGTGCACGAAGCGAAGATGTGCATGCACGCACTCATTCCCTCACACGCACACGCGGGTACACGGTGGGACGCATTTTTGTACGAAGATCCACCCCATGTGATAATTTGACGCGTGTAAAGTCGTTCACTTCATTGATGGTCAATTAATAGAGCGCATGCAAATTGAGTGGACGTGAGGGAGGAAGTAGTTGAGAATGACATTACTACTCCACTACGTGCATGCGAGTAGTTAAATCATGGGTTGCTACTTCCATTGGTCTCCTTCGTATTTTGTGCCAATTTTTGACCATAATTTGAAGTAACATAATATTTATGCATGTCATAAAAAGTAATGTCATCGAAAACTATGTTCAAATGTGATTCCAATGATATAATTTTTGGTGACGTGCATTAACATTTTCTTACTAGTTAAATTTTTTGTCAAAAATTGGCACAAAATGAAAAGGGGGCCAATAAACCAGGACGCATGCAGCATGATCAATTTTTGCCTGGGTTACTGTTGGTGGCCTTTGTATTTAAATATGGACGGAGTGGAGTAGTACTATCTTTTTCTTAGCCTCGTAGGGCTCTCCCAGCGCCTATGCTGGCCTCCCCGCCTCGCCCATCGGATCCCGCCATGGATAATCCCTTAGATCCCAGGATCCCGCGGGCTGCCCTCTCGCTGCGGCCCGCAGCACTGCCGCCTTTGAGCAAAACCCACATGTGTTTCAGAGGGATCCATTGCTCTGGAATCACAGATCGGTGGCGCCGAAGGACATGCCAGGGCTGCGTTTCAGGTGGTGGGCAGCAAGGGCAAATCGGATCAAGGAAGCGTCGCATCGATTGGAGACAAGTTCGAAGGAGCTGCGCCTGGCGAAGCACAAGGCGGAGGCGCAAGTCGTTCTCAGGGGAGAGATGCTGAGGGATGTCAGCATCTGGCAGCGTCGTGTTGATTTCGAGCTGGGGCTAATGGCAGAGATCATATTCACAGAGTCGATTGCGGAGGAAAGAACGCACATGCCTGCGGAATGGCATGAGCAGCCGGTGCAACTATTTAAATGGGCGGTAGGAGAAGCCAAATCACGGGACCAGCTGCGGCGGCGCCGCTGGGCATGCGTCGTAGGCGAGGTGAGCTGCCCTCCTTCCCCGCCAGCGATGCAGTGACCTACTCGGTTGCTGCTGCAGTGAACTTGTGGCGCCATGGCGATTTGCAACCATGACAATCACTCCATCTATATGTATTGTATTTATGTGAAAATAGTTGGTCGTTTGGAAAAAGATGGTAATTGATTTATCACGAGTTTTTGAATGCTTGGTCCTGACAATCACCCGATAGCCACAAGTCTCCATCACGTAATACTTGACGGTCGGTCGCACCAACAGACGGTCGGTCGGACCCGCATCTCACCGAAGGGACACGCATGGGCTTGGTCTGACATGTATGACCAGGTACATCACTGACATGTGCGACCGCATTTGAGCAGTACTTGAACTTTGTGTTCAAGGAAACTCATCGGGAGCCGTTTCGGGCTTCGAAACAAAAATCATCTTTAGCTTGTTCCCATCACATTCCAAAGTACTAGTAGTACTACTACCATGCTATAATCAAGTGCAAACCTGTTCACACCTATCAAACCTGAACGTGTTCCCACTATGCAGGTTTTAGTACTAGTACTACTAGGTTATAAAAAGGGGAACTACCTAGCCAAAAATTACTGTACCTTCCTCCTCATAAGTCTTTCTTGTTTGTCCTTCCCTGCCATGGCCGGTGTGCAGAGCTCTAGGTCGAGAACTACTAGTAAGAAGGGAGCGGCGACCAAGGCCACAGAAAAAAAAGAGAGGGCTCGCCGCCTCGCGGGGGGCTCGAAAGATCTCTCACGGGCAGGCGAGGGCTCCCAGGAGCGCCCTAGCCGCGGAGGCGAACATGCCGAGCTGGCAGTGCTGGAGTCATTATCCCTCGATGACATGCCCGATCAGCTCAATAAGTAGAAGGAGTTCATCGATGGCTTGGTGGAGCTGTTGAAGGAGAGCCTCGACGACATGCCCGCTGAGCTCAATAAGCAGGAGGAGTTAACCGCCGGCCTGGTGATGCTACTGAAGGAGAGCATTGCCTCGGGTAAGAAGGCGACTGGCGAAATCCTGCAACTTCAGGAGGACAAGGCGAAGCTCTGTCACGAGCTTGACCTACTGAAGGAGGAGTACGCCGGCTGGAAGAAGCTGCATGAGAAGAGTAGTTCCTCGGTGAAGATGCTGCACGCCCTCGTCATGGAACAGAAGGAGGAGTTGGCAAAGCTCCGCATCGAGCACCCGGCTACTGTCAAGGTACGTAATGCGGCAGTGGAAGAGATGATGAACGCTCGCTCCCGCGTCATGGACAGAATGAAGAAGATGGCGGAGGATACGAGCAAGGAGATGAAGGTCGTGGAGGCGATGAAGAAGCAGTTAGGACTCCTTGGTCAACTCTTCATGAAGTAGAGAGCAGCGCCCCAGACTTGTGTCTGCGTCTTCCTTCATTTTTTGGGGGGTAATCTTCCTTCTTCTTTTGCTCCTGTGTTTCTTCTTTTTCTTCGGGTGTTTCGCCGCATGTGTCACGTTCTCTGCGAGGCAAGAATAGAACAATGCTAACGATGAGCGGCGCCGTGTGATCAATGACTAGCAAATTAGATCATTTTTTATCGCCATATCGCATTGGGCTGCCGTGTTTCACGCTCCTCCATCGTACTACTCCTACTCCAGTGGAAAACTTGAGTATACCGCATGGTTCTTTGCTCCTCCTCAGGCCGTCGGCAACATTTATATGAGCACTCAAATCACAAGGCCCCACCTTCCAGCAGTAATGAGCCGTCAAATCACAAACGCCCTCGCCTCGTGAAACCGACCAAGCGAGACTGCCCCGCCCTCTAGCCTTTTAAATGTACTTTTGTACAGTAGTAGTATCGATGGATTGCGCCATGGAGCAAAACTAACAAGATGAAATTAAAGAAAAAAGGTGGTACATATAGAGAGCGCTCGTCACCAAATTATGCATATAGTACTATATATTAAAAAAGCTAGTACGTGCTTAGATGGGGTGCTAAAGTCTATTAAAGAAATTAGCATACCTATTTAATTATTTGACAACTAAACTCCTTCATGCTTTGGGTAGGCTTCTCTCATTTAAGTTTTTTTTAGAATTACATATCTCATTTAAGTGTTTTGCGTATGTGGCATGCTTAGAGCGTGATTAATAGTATAGCCAACTGCTGGCTATATGATGTTGGCCATATATATTGTACGTATATAATGTGAAGAAACGAGTGGTAGTACTACCAACTACAAGATGAACTGTAAGAAATACAAGTATGTATGTACTGAAGAGTTAAAGTAATGAGAAAGAACATAACATAGTTCTGCTGGGGGCTCAGCACAACACACCCCTGAAATAAAACTAAGCACCCTAAAATTAAACTAAGCAACTAATTCGGTAGACACTACATTAGAACCACCATGAGCAACGACACTGCCACCTTACTCGGACTCCTCGTCCACGTCCTCGACTTCGTCCTTGTCCCTCTTTCTCTTGGCCGATACTTCTTTACTTGAACCACACACTAGGCTCTCGCTCTTCATCCAACCCTTGTAGATATTGAAACAAAGGTAGGCATCCATTGCAGCGTACTGGATGTGGTCTTTATCTATTAAATTCCACTCCCATGCAAGATGACACTTGTGGTCAGGTTTTGTCAGTTTGTCGTATGAAGGATCAACCATGGCTCCTGCCAGAGTCAGCATTGAAGGCTGACGGGAGGACACCAGCCTATTCTTCTGGAGGTCGAAGGGCTGGCCTACAATGAGGCATATCCGACCCAGGACTTCCTCGTCATTACGAAAGTCTACAATAACGAATTTGACTCTGTCGTCCGCGAGGAAGTTCTTCAAATCCTCGCACTTAACGTCGGCATGGCATATGTGGTAGACCAAGCACAAGTTATGCACGCAAACCTGGATCACGGCGGGCTTCTTCTTCTCTTCCTCCTTTAGATTCTTCTCTTTTCCCAGGACTGTGGTGTACTCAACATCTAGCCCAGCGACCCACTCATCACCATCTGACTTTTCGAACATGCATTTGAAGGAGCAAGGCATCCTTTCACCGTCGCGGAAGAACGGGTGTAGATGACGTCGAACTCATCACCGGTGATGGTTCTAACCTTGTACTCACCGCCGATCATGGAGATTTAGGACGCCATGGATTTTGGAGGAGGGTTAGGATTAGTGGAACTGCTGTAATGTTAAAGGACGGACGACTAGTAGCGAACTGCCGTAATGTTAAAGGATGGCCGGGACGAGTAGGAGCGAACTGCTAGCGGTTTTCCGACTGTAAAAATGCTGAGTGGGGCGTGCGAACGGCAGGGTAGTGGCTTGCTGATTTCTACTACACAACTTGTTCTTGTAGACTCGTGTTGGGCCTCCAAGAGCAGAGTTTTGTAGGACAATAGCAAATTTCCCTCAGGTGGATGACCTAAGGTTTATCAATCCGTGGGAGGTGTAGGATGAAGATGGTCTCTCTCAAACAACCCTGTAACCAAATAACAAAGAGTCTCTTGTGTCCCCAACACACCAAATACAATGGTAATTTATATGGGTGCACTAGTTCAGCGAAGAGATGGTGATACAAGTGTAATACGGATAGTAGATATTGGTTTTTGTAGTAGGAACAATAAAAAACAGCAAGGTAGCAATTGATAAAACGGAGCACAAACGGTATAGCAATGCTTGAAAATGAGACCTAGGGTCCGTACTTTCGCTAGTGCAATCTCTCAACAATGCTAATCTAATTGGATCATATAACCATCCCTCAACGTGTGATGAAGAATCACTCCAAAGTTCCTACCTAGCGGAGAACATAAGAAGAAATTGTTTGTGGCTATTCTTTTCGATCGATCTATCAAGAGTTCGTACTAAAATAACACCAAAGCAAATTCAGATTCATAATACTCAATCCAACACAAAGAACCTCAGAAAGTGCCCCAAGATTTCTACCGGAGAAACAAAAGACGAGAATGTGCATCAACCCCTATGCATAGATTACCCCAATGTCACCTCGGGAATCCGCGAGTTGAGTGCCAAAACATATATCAAGTGAATCAATAAAATACCCCATTGTCACCACGGGTGTTCATATGCAAGACATATATCAAGTGCTCTCAAATCCATAAAAATATTCAATCCGATAAGAACGAAATCTCAAAGAGAAAACTCAATTCATCACAACAAGATAGAGAGGGGAAAACACCATTCGATCGAACAATATTAACAAAGCCCGCGATACATCAAGATCGTGCCATCTCAAGAACACGAGAGAGAGAGAGAGATTAAACACATAGCTACTGGTACAAACCGTCAGCCCTGAGGGTGGACTACTCCCTCCTCATCATGGTGGCCGCCGGGATGATGAAGATGGCCACCGGTGATGATTTCCCCCTTTGGCAGGGTGCCGGAATGGGGTCTAGATTGGTTTTTCGTGTCTACAGAGGCATGCGTCGGCGGAACTTCTGATCTAGGGTTACCCCGAGGGTTTTTGGAATATTTGGCAATTTATAGGGCGAAGAGGCGGTGCGGGAGGCCACCGAGGTGGGCACAACCCACTTGGGCGCGCCTGGGCCCCCAGGCGCGCCCTGGTGGGTTGTGCTCTCCTCGGAGCTCCCCTCTGGTACTTCTTTGGCCCACCGGGTGTCTTCTGGTCCAGAAAAAATCTCCAAAAAGTTTCACCATGTTTGGACTCCATTTGGTATTGATTTTCTGCAATGTAAAAAACAAGCAAAAAACATCAACTGGCACTGGGCACTATGTCAATAGGTTAGTCCCAAAAAATGATACAAAGTTGCTATAAAATGATTGTAAAACATCCAAGAATGATAATATAACGACATGAATACTTCATAAATTATAGATACGTTGGAGACGTATCACTTGCCTGGTGGCTAAATAGATTCATGCATAGTACTATGGGGGCCCAATTAGATGTCATGTCTACTAGACCCACTTTGTAGGCCTGACAGTATAGCATTTGCGTGTTCGCACGTCAAGCATCGGGAAAATTACAGGTGATATGAAGCTTTCCATGCTCCCATGATACGGGCTTCCGAGAGCCCTTGGATCTGAGATCGAATGGTTGCATGGCGTGAGTCTAGACCTATGGGTGAATATCCTATCCTGGAGGGTTATTCTGCAAATTTTCAGCAACTTTGCATGCGACCGTTCGATCTCAGATCCAAGGGCTGTCAGCAGCCCGTATCATGGTCGCGCCTATCACGACCGTTGCCTCGCTCGCGCGGTCGCGCCCTTGGAGATTTCAGACGGCTATAAATGAGCATTTTTTGGCCTACTTCGCATGCATGAAACTACTTCCTCCGTCCAGGTGCGTTAGGCTATCTGATGTTGGCATGTCATACATAGTCATCACTTATAGTCACTCATACAACAAGGTTAGCTATTAGAGTGTTTTTTTACTTCTCTCTATCTCTTTCTTCCTAGTATTTATTGCATTTGCCAAGGAGTAAGTAGCTAGGGTGTTGCACAAGAGCCCACTCCCACCATTTTGCCCATGTCACTCTCCTCGACATATAAGCAAAAGTGCCATGTAAGCGGGCTATAAGCCCATTAATGTAGAGTAGTACAGTACTTGGCACCTGTATACCATGGAGGTGGTCAGGAATCAGGAGACTCACGCTGGTCGTAGCACCGCAGTAATAATGATAATGGCAAGTCAAATCACAGGGGCCCACTTATCCAGCAGTAACAAGCCGTCAAATCACACAGCCCTACGTTTGCAGCAGTCTACTCCCTCATCTTCTCGCCTCTCGGTCGAACCGACTAGGCGGAACTGCCCCGCCTACCGCACGGGAAAAGCCTCGCCCTCGACTTTTAAATATATAATTTTGTATCCATGGATTGCGCCATGGAGCAAAGCCTGAAGAAAACGGTGGTACAGATGTATACAGCATGCCCTTCGTGTTCGCGTCGCACCCCAGACTGTCGGTGGGTCTGGCACGCTGCTCTCCGAATCGAACACGCATCATATTGCATTTGCACACACATGTGGGACCGCAATTGAGAACCGACCATAGGCACACTCCCCCATCCCCGCAAGTCGGCTGAGTTAATAGAAGAGAGAGACGAGCGATAGTACTGGAGTAGTGCTGTAAACACATCGGTGCCTGGACGATCCCTGCACGACACGGGAGATCAGTTCGTCCATGCATGTGACCAGACTCCAGCAGACGGCTGGATTGGCTATCGTCTACATATCATGCAGGCTGTGTTGTACAGGGCTATAGTTCTGATGAGAAATCTAAAAAAAGGTTTCTTGTCATCTCACAATATTAGGTGTCATGTGCTTCAGATCATTGCGAGGGTTAAACAGCGACAACTGCGTTCCTCCAAGGCGTTGGTCATTGGGGGCACATGCACGAAGACTACTCGGCTGCCATCTAGGTCAAGCCGGCTATGTTAATTAGGACATCTATCGATTGACCCCTTTTCTACGAGTTTGTCTTTAATTTGAGCTTTGATCCTTGTCTAGTTTTTCCGTCGGGATTCATGTTGTCTCCTTGGGGCAGTGAGGTTATGGTTTCTTGTCATGTGGCATTTTTTCATGTTATATGTTAATCCGGTGCTTCAGATCAAAATGACGACAACTGCGCCTCCGGGGCACGTGCATGAAGACTTCTCGACAGTCATTGACGAGGTCAAGCCGGCTCCGGTAGAAAAAAGAAAACTACTACACTATATAGGCAGGAGCCTCCGCGCTTTCTTGCTAGTGTTGCTCTCTTCACACTCTCACGTCCTCTCCAGATCTAAACATCACAGCGGTGGCCACACTCTCTCTTTGCTCACCGCTGGTCACAGATCCGGGGGGATCCCCTCCGTCGGGGAAGGTGAGAAGGTGCAACGTTCACGCGGTCATCCTCGGCGACGGCTCTTACCCACTGCCGGCGCGTCCCGATCAGCGTGCCTTGCCGTTCTCTCCCACGCAGCGCCGGCTAGGGAGGGCCTCCGACCCCTTCTTCCTCGCTGTCGTAGTGTGGGCAGATCCGGCCTCCCGCCGCCCACCTAGCGACATCCCGGCGACCCTCAGGTATAACTTCCTTCGAAACCGGCCTTGCTCTACTGCCCCAGCTCCTCACGTTGATGCATTTGTATCTTTTACTATTTCCCAGGCCCCCTCGTAGATAGGATCGATCGGCTGTTCGAAAGCCACCTAAATTTTTACTGTTAAGAGGTAAAACTACTTCATGCAGTCGAATATAGTAGTACTACTGCATGCAGTCGAATCTAGTACTACTTGGTTCAAACAGGCAAGAAAGGGTGTGGGGGGTGGGGGAAGATTTGTTACCTGAATCTAGGACTTGGTCGAAAGAGGAAATAATGGGGGCGAAAAGTAGGAGAGACTGGCTATCCAACTGGTCTCTTGGTCTAATAGGGAAATAAAGGGAAGCGCAGTACAAACTCGATATAAACCGATCTATTGGTTGAAAAAGGAAAGAAAATGGGGACTGGGGGACAAGTCAACAGAGTATGTCCAGCATTAGATTTCTAACCTCACACAGTATAAGGTGGCTATACCGAACAAAACTGGGACCAACCGAGATATCCTGTTTGGATGTTTGTTGCCCCGAGCCCCTCTTATGTAATGCCACTGGTAAAATGTAGCAGTCCCACTGTTAAAGTAAGGACACTTTAAACCAATGTTGTTTTCAATGTAGTGCCTCCAGTAATATGAATCAATGGCACTGCTTTTCATGTCCTACTAAATTTCCCATTAAGATAAGTTGCTTCTTTTCATTAGAAATGCAACTGTCCTAGTCCGCCTACTCTCTCGTGCCCAAATACCAACTCTTTAGCAGTTGTTAATGTAATGTTGCTGGTAAAATGAAGCAATGGCACCATTAAAGTAATGTCGTATTTAACGGTTGTCATAGTTAATCCTAATGCCCACACTAATATCTAGCAATGCTGCTGCTTTAGAAATTGCTACTGTCCTTGTAGGATAGCCATTCAGATAATGAATACGCTTCTTTTCATTTGATGTATGTTTCATCACTTGTTAGTCACCCTCCTTTCCACCTTTTTGTGCAAACAGAGATATACATTTCATGCTTGATCTTAGTTGAACTGCACAAAATGGTATCCAAATTATAGTTGAACATTCCATGAGCTTCACGACCAACCTTGATGTTGCTCAATTTTATTGCAACTAATGAAGAAGAAGCTGCTAGCTCATGGGACCAAGTACTTGCTAACTGCATGATGCAAACATTGCATCATTTTAGGTGAACTGCACAAAAAGGTCCCATGAATTGAATCATCCATGTTGGTGACTGGTGCCATCCCTTCTACGATGGCGTTGACTGCAGATATGGTTCCGATCACGAGGTATGTTCCTTTTTGGTCCGACTGTTCACCAAAGATCCTGCATGTTGACTCTGCTCTTGTGCTACTGTTTTGGCACTGCCATAATAAAGCAGTAATGTTATTATTTTGCACCTTAATCTAGTGGCACTATTAATTTGAGGCAATGTTTTGGCACCGCTAGTGCCACTGATTTTTTTTATATATCGAAAGAGGGGGTTTCCTCCGATTTTATTAAAGAAACCCAACCATAGAGAACCATTATCCGACAACATCTCAGTGTAAACGGGCAGTTATGCAACTACTACGAGAATGGACTGAGTACTAGCAGGAGACAAGTTCGCCACATAAGCTAGGCAGGTAGGAGGACACAGCCCCAACTCGACTAAGTTTGGATTACAACCCAAAAGCTACCACAGAAACATCAGGGGGGAAGATAGGGACTGAAAGAGCCAGCTTCAGCACCCCAGTCTAAGCACCCCCAGCCTCCATCCTTGCGACGCACGGTACACCTCACTTGCCACCTGCTCGACCCTAGTGCCACTGATAAAATGAAGTAATAATACAGTTAAAATAGAGCTAGCGTCCTCTCTATTATTTCATTTCCAATGTAGATAAAGAGAGTGCTTCTCTTTGTTAGTATATGTTTCATCAACTAGTCCCATTGTTAATGTTTAAGTGTTTCTGCAAACTGGGGTGCTTAATTTTAGTTGATCTGCACAAAAATAGAGATTGGAATGTCTCAAGGCCCCTCCTTGTACTACCGCTGTACACTGATGTTCATCACTAGCAGAAGGTGTATCGGGGAGAATTGGGTCGATTTCCAGTATGAGGCCTACCGTATGAGGCGTTGCAGGGCCCATCTCGCCCTCCCAGCATGGCATACTGTGATACTATCGCAATATTTTCCCATTAAGAAAATGAAGTTTCTTCTATTTATTAGGGTATGTTTCATCAACTAGTGCCACTATAATGTAATCATGCTTTTTCATTATCTGTGCAAACAGGGTTATTCAGCTGCATTTTGGTGGAACTGCACAAATGTATGGATGGAACCGGCATATATGCAGAGTGAGAGGTGCCAAGTAAAAATTACCGACACCAACCATGCTCCATCTAAGCATTGGCATCCACCACCGGTGGGATGGGTGGCGCTCTCTGTGGATGGATCTTTCTCGGCAGCAAATCCTCTAATCAAATACTAGTAGCTTATATTGGCACTTTTCTAGGGAGTACTCTTTTCTGAAAGAAGCACCAATCGATTTTTCTTTATTTGTACACAGTGTCACAACTTTGTTTTTGGTCCAGAGCTATTTTAGGCTGATTGGCGTAGTACTCGGAGACTCGGAGTACTACCCAGTACTTACCCGTATGATTTTCTTAAGCCGTCACACTGATTGTAAGCATGAGCAGATGGAAGATTAGGTTAGTGTGAAGCTTACCTTAAACCCTACCGCCACCGTTGAAACGAGGCGAGCGGCGAGGGAACCGTGGAGAACGGCGAGGAAGCGACGTCGCGCCATCCGGCGTCCTCTTGCGCTGGGAGAACGAATACTCCTGTGGCTCCGGCTGGCACTGCACCCTCACGAACGGCACACCGTACTCGATCGATTTGTTATCTTCTGGATGCTCGACCTTTGACCTGTACGCCCACCACCTACGCATGGCTTTCGCCTCGGGCGAATCTATCTGCTCCATCGCCCAGAGGACATACTCGATGAACTCGAAGGACTGCAGAGTGACTGCCGCCGGGGAGTACATCGCTGCCCTCATCGCTGCCGTCTCGCTCTTTCGCATACATTGCCACATGGCCCTCACCGTCCTCGAAATCTCCCACTTGTTGTCAAACCAAGTAAGGATCTCCTTCAACCTGGCTAACTTCGCCTGGTCGCCGCCGGCGATCTGCCCGATTCGCTGCTGCATCCTCTCCATAGATGTCCTTCTGAGAGGTCTGGTGCTAGCTTTGGAAGATGGGAGGAGAGACGGTGGTCTTGCAATGGAGAAGAGGGAGAGGCGAGACGGTGGTTTTGCAATGGAGAAGATGGAGAGGAGAGGGGGTGGTTTTGCAATGGAGAAGAGGGAGAGGCGAGACAGTGGTTTTGGAATGGAGATGATGGAGAGGAGAGGGGGTGGTTTTGCAATGGAGAAGAGGGAGAGGAGCATGCGGTAGCGATTTAGGATTGGACGAGAGGGCCGGCGCGCTGTGACTGGATCAAAATCAAAATCAATTTACCCTTCAATTAAGAAAGCGACCCCACATTAACTAGTCTCCCTTGTATTCTGGGTCATATTTGACCATGATTTTCATAAATAAAATATATGTTATACATTGCAAAAATAATATAATTTGAAAGTACATTTAGATACGAACCAAACAATACAATTTTTGATGACATGCATTCACATTTTGCTTGTCAAATACAGTACGTGGTCAAACTTTGACACAAAATACGCAAAACAAAAAAATACTTCCAAGACCAGCGCCGCTCCTCTCCTCTTAAACCACCGCCGCTCCTCTCCTGTTCCAATCCAAAACTAGCGCCGCTCCTCTCCTCTTCCATTTCAAAACCACCGCCGCTCCTCTCCTGTTCCAATCCAAAACCAGCGGCGCTCCTCTCCTCTTCCATTTCAAAACCATCGCCGCTCCTGTCCTGTTCCAATCCAAAACCAGCGCCGCTCCTCTCCTCTTCCATTTCAAAACCACCGCCGCTCCTCTCCTATTCTAATCCAAAACCAGCGCCGCTTCTCTCCTCTTCCATTCAAAAACCACCGCCGGTGAGTGAAGGTGATGTGGAGAAGTAGATCGATGGAGGAGTACAACCGATACGTGTGGCTCGCAGGCGGCGACCCTGTGAAGCTAGCTAGGATGTTGGAGATACAGTCTTGGTTTGACAACCCAGAGCAATTAGCAGTGACGGTGACAGCGATGGCCAAATATATGGAAAAGAGCGAAAAGCAGGCGATACACTGGGAGGGAGTCGCGCGGGAGTACATAGAGCTGCTCCTCTGGGCCATGGAGCAAACAGATTCACCGGATCTGATCGTGAGGCTGCGGTGGTGGGAGTATCGATCCAAGATGGAGCATCCACCCGAGATTGAAGGATAGAGCATCTAGATGGTGTTGTTTGTGAGGGTGCCGTGGCAGAGCGAGTAGATGGAGTCTTCGTCGATCGAACCCAACTGCAAGAGGAGAAAAACAGTTGGCGCGATGACGCTTCCCCGCCATCCTCTCCCTCGCCCTTAACCTCGTCCCACGGGGCGGCTGTCTGCCGCTGATGAATAGAAGGGGACTCCCCCCTCCCCCTCCAAATAGTCTGAGGAGGAGCTTAGGGTTGTCAGTATTTGCAGGTGTGAATGGTGTTTTGTGTTTCAGATTTGAGAGTACTTTCAGATATGAATGTCTTTTGAATTTCAGATTTGCAGTATTGAGCATATGAAGTATTTTATGAATTCTAGAGATCTATTTTTAGCACTTTAAAAAATGTAGTTTCATATAAAAGTGCAGACAATGTGATTCTTAGAGAAGAAACTGCATGCTTCAGTTTCAGATAAGAAACTGCAAGTTTTAGAGGCAGAGCATTTATATTAACACGCCCTTTTCAAACAGGGATAACATCATGTTGGAAGTTTTATTCATGGTCGAAAATGGAACTACCAGCCAGTTAACATCATGTTGATCAACATTCATGCATAGCACATCTTCATATGATGCACAATCAAAAAGATATGCTATTTTCAAAATGCCCACACAATGTTGAGTGTGCGAATGACAGAGAAACCGAGGGACGAAGTTTTGGCAAGTGTTGGAGGTGGTGTGCGTAGATGACAATGGGCACCCACATGTCAGAGGCAGAGGAAAAATTTGTTGATATTTTCACTGCATCAGGTGGAATCGAACCCGGGCGGAGCAGCAGTTGGGGAGTGGAACTCGGCCACTGGGCTACTCTAGTACTTTCGCAAGAAATTAGGCACATCTACCACTACTGTAGCACGCCTTCCCCGGCTCCGGTGCGTTCTCGTCCGGGGCCTGGACGTCATCCTCCGCTTCTGTGTGCTCGTCGCGGCACCGCTGTCTGCCGTTGTGGACATGCTCAACAACCGAGAGGAATCTGGAGAGGACTGTACGTGGAGAGGCGGACAATCAGGACCCACCAGGTCTATGGCCGTACGCAAGCAAGTGCCTCATTGAAAACAATACTTCCTCCTAATGCTATACTGACGTTGGGGGCCACGGGTTTGTCAACGTAGTTACTAAAGGAGATAAATTTACAATGAAGCTAGTCATTAGGGAGCTGGCAGGTATCATTTATTATCAGTGGGCCAACAAGTATCAGCTGGGTTGTGGGCTGCCCAGTCTAGGCTTTCTTTTTTAACATGTGCAGTCCACGACATGCCGGTTTGTATTTTTTTGAGGGCCGTCATGTATCGACCGGCCTATGGACCTCCTATCCTAGGTTTATTTTTTCTTAAACATCCACAGCCCAACTTATATATTTTTTTAAAGAAAACGCAGAGGTCTCTTCTATTTTTCTCTATAAGAATAGAAACGCCAGGTCCACTTATGTTTTCCTTCTAACTATATTATATATATTTATATTATTTTAAATGTTATTATATATTATTGTTATTATCATCGTATATTTAATAGATACTTACATATATAAGAAAAAAATATCCCACGTATTATGAACTTATAAAAATAAATGTTTAACAATAAAATCCTTGATTTTTTTTACTTAAGGTCAACGAAAATACAGATGATTGTGGACAAAAGCTTGGTAAGATTTAAGGACCAATGTAAATAAAATAGTTATTATTTAAATATATTTATAACAAAATGCTCAGCCCCTGTTTATTTTTTGATAACATTGCTGCGCCCAACCCAACATTATAATTAGAACCAACCCAGCAAAATCATGTATTTCGAGAAAGTGCAAATGGGTTGTAATTTTTTAGGAAAAAATAAATGGGCCGCATGGACGCTACGTTATTTGTTCACCAAGGCCAACAAATTCATGTATTTCTAGAAAGTGCAAATGGGCTGTAGTTTTTTAGAAAAAAAATAAATGGGCCACATGGACGCTACATTATTTGTTCACCCAGCGTAGCGAATGGACTGTAAATTCTAAAAAAATGGGTTGAATATGTGCGATATTTTTGGAGGCTGAAATGTGGGCCAATAGGTCGAAGCCAACGCAAGGCGTTGTCAACTTAGTCAACAAATGATTCTGACATCGATAGCCGTTGGATTTACATCCCGCATTCATCTTCTATCTCTCGTCTTCTTCCTCCAACGCCGCCGGGACCACCTGCTCCCGCCTCCGGCTGCTAGCAGCTCTGCTTCGCTGTGAAGCGCTACCCCACCGCCAGCCAAGCCATCCCTCCACCCCTCCACGCCTCCTGTTATTCTCCGCCGACTGCAGAACCACACCGCACCAGAACCAGTTAACCCTCGTACACCTCTCCGTCTGCGACTCCACTGTCGCGTCTTCCCATCACCGACTCGTTGCCGTCCAGGGCCTCGCCGTCGTCCACTGCCTTGGTGCGCTTGGCGCGGCGTGGTCAACGTGGTCAACAAATGAGAGTCATCGGAAGAGGACTGTATGTGGAGAGGCTGATAGTGGGGACGCACCAGGTCCATGGGCGCACGCATGCAACCGCCTCCTTATTACGCGAAAATAAAATTATTCCTCCCCCTGAAAGCTGGGACCCACCACGTATATCTTCGCAAGGAAGGAAGTGCCTCCTTATTCCTGCCCCTGACAGCTGGGACCCACCAACAACATCGTTGCACGCAAGGAAGTGACTCCTTATTATGGGCAAAAAACATATGATTCCGCCCCCGACCACTCGGACCCGCCAGCTATATATTCGCACGCAAGGAAGTGCCTCCTTGTCCTCCCTGACAGCTGGGACCCACCCGGTCAAAGCGTATGTAGTGTTGTCTGTGTACATACTGGTCGATCGGTCTGTCTGCCACGATGAACCGTGGCCAAGTAAGGAGCGGTAGCAGTTCAGGCAGTCCCGTCTAAATCCTGTACACATACGACAACTACGCTGCAAAAAAGACGGCCACGTACGTACAAACGGGCGTGATCTCGAACGGCTACAGTGACGGCGTCCTGTTCATCAGCAGCCAACCTGCTGGGTCGGAACGGAGGGAACAGCGTCGTGTTCATCGGGAGGCCACCGACTGGGTTGGAATACTTCCTGTTCATCGGGAGCCAACCGGCTTGAACAGAACAGCCGAAACGAGCTCTGGCGTACTGTAGAACGGAGGAAACGGCCTTCTGTTCGACCGCGTACGGTCGAAACGGGGTCCTGTTCATCAGGAAGGGTCTGGCGTACCGCAAAACGAAGGAAACGGACTTCTGTTCGAGTACCTACGGTCGAAACGGGGTCCTGTTGATCGGGAGGGGTGTGGAGTACCGCAAAACGGAGGAAACGGACTTGTGTTGGAGCGCCTATGGTCGAAATGGTGTCCTGTTCATCGAGAGGGGTGTGGCGTACCGCAAAACGGGACCCCACAGGCTACTGTTCATCCACCATCTAGTGCCTTGCTCCAGCCTCCACGGGCTACTGTTCATCCACTGTCGAATTCCTCCAGCCTCCACCTGCTACTGTTCATCCACCGTCGACTTCCTCCAGCCTCCACCAGATACTGTTCATCCACGGGGTCTTGTTCATCCAGCCTCCACCGGCTACTATTCAACCAGCCATCCACGGGGTCCTGTTCATCCAGCCTCCACCGGATACTGTTCAACCAGCCCTCCACGGGGTCCTGTTCATCCACCCTCCACCAGCTACTGTTCAACCAACCCTCCATGGGGTCCTGTTTATCCACCCCCAACCGGCTCGATCGGGTGGTGTGTGGCGGCCTCCTCTCGATCGGGGTCCTGTTCATCCAGCGGCAACGGCCTCTACTACCATAGGGTCCTTATCATCCAACCCCCACCGGGAATTGTTCATCAAGAGGCAGCAACAGGTTCGATCGGCTTCAGTTAGCAGCAGTAGCGAAGGAATCACTCAGGTTCAGTTAACAGCCAGGGATCGATCACTCGGGTTCAGTAACGTCGCTAGTGCAATATATCACTCAGGTTCAGTAAGCGAACGCCTCGCTCGGGTTCAGTTAGAGCCCATCGCCTCGCACACACGTGCGTACATGTACGAGAGAAACGCGCAAACCTCCGTGCATCGCTCGGCCCCGATCACCCACCGTAACCGGGAACTCCCCAAAATTTTCCTCGCCCTCGCTTCTACCATGACTTTTTCCATCATGGACGGCCCAAAGAATGTCATGCAGGTGCGTCCCGGCCCGCCCAGGATGGAAAGCCCATTTTCTGTCATGATTTTTTGTCATAGAAGTAGAAGCCCACCACATCTATGATGATACGTGCTTTTGTCACAATTATCGTCATAGAAGTGTCATAAGCATGACAGATTTTTTTTTCGTTCGGGCCAAAATGTCACGGATGTGTCTTTTTTTTTGTAGTGTGTAGTCGTACACCTTCACGATCCGCCCGATCAAGTACCGAACGTATGGCACCTCTGCGTTCAGCACACGTTCAACTCGATGACGTCCTCGCCTTATTTATCCAGCAAGATGGGCGAAGTAGTAGATGAGTTCCGGCAGCACGACGGCGTGGTGACGGTGGTGATGCAACTATCTCCGCAGGGCTTCGCCGAGCACTACGAAAATATGACCGAGGACGAACTAGAGGGAGAGGGGTGCCACACACGGCTAGGGAATCGTGGTGTATGTTGCCCCTCTCCCTCCTCTCATATATATAGGTGGAGGGGGGAGGGGAGGCAGCCCCTAGGGCGCCCCAAGTGGCCGGCGGCTGCCCTAGGGCGCCTGCCCTGGCCGAATCCTCCCTTCCATATTTGTGCATGGGGGGGGGGGAAGGAAAGGGGGGCTGGCTGCCTTTGGGGCGCCTCCCCCTTCCTTCCCTCCCTCTTTGGTGCATGGGCAAGGGGTGGAGGGGTGCACCAGCCCCCTTGTGGGCTGGTGTGATTCCCCCCTTTGGCCCATAAGGCCCACCGCTTGCCGGTGGCCTCCCGGAACCCCTTCCGACACCCCGATAAAATACCCAGTACTTCCGAAACCTTTCCGGTGACCAAATACTATCATCCTATATATCAATCTTTACCTCCAGACCATTTCGGAGCTCCTCATCATGTCTGTGATCTCATCCGGGACTTTGAACAACATTCGGTCATCAACTCACATAACTCATACAATACTATATCGTCAACAAACATTAAGCGTGCGGACCCTACGGGTTCGATAATGATGTAGACATGACCGAGACACCTCTCCGGTCAATAACCAATAGCGGAACCTGGACGCCCATATTGGCTCCTACATATTCTACAAAGATCCTTATCGGTTGAACCTTATGACAACATACGTAATTCCCTTTGTTTGTCCGTATGTTACTTGCCCGAGATTCGATCATCGGTATCTTCATACCTAGTTCAATCTTGTTACCGGCAAGTCTCTTTACTCGTTCCGTAATACATCATCTCATAACTAACTCCTTAGTCACTTTGCTTGCAAGTCTTCTCATGATGTGTATTACCGAGAGGGCCCAGAGATACCTCTCCGATACACGGAGTGACAAATCCTAATCTCAATCCATGACAACTCAACAGACACCTTCGGAGATACCTGTATAGCATCTTTATGATCATCCAGTTACATTGTGACGTTTGATAGCTCACAAGGCATTCCTCCGGTATCCGGGAGTTGCATGATCTGATAGTCGAAGGAATGTGTCTTTGACATTAAGAAAGCAATAGCAATAAACTGAACGATAATATGCTAAGCTTACGGATGGGTCTTTTCCATCACATCATTCTCCTAATGATGTGATCCCGTTATCAAATGACAACTCATGTCTATGGTTAGGAAACCTTAACCATCTTTTGATCAACAAGCTAGTCTAGTAGAGGCTCACTAGGGACACGGTATTTGTTTATGTATCCACACATGTATTTAAGTTTCCGGTCAATACAGTTCTAGCATGAATAATAAACCTTTATTATGATTAAGGAAATATAATAATAATCATTTGATTATTGCCTCTAGGGCATATTTTCATCATCGTCTACTCTGCCAAAGAGACTAGAGTGAGTCCCCCCTCCCTCCGAATTACAGCGTGGACATCTCTTCCTCGTTTTTGGTCCGCCGCCGCGTGCCTGATTCCCTAGATCTCAGGAGTCCCAACGCCTCTACTGCCTTCCTTGATCTCTCTCCGGTGTTCCCAGCGCTGCTGACACCTCCCCAGCAAGCCCATCGACCTTGAGCTTCTTCCTTCGTGATGTTGTGCTCCGGTGGCCACCGCAGCCATCCATGGCATCTCGGTCGTCCTCCTCGACCTAGCATGCAAGCCTAGGGTGAACTCCTTCCTTGCTTGCCTCATTTTCCCCAAAGCCTTCTCTCCCCCTAGCTCAATTCTGCGGCTCGCCGCACTAGCCCGTCACCGGCAACCTTCTGTCCAGCCTGCAACACAATCCAAGGCAAACAATGCCACGTCATCTCCCAAAACCACCCAATTCTTAGCAAAACCACTCAAGGTCTAAATTTATCCGTTTTTGGAGATTTCAGGGTCAAAATTGTACCAAATTAGACTTTAGGGGGGATTTGTCCATAGAGGCACATTTGGGGGGGGGGGTGAAAAATGGACTTCTTTCAACAACAAAAAATGGGTCGTGCCCTGTTGGCACAGGTGACCAGCCTCGTGGCCCAGGTACAGCCCTAGGCGGGCCATGTGTAAGGCATGACCCAGTTAGATACATGTTGGGTCAGGCGGGCACATGTGCTAACGGGATGGCATGCGGCCCAGGTAGCCAGGTTTGTTTGCGAGTATATGTGGCCAATGAGCCCACCCAAGCATGACACGGCCCACGGTGACCCATTTATAAATGGGTTTTGCGGCATTGACACGTGGGCCTCACCCCAACGGACGAGCACGACGCGCATGGTAAACAAGCGGGACCGCGTGATTTTTGGCCTTCTAGGTACTCCCTCCGTTCCATCATGTAGTGCGCCCGCGTTTCCCGAGATTCAAATTTGACCGTAAATTTAACCAATGAGACCGACTGCGGCGGGAGCAAAAACTATATCACTGAATTCATATCGAAAACACAAATTCAGTGGTATAATTTTTGCTCCCGCCGCAGTCGGTCTCGGTAGTTAAATTTACAGTCAAACTTGAATCTCGAGAAGCGTGGGCGCACTACATTGTGGAATGGAGGGAGTAGTTTTTGGGGCAATAACTTAGTAAAAGATCCGAAAAAATCATTTTTTTAAAAGGTCGTGTCATGACACATGGCGTCCCACAGGCCAGGCACGGCCATTTAGTCACGTGTTGGATCAGGCCCGTTACATTCGGGCACATGTGCTCGTGGGCTAGCCCGAAAACAACAGCCCGTTTAGTTAGCTATGGTTGCGATCGTGGTGGTATAATGCACACAAACCCCCCTAAAAATGCACACAAGCAATTTGGAAAAGGTTCAAAGTGAACTCATTTTCAACACCTTGTAGGCTTTTCTGAAGTTATTACTGCAATCCGTATGATGCTGCACTTTGCATGATGGAAATATGCCCTAGAGGCAATAATAAAATGGTTATTATTATATTTCCTTACTTGCACATATGCCCGTGCGTTGCAACGGGAGATAAAATAGTATGCATTTAAAGTCAGTGAGAATTATATGTGCAAGCAAAACCATGTGCGCACACGAAAAAGAAACATTTAGCTTCTCGGTTTCGCCGCGTGTGAAGGAATCAATCCGCTATTTTTCCATTCATTGATCGAGGGCATTTAAGAGTTTTGTTACGTCATCGTACGCTAGAGAAGGCCCATGAGTTATTCCATCTACTATTCCTTTCAATCCTTTCAATCGAGGGGATTTTAAGGTATGAAGTTTCTGAATATTCTAGGAACCATGAACAATTTTTTAAATCCTGAACAATTTTTTTACAAATTATGTACACTTTTGAAAAAATGCGAACAAAATATGAAAGGGAACATCTTTTAAAAATCACAAACATTTTCTGAAAACACCAACTTTTTTATAAAAACATGAACATTATTTGAATTTGTGAACATTTTTTTAAAACAGGAACATGTGTTGAAAATTCATAAGATTTTTAGAAAATATGATTCTTTTATACACGAACATTATTTTTAATTATGGAAAATTCACTAAAAAATAATATTTTTCAAATTTGGAGCATTTTTTGAAATGCCATTTTCTTTTTAGAAATCTTGAACAACTTTGAAAAACAATATTTTTTTAAAAAAAGGGCAACTTTTTGCAAGTTCCGAATATTTTTCAAGATAGCAACAAAATTTGAAATTCTGAACATGTTCCAAAATTTGTTTTTTTATACTATACGTTTTTTGAGAATTTTTAATTTATGAAATAAATTCTATAAGAAAAATAAACTTGTAAGGGAAAAAAGAGATAGGGAAAGGAGAATAAAAATTGAAGTAAAACACAGTAAAAAAAGGAAAATGGTCCAGCCCATTATTGGTTGTCTTGTGTGAACCGCCAACTATTTGTTGCCCAGTGCGGAAAATGGAATTTTCCCGGCTGCGTGGGCAGAAAAATAAGTGGGCTGGCTTCGCTTGGCCACAGCACGCGGCCCATGTATGAAAATTCTTTTTCTAGCAGACAAACGCATAAGAATTGAGTACCACGTCGGATAGGAAAAAATTATTTTCGGCGGTGAATGGATGAAAAAATTGGCGAAATGCACCTTGCTTTATTATTAGGTATAGAATCATGATAAAAGTTTATTATTCGCGCTAGAATTGTATTGACCGGAAACTTAAATACATGTGTGGATACATAAACAAATACCGTGTCCCTAGTGAGCCTCTACTTGACTAGCTCGTTGACCAAAGATGGTTAAGGTTTCCTAACAATAGACATGAGTTGTCACTTGATTACGGGATCACATCATTAGGAGAATAATGTGATGGACAAGACCCATCCGTTAGCTTAGCATATGATTGTTCAGTTTATTGCTATTGCTTTCTTAATGTCAAATACATATTCCTTCGACTATGAGATCATGCAACTCCCGGATACCGAAGGAATATCTTGTGTGATATCGAACGTCACAACGTAACTGGGTGATCATAAAGATGCTCTACAGGTATCTCCGAAGGTGTCTGTTGAGTTGGCATGGATCGAGATTAGGATTTGTCACTTCGTGTATTGGAGAGGTATCTCTGGGCCCTCTCGGTAATACACAACACAAGAAGCTTGCAAGAAAAGTGACTCAGGAGTTAGTTACATATGATGTATTACGGAACGAGTAAAGAGACTTGCCGGTAACGAGATTAAACTAGGCATGAAGATACCGACGATCGAATCTCGGGCAAGTAACATACCGACAGACAAAGGGAATTACGTATGTTGTCATAAGATTCGACCGATAAAAATCTTCGTAGAATATGTAGGAGCCAATATGGGCATCCAGGTTACACTATTGGTTATTGACCGGAGAGGTGTCTCGGTCATGTTGACCTGGCCAACAGAAGGGAGAGCCAACTGATTCTGATTCTGAGAGCAATCTCTGGCACGGTGACCTGGCTGGCCACACTTGAAACAGAGTCCATTGTCGGGACGAGGTGCAGGAGCTCGAGGTGCTGGAGCTTGTAGAGGCTGCCTCGGTGGTGGAGGAGGCAGACGTGGTGCAGCATAGGAAGGCATGTGCACTGGTGCTGCTGGACGATACATACTCTGAGGGATCCAGATACGGCGCTTCTGGGAAGACGAGCCCGAAGATGAGCCTGTCTCACGAGTGCGTCGGGTAGCTTCCTTGTGCTTCTTCAATCCAGTCTCGACCATAATAGCCTTATTCACCAAGGTGGCGAAATCAGGATAGTCTTGGACAAGCAGGGCTAACTGGATGTCATGATGCAGTCCTTCACGAAACTTCTCCTGCCTTCGTTCATAAGTGGGAACGTCCTCTTCAGCATAGCGAGACAAGTCCAGAAACTCGCGCTGATATACTTCCACAGACTTGTTGCCTTGTACGAGATTATGGAACTCGACCTTCTTCCGATCTATGACAGCTTGAGGAATATAGCGGGCACGGAAAGCAATCTTGAATTCAGCCCAGGTGACGACGGTACCAGGTGGTAAGGTCTGACGGTGAGTAGCCCACCATTGTGATGCGGGACCCTTCAGAAGGTATGTCGCAAAGGTGACATAGTTGACCTGGGCGACACCAGCAGACTCCATCTCATGGGAGATGTCACGCAGCCAGTCATCTGCATCCAATGGGTTGACGGTGTTGCGGAAGAACGACGGGTTGAGCCGCATAGATTCTGGCAAGGTGATGGAAGGTAGCGGCTGGTCGGCATTGGAATGGGGGAATTGCTGCATAATCCCCGTCATGAATTGGTGGTTGAGTTCGAACTATTGCATCATCGCAGCCATATAGTCAGGTGGTGGCGGTGGTGGTGGATTGTTGTCAGCCATCCTGCTAAATCGACAGGGGTAGTTTAGCAGAAGCCAAAGCGAGTGTTTAGCGACATGCATGATGTAACGCGACGGAATTTAAATAGTACAGCAGATGCTTAATAGTAGTCATTAAGTCATACCGATCCATACAGCGTCGGTTACATTCGGGTAGCATAACGGCGCAAATTCAAAAGCTAGACATGCTAGGCGGCGCGCAGGCACGCGGTAAGGAAGTACACAACGAGACATAGCAAAGGCTACATCAACGTCGGAGAAAACCACTGAAACGGGGTAGCTGCAAGTGCGGACGACGGACGTTCGTCGCAGAAGGATCCTACGCTCCATGTGCACTCTGATGCAGAACCCGGTCTCGAACTGTAAGAAGAGGTCCACGTGCAGGCGTGTGACCTCCCACAGCAGGCCAATCGATCCCTGATGGCATCTCGGTCCTGCTCGGGTAAAGAATATGCTCCGGATGTATCCCTGCATGAACAGCTAGTAACAACTGTGTCATAGCCTCGTAGAGTCGTGCTCGAGTGGCGAACAACTCGACAGCAAGAGCGCGAACCGTGCGATCCAGAGCCTGAGTACAATGAATCAGAACTCGCTGATCGTAGCGACGAGGCTCGTAAGGGGCATAGACAGCTGTGTAGAATCCAGAAGCATCTCCAGCAGGGCCATACGGAATATAACGATACTCTGAGGCATCCAAGTCAGCACTGAACTATCCTCGAAGACGTGCGACAGTAGAGTAGGCGGCATCATGGACTGCCATCTCAATCATCACGCCGATACCGTGAAAATGATGTAGCTCAGTGTCTGAGTCATCCTGCTGATCATAGATGCGAACATCAACATAGTACTGCTCCTGGTTGAACTCACGATAAACCTCGTAGACCATGTACTCGGGGCACCAACGGTATCCCAGCCTGATCAAGAGGGCGATCAGAACAGCTGGAAACCCAGGGACGTCTCGAGCACAGGTGCGAAGCACAAGCTGTGTCGCAGGGCGAGGTGGAAACAGACGGTCCATCTGAAACAGAGAAGATTCAGGATTGTCATTCGACGACGAGAAACATAACAGATCTCGAATGGAAAGTTAAACAAAACAATGGAAAGGAAATGATTATCAGACTAATCAGATCAAAGACAGGGAAATCGCACTGAATCCAGCTCTCCGAGTGGATAGGATTAACGAGATCCTAAGTGTCGGTGTTAGTAAATTTTATTAAACCCGAATAGAAGAGAGATCAGAGTCCCGGAGTAAAGACGAGGAATAAAAGATCCTAATACCACCCAGTTGGCGACGTGGGCCCGTAAGCCACACAGCCAAGTTAGTAAAACAGTTTTTGACCACTAGACTCAACTTCGGCCAAGGAATTGGATAGGGGGATTCCTAGAGGCAGTCGGCTCTGATACCAACCTGTGACGACCCCGGCTTAATCGTGCACTAATCATACACGCAAATGCACATGATCAAGCCTAAGGACTCACTTGAAGATATCACAACACAACTCTAAAACATAAATAAATTCATACAAGCTTAATATTACAAGCCAGGGCCTCGAGGGCTCGAATACATAGATCGATGGCATACAAGTGTCAGCGGAAGCATCAGATATCTGGGTACAGATATATTACAGAACATAGAGATAAGCCTTCACAGAGGCGGGGCAAAATAAAAACTACGATCGAAAAGGCGTGGGCCTCCTGCCCTGGACCCTCGATCCTACTCCTGGTCATCAGACGGCTCCTCGTAGTAGTAGTAGTACTCTCCGGGCTGGTAGTAGTAGTGGTCGTCGACGGGGACATCAGGCTCCGGGGCTCCGTCGTCTGGATGCAACAAATGGATAAAGGGGGAAAAAGGAAAATAAAGCAAACGTGAGTACTCATCCGAAGTACTCAGCAAGCAAGGATCTACACTACATATGCAACATTTTCAAAGGGGGCTGTATATGTGGACTGGGCTACAGAAATGCCAGAATAGAGGGGGAAAGCCTAGTCCTATCGAAGACTAGCATCTTCAGCATCTTCAACGGTCTCGCAGCATTAGAAGAGAGCAGACCAACATAATGTAAAGTATAGCAGTAATGTCATCAACCTCGGCCGGGGATTCTTTCTCGACTCCCAGCGAGAAATCAATCCCAGAGCCGTACTATCCAGTTCTCATCTCATGTCATGTTCTAGTTGTACCGATCGGGATACAACTCCGAGTGTCCGTTACCGTAGGACAGGCTATCGATAGAAGTTTCTTCCCTGCAGGGGTGCACCAACTTACCCACCACGCTCGCTTAACTCCGGCCGGACACACTTTTCTGGGTCATGCCCAGCCTCGGCTAAGCAATACGCCGCAACCCGACCAAATACTTAACAGAGAGGTCAGCACGCCGGACTAACCTATGCCCCCAGGGGTCTTGGGCCATCACCCCGGGAACTCCTGCATGTTACGTGCACCGCCGGTGAGCAGACCTAGCAACCCCTTATACAAGCGCGGTTGCGTTCCCAGTCCAACCCAGCGTGTGCCGCATCAGTTGCTGACGTCCATTAAGCTTTGGCTGAAGTATACGACGCAGAACGCCCATACTATGCCCATGTGATGGTTAGTGTTATCAGGCCAGAGGCCCCTCGGATGAAATATCCAAACCATAGTGGATTAGGAGCGCGCGGAAACGAGCAGAGACTCACGGTCGATGTGACCCCGTCGCCCCATCTCGAGGACTTGCGGCAAGGGCTAAGAATGCCCGGCCACGCCTCGTAGTTATCTCGCGGGCACCTCTCAGGTCAACCCGACTCCACATCACTTCGCATTCATGCCCGCGTGGGTACCCCTCAGGGCCGACCCGTCTTTAGTATCAAAGTTCAGTAATCAGTCATAGTATCCAAAGTCTCCGTGTGTCTGACACCAAGGGGGAACCCTGAGGAATCACCCTCGAAGGAGTCCTACCTGATGTTCTCGTCAAGGTGAACGAAGGAGGTATCACCCTCGAGGTTCACACTTGAACAGTTGCACGACGATGTCGTTATCGGGGGTGGTGTAGGAGGAATCACCCTCGCTTACCACAACCGATTAACTAACCTACAAGGTTGTCATCATAAGTGCTAACGAGGTATCACCCTCGGCACTCGATAGTAACCCAGTAGTGTCGAGCATCTTAGGGGAAGTGACGTGCGGTGCCAGGTTCTAATCTTCAATCCCGTTGCTCGGGTCTTCTGAGAGTCCAGCGGGGCAGTCGGGACAAGTGGGTCTCTGATCAGGCTCTACCCATCCTATCTAAACAGTTTAGGATAACAGGCAGGTATCAACAGTAGGCTACAATTAAACAGGCTATGCAACAGTTATAGGATGGTAACAGCAGCAGTAACATCTAATGCAAGCATAAGAGAGAAGAGAATAGGTGATATCGGAATGCTCAAAATGGGGGTGCTTGCCTGTCTGCTCGACGGCAAGGGCAGGGTCATCGGGGACGTAGTCGTACTCCGGTGCGGCGTCTGCCTCAGGAGCTATGACAACGTCGGGGTCTACCGAAAGAGGAGAGGGGGAGGAAACAAGTAAATATAATGCAATCAGATGCAACACAGTGCGTGCGATGCTATGATGCAGTGCAGGTTGCCTAAGTATGCTTCTAAGTCATTTTAGTTATTTTTAGAATTAACCGTTGATTATTAATCGGTGTGTGCACTATTCATCGGCCGGAATCGGGCTCAGAGTTACGAGTTCTTCTACGTAGGGGGTTCCGACAAGGAAACAGACGGCATGATCAGACTCGTCTCGTCGTTCTGAGCAACTTTCATGTTTTAACTTTTTCGATCTGAGTTACAATTTAAAAGTTATTAATTTTTAAAGCTTAAATGATTTTCTAGAATTATTTTTATTTACAGAATTGCCTAAATTGATTATGACATCAGCATGACATCACACTGACGTCAGCAGTCAACTGTGATCATTGACTGGTCAATTCTGACGTCTGGGACCCACCTGTCATAGACAGTGGGCTAACTAACTAATTAACAGAGTTAACTAACTAGGTGGGGCCCTATGTCAGTGACTAATCTAATTTCTAGATTAACTTAATTAATCAGAAACAGTAATTAAGCGCGTGGGTCCCACATGTCAGTGAGAGGGGGTGAACAGTGCCGCGTTGACCCTGGTCAACGAGGTCAAAGTGGGGTTCGGGGCCCACTGGCAGTGTCCCAGGGTGGACCCCATGCCTTGCCACGCTGGCGGGGCCGCCGGAATCGCTCCGGCGAGCTCTCCGCGGAGGCGCGCTCACCGAAGAGCATCGGAAAATCGCTGTGGTGCGCCGTTTCGCATGTTTTCAGGTGCGTTCGAATGCGGAGACTGAGCCGCATCCAACTGGGCTAGTGTGGCGACTCGAGGATGGCCGAAGATGCGCCGGCGTTGAGCCGTTGCGGCGAGGAGCTTCGGGTGATATCGAGCGCGTGGCTATGGTGAGTTATAGCGTGTGTTTTCGGTCGATTACGAACCAGCGCGAGGTGCAGCGTCGAACCGAGCTAAAGCGCGGCCCCGGAGATGGTCGGAAGTGGCCGGATGGCGAGGTACCGCGGCGGTCGGAGCGCGGCTAGGCATCGAGCTCGCTATCGAGGAGCTCGACGGCTCGGGAGAGAAGAGGAGGGGAGAGGAGGCTCACCGAGCGGTTACGGAAAAGCCTCGACGGATTAGTAGCCGCAGAGGAGCTCGAATTCGTCGGCGGGCATCGAAGTCGGAGAAGAAAAGGGGCGGCAGCGTCCGGCAGCTTCAGGGCCTCTTAGCCCCAGCTGAGGCCACCGGTCGATGAAGAAGGCGAGGGCGAAGCTCTACGGCATCATGGTAGTCCGAGGCGATCGCGGTGGCCGCGGCATCAACGGAAACGCGGCGACGACGGCACTCGGCGTTGGATCTGAGAGGAGAAGGGAGGGGTGGAGCGACCGAGAGGAGAAGGGGAGAATGACAGAGAGAGCCAGGGGGAGTGGAGGAGCTCGAGCTTATCCTTCCCCGTCCCTGTATCGTCGGTGGCGGCGACGTGTCGGCGCTGCGCCGGTGCGCGCTGGCTCGGCCAGCGGGAGGGCGACAGCGCGAGGGAGAGAGGTGAGGTGGGCCTGCTGGGCCGGAGTTCGGGGCACTATGCACTAAGGCCCAGTGCACAGTGCCTCGTTTTTATTTCTCTGTTTCTGTTTCTCTTTTTCTTTTATTCCTTTCTGTTTTGATTTAATTAGGGCACCTTTGCACTTTTGTAAAATGTAGGACTTGGCCCAAATAATGCAATGCAATATTACCCTTCACCAAAAACTGGTTTGGACAGATTTGGATTCCATTTTAAATTGAAATGATTTTAAATGGATTTATTAATTCTGTTTTGGTGCTGTTTCAATTAGTTTAAGTCACTTAATTAATCCAAGTATGACTGGTGATATTTTTATGTGTGCTCTTGGAATATTTGCTAATTAGTGAACATTTTTCCAAGGGTGTTTGAGCAAACTTATTCTGCACTTTGGAATTTTGAGTTAATTTTCAGAATTGAATTTGAATTGGATCCTTAACCCATGTGACTTGGCACTGCAAATGGTCATGACTTGGCAAGATTAACAGAGTGTCACAGAGCTCATGACAAGGGGGTGTTACATGGAGAGAAGCACACCATCCCACAAGGGGCTGGCGCACCCTCCTATGGCAGCCGGCCTATGGGAGAAAGGAAGGAGGAGGATTCGGCCTCCCACTTCCTTCCCTCTCCCCCCTTTCCTTTCCCTCCGGCACAAATATGGAAGGGGGGCACGGCTTGGGGCAGGAGCCCAAGTGGGATTCGGCCCCACTTGGGGCGCCTCCTGGCTGCCTCCCCTCTCCCCCCACCTATATATATGTGGGAGGGGGCGCCACACATAACCACGACAATCTCTTAGCCGTGTGCGGCGCCCCTCTCCACAGTTTCGTCCCTCGGTCATATTTTTGGAGTGCTTAGGCGAACCCCTGCGGAGATAGTGATACATCTCCTACGTATCTATAATTTTTGCTTGTTCCATGCTCTTATATTATCATTCTTGGATGTTTTACAATAATTTTATAGCAACTTTATATCATTTTTTGGGACTAACCTGTTGACATAGTGCAAAGTGCCAGTTCCTGTTTTTTTCCTTGTTTTTTAATTCACAGAAAATCAATACCAAACGGAGTCCAAACGCAGCGAAACTTTTTGGAGATTTTTTATGGACCAGAAGGAACAACTTGGGCCGAAGAAGTACCAGAGGGGTGCCCCGAGGGGGGCACAACCCACCTGGGTGTGCCTGGGGGCGCAGGCGTGCCCTGGTGGGTTGTGCCCACCTCGGTAGCCTTCCGCTCCGCCTCTTTGCTCTATAAATAGCCCAATATTCCAAAAACCCTAGGGGAGTTGACGAAACACAATTCCAGCCGCCGCAAGTTCCAGAACCACCAGATCCAATCTAGACACCATCACGGAGGGGTTCATCATCCTCATTGGTGCCTCTCCGATGATGCGTGAGTAGCTCATTGTAGACCTTCGGGTCCGTAGTTAGTAGCTAGATGGCTTCCTCTCTCTCTTTTGATTCTCAATACAATGGTCTCTTGGAGATCTATTTGATGTAACTCTTTTTGCGGTGTGTTCGTTGGGATCCGATGAACTTTGAGTTTATGATCAGATCTATATTTTTATCCATGAAAGTTTTTTGAGTTTCTTTGATGTCTTATATGCATGATTACTTATAGCCTCGTATTTCTTCTTCGAATCTTTGGTTTAGTTAGGCCGACTAGATCGATTTTTCTTGCCATGGGAAGAGGTGCTTTGTCATGGGTTCGATCTTACGGTGCTCAATCCCAGTGACAGAAGGGGACATGACACGTATGTATCGTTGCTATTAAAGATAACAAGATGGGGTCTATTCCTACATGAATAGATCTTGTCTACATTATGTCATCATTCTTATTGCATTACTCCATTTCTCCATGAACTTAATAAACTAGATGCATGTTGGGTAGCGGTCGATGTGTGGAGTAATAGTAGTAGATGCTGGCAGGAGTCGGTCTACTAATCTTGGACATGATGCCTATATAATGATCATTGCCTGGATATCATCATGATTATTTGAAGTTCTATCAATTGCCCAACAGTAATTTGTTTACCCACCGTATGCTATTTTTCTCGAGAGAAGCCACTAGTGAAATCTACGGCCCCCGGGTCTATTCTTCATCATGTTTGCTTTCCGATCTATTATTTGCTACTTTTATTTTCAGATCTATTATTCCAAAAACCCAAAAATACCTTGCTGCACTTTTTTGTTACTTCTTTTATTTCGCGTTTATTCGAGATCTATTTATCTAATCTATCATAGTTTTTCTCCCGTCCACGTGACAATTTCTGGCACCGTTACCCAGAAGGGATTGACGACCCCTTTAACACGTCGGGTTGCAAGTATTTGTTCTTTGTGTGTAGGTACCGTTTACATAGTGTTGCTTGGTTCTCCTACTGGTTCGATAACCTTGGTCTCATCACTGAGGAAAATACCTACCGTAGCCGGAACTCATCCACTACTTTGCCATCTTGCTAGATCAAGAAGGCGAGGACGTCAATGAGCTGAACATGTGTTGAACGCGGAGGTGCCGTACGTTCGATACTCGATCGGTTGGATCGCGAAGAAGTTCGACTACATAAACCGTGTTAATAAACGCTTCCGCTTACGGTCTACGAGGGTACGTAGACACACTCTCCCCTCTCGTTGTTATGCATCTCCATGGATAGATCTTGCGTGTGCGTAGAATTTTTTTTGTTTTCCATGCAACGTGCCCCAACAGTGGCATCCGAGCCAGGTCTATGCATAGATGATATGCACGAGTAGAACACAAAGAGTTATGGGCGGTGATAGACATAATGCTTACCACCAACGTCTTATTTTGATTCGGCGGTATTGTGGGATGAAGCGGCCCGGACCAACCTTACATGTCCACGCACATGAGACCGGTTCCACTGACTGACATGCAACTTGTTTTGCATAAAGGTGGCTGGCGGGTGTCTGTTTCTCCTACTTTAGTTGAATAGAATTTGACTACGGCAGGTCCTTGAAGAAGGTTAAAACAGCAAACTTGATAAATCACCGTTGTGGTTTTTTGCGTAGTTAAGAACGGTTCTTGCTAGAAGCCCGTAGCAGCCACGTAAAACTTGCAACAACAAAGTAGAGGATGTCTAGTTTTTGCAGGGCATGTTGTGATATGATATGGTCAAGATATGATGTGATATATGTTGATGTATGAGATGATCATGTTTTGTAATATCGACAACCGGCAGGAGCCTTAGGGTTGTCTCTTAATTATTGTATGAAATGCAAGCGCCATGTAATTGCTTTACTTTTATCGCTATGCGTTAGCAATAGTTGACGAGACGACCCCGACGCAACGATGGAGATCAAGGTGTCGAGCCGGTGACGATGGAGATCATGACGATGCTTTGGAGATGGAGATCAAAAGCACAAGATGATGATGGCCATATCATGTCACATATTTTGATTGCATGTGATGTTTATCCTTTATGCATCTTATTTTGCTTAGAACGACGGTAGCATTATAAGATGATCCCTTCACTAAATTTCAAGATAAAAGTGTTCTCCCCGAGTATGCACCGTTGCCAAACTTCGTTGTTTCGAAGCACCTCGTGATGATCGGGTGTGATAGACTCTACGTTCGCATACAACGGGTGTAAGACAGTTTTACACGTGCAGAATACTTGGGTTAAACTTGACGAGCCTAGCATGTACAGACATGGTCTCGGAACACTGGAGACCGAAAGGTCGAACATGAGTCATATAGTAGATATGATCAACATAGAGATGTTCACCATTGATGACCACCCCATCTCCCGTGATGATCGGACATGGGTTAGTTGATTTGGATCATGTAAAACTTAGATAACTTGAGGGATGTTTATTTAAGTGGGAGTTCATTAGTAATTTGATTAATTGAACTTAATTTATCATGAACTTAGTCTTAATAGTTTTGCATATCTATGTTGCAGATCAATGGCCCGTGCTACCGTTCCCCTGAATTTTAATGCGTTCCTAGAGAAAGCTAAGTTGAAAGATCATGGTAGCAACTACACGGACTGGGTCCGTAACTTGAGGATTATCCTCATTATTGCACAGAAGAATTATGTGCTTGATGCACCTCTAGGTGACAGACCTGCTGCAGGAGCTCCTGCAGATGTTATGAACGTCTGGCAGGCTCGATCTGATGACTACTCGATAGTTCAGTGTGCCATGCTTTACGTCTTAGAACCGAGACTTCAAAGACGTTTTGAACGTCATGGAGCATATGAGATGTTCCAAGAGCTGAAGTTGATATTTCAAGCTAATGCCCGGGTTGAGAGATATGAAGTCTCCAACAAGTTCTATAGCTGCAAGATGGAGGAGAATAGTTCTGTCAGTGAACACATACTCAAAATGTCTGGGTATCATAACCACTTGACTCAGCTGGGAGTTGAACTTCCAGTTGATAGTGTTATTGACAGAGTTCTTCAATCACTGCCACCAAGCTACAAAGGTTTCATGATGAACTATAATATGCAAGGGATGACGAAAACGATTCCCGAGCTCTTCGCAATGCTTAAGGCCGCGGAGGTAGAAATCAAGAAGGTGCATCAAGTGTTGATGGTTAACAAGACCACTAGTTTCAAGAAAAAGGGCAAGGGAAAGAAAGGGAACTTCAAGAAGAATGGCAAACAAGTTGCCACTCCCGGGAAGAAGCCCAAAGCTGGACCCAAGCCTGAAACTGAGTGCTTCTACTGCAAAGGGAATGGTCACTGGAAGCGGAACTGCCCCAAATACTTGGCGGATAAGAAGGATGGCAAAGTGAACAAAGGTATATTTGATATACATGTTATTGATGTGTACCTTACTAATGCTTGTAGTAGCGCCTGGGTATTTGATACTGGTTCGGTTGCTCATATTTGTAACTCGAAATAGGAGCTGCAGAATAAACGAAGATTGGCTAAGGACGAGGTGACGATGCGCGTCGGGAATGGTTCCAAGGTCGATGTGATCGCCGTCGGCACGCTACCTCCACATCTACCTTCAGGATTAGTTTTAGACCTCAATAATTGTTATTTGGTGCCAGCGTTGAGCATGAACATTATATCTGGATCTTTCTTATTGCGAGACAGTTATTCATTTAAATCGGAGAATAATGGTTGTTCTATTTATATGAATAATATCTTTTATGGTCATGCACCCTTGATGAATGGTCTATTCTTGTTGAATCTCGATTGTAGTGATACACATATTCATAATATTGATGCCAAAAGATGCAAAGTTGATAATGATAGTGCAACATACTTGTGGCACTGCCGTTTAGGTCATATTGGTGTAAAGCGCATGAAGAAACTCCATGCGGATGGACTTTTGGAATCACTTGATTATGAATCATTTGATACTTGCGAACCATGCCTCATGGGCAAGATGACTAAACTCCGTTCTCCAGAACAATGGAGCGAGCTAATGACTTATTGGAAATAATACATACCATTGTATGCGGTCCGATGAGTGTTGAGGTACGCGGCGGGTATCGTTATTTTCTAACCTTCACAGATGATTTGAGTAGGTATGGGTATATCTACTTGATGAAACACAAGTCTAAAACATTTGAAAAGTTCAAAGAATTTCAGAGTGAAGTGGAGAATCATCGTAACAAGAAAATAAAGTTTCTACGATCTGATCGCGGAGGCTAATATTTGAGTTACGAGTTTGGCCTTCATTTAAAACAATGTGGAATTGTTTCACAACTCACGCCACCTGGAACACCACAGCGTAATGGTGTGTCCGAACGTCGTAACCGTACTTTATTAGATATGGTGCGCTCTATGATGTCTCTTACCGATTTACCACTATCGTTTTGGGGTTATGCATTAGAGACAGCTGCATTCACGTTAAATAGGGCACCATCTAAATCCGTTGAGACGACACCGTATGAACTGTGGTTTGGCAATAAACCTAAGCTGTCGTTTCTTAAAGTTTGGGGATGCGACGCTTATGTCAAAGGCTTCAGCCTGATAAGCTCGAACCCAAATCGGAGAAGTGTGTCTTCATAGGATACCCTAAGGAAACTATTGGGTACAACTTCTACCACAGATCCTAAGGCAAGATCTTTTGTTGCCAAGAATGGGTCCTTTCTAGAGAAGGAGTTTCTCTCGAAAGAAGTGAGTGGGAGGAAAGTAGAACTTGATGAGGTAATTGTACCTTCTCTCGAATTGGAAAGTAGCATATCAGAGAAAACCGTTCCCGTGATGCCTACAACAACTAGAGAGGAAGCTAATGATGATGATCATGAAACTTCAGATCAAGTTACTACTGAGCCTCATAGGTCGACCAGAACACGTACCACACCAGAGTGGTATGGTAATTCTGTACTGGAAGTCATGTTATTAGACAACGGCGAACCTACGAACTATGAAGAAGCTATGATGAGCCCAGATTCCAATAAATGGCTTACGGCCATGAAATCTGAGATAGGATCCATGTATGAGAACAAAGTGTGGACTTTGGTGGACTTGCCCGATGATCGGCAGGCCATTGAGAATAAATGGATCTTCAAGAGGAAGACAGACGCTGATGGTAATATCACTATCTACAAAGCTCGACTTGTCGCGAAAGGTTTTCGACAACCTCAAGGGGTTGACTACGATGAGACTTTCTCACCCGTAGCGATGCTTAAGTCTGTCCGAATCATGTTACCAATTGCCGCATTTTATGATTATGAAATCTGGCAAATGGACGTCAAAACTGCATTCCTTAATGGATTTCTTAAAGAAGAGTTGTATATGATGCAACCAGAAGGTTTTGTCGATCCTAAAGTTGCTAACAAAGTATGCAAGCTCTAGCGATCCATCTATGGACTGGTGCAAGCATCTCGGAGTTGGAATATACGCTTTGATGAGGTGATCAAATTATATGGTTTTATACAGACTTACGGTGAAGCCTGTATTTACAAGAAAGTGAGTGGGAGCTCTGTAGCATTTCTGATATTATATGTGGATGACATATTGTTGATTTGAAATGATATAGAATTTCTGGATAGCATAAAGGATACTTGAATGAGAATTTTTCAATGAAAGATCTCGGTGAAGCTACCTACATATTGGGCATCAAGATCTATAGGGATAGATCGAGATGCTTAATAGGACTTTCACAAAGCACATACCTTGACAAAGTTTTGAAGAAGTTCAAAATGGATCAGTCAAAGAAAGGGTTCTTGCCTGCATTGCAAGGTGTGAAGTTGAGTAAGACTCAAAGCCCGACCACAGCAGAAGATAGAGAAAGAATGAAAGTCATTCCCTATGCCTCAGCCATAGGTTCTATAAAGTATGCCATGCTGTGTACCAGACCTGTTGTGTGCCTTGCCATGAGATTGGCAAGGGGATACAATGGTGATCCAGGAGTGGATCACTGGACAACGGTCAAAATTATCCTTAGTTACCTAAGAGGACTAAGGAAATGTTTCTCGGTTATGGAGGTGATAAAGAGTTCATCGTAAAGGGTTACGTTGATGCAAGCTTTGGCACCGATTCGGATGACTCTGAGTCTCATTCTGGATACGTATTGAAAGTGGGAGCAATTAGCTAGAGTAGCTCTATGCAGAGCATTGTAGACATAGAAATTTGCAAAATACATACGGATCTGAATGTGGCAGACCCGTTGACTAAACCTCTCTCACAAGCAAAACATGATCACACCTTAGTACTCTTTGGGTGTTAATCACATGGCGATGCGAACTAGATTATTGACTCTAGTAAACTCTTTGGGTGTTAGTCACATGGCGATGTGAACTATGGGTGTTAATCACAAGGTGATGTGAACTAGATTATTGACTCTAGTGCAAGTGGGAGACTGATGGAAATATGCCCTAGAGGCAATAATAAAATGGTTATTATTATATTTCCTTAATCATGATAAAGGTTTATTATTCATGCTAGAATTGTATTGACCGGAAACTTAAATACATGTGTGGATACATAAACAAATACCATGTCCCTAGTGAGCCTCTACTTTGACTAGCCCGTTGATCAAAGATGGTTAAGGTTTTCTAACCATAGACATGAGTTGTCACTTGATAACGGGATCACATCATTAGGAGAATAATGTGATGGGCAAGACCCATCCGTTAGCTTAGCATATGATCGTTCAGTTTATTGCTATTGCTTTCTTAATGTCAAATACATATTCCTTCGACTATGAGATCATGCAACTCCCGGATACCAGAGGAATACCTTGTGTGCTATCAAACATCACAACGTAACTGGGTGATCATAAAGATGCTCTACAGGTATCTCCGAAGGTGTCTGTTGAGTTGGCATGGATCGAGATTAGGATTTGTCACTCCGTGTATCGGAGAGGTATCTCTGGGCCCTCTCGGTAATACACATCACAAGAAGCTTGCAAGCAAAGTGACTAAGGAGTTAGTTACGAGATGATGTATTACGGAATGAGTAAAGAGACTTGCCGGTAACGAGATTGAACTAGGTATGAAGATACCGACGATCGAATCTCGGGCAAGTAACATACCAACAGACAAAGGGAATTACGTATGTTGTCATAAGGTTCGACCGATAAAGATCTTCGTAGAATATGTAAGAGCCAATATGGGCATCCAGGTTCCGCTATTGGTTATTGACCGGAGAGGTGTCTCGGTCATGTCTACATCATTATCGAACCCGTAGGGTCCGCACGCTTAACGTTCGTGGACGATATAGTGTTATATGATTTGGTGACCGAATGTTGTTCGAAGTCCCGGATGAGATCATGGACATGACGAGGAGCTCCGAAATGGTCCGGAGGTAAAGATCGATATATAGGACGATGATATTTGGACACCGGAAGAGTTTCGGGAGGTACCGGGTAGTCATCGGATCACCGGAAGGGGTTCCGGGAAGCCCCGGGAGGATGATGGGCCTATTGGGCCAATAGAGGGGAGCACACCAGCCCACAAGGGGCTGGCGCACCCTCTTATGGCAGCCGGCCTATGGGAGAAAGGAAGGAAGGAGGATTCGGCCTCCCCCTTCCTTCCCTCTCCCCCTTTCCTTTCCTTGCGGTACAAATATGGAGGGGGGGGGGTTTGGGGCAGGAGCCCAAGTGGGATTCGGCCCCACTTGGGGCGCCTCCTGGCTGCCTCCCCTCTCCCCCACCTATATATATGTGGGAGGGGGTGCCACACATAACCACGACAATCTCTTAGCCGTGTGCGGCGCCCCTCTCCACAGTTTCGTCCCTCGGTCATATTTTTCGGAGTGTTTAGGCAAAGCCCTAGGAGATAGCATCACCACCACCGTCACCACGCCGTCGTGCTGCCAGAACTCATCCACTACTTCACCATCTTGCTGGATCAAGAAGGCGAGGACGTCACCGAGCTGAACGTGTGCTGAACGCGGAGATGCCGTACGTTCGGTACTCGATCGGTTGGATCGCGAAGAAGTTCGACTACATCACCGGCGTTAATAAACACTTCCGCTTACGGTCTACAAGGGTACGTAGACACACTCTCCCCTCTCGTTGCTCTGCATCTCCATGGATAGATCTTACGTGTGCGTAGAATTTTTTTTGTTTTCCATGCAACGTTCCCCAACATTGCAATCTTCACACTGGAAGAAGCAAACTACATAAGTAAAATATAAAGCCTATAAACTTTTATCTTACAATTTTTGGATCTCGAATTCTGACTTATTTGCACTGTTCGTTAAATTTGTCCTAACATGATTGATAGTTTTTTACAACATGATATCTTCAATACATTGGAATCTTTAAATTCATTGTGCTCCCTGATCTTGAAGCCCTCTCACTCAGTTGAGGTGTTCAATTTTAGATTTGGTTTGCGATTTTACTGGGTCAATAATTTCTCAAGCAACTCTTTCATTTGAACGAGGTGTTCAATTTTGGATTTGGTTCATAATTTTGATTGGATCAACGATTTCTCAAATAAGTCGGTAAATTCAAAAAAATCTGATTTTTTTGTAATATGCATAGTCAACCAGTATACTCGTGTATGAAGCTTCACGAAGAAATCACATCCGTGGTAATCTTGCAAAAATGACAAAATCGAAGCTATATTAAAAAACACTGTTTGATGAATAGCATGGTCCCAATTGCATTTTCTTCACTAAGAATGCCGCGGGTGTCAATACATCACGAAACTTCACATGTGAGTAGAACGATCGACTAAATTTCATACCACGACATTTCAGGATTTTTAAAAAAATTCCAGTATTTTTTTTGAATTTACTATTCATGTGGGTGCACGTGGAACCATGTTCACCTTCGTATTCGGTGACAAACCAGCCTATAAAAATCCACTAGTCCCGTGCACCCTCTCACCACCCGGGCAAAAAAGAAGCGCCAACATGCGGCACACTATGACCAATATTTTCCCACATATATATGTGTTGGTTGATTAGCATATAAGACAAAATCACATCACGGAAAAGGTTCATCAAAACATTGCATCTCCGCTTAATGCTTAATATTAAAAGCACGAGTTAAGGTGGATCCGAACAATATCAGCACATCTAATGCTCCTAATTTGTCCAATGAGGTATCAACCTCCGAACTCTCTGGAGCAGAGCTCAGACAACTTGAAGATGGGGGAGGGGGGAGGAGGATGAGGGTGACCCCATGGTGATGGCGGAGATCGCCATGGAGGAGGCGGAGGAGGAGCAACAGGCACCCACGCCGGTGTAGGAGCCACCGGTGTCCGGATTCACCCTGCTACAAATGGAGCAACACTAAACCGAGTGTTGACAGAGGCGGATGAGGAGCACCAGTTGGCAGAGGATCAACTGGAGGTGGAGCGCGCTTTTGACATTGTCTTCGCGACCATGGTTGCGATGGACACAGGCATCGTTGACGAGCAGCGGATGGTGCTTAACGCTGTGCATAACGTCCACACCATCTGTCGCATGCGCTGGCAACTCCGCGTCAGGAGGAGCGCAACCGCCTTTCCGACGAGCTGGAGGCGGAGGTCGATGATCGCCGAACCAGCACGGCGACGATGCCAACGTCTGTAGTTGCGCCTCGTTTGCGTGGCCCACAATGACCGGTGCTGGGATCGTCGACCTCACCTCCACCAGCGACGATGACGACCAAGTGGACTCCAACGAGGAGTAGATTTTTAGGTTGTTCTAAATGTTTATTTAGGGCAATTTTCTATGTAATATTTTTGAAAAAACAATGCAAATTTTTTGTGCCCTCAGACATTTTGTGTCTCTGGTTGGATGGCCTCTGACTCAGTCTGCGGACATGTCCGGATGTGTTCGCAGATCCGGGTTGGAGTTCCCTTGTAGGAAGATTTTGTTGGGAAGCGGCTGGAGATGCGGAAATGCCAAATGGAGGCTGAGCTCTATGAACTCCTTAATTTTGAAATATCCAAATTTATACTTTTATGTTTTATTTTTATTTTGAAAAATACACATATACCCACAGACATAGCATACATGTGTCCAATTTTCATGATGAAATATGTTAAAACGAGGGCAATACACAGAAAACAAATGTGTGGCTTTTCAGCCCATGATTTTATTCTTTTACTGCAGCTCATCATAATTAAAGGTATTTCATTATGAGATTTTACACACATATAGATTACATCCTTGTATACGTGTATAGATATTTTTTAGAATTTTATGAAGCTGACAAGTTTAATTTTTAATTTTTAAATAATTAAATTCTTCATGGAGCTCGGCCTCCAAAACGCTCGTGGAGAAGCTCTTAACCCTCGGGCTGGTTGACCCCGCATGACCAAACTGTCTATTTTGATGGAGAGGCGAGCGCCGCCCCTCGAGGGCCTCTCCCGCCACCATAAGCAGGTCCACGCCCACCTCCTCCGCCGCGGCCACCCCTTCCCGCCGGCGGAGTACGCCGAACCTGACCGCGCCTACCTCTCCGTTCTGCGCGCCGCCACCGCGACGCCAGTCCTCGCGCTCGCCGCTTGCGCGTGCCTCCGCCGCGCCGGCCTGCCAGCGCCGGGGCGCCACGCGCTCCCTGCCCTGCTCCGCGCCGCCGCCCGCGCACGCTGCGCCGACTCTGTGGGGCAGGCGCATGCTCTCGCCGTACGGGTCGGGGCCGAGGATGATGGGTTCATCGGGACCGCGCTGGTTGGCGCCTATGCGGCGTGCCGGCGCGTGGCCGACGCCCGCAGGATGTTCGAAGTAATGCCGGATCAGGATCTCGTCGCCTGGGGCGTCATGCTTGACAGGTACTAATGCGCATGCCCTAGTTTCTGTGCTTATTATTCGGTCGGAGTTTTGATCATTTGGATCAATCCGACTTTGCTGCGATCTGGTTGCTTTGGTAATAGTTTGTCTAGCATTGTACGGTTGTACCTCATGTCATTTTTCTGCGTTTTCTTGCAAAAATCTTTGCTGAGGAAAATGGCACAAGTCGAGTTGGTACACCATGAACTTGAGTCAATATATGCACGTTATTAACAACACGCAGGTCTGCTTCTTTGTTGGAGCAAGGTCCAACTAAATGTTCTAAGGTTGAAACTATAATTAACTAGATCAACACTTGATAAGTTTCCCCCTAGATCTCTAGCAGTATAACTTGATAAGTTTCAAAGGAATGCAATTGGGCGACCTTTAAAAAGGTAGAACTTTCTCTGTCGATTTTTTGTATGGTCTTCTTGAAAGTTGGAAATTGATGCATACAATATTTAGGTTTCTTCAACTTATCTGTGTGCCGAGACTTTAGGGTCTTGTGACAACGTCTTTATTTAAAGTGCCTCCGGAAAATAATATCCTTTTTTATTTGTTCATTCGCTTCTAGTCTCCAGTTTGTATGCTTCTTAACTTTTCAGCAATTGTATTTTCCACTGTAAACCATGCCTCTCTAACATCAACCGGCAGTTATTGTCAGACTCAAGACTACAGAGAAGCATTGCTTCTACTCAATAAGCTGAAGAGATCAAGAATTATGCCTGACCAAGTCATCCTTACTACCGTTCTATCAGCTTGTGGTCATACACGACATTTAAGATCCGGAAAAGTCATCCACTCATACATACTGGTCTCAGACATTTTTATCGACGCCCGCCTCAGTAGTGCCCTCTTAAACATGTATGCTACTTGTGCGGATATGGAGATGGCCAAGAAGCTATACAGTGGGATGCAAAGGAAGGACTTGATATCATCAACTGTCATGGTCTGTGGATATGCTAAGAATGGAAAAATCGACATTGCTCGCTCCATATTCAACTGTATGATGGAGAAGGATGTGGTATCTTGGAGTGCTATGATATCAGGATATGCTGAAAATAACCAACCAAGTGAAGCGTTGATTTTGTTCAAAGATATGCAAGAGTGTGGTGTATGTCCTGATGAAATTACCCTACTGAGCGTCATATCTGCATGTGCTAATATCTGTTCCCTTGACAAAGCCAGATGGATCCATTCGTTGGTTGTGAATAATGGGTTTTGTAAGATATTATCCATTTGCAATGCTCTTATTAATATGTTCTCAAAATGTGGAAGTTTGACTCTTGCCTTGAACGTGTTCAATGCAATGCCTCAAAAGAATGTTATCACCTGGACAAGTATGATTTCTGCCTTTGCTATGCATGGTGATGGCAAATCTGCCTTGGCCCTTTTTGACAAGATGAGGAGTGAAGGGGTTGAACCCAATGGTGTGACATTTCTTGGTCTGTTGATTGCCTGTTGTCATGCTGGTTTAGTTGATGAAGGCCGTTCCTTGTTTAAATGTATGGTCCAGGAATACAGGATTGAACCCAAGCATGAGCATTATGGCTGTATGGTGGATCTTATGGGAAAGGCTAAACTTCTGCAGGAAGCAGTTGATCTCATAAAGTCAATGCATGTAAGACCTAATGTGGCTGTTTGGGGATCTCTATTAGCAGCCTGCTGGATGCATGGTGATCTTGAGCTTGGTGCATTTTCTGCGAGGAAAATTTTGGAGTTGGATCCCAATCACAATGGAGCATACGTGTTTTTATCGAACATGCACGCAAAATCTGGTAACTGGAACAATGCTCGAGAGGTGAGGGGAGTAATTGAAGGCCATAGGGTTTCGAAAGAAACAAGCTGCAGTCAGGTAGAGCTGAATGGTATAGTCCACGATTTTGGAGCTAGTGGTGAGAAACATCAGGAAAATCATAGGACCCTTCTAAAGCTTAGTGGGATAATTTCTAATTGATGATTCATGGCTGTGCTAGTCTTTATGTTAGCCTGGTAAATTTCTGAAAGAGGATCTTCATTTTGCATATCTGTATTTTAAAGACTTGCAGGTAAGCATGAGGAACACCACTCTTATGTTTTTTTTTTTTTTTTTGAACTCACAGTTGAAGTCCATAATGATTTTCATTATGATTCATCACCAGAATCATCTCATAGGTGGTCAATGGGCAACAACGATCTCATATTTATGGCTGCATCAGTTATAGGAATTCGTTATTTAATCAAAGCTGAACAACAAGTCAGCTGGCTAATTTTGATTTTTCATAAAAGGAGGCTATGCAGCCCAGTTTGGTTAAGGGAAGACATGGGCAGGGCTTTGAAGAGATATTATTATGGATTGAGCTATCATATTTTCCTCCTGTCATACATTAAGATAAAATAATTGGGGTGGTTCCGTGCGAAAAAACTCCCTCTGTCAGGCTGAAGATAGTTCACTGTGCAGTAGAAGCTGAACTTTATGCTGTGTGAGTCGTCGTCGGTAATGGGTCTTTCAGTTGTGTGAGCTGCCAGAACCTTTCTTAAGAACTTTGAATCCAGAAGCACGGGTATTTCACGGGGCAGCAGTAGTCAGACAACATTCCACAGCTCTCCACCATTGTAACATATTCTGGCAACAACTCGCTAATAAAAATCATGGGCTTATTCAGGATTATTGATGAGCAAAGTAGCAAACAAATTGCCCTCTGGGTGTGTCACCGACCTGGCGAGCTCTTGTGCGAGGAAGAGATGCCCTTAAGTTGGGTTTAGTAAGAAGAGTTGGTAATGGATGCACAACCGAAGTTTGGCATGATAGATCATGTGGAAGCATCTCTGAAACCTATGGGGTGTTAAACACCGGTTCAGTTTGTTTTTGATTTGATAGAGGAAGGGTCAAATCAGTGGAATGAAGAGCTAGTATGACAGGTGTCTATGCCTCCTCATGCTGATTTCATTCTCCAACTACCACGACCGTTGCGAGGCATTGATGATTTTCGGGCATGGGTGTGGGAGAAATATGGTCTTTTCTCAGTGAGACCAGTGTCCGACAACTGTTGGATAATGAACAGCGTGAACAACAGCCGTCCAGTTTGTCATGGGGGGAAGATGTTTGGAGTGCAGACTGTGGCAATGACAATGAGCCTCTGTTCCATTCTCTGGTTAGGTTTGCGCATGCCAAGCTGTTTTCAAATGCAGCGTTAGATTTTTCAATTTAAAAGCTCCCGCGTCTGCATCCAGGCACTTGGGCCATGGATATTTTGGACTCGGCAATGGTTAATAAGAAGGATCCAGAGGTTATTGTCTCTGTTATGTGGGCGATTAGGAGCAGCAGGAATAAATACTCGCATCAGGTGATTCAATATCAACCGCTGCCATCCATGCGGCTGGAGCGGGTTTCATGGCGTGCAATCATGAGGGAGTGTTTGTAGCAGCAAGGCTGAGGTAATACAATAATATCACCATTGCCGTGATGCATTGCTGCTTGCTCGGCTACAGGGTTTTCTGAAAGTGCAGATTGAGACTGGTTGCCTTGCTGTTTTAACGATGTGGCACAGTGGCAGCAGGGTCAGAAATCTGAGGGGATTCAGTTGATCCAAGAGATAAAGGAGTATGCTGAGGCTTTTCAGGAGTTTGAGCTGATCTTTGCGAGGAGAGAAGCAAATCAAGAGGCACACCCACGTGCAAAGGAACTTCCGAGTATTGAGTCTGTGTCTGTAACTCTGATGTAGCTCCTGGCTTTCTGAATGACATTGTAAATGCAGAACTCATTTTGTCAGAGGAATAAAATGCCTATGGCGAAGGAACCTTATAGATTTCTCTTATGGATTTTTTTTCTTGGTTCGCAAAGTATGCAAACAAAACTCCTGTATATCTCTGCTTTGTGCTTGTTCCTGTAAATTTGAATATCTTTGTATGCCGTGCTAGGAAAGACGGAGATGCGTTGAAGTTTACTTTAGTGATATGAGACACTTGATGGAATTATGTTTTGAGGGTATACTTATACATATGAAATCTGAAGGATACATGGTCGATATCTGTCATGATTGATCTTGTTTTGGGACCTTCTCTTTCTAATGCATGGACTTGGGTATAGACCAGTTATATGTCAAAAATGCAAGCAGAACACTCGATTAATGCATGCTTACATGTCTAAATTTTTTGCAAGTATAACAAATAAATGGTCGTTCGTTGTTGCATGTTTCAAATGATTAGCGGGTTCCGAAAGTTGGATGGAGCTGAATGACCCTGTTCACAAGTTCGCAATTGGAGGCGAGAAATATACATAAATTGATTGTATCCTTGTATACCTTTTTTTTTAATTGATGATCCTTGTATACCTTGATGATGTGTAGCTGCAAATTGATGATTCATGGCCGTGCTCTGAACTTCGGCGGTCTTTGAGTTTGTAAGAGATGATATTCTGGTAGTTTGAAGCTCCTCTTCGTGTTAGGCTGATCAATTTCTGAAAGGGGGTCATTACCATGCATCTATAGTTCAAAGAGCTGCACTTCATTTCGTTTTTATGAAAGTAGCAGATTGGTTGCATGCTAAATTTGAGTGGGCTAGCTAGTAAGTACACTGCTTGCATGTTCAGGGTTCAGAAACTGAGAAGACAGGCTCTTGCTGCATAATAAGGATCAGAAACTGTTTTGGAACTGTATTCATACTGAGCAGTCTAACACCAAGTGGTTACTTACAGTCTCTAGAATAGAGTTGCCAAATTGCATCATCCATGACATTCATTGTACAAAGCATCACAAAAATGAAACACCATTCCGTAGGATCATCTAATGCAACATCTTACTCTTCTTCTTGCATTGTGGTGCTTCGTTCTCGGTATATCCAACACATACGGCTTGTATTGCGCAGAGACTGGGTAAAGATTCTGGCAAAAATCATGGCAACTCAGTTACCAATGTTCATGAATGGGTTGGTGTCCCATTCTCAAAGCGCTTTCATCAAATCAAGAAGCATCCATGACAATTTTATGTTTGTGCGGGGCTTCGCCCGACGTCTGCACCGGACTAAGACCCCCTCCTTGCTACTAAAACTGGACATAAAAATGCTTTTGACTCCATTCGTTACGATTATTTGTTGGATTTACTTTAGAGACGCGACTTTCCCGATTCAGAAACTGGGTTACTGCACTTTGGGCCACCTCCTCTTTGAGAATCCTACTCAATGGTATTCTGGGCGTGCCAATTAAGCTTGGGAAAGGGTTGCGGCAGGGCGACCCGCTCTCACCTCTGCTATTCGTCATCGCAATAGACCCCCTGCAGCAGTTACTTGACAAGGCTACTGATTGTGACGACCCCGGCTTAATCGTGCACTAACCATGCACACAAATGCGCACGATCAAGCCTAAGGACTCACTTGAAGATATCACAACACAACTCTAAAACTTAAATAAAGTCATACAAGCTTTATATTACAAGCCAGGGCCTCGAGGGCTCGAATATATAGCTCGATGGCATACAAGCGTCAGCGGAAGCATCAGATATCTGAGTACAGATATATTACAGAGAGAGAAATAGGCCTTCACAGAGGCGGGGTAAAATAAAATACTACGATCGAGAGGCGTAGGCCTCCTGCCCTGGACCCTCCGATCCTACTCCTGGTCGTCAGTCGGCTCCTCGTAGTAGTAGTACTCGCCAGGCGGGTAGTAGTACTGGTCGTCGGCTGGGGCTTCTGGTTCAGGGGCTCCGTCGTCTGGTGGCATCAATTGAATATGGGGGGAAAAGAAAGTAAAGCAAACGTGAGTACTCATCCGAAGTACTCAGCAAGCAAGGATCTACACTACATATGCAATATTGTCAAAAGAATGGCTGTATATGTGGACTGGGCTGCAGAAATGCCAGAATAGAGGGGGAAAGCCTAGTCCTTTCGAAGACTAGCATCTTCAACAATCTTCGACAGTCTTGCAGCATAAGAAGAGAGCAGAGGAACATAATGTAAAGTAGTAGTAGTATCATCAACCTCGACCTGAGATCCTTTCTCGACTCCCTGCGAGAAAGCAATCCCAGAGCCGTACTATCCAGTTCTCATCACATGTTCTAGTTGTACCGATCTGGATACAACTCCGAGTATCCGTTACCGTAGGACAGGCTATCGATAGAAGTTTCTTCCCTGCAGGGGTGCACCAACTTACCCACCACGCTCGCTTAACTCCGGCCGGACACACTTTTCTGGGTCATGCCCGGCCTCGGCTAAGCAACACGCCGCAACCCGACCGAATACCTAACAGAGAGGTCAGCACGCCGGACTAAACCTATGCGCCCAGGGGTCTTGGGCCTTCGCCCCGGGAACTACTGCACGTTGCGTACACGGCTGAAAGCAGACCTAGCAACCCCTTATACAAGCGCGATTGCGTTCCCAGTCCAATTCAGCGCGCGCCGCTCAGTCGCTGACGTCTATTAAGCTCCGGCTGAAGTATACGACGCAGAACGCCCATACTATGCCCACGTGATGGTTAGTGCTATCAGGCCAGAGGCCCCTCGGATCAAATATCCAAACCGTAGTGGATTAGGAGCGCGCGGAAACGAGCAGAGACTCATGATCGATGTGACCCCGTCGCCCCGTCTCGAGGACTTGCGACAAGGGCTAAGAATGCCCGGCCACGCCTCGTAGTTATCTCGCGGGCACCATCCAGGTCAACCCGACTCCACATCACTTCGCAATAAGCTCGCGCGGGTACCCCTCAGGGCCGACCCGTCTTTAGTATCATGGTTTAGTGCAAGTCAACTCAACAACATTATCTGTGTGTCTGACACCAGGGGAGCCCTGAGGAATCACCCTCGATGGAACCCCACCTGATGTTATAGTCAAGGTGAACGAAGGAGGAATCACCCTCGAGGTCCACACTTGAGGTGTTGCGCGACGATGTCGTTATCGGGGGTGGTGTAGGAGGAATCACCCTCGCTTACCACGACCGAGTAACTAACCTACAAGGTTAACATCAGAAGTGCTGACGAGGTATCACCCTCGGCACCCGACGGTAACCCAGTAGTGTCGGCAACTAAGGGGGAAGTGATGTGCGGTGCCAGGGTCTAGTCTTCAATCCCGATGAGCGGGTCTTCTGACATCCAGCGGGGCAGTCGGGATCAAGTGGGGGTCTCTGTCGTGTCTCTACCCAGCCTATACTAAGCAGTCTAGGATAACCAGTATGGTAGCAAGGCAGGTTACAATAAACAGGCTATGCAACAGATATAGGAAACAGTAGCAGCAGCAGTTCTAATGCAAGCATAAGAGAGAAGAGAATAGGCGATATAGGCATGCTCAAAATGGGGGTGCTTGCCTGTTTGCTCTGGGGCAAGGGCAAGGTCGCCTGTGGTGTCGTCGGGGACGTAGTCATACTCCTGAGCTGCGTCTGCCTCGGGAGCTACGTCAACGTCGGGGTCTACCGAGAGAGAAGAGGGGGAAGAAACAGGTAAACATAATGCAAACAAATGCAACACGGTGCGGGTTATGCTACGATGCAGTGCAGGGTTGCCTAAATATGCATCTAAGTCAATTTAGTTATTTTTAGAATTAATCTAGATTTATTTACCGAAGTGTGTGCACTATTCATCTGTCGGATCCGGACCCGGAGTTACGAGTTCTTCTACGTAGGGGGTTTCGATGAAGAAACAGACGGCACGATCAGACTTGTCTTGTCGTTCTGAGCAACTTTCATGTTTTAACTTTTTTGATCCGAGCTACGGTTTAAAAGTTATGAATTTTTAAAGATTATTTGAATTTCTGGAATTAATTTTATTAACAGAAAAATGAATTATGACGTCAGCATGATGTCATGCTGACATCAGCAAGTCAATAGCGGCTGTACAGGTCAAACCTGACATGTGGGTCATTAATTTAATTACCAGGGTTAATTAGGGGGTGGACCCCACATGTCAGTGAGACATTAGGTTAAACTAATTAGTTTTCATTTAATTAAAACATTTTAGTTTATTTAGCCTCGGGGCCCACATGTCAGTGACTGGGGTTGCCCAGTCAGCACGTTGACTGGGTCAACCCAGTCAACCGGGGTCCTTCGGACCCACAGTCAGTGGCACAGGGGTGGGGCCCGCCCATGCCACGTCGGCGGCGACGCCGGGGAGAGCTCCGGCAAGGCCGCCCGCGGCGGCGTGACTCCGGCGAGCGTCAAATTTCCTCCTCGGTGCACCAAATCGGTTGATCTGGGGCTCGTTCGAACGAGGTAACTCGCGTGCATCCATCTGGGCAGACGGCAGCGGCAGAGGAGGCCTAGAACGACGGCGGTGACCAGCGTGGCGGCGACCGGAGTTCGGCCATCAGCGGTTTGGGCGATGCGGGGCAAGGTAGGAGCCGTGGATGGTTGTGTTCGACTCGCGGGAGTACGGTGAGTGCAGCAGTGAGCTCAGACGCGACCTTGCGCGGCCGTAGCCACGGTGGCGACATGGCCGGCGGCGGGTAGTTCTCGGGCTCGACGGCCACTATAGCTATGGGGATGGAATCGGGCAAGGCAGAGAGGGGAACGGCGCGCACGCTCACCTAGGAGGCTCACGAGGGCCCGTTGGAGGCTTAGTAGCAGCAGAGGCGTGGATCGACGCGACGGAGCTCCGGTGGCCGCAGTTGGGGAAGACGACGATGGCGGCTAACTTGGGGGCTCCCGGCTCCAGCTTGAGGCCGGAGTAGACGTGGAGGAGCTCGGCGGAGCTCGCAGGCGTGTCGGCTGAGCTCGGGGACGACGGTGGCCGCGATAACGAGCGAGGACGGCAGCAATGGCGTTCGGTGGCCGATAAGATCGAAGGGGAGAGAGCTAGGGGAGAGGGGCAAATGGTGGGGGAAGGACCAGGGGGGACGCTCGGCCTTGCCCTTATCCCCTCAGGGTGGCCGCGGTGTCGCCGTTTGGCTGGCGCAGCGCGCGCGACCACGGCGGCGTCGACACGGCGAAGGAGCGAGAGAGGGAGGAGGGAGAAACAGGCCAGATGGGCTGGAACGAGGCACTGTGCACTCAGGCCCAGTGCACAGTGCCTCTTTGCATTTTTATTTTCTGTTTTAATTCACAGCAGCTACTTTGCATTATTTTAAGATGGCTAAACATTTTGCAAAAGTGTGAAACTTGGTCCCACAAGTGCATTGCAATTTCCAACCCTGCCACAAAAAGTCTGGACATTTTTGAGAGCCATTTGAATTTATTCAAAAATGATTTGGCAATTAAAATTGCTGGAATAGCAATGAATTAATTCCCAGGGGCAAGTTGGGATTTCCAAAAATGTTGGCTACAATTTTATAATTGCCTTGGGAATATTTGAAGCATTATGAACAGTTTAATTCTGCCATTTGAAGAAATATTAATTTGACTTGCATTTGGAATTGGAATTTGAAGTTGAATTATTTCCTAATGCCATTTTATGAAGATGATCATGATGACATGGCAGGTTAAGTAGCTTATCCAGAGTGGGGTAACCTGGGGATGTTACACTGATCAAGGCCTTCTCCATCGGCTTCGTCGTCGGGCAACCACGGTGCGCACCTCCCTCTATGCTGATGAAGCGCCTATCTTCGTTGCCCCCATTAAAGAGATATACAGAATCTTGTTGCCATTTTGACCAGTTTTGGCGAAGTCATTGGGCTTGTGGCAAACCCCCTAAAGAGTATCACCGCACCCATCCGTTGTGCAAACTTCGATCTGGATGATATCCTACAAAGCTTCCCTGCCATCCAAATTGGTTTCCGTTGCGTTACCTGGGCCTCCCTCTTTCCACTTGCAGCCTCACGGAGTCTGACTATCAATTCTTGGTAGACAGGGTGGCACGGAAAATCCCGTATTGGCAAGGCAGAACCATTAACATTGCGGGGCGATCCACTCTCGTTAAGTCTGTGTTATCTACTATCTCACCGCGCTCGAGGTACCAGTTGGGACCATCGATGATGTGACTAAGATACAAAGAGCCTTCTTGTGGGCAGGTACAACTAAGGTGTCTGGAGGTCAATGCAAGGTTAACTAAAAACTGGTTTGCAAACCTTTAAATCTGGGTGGATTGGGAATCCTCGACCTCGACAAGTTCTCTAGAGCCCTCAGGGCTTTGGTGGCTCTGGTTTCAATGGGTGGATCCCCAGAGAGCTTGGGTTGGTTTTGACATCCCTTGCGACGATAAAGACATATCTTTTCTACTGTGCAACAACTATAACTATGGGAGACGGTATGAAGGCGAGTTTCTGGTTCTCGCCTTGGCTACAAGGACATAAGCCAAAGGACATGGCACCAGGTGCTACTTGTGAGCTGCGTTGGGATTTCCTCGAAGAGGAGAGAATGATGCAGTACAATAGAGATAAGTATTTTCCTCAGTTAAGAACCAATATTATCCATCTAGTAGGAGAACCACGCAACACCTCGTTAGCAGTACCTACACACAAAATAACAAATACTTGCACCCAACGCAAACAAGGGGTTGTCAATCCCTTGGCGGTTAATTGCAAGGATCAAATCTCGTGGTGATAGATAAATAGATAAACAAAAACACAAAATAAAATAAAGGGAAATAAATTGCAGCAAGGTATTTTTGGATTTTAACATATGGCCAATATAGACCCGGGGGCCATAGTGTTCACTAGAGGCTTCTCTCTTGAAAATAACATATGGTGGGTAAACAAATTACTGTTGGGCAATTGATACAAAAGCAAATAATCATGACGATATCCAAGGCAATGATCATGTATATAGGCATCATGTCCGAGACAAGTAGACCGACTCCTGCCTGCATCTACTACTATTACTCCACACATCGACCGCTATCCAACATGCATCTAGAGTATTAAGTTCATAAAGAACGAAGTAACGCCTTAAGCAAGATGACATGATGTAGACAAAGTAAATCCAAGCAATATGAATAAACCCCATCGTTTTATCCTTAATGGCAACGATACAAATACGTGTCATGTCCCTTTCTGTCACTGGGATTGAGCACCACAAGATCAAACCCATCACAAAGCACCTCTCCCATTGCAAGATACATCAATCTAGTTGGCCAAACCAAACAGATAGATCGGGGAGAAATACAAAGCTATAACAATCATGCATAAAAGAGTTCTTAGAAGACTCAAATAATATCCATAGATAATCTGATCATATACTCACAATTCATCGGATCCCAACAAACACACCGCAAAAAAGGATTACATCGAATAGACCTCCAAGAACATCAAGGAGAACATTGTATTGAAGATCAAAGAGAGAGAAGAAGCCATCTAGCTACTAGCTATGGACCAGTAGGTCTGTGGTAAACTACTCACCCAACATCAGAAGGGCGGCAAGGTTGATGTAGAAGCCCTCCATGGTCGATTCCCCCTCCGGCAGAGTACCGGGGAAGGTCTCTAGATGGGATCTCTCGAGAACAGAAACTTGCGATGGCAGAAAAATTATTTCGGGTCTCTCTCTGATGTCAGGGGAATATTTAAGAATTTATAGAGGTGGAATTAGGTCAAGAGGTGCCACGAGGGGCTCACAAGTCTGGTGGCGCGCCTACCCCTTTAGGGCGCGCCTCCCGAGCTTGTCGCTCCCTCGTGACTCTTCAAGTTTTCTCCCAAACCTTCTAGGACCTCTTCTGGTCCAGAAAAAAATAATCCAAAGATTTTTCTCCGTTTGTACTCTGTTTGATATTAATTTTCTGAAAAGCCAAAAAACAAGCAAAAAATAGCAACTGGCACTGGGCACTAGGTTAATTGGTTAGTCCCCAAAAATGATATATAATTGCATAATAAACATCCAAGATTGACACTATAATAGCATAGAACAATAAAAAATTATAGATATGTTGGAGACGTATCACCAGTCATCTTCACCCTTTCAACACGTGAGAATGCTTGCGTAGCCAAGGCTATGACAAACAGTGACTGGATCTGCCGCATCGACATGCAGAGAGACCTCTGTCGACCACATACAACAATTCGTCAATCTTTGGAGCAAGATCCGGGAGGTGCAACTTACGACGGGCACATAAGATGCTATTACATGGAAATTTATGGCCGATGGGTGCTACTCCGCAACCACGGCTTATAGAATGCAATTCGCTGGACTCATTAAGTCAGACATGCCTCGGATGGTCTGGAAGGTTTGTGCGCCGCCAAAAATTAGATTCTTCTCATGGCTCATTCTCTAAGACAGAGTTTGGACGGTGGACAGATTAGCCCGTAGGGGTTGGCCCAACTGTGGTCTTTGTCAGCTTTGTAAAAGGGAAACAGAATGCAGTGCACCTCGTGTTTAAATGTCGCTACTCTGTCAGGATTTGGAATTTGACCTATGATTGGCTGAGGAGGCAATCACTAACGACTACTCCCTCCTCATCATGGTGGCCGCTGGGATGATGAAGATGGCCTCCGGTGATGATTTCCCCCTTCGGCGGAGTGCCGGAACGGGTCTAGATTGGTTTTTCATGGCTACAGAGGCTTGCGGCGGCGGAACTTCTGATCTAGGGTTATTTCTAGGGGTTTCTGTGTTTATAGAATTTTTTGGCGTTGGTTTCACGCTAAGATGGGCCTCAAGGTGAGCACAACCCACCACGCCACGGGTTGGGCTCCAGGCATGCCCTGGTGGGTTGTGCCCTCCTCGTGGCTCTTCTGGCCCTCCCACGAAGCTTCGGGGGTCTCTTTTGTTCCAAAAAAATCATCAAAAAGTTTCAGCTCATTTGGAGAACTTTCATTTCTGCACAAAAAACAACACCACGGTAGTTCTGCTGAAAACAGAGTCAGTCCGGATTAGTTCGATGCAAATCATACCAAAACCATATAAAATTGTTGTAAACATGGCATGCATACTTCATAAATTATAGATACGTTGGAGACTGATACGTCTCCAACGTATCTATAGATTTTTATTGTTCCATGCTATTATATTATCTGTTTTGGATGTTTTATATGTATTAATATGCTATTTTATATTATTTTTGGGACTAACCTATTAATCTAGAGCCCAGTTCCAGTTTTCTATTTTTTCCCTGTTTTTGAGTTTCGCAAAAAAGGAATACCAAACGGAGTCCAAACGGAATAAAATTTTCGCGATGATTTTTCTTGGACCAGAAGGAAAGCAGGAGACTTGGAGATGAAGTCGGAGGAGCCACGAGGCAGCCACAAGGACGGAGGGCGCGCCCCCACCCTTGTGGGCCCCTCGTGCACTTCCTGACCTAATTCTTTCGCCTATATATATTCATATATCCCCTAACCAACTGAGGCATCCACGAAAACACTTTTCCAGCACCGCAACCTTCTGTACCCGTGAGATCCCATCTAGGGACCTTTTTCGGCACCCTGCCGGAGGGGGTTTCGATCATGGAGGGCTTCTAAATCAACACCATTGCCCTTCCGATGAAGCGTGAGTAGTTTACCTCAGACCTACGGGTCCATAGCTAGTAGCTAGATGGCTTCTTCTCTCTCTTTGATTCTCAATACCATGTTCTCCTCGATGTTCTTGGAGATCTATTCGATGTAATACTTTTTTGCGGTGTGTTTGCCGAGATCCGATGAATTGTGGATTTATGATCGGATTATCTATGAATATTATTTGAATCTTCTCTGAATTCTTATATGCATGATTTGATATCTTTGTAATTCTCTTCGAACTATCGGTTTGGTTTGGCCAACTAGATTGGTTTTTCTTGCAATGGGAGAAGTGCTTAGCTTTGGGTTCAATCTTGCGGTGTCCTTTCCCAGTTACAATAGGGGCAGCACAAGGCATGTATTGTATTGTTGCCATCGGGGATAAAAAGATGGGGTTTTCATCATATTGCTTGAGTTAATTCCTCTACATCATGTGATCTTACTTAATGCATTACTCCGTTCTTTATGAACTTAATACTCTAGATGCATGCTGGATAGCGGTCGATGTGTGGAGTAATAGTAGTAGATGCAGAATCGTTCCGGTCTACTTGACACGGACATGATGCCTATATTCATGATCATTGCCTTAGATATCGTCATAACTTTGCGCTTTTCTATCAATTGCTCGGCAGTAATTTGTTCACCCACCGTATTATTTTCTATCTTGAGAGAAGCCTCTAGTGAAACCTATGGCCCCCGGGTCTATTTTTCATCATATAATCTTCTATTTTCCATCATATAAGTTTCCGATTTACTATTTTCCATCTATAAGTTTCCGATCTACTATATTAGTTTCCGATCTACTATTTTTGCAATCTTTTACTTTCCGATCTATAAAACAAAAATACCAAAAATATTTACTTCATCGTTTATCTATCTCTATCAGATCTCACTTTGGCAAATAACCGTGAAGGGATTGACAACCCCTTTATCGCGTTGGGTGCAAGTTGTTTGATTGTTTGTGCAGGTATTCGGTGATTTGTGCGTTGTCTCCTACTGGATTGATACCTTGGTTCTCTAACTAAGGGAAATACTTATCTCTACTTTGCTGCATCACCCTTTCCTCTTCAAGGGAAAAACCAACGCAAGCTCAAGAAGTAGCAGGAAGAATTCCTGGCGCCATTGCCGGGGAGATCTACGCCAAGTCAAGACATACCAAGTACCCATCATAAACTCTCATCTCTTGCATTACATTATTCGCCATTCGCCTCTCGTTTTCCTCTCCCCCACTTCTAAAACGATTTTTGAAAAGATTTGCCTTTTTCTTCGCCCCTCTCTTTGCCTTTTCTTCGTCCCTCTTCCGTTCGTCTTCTTCGTTCGCTTTTTGTGTACCCGAGTGATTCGACTTGCTTTTATGGCCCAACCAAAGAACATTGATCCTCACCTTAGGCGGTTGGAAGAAATTGAAAATAATGTTAGGAGCTTCATGTCTTTACAATTTGAGCAGAAAAGTTTTTTGGAGTACATGAATAAAGAGCTCGATGATATGTATAAGGAATTTTATGGTTTGAAATCTCAGTTTGCTCATCTTGAAAATTTAGTAGGCCAAATTTCTGATAAACAAGCTACCTTAGTAAATAAGATGGCCGCTAAACCGGAGGCTTTAAATAATGATGAAGATCTTAAAGTGATTGATGTGACTCCTATTGAATCTTTGTTTTCCAATATAAATCTTGATAAAGATGGGACTGGAGATGAGTCAACTTTAGTTAAAAGGCATCCCAATGATTCGGAGTTTTTAGATCTTGATGCAAAAATTGATAAAAGTGGGATTGGAGAGGTGAAAACTTTAAGTAGCAATGAACCCACTCTTTTGGATTTCAAGGAATTTAATTATGATAATTGTTCTTTAATAGATTGTATTTCCTTGTTGCAATCCATGTTGAATTCTCCTCATGCTTATAATCAAAACAAAGCTTTTACTAAACATATCGTTGATGCTATGATGCAATCTTTTGAAGAAAAGCTTGAATTGGAAGTTTCTATCCCTAGAAAACTTTATGATGAGTGGGAACCTACTATTAAGATTAAGATTAAAGATTATGAGTGTTATGCTTTGTGTGATTTGGGTGCTAGTGTTTCCACGATTCCAAAAACTTTATGTGATGTGTTAGGTTTCCATGAATTTGATGATTTTTCTTTAAATTTGCATCTCGCGGATTCCACTATTAAGAAACCTATGGGAAGGATTAATGATGTTCTTATTGTTGCAAATACGAATTATGTGCCCGTAGATTTCATTGTTCGTGATATAGATTGCAATCCTACATGTCCTATTATTCTTGGTAGACGTTTCCTTAGAACGATTGGTGCAATTATTGATATGAAAGAAGGAAACATTAGATTTCAATTTCCGTTAAGGAAGGGCATGGAACACTTTCCAAGAAAGAAAATTAAATTGCCATATGAATCTATTATGAGAGCTACTTATGGATTGCATACCAAAGATGACAATACCTAGATCTATTCGTGTTTTTATGCCTAGCTAAGGGCGTTAAACAATAGCACTTGTTGGGAGGCAACCCAATTTTATTTTTGTTTTTGCTTTTTTGTTTCTGTTTTGCTTTGAATAATTCATATAGCCTCTGGTTAGATGTGGTTTTGTGTTTTAATTAGTGTTTGTGCCAAGTAAGACCTTTGGGATGGCTTACGGTGATAGTTGATTTGATCTTGCTGAAAAATAGAAACTTTTGCGTCTAGTCTCATAATTTTAATAATTCACTGGGCATTGAAAAACCATGAATTTTTTATACGAGATTGATATACAAACTGCCTCTGTTTTCAAAACTTTTCAGAATTTTTGGAGTTACATAAGTATTAGAACAATTCGGATCTTCACAGACTGTTCTGTTTTTGACAGATTCTGTTTTCTTTGTGTTGTTTGCTTATTTTGATGAATCTATGGGTAGTATCATGGGGTATGAACCATGGAAAAGTTAGAATACAGTAGATATTACACCAATATAAATAAAAAATGAGTTCACAACAGTACCAAAGTGGTGATTTATTTTCTTATACTAACGGAGCTTACGAGATTTTCTGTTGAGTTTTGTGTTGTGAAGTTTTCAAGTTTTGGGTAAGGATTTGATGGAATATGGAATAAGAAGTGGCAAGAGCCTAATCTTGGGGATGCCCAAGGCACCCCAAGGTAATATTCAAGGACAACCAAGAGCCTAAGCTTGGGGATGCCCAAGGCACCCCAAGGTAATATTCAAGGACAACCAAGAGCCTAAGCTTGGGGATGCCTCGGAAGGCATCCCCTCTTTCGTCTTCGTCTATCGGTAACTTTACTTGAGGCTATATTTTTATTCACCACATGATATGTGTTTTGCTTGGAGAGTCTTGCATAATTTGAGTCTTTGCTCTTTAGTTTGCCACAATCATCGTTGCTGTACACACCTTTTGAGAGGGACACGCATGAATCGTGATTTATTAGAATACTCTTTGTGCTTCACTTATATCTTTTGAGCTAGGCAATTTTGCTCTAGTGCTTCACTTATATCTTTTTAGAGCACGGCAGTGGCTTTATTTTATAGAAATTATTGAACTCTCATGCTTCACTTATATTGTTTTGAGAGTCTTTAAACAGCATGGTAATTTGCTTTGGATATAAATTTAGTCCTAATATGATAGGCATCCAAGAGGGATATAATAAAAACTTTCATATAAAGTGCATTGAATACTATGAGAAGTTTGATTCCTTATGATTGTATTGAGATATAAAGATGGTGATATTAGAGTCATGCTAGTGAGTAATTGTGGATTTGAGAAATACTTGTGTTGAGGTTTGTGATTCCCGTAGCATGCACGTATGGTGAACCGTTATGTGATGAAGTCGGAGCATGATTTATTTATTGATTGTCTTCCTTATGAGTGGCGGTCGGGGACGAACGATGGTCTTTTCCTACCAGTCTATCCCCCTAGGAGCATGTGCGTAGTACTTTGTTTCGATAACTAATAGATTTTTGCAATAAGTATGTGAGTTCTTTATGACTAATGTTGAGTCCATGGATTATACGCACTCTCACCCTTCCACCATTGCTAGCCTCTCTAGTGCCACGCAACTTTCGCCGGTACCATACACCCACCATATACCTTCCTCAAAATAGCCACCATACCTACCTATTATGGCATTTCCATAGCCATTCCGAGATATATTGCCATGCAACTTTCCACCGTTCCGTTTTATTATGACACGCTTCATCATTGTCATATTGCTTTGCATGATCATGTAGTTGACATCGTATTTGTGGCAAAGCCACCGTTCATAATTCTTTCATACATGTCACTCTTGATTCATTGCACATCCCGGTACACCGCCGAAGGCATTCATATAGAGTCATATTTTGTTCTAAGAATCAAGTTGTAATTCTTGAGTTGTAAGTAAATAAAAGTGTGATGATCTTCATTATTAGAGCATTGTCCCATGTGAGGAAAGGATGATGGAGACTATGATTCCCCCACAAGTCGGGATGAGATTCCGGACGAAAAAAAAGAGGCCAAAAAAATGAGAGAAGGCCCAAATAAAAAAATGAGAGAAAAGAGAGAAGGGGCAATGTTACTATCCTTTTACCACACTTGTGCTTCAAAGTAGCACCATGATCTTCATGATAGAGAGTCTCCTATGTTGTCACTTTCATATACTAGTGGGAATTTTTCATTATAGAACTTGGCTTGTATATTCCAATGATGGGCTTCCTCAAATTGCCCTAGGTCTTCGTGAGCAAGCAAGTTGGATGCATACCCACTTAGTTTCTTTTTGAGCTTTCATAAACTTATAGCTCTAGTGCATTCGTTGCATGGCAATCCCTACTCACTCACATTGATATCTATTGATGGGCATCTTCATAGCCCATTGATACGCCTAGTTGATGTGAGACTATCTCCCTCTTTTTGTCTTCTCGACAACCACCTTCTATTCCACCTATAGTGCTATGTCCATGGCTCACGCTCATGTATTGCGTGAAAGTTGAAAAAGTTTGAGAACATCAAAAGTATGAAACAATTGCTTGGCTTGTCATCGGGGTTGTGCATGATTTGAATATTTTGTGTGATGAAGATGGAGCATAGCCAGACTATATGATTTTGTAGGGATAAGCTTTCTTTGGCCATGTTATTTTGAGAAGACATAATTGCCTTGTTAGTATGTTTGAAGTATTATTGTTTTTATGTCAATATTAAACTTTTGTTTTGAATCTTACGGATCTGAACATTCATGCCACAATAAAGAAAATTACATGGATAAAAATGTTAGGTAGCATTCCACATCAAAAATTCTGTTTTTATCATTTACCTACTCGAGGACGAGCAGGAATTAAGCTTGGGGATGCTTGATACGTCTCCAACGTATCTATAATTTTTTTATTGTTCCATGCTATTATATTATCTGTTTTGGATGTTTTATATGCATTAATATGTTATTTTATATTATTTTTGGGACTAACCTATTAACCTAGAGCCCAGTGCCAGTTTCTGTTTTTTTCCTTGTTTTTGAGTTTCGCAGAAAAGGAATACCAAACGGAATAAAACTTTCGCGATGATTTTTCTTGGACCAGAAGGAAACCAGGAGACTTGGAGATGAAGTCGGAGGAGCCACGAGGCGGCCACAAGGACGGAGGGCACGCCCTCCCACCCTTGTGGGCCCCTCGTGCACTTCCTGACCTAATTCTTTCGCCTATATATATTCATATATCCCCAAACCAACAGAGGCATCCACGAAAACACTTTTCCACTGCCGCAACCTTCTGTACCCGTGAGATCCCATCTAGGGACCTTTTCCGGCACCCTGCCGGAGGGGGATTCGATCACGGAGGGCTTCTACATCAACACCATTGCCCTTCCGATGAAGTGTGAGTAGTTTACCTCAGACCTACGGGTCCATAGCTAGTAGCTAGATGGCTTCTTCTCTCTCTTTGATTCTCAATACCATGTTCTCCTCGATGTTCTTGGAGATCTATTCGATGTAATACTTTTTTGTGGTGTGTTTGCCGAGATCCGATGAATTTTGGATTTATTATCAGATTATCTATGAATATTATTTGAATCTTCTCTGAATTCTTATATGCATGATTTGATATCTTTGTAATTCTCTTCGAACTATCGGTTTGGTTTGGCCAACTAGATTTGTTTTTCTTGCAATGGGAGAAGTGCTTAGCTTTGGGTTCAATCTTGCGGTGTCCTTTCCCAGTTACAGTAGGGGTAGCAAGGCACGTATTGTATCGTTGCCATCGGGGATAAAAAGATGGGGTTTTCATCATATTGCTTGAGTTAATTCCTCTACATCATGTCATCGTACTTAATGCATTACTCCGTTCTTTATGAACTTAATACTCTAGATGCATGCTAGATAGCGGTCGATGTGTGGAGTAATAGTAGTAGATGCAGAATCGTTCCGGTCTACTTGACACGGACGTGATGCCTATATTCATGATCATTGCCTTAGATATCGTCATAACTTTGCGCTTTTCTATCAGTTGCTCGGCAGTAATTTGTTCACCCACCGTATTGTTTTCTATCTTGAGAGAAGCCTCTAGTGAAATCTATGGCCCCCGGGTCTATTTTTCATCATATAATCTTCTATTTTCCATCATATAAGTTTCCGATTTACTATTTTCCATCATATAAGTTTCCGATATACTATATTAGTTTCCGATCTACTATTTTTGCAATCTTTTACTTTCCGATCTATAAAACAAAAATACAAAAATATTTACTTCATCATTTATCTATCTCTATCAGATCTCACTTTTGCAAATAACCGTGAAGGGATTGACAACCCCTTTATCGCGTTGGGTGCAAGTTGTTTGATTGTTTGTGCAGGTATTCGGTGATTTGTGCATTGTCTCCTACTGGATTGATACCTTGGTTCTCAAACTGAGGGAAATACTTATCTCTACTTTGCTGCATCACCCTTTCCTCTTCAAGGGAAAAACCAACGCAAGCTCAAGAAGTAGCAGAGACTGATAACCCACAAGTATAGGGGATCGCAACAGTTTTCGAGGGTAGAGTATTCAACCCAAATTTATTGATTCGACACAAGGGGAGCCAAAGAATATTTGCAAGTATTAGCAGCTGAGTTGTCAATTCAACCACACCTGGAGATTAATTATCTGCAACAAAGTGATCAGTAGCAAAGTAGTATGATAGTTTTGATAGTAGTAGCAACAACAATAGTAACGGTAACAATGATAGCAATGATTTTGTAGCAAGTGTAACAGTAGCAGTAGTAACTTAGCAAGAACAATATAAGAGAAAATCGTAGGCATTGGATCGGTGAATTCGTTGGATGATATTCATCATATAACAGTTATAACCTAGGGCGATACAAAACTAGCTCCAGTTCATAAATATAATGTAGGCATGTATTCCGTAAATAGTCATACGTGCCTATGGAAAGAACTTGCATGCCATCTTTTGTCCTACCCTCCCATGGTAGCGGGGTCCATATGGAAACTAAGGAATATTAAGGCCTCCTTTTAATAGAGAACCAGAACAAAGCATTAACACATAGTGAATACATGAACTCCTCAAACCACGGTCATCACCGGAAAGTATCCCGAATACTGTCACTCCGGGGTTTACGGATCATAACACATAATAGGTGAATATAACTTGCAAGATCGGATCTAGAACATAGGTATAATGGTGATAACATAAACGGTTCAGATCTGAAATCATGGCACCCGGGCCCAAAGTGACAAGCATTAAGCATGGCAAAGTCATATCAACATCAATCTCAGAACATAGTGGATACTAGGGATCAAGCCCTAACAAAACTAACTCGATTACATGATGAATCTCATCCAACTCCTCACCGACCAGCGAGCCTACGAAGGAATTACTCACTCCCGGTGGGGAGCATCATGGAATTGGCGATGGAGGGTTGGTGATGACGAAGATCGAAGACCCCCCTCTCCGGAGCCCAAAACGGACTCCAGATCTGGCCTCCCGATGAAGAACGGGAGGTGGCGGGGGCTCCGTATCGCGAAACGAGATAATTCTTCCTCCCTGATTTTTTTCTGGAAAAATAGTATTTTATAGCGTTGGAATCAGGGTCTGCGGGGCCACCAGGTGGGCACAACCCACCTGGGCGCGCCTGAGGGGGGCTCCCTGGTGGGTTGTGCTCACCCAGGGGCCCCCCTCCGGTGGTTCTTGGCTCCAGTATTTTTCTTTTATTGTATAAAAATTCTCCAAAAAGTTTTGTTCCAATCCGAGAACTTTTATTTCTGCACAAAAACAACACCATGGTAGTTCTGCTAAAAACAGCGTCAGTCCCGGTTAGTTTCATTCAAATCATGCAAATTAGAGTCCAAAACAAGAGGAAAAGTGTTATGAAAAGTAGATACGATGGAGACATATCAACTCCCCCAAGCTTTAACCTTTTCTTGCCCTCAAGCAATTCAGTTGATAAACTGAAAGTGAAAAAGAAAAACTTTTACGAACTCTTTTGCTCTTGTTTACATAAATAAGCTTAAGTAGCACCCAAGTTTTCAGCAAAGATTATAACTAACCATGTCAACAATAACTCTTAAAAATTATATTAACTCATGTCAATGACATAATCAACTAGCGAGCAATAATAAAACATCTGAAATGGCAACACCTTGTCAAAACAATCATGATATAATATGACAACAGTGGTATCTCGCTAGCCCTTTCTGAAACCGCAAAACATAAATGCAGAGCACCTCCAAAGTTCAAGCAGCGACTAAACATTGTAATTCATGGTAGAAAAGATCCAGTCATGATGCATCCAACATTAACTATACACAATGCATGAGGATGATAATAGTGCTCTCAGGATCTGAAGCTTATTTGAGAAGGTGATGACTCAACATAAAATTAAATAGATAGTCCCTTCGCAGAGGGAAGCACGGACTTGCAGCGGTGCCAGAGCTGAATTTTTCAAACAGAGGTAAATGAAATTTTGAGAAATGCACCCTTCCTGTTTACTTCACGACCATCAATTATCGATATCTTCCATGCTAAACACATTAGTGGTGGTTCCCAAGTGATAAAAGTAAAGGTTTACTCCCCCTCCACCAACAAACACACTCCAGGGCTAGCCGAATCCACGGGTGCCGTCCATACCAACATCAGTCCTGAGGGAGTTTTGTTTAATTATTTGCAATTTGATTTCGGGACTGGGAATCCCTATTACCGCCCCTCTCATGCAAGGATGAGTGAATAAACACTCATCATGAGAATAACCCGCTTAGCATGGAAGATACCGACTACCTCATGTCGCTCTATGAACAATCTAGGCACACAAAAATGGATATTTATTTGAAGTTTTTAGAGGTGGCACATGCAAATTTACTTAGAACCACAGGGTAATACCGCATATAGGTAGCTATGGTGGACTCATCTGGAATAACTTGGGTTTTAGGATTTTGATGCACAAGCAGTATTTCCGCTTATTACAGGCGAAGGCTAGCAAATAGGTTGGGAAGCGGCCAGCTAGAAAGCGAAAACGGTCATGAACATGCATTATGCATAATGAACATTGGATACTAGCATGAGTAGGATATGAACACCATGAACATAAATATCATAGAGGCTATGTTGTTTTGATTGAACTACATGCATGAACATGTGCCAAGTCAAGCCACTCGAACATTCGGAGGAGGATACCATATCATCATACTACATCACAATCATTTTAACGCAATGTTGACATCCAAGATAAATCATTATCCACTCCTAGATACTTAAGCATGGCATGAGAAACTATAATCTCTAATTGTCATTGCAAACATGTTTGATCATAATATGCTGAATCATGGATACTAGATTAAACATATTTACAAAAACAGAACAAGTTGAGTTCATACCCGTCTCTCTCTGCCACAGCCAGTTCACCAAATATCGTCATTATTGCCTTTCACTTGCACGGCCGAACGATTTGAAAATAATAATAGTGCAAGAGTGCCGTGGACTAAGCTGGAATCTGCAAACATTTTATTCAAAGGAGAAGACAAGGTAATTTGGGCTCTTCGTTAGATCAACAATAATGCACATAAGAGCCACTCAACATTTTCATCGTGGTCTTCTCCTTGGTATGACTCAATAAACGGAAAAGAAATTCAGAGAAACACACTGAAATATTTTTGGAGTTTTTAGTTTTTTCTAGAAGAAAGCAAACTAAAGAAGGAAAAACAAAAATGAGAAAAACTATTTACACGGGAAATCTCTCAACAAGCAAGAAGAAGAATCGAGAAATCTTTTTGGGTTTTTCTTTTAATAATGAAGCTAATTAAACTAGAAAGAAGAACAAAAAAAAAGCAGGAAATATTTTTGGGTTTTCTCAAAGTTTTTCAAACACACAAGAAGAAGGCGAGAAAATAAATCTAGTATGGATAATACAATGAAAAAGTGTGGACACCGACAACTAGAATGAAATGTATAAACATGAATGTAATGTCGGTGGAAATACGTACTCCCCCAAGCTTAGGCTTTTGGCCTAACTTGGTAATCACCGTCGGTAGCCTGCGTAGTAGTCGGAGTGATAGCTCACGAAGGCTCTAGGTGCAGCCTCCTCAGCCCGCCGAGCAGCTACAACCTTAGCGTTGTGCGCGCGGGCCTCGCTCTCAAGAACATAATATCTTCCCTTGCTGTGATCAAAGAGAGCAGGAGCAGGCAAAAAGGTGTGCACCACAGAATGTTTATTAAACAATAGGTTATAAATATAATCAGTGGCCTCACCTTTGAGGAATTTATGGCGCTTCATGGCCTCAAAGTCTAAGTACTGGGTGGGCAGGATAGGTTCATTAATTAGGCCAAGGTGATACGCCTAGCCCCCTTGCTAGATGTGAGGCATAAATCCCACCATAAAATTTCCACTACCGGCATTGTGTTGTAGTCTACGTGCAACAATTGCCCCAAGGTTATAACATCTATCACCAGTGAGAGCAATGTGTAAAAGACTCAAGTTAGGAGCACAAAGTGTGCTGTAATCCTGCTTGACTACAATGCATTTGCCATTAAAGAGTGCAAAGTATTGAATCGATGGGAAATGAATGCTCTTTATTCTACCCTATGTCACTCCTCTAGTTTCACCATAGCAGAGGCTAGTCAAGAATGTTTTCGTACTCAGATCTAGGTGGTTCGTCTAGCGAGCCCCAAAATGGAATTTTGCAGTGGTAAGCAAATCTCTCTAGAGGTATGGTAAATGGATTGTCATACAGTTTAAACGACACCCTAGACTCACGAGGATGAAATCTAAATTCTTTAGTAAATGATTATGTGAGGCTGAGATGTTGGTTGCACTTATCTTCCAGGTAGGGACCGACCTCGGTGTTGTGAAGATATTGCTCAAATTCTTCTTTAATACCTGCTCTCACCATAAAATTGTTGCATGGCCATAGGCAGGATTTGGTAGCTGCTTCTCGTATCAAACTTGCGCTTGGTTCAACATAAGACCGACGCACCGAATCACTACTAGATGATGCCTCCGAAGACCTCCTCCTCGAAGAACTCCTAAAGAAACCAATCTTATTCCTATGAACAAAATTCTGAAATTTTTAGTACACAAAATTTTTGTCAACAAAACTTCACAAGATTGATAGCAACTATTCAAAAACATGCATAGAGGCTATATTGAGCATTCAAACTACTTAGAACTCTAAGAATTCAATATGCAAGCTCATCTACAGCAGCACCAAGAGTAGCTAATTATTCAAAATATAAACCACTAAAGCAAAAACTAATTAGACAAATGGAGGAGTCACATACCAAGTAGCAATCCCCCAAAACAGTTTCGGAAATGGAGATTCGAGCAAAGAGATCGAAATCCGCAGGTTTGAGAGCAAGAACACGAGAGAGAGCATTGGTGATTTTTTTTCTGGAGGTAGTTGGTGACATGGGCTAAAGAGGTAAGTGAGGGGGCCCACGTGGGGGCCACAACCCACCAGGGCACGCCTGGGGGTGCTGGCGCGCCCAAGTGGGTTGTGCCCACCTGGTGCACCCCCCTCTGATGTTATTTGCATCAAAAATTCTTAAATATTCAGAAAAATTTTGTATTAAATTTTCAGGACATTCTGAGAACTTTTCTTTTCGGGTCATTTTTTTATTGCATGGAAAATCCAGAAAACAGGATAAACATGGCATTTTATTTTATTTAACTAAGAAAAACAGAAAAAAAAAACGGGTAAGGACAGAAGGTGGTGCCTACTAAATTCATCAACTTCATACCTCTCAAAAGTGATCCATTAATAAGGTTGATCAAGTCTTATTAACAACCACCTTCGATTAGCATGAAACCGAAGAACTTTCGTAAAACACTAAGTTACCTCAATGGGGATATGCATGTCCCCAATAATAAGTATATCATATTTCTTTTTGGCAGTAGGTAGAGGTAGTTGAAAACTTCCAATAGTGAGTGTCGAAGATTTTTCAATAACATTTATACCATTTACTTGGAATTGTTTCTTCGCAAAGTGCACCGTATGCTCATTACCATTGATATGAAAAGTGACCTTGCTTTTATTGCAATCAATAATAGCCCCTGCAGTATTCAAAAAGGGTCTACCAAGGATAATCGACATGTTGTCGTCCTCGGGCATCTCAAGTATAACAAAGTCAGTCAAGATGGTAACATTTGCAACAACAACAACGGGCACATCCTCACAAATACCGATAGGTATAGCAGTTGATTTATCAGCCATTTGCAAAGATATTTCAGTAGGTGTGAGTTTATTCAAGTCAAGTCTTTTGTATAAAGAGAATGGCATAACACTAACACCAGCTCCTAAATCACATAAAGCAGTTTTCACACAGTTTCTTTTGATGGAGCAAGGTATAGTTGGTATTCCTGGATCTCCAAGTTTTTTAGGTACTCCATCCTTAAAAGAATAATTAGCAAGCATGGTGGAGATTTCGGCTTCCAGTATTTTTCTCTTATTAGTGATGATGTATTTCATGTACTTTGCATAAGGAGCCACCTTTAAAATATCAGTCAAGCGAGTACGCAAAAAGACTGGCCTAATCATTTCAGCAAAGCATTCAAATTCTTCATCATCTTTCTTCTTAGTTGATTTAGGTGGAAAGGGCATGGGTTTTTGAACCCATGGTTCTCTTTCCCTTACATGTTTTCGAGCAACAAAGTCTCTTTTATCATATCTTTTACTCTTGGGTTGTGGGTTATCAAGATCAACAACTGGTTCTATTTCAACATCATTATCTGGTTCTTTATTGTTTGGTTGAGTGTCTTCAAGAACCTCATCATTATCTTTTTCCTTATCACTAGGTGAATGTTCATTACCAGATTGAGTTTCAGCATCAGAAATAGAATCATCATTATTAGCTTCAGGAGGTTTTTGTATCTCAGGTTCACTAGAGGTATGCAAAGTCCTATCATTTTTCTTTTTCTTCTTCTTTTTGGTAGGACTAGGTGCATCAGTATTAATTCTTTGAGAGTCTTGTTCAATTCTTTTTGGGTGTCCCTCAGGATAAAGTGGTTCTTGAGTCATTCTACCTCCTCTAGTCATTACTCTAACAGCATGATAATTGATATTATTATTCATTTCATCAAGCAATTCTCTTTGAGATTTAGCAACTTGTTCTAGTTGAGTTTGAACCATAGAAGCATGTTTTCCTACACCTCTAACATCATTTGAGATTCTAAATAACAAGTCACTCAAGCGAGCAATCATATCAGAATTGTAGTTCAATTGTTTCATAACATTTGCATTGAAGTGATCTTGTTTTCTAATATAGTTATCAAACTCATAAAGGCATTGACTAGGATGCATATTATAAGGATTGTCATTATCATTAAATTTCATTAAAGAATTTACCTCTACCACCTTGGGTGGTGGTGTATCAAGCCCATGTATTTCTTCAATAGGAGGTAAATTTTTGACATCCTCAGCTATAATACCCTTTTCCTTCATACATTTCTTTGCCTCTTGCATATCTTCAGGACTGAGATATAAGATACCCCTCTTCTTCAGAGTAGGTTTAGGCGGTGGTTCAGGAAGAGTCCAATCATCATAATTTTTCAATATGTTATTCAACAATTCTTCATCTTGTTCAACAGTTCGTTCCCTGAAAACACAACCAGCACAACTATCCAGGAAGTCCCTAGAAGCATTGGTTAGTCCATTATAGAAGATTGGATACTGCTCTGGGATTGGTTAGTCCAGTTCAGCATTGTGGCCGGGTCGGATCGTGCCGTTGGTGCTGGTATCCACCCTGCTCACAACGACCCGGAGTGCAAAGGGCGACGGCCCAAGACCCCTGAGCGCTTAGGATGTAGACCGGCGGGGACCTCTCCGCTGAGCTCTAGGTAGGGCTGCGGTGTGTCGTTTGGTCGAGGCCGGGCATGACCCAGGAAAGTGTGTCCGGCCGGAGTTAATCGAGCGTGTTGGGTAAGTTGGTGCACCCCTGCAGGGAAGAAACTTCTAGCGATAGCCTGTCCTACGGTAAAGGACACTCGGAGTTGTATCCTGATTGATACAATTTAGAACTGGATACTTGGATACTGCTCTGGGATTGCTTCTCGCAGGGAGTCGAGAAGGGATCTCCGGACGAGGTTGATGACTGTATGGCTTTGGGATTGCTTTCTCGCAGGGAGTCGAGAAAGGATCTCTGGGTGAGGTTGAGACTTAATGATACTGCTACATTATATTGTATTGTTCTACCCTCTTCTATTTCTGCAAGACCGCTGAAGATGCTAGTCTTTGATAGGACTAGGCCTACTCTCTATTCTGGCATTTCTGCAGCCCAGTCCACATATACAGCCTCCCTTTGAAAATGTTGCATATGTAGTGTAGATCCTTGCTTGCTGAGTACTTCTGAGTACTCACGGTTGCTTTGTTTTTCTTTTCTCCCCTTATCAGTTTGTTGTGACCAGAGGACGGAGCCCCCTGAGACAGATGCCCCGTCGATCGACTACTACTACTACCCAGAGGATGGATACTACTACGAGTTGACTGACGACCAGGAGTAGGATCGGAGGGTCCCAGGTAGGAGGCCTTCGCCTTTCGATCGTAGTGTTTTATTTTGCCCCGCCTTTCTAAAGGCCTTTCTGTTTCTGTTTCATATCTGTACTCAGATATCTGATGCTTCCGCTGACGCTTGTACGCAAGCTTATGTATTCGAGCCCTCGAGGCCCCTGGCTTGTAATATAAATCTTGTATGACTTTATTTATGTTTTAGAGTTGTGTTGTGATATCTTCCCGTGAGTCCTTAGGCTTGATCGTGTGCATTTGCGTGTATGATTAGTGCACGATTGAGCCGGGGGCGTCACACCGAGAAAACTCCTGACTTGCTTAACATTCTTCGGGGGAGTCTAGTCAAGAATGGCTTGAACTCGTTCCGGGTTAATAGCAATTCCATCCTTGGAAATCACATGACCAAGATAGGTCACTTCAGATAACCAGAATTCACACTTAGAGTACTTGGCGTAAAGCTGGTGTTCTCGAAGCTTCTCCAACATAAGTCGAAGATGTTCAGTGTGTTCCTCTTCATTCTTGGAATATATAAGGATACCATCTAAATAAACCACGACGAATTTGTCGAGGTAATCCATGAAGATATAGTTCATCAACCAGGAGAAGGTTGCTGGGGCATTTGTTAAGCCAAATGACATGACAGTGTACTCATAAGAGCCATATCGAGTAACAAAGGTAGCCTTCGGAATATCCTCTTCACGAACACGGATCTGATGGTATCCCAACCTCAAGTCGAGTTTTGAGAAGACAGAGGATCCAGCAAGCTGATCATACAGATCATTGATCCGGGGAAGCGGGTATTTATTCTGGATTGTGGCTTGGTTAATGGGCCGGTAATCCTGAACCAATCGGTTAGTTCCATCCTTCTTCCTAACGAAGAGTGAAGGTGCTCCCCAAGCAGAGGAACTGGGGCGGATGAAACCTTTCTTAAGTGACTTGTCGATTTCTTCCTTAAGCTCGAGAAGGTGGTGCAGAGGCATCTTATAAGGACGCTTCGCAATAGGGGTAGTGCCAGGCTTCAGGTCGATGACGAACTCGACAGCTCTAACCGGGGGTATTCCTGGAAGTTCTTCCGGAAAGACGTCCGGAAAATCTTGAACGACAGGAACGTTCTCGATTCCCTCTAGAGGTGAGGCGTTCAAAGCATTCAGAGCATATATCTGAGCTTCAGCATTCCGATTAATTCGGGCGGTGTAGTTCACTATCTCGTCGGAGGGGTGAAGAAGTTGGACGACTTTTGTGGCATAATTGATCGAAGCTATATGAGCTTTCAACCAATCCATTCCGAGGATGAGGTCTATGGTGGAAGACTTCAGGATAATGGGAGAAACAAGGAATTTCGATCCTTTAATTTCAATGGGGACATTGTGTGCCATCATAGTGGTTTGACACTGGCCTCCAGGGGTGTGGATAATTACTGGCAGGTTCATCTTTCGAAATGCAATGTCATGCCATAATGCAAATGCTTCTGCCATGAATGAATGCGATGCTCCTGAATCAAATAATACAGAAGCGGGTACGGAGTTAACGAGAAGGGTACCCATCACAGTAGCAGGTTGATCCTGGACTACTTCAATATCAATGTTGTAAGCGTGTCGACGACCATGAGCAGCAAACCCAGTATTATAGTTGCGGGCCTGATTGTTGCCACGACCATTGCCACAGCCAGTACGAGGGAAAGCCAACTGATTCTGAGTCTGGCGGCAGTCCTTAGCAAGGTGACCTGGTTTGCGGCACTTGAAGCACAGACCATCTTCAGGACGAAGAGGAGCATTAGGTAGAGCAGCTTGAGCTCTTGGCTACCTCGGCGGTGGAGGAGGCAGACGTGGTGCAGCATAGTTGTTCTTTGGTGCAGGGGTAGCTGAACAGAACACGTTGTTGGGAATCCAGACTTGACGCTTCTGTGTTGAGCCCGAAGATGAGCCAGCATCACGATAGCGCTTCTGCGAGTCCTTATGCTTCATCTGAGCGGTCTCCACCAGAATAGCCTTGTTCACAAGAGTAGCAAAGTCGTTGAAGTCTTGAGTAGCAAGTGCAAGCTCGATGTCTGGGTGGAGTCCATTACGAAACTTCTCTTGTCTACGGGCATCCGTGGCGATGTCTTCTTCAGCATAGCGGGACAGGTCAAGGAATTCCCACTGATCAACTTCGATAGTCTTGTTGCCCTGAGTGAGGTTGTGGAACTGGGTTTTCATCCGGTCCATAATTCCCTGAGGAATATAACGAGCACGAACAGCCTTGAACTCTGGCCAAGTGATGACTGTTCCAGCATGCAGTGTACGCTTGTGTGTATCCCACCATTGAGCAGCGGGACCCTTTAAGAAAAAGGATGCGAAGGTGACAAAGTTGGCTGGGGAGACATTTGCAGACTCCATCTCGTGAGTGATGTCGCGAATCCAGTCATCAGCATCCAGTGGCTTGTCAGAGTTGTAGAACTGGGTGGGGTTAAGACGCACAAATTTCGACAAGGTTATTGCAGCAGGGTTCTGGTTGTTCTGATGCGGGAACTGAGCCATAATCCCAGTCATGAACTGGCGGTTGAGCTCGAATTGTTGCATCATAGATGCCATATAATCTGGCGGTGGTGGGTGTTCAGGGACACGACCACGACCACAACCACCTGGTCTAACCATCCTGCTAAGTTTCAACAGGGGTAGTTTAGTAAAAGCCATTGCGATTGTTTAGCGACAAGCATGAGGTAACACGACGACAATTAAGCAGTGCAACAAATACTTAACAGTAGTCAATTAAGACATACAGATCCATACACAGAGTCGGGTTCATGCGGACAGCATAACGGCGCAAATTTAAAAGCTAGACATACTAGGCGGCGCGCAGGCATGCGGTAAGGAAGTACACAACGAGACATTGCAAAGGCTACATCAACGTCGGGGAAAACCACTGAAACGGGGTAACTGGAAGTGCGGACGACGAATGGCCGTCGCAGGAAAATCTTGCGCTCCATGTGCACTCTGATGCAGAATCCGGTCTTATCAAATGACAATGAGGAGTATAATACAACTCGGAGAGAAAGGTTAAACAAAACAATGGAAAGGAAAATGATTATCAGACTAATAAGATCAGTGGCAAGGAATTCAGCATAGATATCCAGCTCTCCGGGTAGACGAGATTTACGAGATCCTAAGTATCGGCGTTAGTAAAATTCATTTAACCCGAAGAGAAGAGAGATCAGAGTCCCAGAGTATAGACGAGGAATAAAATATCCTAATACCACCCAGTTGGTGACGTGGGCCCGTATGCCACACAGCCAAGTTAGTAAATTAGTTTTTCGATGTCTAGACTCAACTTCGGCCAAGGAATTGGAAGGGGGCTTCCTACAGGCAGTCGGCTCTGATACCAACTTGTGACGCCCCTGACTCAATCATGCACTAATCATACACGCAAACATGCACGATCAAGCACAGGGACTCACGGGAAGATAGCACAACACAACTCTAACACAAATTAACGGAGATCCACAATATTACAGACTAGGGATCATGAGGATCCGAATACACAAGTTAGTCATACAAATAGTATCTGGGTACAGACATAGTTAGACAAGGTTTGCCTTAAGAAGGCTAGCACAAACAATGACTCTAGATCGAAAGGCGAAGGCCTCCTGCCTGGGACCTCCAATCCTACTCCTGGTCGGCTGGCTCGATCCAGTAGTACGTGCCGTCTGGACCCTCCTGGTAGTAAGCTCCTGCTGGGACATCTGCCTCCTGGACTCCATCGTCTGATGTAACATCAAATGGGGTATGGGGGAAAAGAAGTAACAAAGCAACCGTGAGTACTCATCCGAAGTACTCAGCAAGCAAGGATCTACACTACATATGCAACATTATCAAAGAGAGGCCGTATATGTGGACTGGGCTGTAGAAATGCCAGAATAGAGAGAAGGCCTAGTCCTATCGAAGACTAGCATCTTCACGAAGTCACCATCTTGCAGCAATTAGAAGAGTATAGAAAAGCATTTTATTAAGCAAGCATGTTGAGGCAAAGCCTAGAGATCCTTGCTCGACTCCCTGCGAGAAAGCGATCCTAGAGCTTTAATTAATTAAGCAAGTATTCAGTTCAAGTAATAGATCGGGATACCAAACTGAGCGTCCTTTACCATAGGACCTGCTATCGATAGATGCTATCTTCCCTGCATGGGTGCACTACTGTTACCCAACACGCTCGATCACCTCTGGCCGGACACACTTGTTGGGTAATGCCCGGCCTTGGGAGATCAACACGAAGCAGCGCCCTACCTAGGCTCAGCAGAGAGGTCAGCACGCCGGACTAACCTATGCACCCAGAGGTCTTGGGGCATCGCCCTGGGCACCCTGCGTGTTGCGTGGCTGGCCGGGGTGTAGGCGCGACACTGAACTCGTCAGTGAAGTATCCAGCCAATTCCCGGCGGTCAGCCCGCACGGTGAACCGTGACGTCAGAAGAGCTTTCGGGAGAAACGTACGACGTAGACGGCCCCATAAACCATTATCCCACGTGGTGGTAGTGCGTATAGGGCACGTCGACCCACTCAGATCAAATACCCAAATCCAATAGGCTCATTTAATAACACGCGGAGACAATCAAAGTTTGTGAAACTCCGCCACAATATCACACTCGGGCGCCCTTCCGGGCAAGCCCGACATCATAGATCTCCCTGCGGGTACCCCTCAGGGTCGACCCGCCTGTGACAAAGGTCAAAGTATCCATGTGGTCACAACATCAAGGTGAACGTAGGAGGCATCACCCTCGAGGTTCACACTTGAGGGGTTGCACGACAGAGTCGTATCGGGAATGGTTAAGGAGGAATCACCCTCGATAACCACGACCGAACAGCTACACGGCAGAGTTATCGTCAGGAGTGCGTTACGAGGTATCACCCTCGGCACTCGATAGTAACTATGCAGAGTCGTACAACAGAAGGGGGTGAAGTGATGTGTTGGCCTCTGGTCGTCGATCACGTTGATCGAGTAGTCGATGATGAAGCAGAGGCAACAAGGGTAAAGTGATGGGGGGTCACTGATGGTTCATTACCAACCTATACTAAGCAGTTGAAAAAGGCAGGTAAGGTAACAATAAGCAGGTTACAAAAGCAGGCTATTCATCAGAATAGGAGCAAACAGTAACAGTAGCAAAATCTAATGCAAGCAGGAGAGAATTGAATGGGCGATATCGGGATGCTCAGGGGGGGGGGATTGCCTGGTTGCTCTGGTAAGGAGGAGGGGTCATCGGAAGGCTGCTCGTCCGGAGCGTAGTCATACCCTGCTGCGTTGGCGCCGGTCTCGGCGTCTATCGAGAGAGAAGGAGGGGGAGAAGAAACAATAAATTCATGGCAGAAATGCAAACAATATGCATGACATGTCTAAATGATATGCAGAGGTGTTCTACTACCTAACTAAATGATTTAGTTAATTTAGGAATTTCTTTGGATTTGTTTAATTAAAGTTGAGCACTATTCATTTATCGAAATCAGTCTAAAAGTTCCATGCTCAGGTAGCTAGGGGCATCTGACAGATGAACGAACCATGTATTCGGATTCGTCTCGAAATTCTGAGCAACTTTCATGTATAAAGTTTTTCGATCGGAGCTACGGTTTATTTTATATGAATTTCTAAAGTTTTAATCATTTTCTAGAATTAATTGTTTATTTAAATTAGGATTATCCGAAACAATGAATGGTGATGTCAGCATGACGCAGAGGTGACATCAGCAGGTCAACAGGGGCTGGCCGGAGTCAAACCTGACAGGTGGGTCCAGTGGGACCCATATGTCATTGACTGAGCTAACTAAACAGAGTTAATTTAACCTAACTAATCTAATTAGCGAGTGGGGCCCAGTAGTTAGTGGGTGTTTAGTGATCTAATTAGCTAATTAACTAATTAACAGTTTTATTTATTTATAAAATCATTTTAAGCTGACGGGGCCCACATGTCATTGGCTGGGCCAGCCCAGTCAGCACAGTTGACCAGGTCAACTGGTCAACTGGAGCTGCGGGGCCCATCAGTCAGTGGCACAGAGGTGGGGCCCACCGACGCCAGGTCAGCGCGGCGGCTGGAGCGATGCCGGCGACCAAATACACGGCGGTGCGGCTCGGGAGGTGGTCGGGATTCGTCCACCGGCCACCATTTCGCGCGTGGTTAGGTGCGTTGGAACGGCCGCAGCGTGGCGCGTCCATCGGTGGTGGTGGCGCGGCCGGGGACGGTGTGTAGCGATGGCGGTGAGCAGCGAGGCGGGCGCCGGAGTTTGGCCGTCGTCGGGATCGGGGCTACGGTGTGCAAAACGAGCAACGCGAGGTGGCTACGGCGTCTACTCGTTGCGGGGAGTGCGACGGTGGCACGCACGGGACCATATGGTCACCGTGGCCACGCCGGCGACGAGGCCAGGCGGCGGAGGGATCGGGCTACACTGGAGCAGGGGCTACGGCCAGCCAGAGGGGGCAGGGGAGGGCGCGTTCTGCGCAGGAGCTCACCGCGGGAGCGTGGGGTCTGGGCAGCGAGCTCGGTGATGCGCGAGGTAGCCGGAATCAACGGCGAACGGCGACGGGGATTCGAGGAGGAAGAAGGCAGCATGGAGGCGATGCGGTGTCTCCCAGCTCGTTCCAATCAGCGTGATTGAAGTGGGCGACGATGGCGAGCCCGGTGGACAGGTCAGCGAGGCGGGGCGGTGACGGTGGCCGCGCAGCTCAGCCGCGGCCGTCCATGGCGGTGTCGGGTGAGGTGGGAGCGAGTGGGGGAGAGGGAGAGAAATGGCTAGGGTTAGCCAGAGGGGCGAGGGGAGTTGCTCTTATCCTCCCCAGCGAGCGCGGCGTGCTGTCGACCGCACAGAGGGGGGGCCTGGCTGCGCGCGCGCCAGGTGCTCGACAGCGAGTGACATGAGCAGTGTGGGAGGAGGGAGGAGGTGCGGGGGTGGGCTGGGCCGCGCTGTAGCTACTTAGGCCCAGCCGCTGCGGGCCTTTTCCTTTTCTTCTTTTCTTTTCTGTTTTCTTTTCTGTTTTCTTTTGCTTTCTGTTTTTCTAAAATGTGTGAGCCCATCTATAGTTTTGTAAAATATGTGAACTAGCCACAATACTCCAGTGCAACATTTACCACTGCCATAAAATGGTTTTGAGTTCATATCATTTCTTTTGGATTTCATTTAATTATAAATGGATTAAATACTTCCGTCTTATCGCTGTTAGAGTCACTTAATTAATTTAGAAAATGTTGATTAGAATTTTAGAATTGTCTCTGAATTATTTGCTATTTAATGAACATTTTAGTTTTCAATTTGGAGCAACTTTTATTTTCCACTTTGAATTTAATTGAAGTTTGAATTTGGAGTTTGAAATGCAATATGATGCAAATGATGACTAGGCACTATTAAACTTGTTGTCATGGCATTAACTAAAGGTGATCACCGTGGTTAACTACATGGGGTGTTACACATGGTTTCCCCAAATCTCAAAAACTTCATCCACACAAAACTCAACAAGAACTCGTGAGATACGTTAGTATAAATCAATGCAGCACCTTATCATTCTCTACTGTAGAAAATCACTAAAATTATTATTCAACATTGTATACTAAATGCCTCTGCAAATTTAATACTCCTATCCTCAAATAGAATCATTAAACAAGCAAACATATGCAAACATAACAGCAATCTGCCAAAACATGACACTCTGTAATGGATGAAGAAGTATCCATACTTATTTAACTCAAAAAATTCTTAAAATTTACCACACTGTAGAAAATTTATCATAGCTTATTGTGCAAGAACTTTCAACATTTTATGACATTCTGACTTTTCTCGGGAATGTTTGCAACAGCGACAAACATTCTGTTTTGAAACAGCAACTCATATACTTGCAAAATAAGCATGGTAAAGGCTATCCTTGCCACTTTTATTGAAATATAAGATACAAAACATTATTATAAATAAAATCAAGCAAATCAAAACAAAATAAAATGACGCTCCAACCAAAACTCATATCATGTGACGAATGGAAATATAGCCTCAAGTAAGGTTACCGATAATGTTGGAGATGAAAGAGGGGATGCCTTCCGGGGCATCCCCAAGCTTATTTGCTTGGATATTCCTTGAATATTACCTTGATGGTGCCTTGGGAATCCCCAATCTTAGGGTCTTGTCACTCCTTATTCTCCTCATATCGATATCTCACCCAAAACTTGAAAACTTCAATCACACAAAACTTGACGGAACTTCATGAGATAGGTTAGTATGATAAAGACAAATCATTCACTTTGGTACTATCAAAAACAAGATTCATAATTGTTATCACACAATTCCTACTGTACCTCATCATTTCCAAAATTTATATTGAGAAATATAAGCCAAAAAACTAGAGAACAAGCAAACTATGCATTGAAAACAGAATCTGTCAAAAACAGAATAGTCTGTAGTAATATGTACTCCAACCATAGTTCTTTAACTCCAAAAATTCTGAAATTTAGGAAAACGTAGGTAATTTGTATATCAATCATCTGTAAAAAATTCAGATCAAAAGCACGTTCCAGTGAATTTTCAAAATTCCTGGACTGAGCGCAAAAGTTTCTGTTTTTGCACAGAATCAAGTCAACTATCATCCACACTATCCCAAAGGCTTTACTTGGCACTTTATTGAAACAAAAACTATAAAACATGATTACTACAGTAGCTTAATCATATGAACACTCAAAAAAAGTAGGTAAAAGTGTTGGGTTGTCTCCCAACAAGCGCTTTTCTTTAATGCCTTTTAGCTAGGCATGATGATTTCAATGATGCTCACATAAAAGATAAGAATTGAAACATAATGGGAGCATCATGAAGCATATGACTAGCACATTTAAGCCTAACCAATTTCCTATGCATAGGGATTTTGTGAGAAAACAATTTATGGGAGCAAGAATCAACTAGCATAGGAAGGCAAAACAAGCATAACTTCAAAAATTTCAACACATAGAGAGGAAACTTGATATTATTGAGATATGTAAAAGCATATGTTCCTCTCTCATAATAATTTTCAGTAGCATCATGAAGAAATTCAACTATATATCTATCACATAAAGCATTCTTTTCATGATCCATAAGCATATAAATTTTATTTCTCTCCACATAAACAAATTAATTCTCATCAATAATTGTGGGAGCAAACTCAACAAAATAACTATCATGTCATTGGAAATTAAAATCATGATGACAAGTTTCATGGTTATCATTATTCAATATAGCATACATGTCATCACCATAATCATCATATATAGGAACTTTTTTGTCATAATCAATTGCAACCTCTTCCAAAATAGTGGATTCATCATTAAATAAAGTCATGGCCTCTCCAAATCCACTTTCATCAATATAATCATCATAAATAGGAGGCATGCAATCATCATAATAAATTTTCTCATCAAAACTTGGGGGACTAAAAATATCATCTTCATCAAATATAGCATCCCCAAGCTTATGGCTTTGCATATCGTTAGCATAATGGATATTCAAAGAGTTCATACCAACAATATTGCAATCATGCTCATCATTCAAAGATTTTTTTGTCAAACATTTTATAGAATTCTTCCTCTATCAATTGAGCACAATTTTCCTTTCCATCATTTTCACGAAAGACATTATAAAGATGAACAATATGATGCAACCTCAATTCCATTTTTTTGTAGTTTTCTTTTACAAACCAAACTAGTGATAAAACAAGAAACTAAAAGATTCAATTGCAAGATCTAAAGATATACCTTCAAGCACTCACCTCCCCGGCAACGGCGCCAGAAAAGAGCTTGATGTCTACTACACAACTTGTTCTTGTAGACTCTTGTTGGGCCTTCAAGCGCAGAGTTTTGTTGGACAGTAGCAATTTTCCCTCAAGTGGATGACCTAAGGTTTATCAATCTATGGGAGGCGTAGGATGAAGATGGTCTCTCTCAAACAACCCTGCAACCAAATAACAAAAAGTCTCTTGTGTCCCCAACACACCAAATACAATGGTAATTCGTATAGGTGCACTAGTTCGGCGAAGAGATGGTGATACAAGCGTAGTAATGATAGTAGATATTGATTTTTGTAATAGGAACAATAAAAAACAGCAAGGTAGCAAGTAACAAAAGTGAGCAAAAAACGGTATTGCAATGCTTGAAAATGAGGCCTAGGGTCCGTACTTTTGCTAGTGCAATCTCTCAACAATGCTAATATAATTGGATCATATAACCATCCCTCAACGTGCGATGAAGAATCACTCCAAAGTTCCTATCTAGCGGAGAACATAAGACAAAATTGTTTGTAGGGTACAAAACCACCTCAAAGCTATTCTTTTCGATCAATCTATCCTAGAGTTCGTACTAAAATAACACCAAGCTATTCTTTCCGATCGATCTAACCAAGAGTTCGTACTAAAATAACACCATATGATACACATCAACCAACTCTAATGTCACCTAGATACTCCAATGTCACCGCAAGTATCCGTGAGTTGATTATATGATATGCATCAAACAATTTCAGATTCATAATACTCAATCCAACACAATGAACCTCAAAGAGTGCCCCAAGATTCCTACCAGAGAAACAAAGATGAGAACGTGCATCAACCCCTATGCATAGATTACCCCAATGTCACCTCGGGAATCCGTGAGTTGAGTGCCAAAACACATATCAAGTGAATCAATATGATACCCCATTTTCACCACGGTTATTCATAGCAAGACATACATCAAGTGTTCTCAAATCCATAAAAGTATTCAATCCGATAAAATGAAATCTCAAAGGGAAAACTCAATTCATCACAAGATAGAGAGGGGAAAACACCATATGATCCGACTATATTAACAAAGCCCGCGATACATCAAGATCGTGACATCTCAAGAACACGAGAGAGAGAGAGAGAGAGATTAAACACATAGCTACTGGTACAAACCCTCAGCCCCGAGGATGGACTACTCCCTTCTCATCATGGTGGCCGCCGGGATGATGAAGATGGCCTCCGGTGATGATTTCCCCCTTCGGCGGAGTGCCAGAACGGGGTCTAGATTGGTTTTTCATGGCTACAGAGGCTTGCGACGGCGGAACTTCTGACCTAGGGTTATTTCTGGGGGTTTCTGTATTTATAGGATTTTTTGGCGTTGGTTTCACGCTAAGATGGGCCTCGAGGTGAGTGTCGGTGTCAAAACCGGCAGACCTCGGGGTAGGGTGTCCCGAGCTGTGGATTCTCGGATCAATGGTAACAGGGACGAGGGACATGATGTTTTACCCAGGTTCGGGCCCTCTTAATGGAGGTAAAACCCTACGTCCTGCTCTTGTTTATATTGATGGAGTATCAAGTACAGAGTTGATCTACCTCGAGATCATACGTGGTGGTCTAAACCCTAGATGTATGATGAGTAATGTCATAATGATCTAGCATATGAGATGCCATAATCCTCTATCGACTAGCCTGGACTCGGCTTATATAACATACCGGAGGCCTAGGTTAACAAGAGTCCTAGTCGAATACATCGGTGGAGAGGAGTCCTTGTCTTGATCACCAAGTCTCGTGGAATCTTTCTTGTATGCAGCATGGGCTACTCGAAGTGGCCCATGAGAGAACCGCCATGGGGGTCCTCGGCCCGATCCACCTGGTCGGGGAACGACGTGGTGAGTACCCCCTAGTCGAGGACACCGTCAGTAGCCCCCTGAACCGGTCTTCAAGTTGGGGATGCTCCTCGATTCTTCCAAACTGTTCTTCATCTTCGGTCGTCGCTCTTGAAAACTGGTTCAACAAATCTTCCCATCTTCGATCTTGAGGATCGCCGAAGTGAATCCGAAGAGTTGACTCGTCGGGCATCTGAGGAGCCCCTTTAAGTTTTCGGCCTTTATCAATGCCTTGTTATTTTTACGCCACACCTCGGGTTTGAAGTTGTTCCCGGGCGGCGGTGTCCTCTTCTGTCCGAGCTCCAACGCCGGACTGCATCCAAGCTCCAACACCGGACTGTATCTGAGCTCCAACGCCGGACTGTATCCGAGGTGTCATAGATCAAAAAAGTTGAAGGAGTTCAGCCGAGCTTAATGCCGGAAATGCCCTCTATGGAGCCAGCCACTTGTATCTGAGCTTTATGCCGGACTGAATCCGAGGTGGTGCACTACCTCGGGCGTGGGCTGATTTTTTGTGGATATATTTTTCTTGATTGGTGCAATTTATTCTCTGCCGAGATATATAGCCAGTAGCCCTCAAGGTGCGTGCCGACCTAATATCCGGGATGCACCTGAAGGATAACATCAAACCATTGATCCCAGTAGCCCCTGAGAATCAGGTCGATTCACAAAATCGGCCTGAGGATCAACCCCTAGCTCTGCAGCATACTTAGGAATAGAAACGCGGTGTAATATATTAGAGGAAATAGTGATCGGCAGACGGGCCCTTGAGAGAGGGTCTTGAGAAGTCGCCGTAATATATTAGCTTGATGCCAGATAGGTCCAGATGGTACCTATTGTTGTCCGAAGACGCGTTTGCCCATAGCTCGGTCAAGCCGAACACTGGGCATTATGAATTTTTTGCATTGAATAGGCAATGCAGTAGCTCCCGAGCCACTGGTCGGGTGGCAACACCAGATCAAGGGATCGACGTGCCCCTTTAATATTTGTAAATGATAAGACCGAAGCCCAGTAGCCCCCGAGCCTTAATATGGGCACGGGGTGGCTGAATTAAGGATCGATATCCATTTGACAGAAAATTTTGTTGTGTTTAACATGAACTTCTCGGAAAGAGAATAAAGATCTCTTAAAGGAGCTAGAGCTAACGAAAGCTGATCTCGCCAAGGTCGGCCTCAAGGGGCTTAATAGATAGCAAATCACTGCCAGTAGGGAATTATGAGAGCGTTATGTCAGCTGCTCGGTTGTCTCAGCGAGATCGTGCCCTTGACTCTTTGAAAGATTGGCTACAATTATTTGACTTTTGCTCATAATTTATGTGTAATGATTCTATGTACCTAAGTACTTTACATCATTAAAGCTCGGATCCGCATTGTACAAAACTTTGTTTGACCGACCATCGGTTTCAACCTCCTCAGCCAGTAGCCGAGGAGTATTAGTCCCACTTTATAAAGCCTTTATGAGGGCAAAGATTTATGGCAAACGAGGCAATCCGGTCATACGGTTTTATAAACAAAGGTATGCGGAGAGATATGTTATATTACTATGTAAGAAACATCTTCCAAAGAAAATAGTTCCGCTATCGGTTCCTTTCTTTGGGTTCTCATGCTGACCATGATCATGAAACCTCATCTTCGATCAATGTGGGAGGAAAATATTGAGGATTTAGTTAGGGGAGAGTTCCCGAACTCAGTGGTCCATGATGAACCAGAATTTTTGCTTCCATCATTGCCGACCAATTATATCCTTTAAGATGGCTAGCTTTCGGCTTCACCCAGTCTGAGGTACTAATCCGGATGACCCGGTAGTAACAATCACAGAGGTGCTCCCTTTACCGCCTAGCCGAACAATTGGGAATGTAGGGGTAAGCATAGGATGCAGGCAACCCAGCTTGGCCAAAATCTTAAGTCAAATTGATGCATATTTATGGCTTTATTACGATAATTATGGAAGGCAAATTCTCCATTGAGACTATTTATAACCTGAAAGTGGCCCATCGTCGGCTTCCACCCCTTTGTAGATTCTACAAAGGGTGTTTTCATACTAACAATACAACCCTTAGCCGATGTCTCGGTGCCCGGAGGCGGTTGTGTTAACGGAAACGAGGCAATCAGATATGCAGGCTTTATAACTTTCACTTAGTCTTAGGAGTTTTAAAGTTCAGGGCCAGTTACTAGCCCCCGGTTAGTGTTCGGCGTCGACCGAGGTCAAACCAGTAACACTTCGGTCAATCTTATGAAAGGCTCATCGTTTAACACGGGGTGACCTCTATCGATCTGTAGTTTGACACAGTCATCGGATCGCTGACCAGTTTACGCTTATTGTGACAGTCAGTTTTTGGCTTTCTCCACTGAGGCGCTTAACCATTCGAGCTGGAAGCACAATCGCAGTGTTTCTCCCTTTGCACACCTAGCCGAACAACACAGAATGTAGGAGGCAAGCACAGGAGCCGGGCAACCCAACTATTGACCAAAGACACAATTCGAAACCGATGCATATAAATCAATATCCGAGAATGTTTTGCCGAGGACTTCATGAATTACCTTGGCTTTTGGTGGGTTCGGCTCTAGTTGCAACGCACTGTTGATATTGCTGAATCTGAAAAGGTGTCCGGCGTTGCACTGCGAGAGCTATGCTGGAAACACACAAATGGGTTAAAAGTGCCATAGGCTTGGAAAACCAAAAACTTCAGTAAAAACTTTACGCCCGAACTAAATCAAGTTTTTTTTTGTGCCAATCCAAAAATTGGTCTTAAAATATTTTTTTCCTTTCGTCATGCTTTAACATGACACATCTGATCTCAAGACTCCAAGCGGGTCAACCTTCGGTTTCAACCTCCTATTCCCGAAGGCGGAGTGCTTCTCAGGCCAGTTTAACGAACTAAACTCGAGCGGCTTTAGAGAGAAAATAGGCTGGCTATTGACCACACACTCGAGTCGAGAAGGGAGTGTTAGAAAAAGACTTTGCAATGACTTAGAAAAAAAAACATTTATTATAGAATGGCTCATATAAATTTTAAGAGCCCCCAGTTAACATGGGTAAAGGGAGTTTATTTTAACAAACAACATATGCGAGCACGGTCGAACCGAACACAAATTAAAAGTTTAAAAACTTTGAGCATGAAAGCGACTTAGCTGATTAATGTGTTCGGCGTTGATGACGTGGGCCGAGCTTGTGGCGGGTCGAGGTCCTAGCCCCCAAGCCGGTCCCGAGGTGCCCGAGCGAAGAGCTCGGCTTGATGAAATGGCGATGTGGTGAGCCGAAGCCCCTGGTCCAGCCGAGGTGACGAAAACCCTCACGACCGAGGTGATGAAGAGGTCGGCAAAAAAAAAAGAAGTGTGTTTGACAATCAATCATTTGAACGGAAAACTTTTTTGTTTTAACACAAATATAATGTTTGGTCGAACCGAACAAGAATTAAAAAATTTAAAGAAAAAACTGAGCATGGAGGCGACTTAGCTGGTTAATGTGCTCGGTATTGTTGACGAGGTCCGAGCTCGTGGCGGGATGAAGACATAGTCCGCGGCCTAGTCAAGGTCCCAGCCTCCAAGCCCGAGGTGATCGAGCAAGGAGTTCGGCTTGACGAGGTGGTGATGCTACACGGTCGATGTGGCGAGTTGAAGCCCCCGGTCCAGCTAACGTTACGAAGCTGGTCGGCTGGTGACGCCGAAGTCACCGGAGTAGGTTGATGAAGAGATGGCGAAGCCCCCGGTCTAGCCGAGGTGATGGGGCAGGTCGTTTGTAGCCCCATGCCAGCCGAGGTGTCGAAGCAGGTCGGCGTGGTGGACATCGGCTTGGTTAGCCGGATTAGTATCTAGGATATATTCGGAATCGTTCTCCGGTATGATGGTGCGAGGGGCGAGTCCGGCCAGGGTTGACTCCTGGTGTTCGGACGCCGAAGTCGCGTCCAGGATTGAAGCTGGATCCGGGGTAAGAGAGGCGAGTCCGGCCGAAATTGTCTCCCGATCTTCGGATGCAGAGGTCACATCTAGGCTTGAAGAAGCAATAGTGCGGCGATGCCGACGCAGGTCGGATCTTGTGACGCGGTCAACGCCAGCTTGATGAAGTGACCATGCAGTGATGCCGGCGTGCCCGCTCCGTATAATCCGTGGGGCGACAATGTTGGTGATGACTTGGCCTTCATGATGCCGAACTCTTGTTCGGCTTGCCAAGATGATGATCCGATAAGGTTAAGCTCAGCTCGATGAAGCGATGACCCGTCTGGTGCAGGTCGGCAGCCGTGCAGCAACGTTGTCGGGCTGGTTTGACACCGGCGCAACGGTGAAGATTATCTCCGAAAAGAAGCAAAATTTCTGAGCATGTGTTTGGAAACAAAACACAATACCCTAGAAAAGGTTTACTTGAAAAAGGATGTTCAATATCCCATTCATGAAGAAAGATGAATTCGGGTCAGATTCGTATTCGTGCAGAAAACAGATCTGAAAATCGATGCACTCATCGGAGCTTTCCCGGAGTTTAAACGGTCGGATCGAGCTGAAATTTTTAGGGGAGGTAGATATAGGAAATCCGCAGCCTATCAATGGCTGGATCTTCCAAAGGACGTCCGAGCTAGATGCTAGACACCACACTCCAAACTCGTCCGGATTCTCATCCAGATTTGACAGGGCTCCGGTATATTGTAGATCCCCGGAGATTCCTCCATCGGAACGTGATGAAATTTTACAGGGTTGTTATATACTCAATTCCGCACTATTACACCGAAGTAATCGTCAAACCGATGCTCGAGGAGGCGGTGACGACGGATACAAGTTCGCTGTCCAGAAAAACAGCACGGTCGCACGAGGGCAATGTTGACGTTGAGCCCCCGGGATCCATGGATGATTCCTCCATGATCTTGATAGAGATCGGAGTTGATGATGACGAAGACATATGTCCGATCTTGATGATCCGAAGAGGAGCCTGGTCCTCAGCCCAGCCGAGGTGACCAGTCGAGCCGGTGATGAAGACGCCGACATCGCAGTTGATCTGCAGACCAGCCATTGATCGATTGCCGATCACACAGCGGAACTCTCAATGAAAGCACCATTGTCGGTGTCAAAACCGGCAGACCTCGGGGTAGGGGGTCCCGAGCTGTGGATTCTCGGATCAATGGTAATAGGGACGAGGGGCACGATGTTTTACCAAGGTTCGGGCTCTCTTAATGGAGGTAAAACCCTACGTCCTGCTCTTGTTTATATTGATGGAGTATCAAGTACAGAGTTGATCTACCTCGAGATCATACATGGTGGTCTAAACCCTAGAGGTATGAGGAGTAATGTCATAATGATCTAGCATATGAGATGCCATAATCCTCTATCGACTAGCCTGGCCTCGGCTTATATAACGTACCAGAGGCCTAGGTTAACAAGAGTTCTAGTCGAATACGTCGGTGGAGAGGAGTCCTTGTCTTGATCACTAACTCTCGTGGAATCTTTCTTGTATGCGGCATGGGCTTCCCGAAGTGGCCCATGAGAGAACCGCCATGGGGGTCCTCTGCCCGATCCACCTGGTCGGGGGACGACGTGGTGAGTACCCCCTAGTCCAGGACACCGTCAGTGAGCACAACCCACCACTCCACGGGTTGGGCTCCAGGCGCGCCCTGGTGGGTTGTGCCCTCCTCATGACTCTTCTGGCCCTCCCACGAAGCTTCGGTGGTCTCTTTTGTTCCAAAAAAATGTCAAAAAGTTTCAGCTCATTTGGAGAACTTTCATTTCTGCACAAAAAACAACACCACGGTAGTTCTGCTGAAAACACCGTTAGTCTGGGTTAGTTCCATGCAAATCATACCAAAATCATATAAAATTATTGTAAACATGGCATGAATACTTCATAAATTATAGATACGTTGGAGACATATCAACATTAGATGGAAAGCATGGAAGAGGCGGGAAGGTTATTGGATGGGGTAGGGCAGACACGGACGTGGCAGCGGTCCGGATGCCCGACCTCCCCCCCACCCAATTTATTCCCGGCTTGCAGGAAAATTACTCCCCGCCGGTCGGTGAACCAATATATACTTGCGTTGGATGACAAAACACCGTCCGGACATTTTTTGTTGTTGAGAAAACCTGTTGTACTTTATTCATGCAAGAGGAGGTTTATAGGGATTACAGCAGGATTGTGAGGTTGTCCTATCCACAGGTGGTGACCCTGATCTAAGTGAACAACATGCATAGCAAGCTTATGAGGTTCGACATTCTATACCCTAGACTCATGAATATAAGTACAAGAATTAAAGATAGTTTTCTAGGTCCAAATTTCCTTCACCACTCCATCGTAGTTTCCTCCAGACGCCTCTTTGATATGATTTATCACCGTCAGATAATTGGATGCAATGACTAGATGTTGAAGACCCAAATCTTCCGTAAGGGACATGGCTTCCCTATAGGCAATCGCCTCCAGAGTCACCGGATCAATCAATCCCCTAATAACAAAACCCGAGGATCCTTGATATTCTCCCAAGAGGTTCCTGTTGGAAATATGCCCTAGGGGCAATAATAAATTGGTTATTATCGTATTTCCCTGTTCATGATAATCGTTTATTATCCATGCTAGAATTGTATTGATCGGAAACTCAGATACATGTGTGGATACATAGACAACAACGTGTTCCCAGTGAGCCTCTACTAGACTAGCTCGTTGATCAAAGATGGCTATGGTTTCCTAGCCATAGACATGAGTTGTCATTTGATAATGGGATCACATCATTAGGAGAATGATGTGATGGACAAGACCCAAACCTTGAATGTAGCATATGATCGTATCAAGTTTATTGCTATCGTTTTCTGCATGTCAAGTATATGTTCCTATGACCATGAGATCATGCAACGCACTGACACCGGAGGAGTACCTTGTGTGTACCAAACATCGCAACGTAACTGGGTGACTATAAAGGTGCTCTACAGGTATCTCCGAGGGTGTCTGTTGAGTTGGCATGGATCAAGACTGGGATTTGTCACTCCGTATGACGAAGAGGTATCTCAGGGCCCACTCGGTAATACAACATCACAAGAAGCTTGCAAGCAATGTGACTAATGAGTTAGCCATGGGATATTGTATTACGGAACAAGTAAAGAGACTTGCCGGTAACGAGATTGAACTAGGTATGGGGATACCGACGATTTAATCTCGGGCAAGTAACATACCGACAGACAAAGGGAACTGCATACGGGATTAGCTGAATCCTTGACATCGAGGTTCGACCGATAAGATCTTCGTAGAATATGTAGGATCCAATATGGGCATCCAGGTCCCGCTATTGGTTATTGACCGTAGAGGTGTCTCTGTCATGTCTGCATAGTTCTCAAACCCGCAGGGTCTACACACTTAACGTTTGGTGATGATATAAGTATAGATGAGTCATTATGGTGGTTACCGAAGGTTGTTCGGAGTCCCGAATGAGATCCGGACGTGACAAGGAACTCTGGAATGGTCCGGAGGTGAAGATTGATATATTGGACGAAGGGTATTGGAGTCCAGAATTGTTCCGGGGGTACCGGGTGATGACCAGCATCACCGAAAGGGGTTTCGAGGGCCCCGGCAAGTGTTGGGGGGCCTCATGGGCCTAGGGGAGGGGCAAACCAGCCCACTAAGGGGTTGTGTGCCCCCCCACCCCATCCCACGTAACCAGAAGGGGTGGGGGCATCCCCCTAGGGCAGCCATCCCCTTTGCCTTGGGGGCCAAGGCTCCCGGGTGGAGGAGGCGCCCAAAACCCATCTAGGGTTTCCCCCTATGGCCGCCGCCCCCCTAGATGGGATCTAGGGCGCCCCCTCCTCCTCACTTCCCCCTATATATAGAGAGGTAGAGAGAGGGCAGCCGCACCCTTGAGCTCATCTCTACGCCACGGCGCTGCCTCTCCTCTCCCTCGCATCCCTCTTCCTCTCTGTAGTGCTTAGGGAAGCTCTGCTGAGATTCTGCCACCACCACCGCCACCACGCTGTCGTGCTACCGGAGGACTCGAGCTACTACTTCACCATCGCTCGCTGGATCGAGGAGGTGAAGGCATCATCAAGCTGTACGTGTGTTGAACGCGGAGGTGACGTCCGTTTGGCACTTGGATCGAGAGTTCGCGGGACGGATCATGATTAGATCGCAAAGACATTCGACTACATCAACCGTGTTTCTTAACGCTTCCACTTAGCAATCTACAAGGGTATGTAGATGCAATCTCTCCTCTCGTAGATGGTCATCTCCTAGATTGATCTTGGTGAGCGTAGGAATTTTTTTGTTTCCCATGCAACGTTCCCCATCACTGGCATCATGAGCTAGGTCTATGCGTAGATAACATCACGAGTATAACACAAAGGAGTTTGTGGGCGTTGATATTCAGATTGCTTCCTTCCTTGGTATTTTCTTGATTCGGCGGTATTGTGGGATGAAGCGGCCCGGACCAACTTTACATACCCACGTACATGAGACCGGTTCCATCGACAGACATGTGAATTTGTTGCATAAAGATGGCTGGCGGGTGTCTGTCTCTCCCACCTTAATTGAATCAGATTCGACAAAGGCGGTCCTTGTAGAAGGTTAAATAGCAACTTGCATATCACCGTTGTGGCTTTGCGTAGGTAAGAATCGTTCTTGCTAGATACCCATAGCAGCCACGTAAAACATGCAACAACAATTAGAGGACGTCTAACTTGTTTTTGCAGGGTATGTTGTGATATGATATGGCCAAAGACATGATGAAATATATTTGATGTATGAGATGATCATGTTTGTAATAGTTTATATCGACTTGCATGTCGATGCATACGGCAACCGGCAGGAGCCATAGGGTTGTCTTTAATTATTGTATGACCTGCGTGTCAATCATTAAACGCTATGTAATGCTTTACTTTATCGCTAAGCTGTAGCAATAGTAGTAGAAGCATGGTTGGCGTGACTGAAGGAAATATGCCCAAGAGGCAATAATAAAGTTGTTATTTATATTTTCTTATATCATGATAAATGTTTATTATTCATGCTAGAATTGTATTAACTGGAAACTTAGTACATGTGTTAATCAAAGATGGTTAAGTTTCCTGACCATAGACATGTGTTATCATTTGATGAACGGGATCACATCATTAGGAGAATGATGTGATCGACAAGACCCATCCGTTAGCTTAGCATAATGATCGTTAAGTTTTATTACTATTGCTTTCTTCATGACTTATACATATTCCTCTGACTATGAGATTATGCAACTCCCGAATACCGGAGGAACACCTTGTGTGCTATCAAACGTCACAACGTAACTGGGTGATTATAAAGATGCTCTACAGGTGTCTCTGAAGGTGTTTGTTGGGTTGGCATAGATCAAGATTAGGATTTGTCACTCCAAGTATCGGAGAGGTATCTCTGGGCCCTCTCGGTAATGCACATCATATGAAGCCTTGCAAGCAATGTGACTAAATGAGTTAGTTACGGGATGATGCATTACGGAATGAGTAAAGAGACTTGCTGGTAACGAGATTGAACTAGGTATGAAGATACCGACGATCGAATCTCGGGCAAGTAACATACCGATAACAAAGGGAATAACGTATGTTGTCATTGCGGTTTGACCGATAAAGATCTTCGTAGAATATGTGGGAACCAATATGAGCATCCAGGTTCCGCTATTGGTTATTGACCGGAGATGTGTCTCGGTCATGTCTACATAGTTCTCGAACCCATAGGGTCCGCACGCTTAACGTTCGATGACGATTTGTATTTTGAGTTATGTGTTTTGGTGACCGAAGATTGTTCGGAGTCCCGGATGAGATCAAGGACATGACAAGGAGTCTCGAAATGGTCGAGAGGTAAAGATTGATATATTGGAAGGTAGTATTCAGACACCGGAAGGGTTCCGGAGTGTATCGGGTACATACCGGAGTACCGGAAGGGTTGCCTAAACCCCCCGGTGGAAGATATGGGCCATATGGGCCATATGAGGGAGGCTAACCAGCCCACAAGGGGCTGGTGCACCCCCCACAAGGGAGGAGGCCGAATTGGTTTAGGGAAGGGGGCGCCACCCCCCTTTCCTTCTCCTACTCCCTCTCCTTCCCTCTTTCCCCCTCCGGAAGAAAGGAAAAAAGGGGGGGCGAATCCTACTTGGACTAGGAGTCCAAGTAGGACTCCCCCCATGGAGCGCCCCTCCTTGGTGGCCGGCCTCCTCCTCCCCTCCTTTATATACGTGGGCAGGGGGCACCCCAAAGGCACATCAGATATTCTCTTAGCCATGTGCGGTGCCCCCCTCCACAGTTTACTCCTCCGGTCATATTGTCATAGTGCTTAGGCGAAGCCCTGCGCGGATCACATCACCATCACCGTCACCACGCCGTCGTGCTGACGAAACTCTCCCTAGACCTTCTGCTGGATCAAGAGTTCGAGGGACGTCATCAAGCTGAACATGTGCAGAACTCGGAGGTGCCGTACGTTCGGTGCTTGATCGGTTGGATCGCGAAGACGTTCGACTACATCAACCGCGTTAAGCTAACGCTTCCGCTTTCGGTCTACGAGGGTACGTGGACACACTCTCCCCCTCTCATTGCTATGCATCTCCTAGATAGATCTTGCGTGAGCGTAGGAAATTTTTTGAAATTGCATGCTACGTTCCCCAACAGTGACAACCCCGATGGCGACACGATGATGGAGATCATGGTGTCATGCCGGTGACGATGGAGATCATGCCGGTGCTTTGGAGATAGAGATCAAAAGCACAAGTTGATGGCCATATCATGTCACTTATGATTTGCATGTGATGTTAATCCTTTTATGCATCTTATTTTGCTTAGGACGACGGTAGCATTATAAGGTGATCCCTCACTAAAATTTCAATCATTGAACTTTCTGAAATATTTAACTCGAATGGATATTAGTTCAATGAGCTATATGTTGTTATGAATTACCAAAACCACCCGGGGATTAGTTGCACTTTCAGCGATCCTTGTAGAAGGTTAAATAGCAACTTGCATATCACAGTTGTGGCTTTGCATAGGTAAGAATCGTTCTTGCTAGATACCCATAGCAGCCACGTAAAACATGCAACAACAATTAGAGGATGTCTAACTTGTTTTTGCAGGGTATGTTGTGATATGATATGGCCAAAGACATGATGAAAAATATTTGATGTATGAGATGATCATATTTGTAATAGTTTATATCGACTTGCATGTCGATGCATACAGCAATCGGCAGGAGCCATAGGGTTGTCTTTAATTATTGTATGACATGTGTGTCAATCATTAAACACTATGTAATGCTTTACTTTATCGCTAAGCGGTAGCAATAGTAGTAGAAGCATGGATGGTGTGACAACCCCGATGGCGACACGATGATGGAGATCATGGTGTCATGCCGGTGACGATGGAGATCATGCCGGTGCTTTCGAGATGGAGATCAAAAGCACAAGTTGATGGCCATATCATGTCACTTATGATTTGCATGAGATGTTAATCCTTTTATGCATCTTATTTTGCTTAGGACGACGGTAGCATTATGTAACACCCCTTGTAATTAACCACAGTGATCACCCTTAGTTAAATGCCATGTCAGCAAGTTTAACAGTGCCTAGTCATCATTTGCATCATATTGCATTTCGAACTCCTAATTCAAATTTCAAATTAATTTAAAGTGAAAATAAAAGTTTTTCAAATCCAGGAACTAAAATGTTCATCATGTTGCAAATATTCCCAAGGCAATAATAAAATAAATAGCAACATTAATTGAATTATTTGAATTACCCTAACACCCTAAAACAGTACCAAAACAGCAAGGTTTACTCCATTCTATTTAATACAAAATTTATATGAAATCCATTTGCCTCCAAACCAATTTCTATCAGTGTTAAATAATGAACTGTATTTATTGGACCAAATTACCTATTTTACAAAACTATAATTGGGGCCACACATTTTTGCAAAAATAGAAAAACAGAAAAGAAAAGAAGAAAAAGGCCCAATGCGGCTGGGCCTAAGTGCTACAGCGCCGGCCCAGCCCACCCCGCATCTCCTCCCACCTCCCGCACTGCTCCTCCCCGCTCGCTGTCGACGCCACAGCACGCCCGCGCGCACGCGCCCTGGCCCCTCCTGCTTGTTTGCTCGACACCGCGCGTCGCCGCGCCCGTGTGGAGGATAAGGGCGAGGCCCTGCGCACCCCCTAGCGTCTCCCTCGCCATTTCCCCCCTCTCCCTCTCGCTTTCTTCCTCACCGCGACAAGCCGAGCTGCCGTCACCATGGCCGAGCCCGATGTCGTCCCTGTCGTCGTCGTCACCGCCTGAGATCGAGCACGTCCGCTCCGCCTTGCTCCTCTGCGTCTTCTCCGGCCACCAGCTCGAGCTCTACGCCACCCCAGCTCGCGGATCGAGCCGCTCCCCGTTCTCGGTCGCCGGAGCTTCGTCGGCAAATGCCGTCGATCTGCAGCTCCTAAGCTTTCATCGGGCCCCCGTGTGCCCTCCCGGTGAGCTAGCTCACCTTTCCCCTCTCTCTCCCACGCATTTCCGCCACCGTAGCCGTAGCTGCCAACGCCGCCCGACTACGCCTCCTCCGATGAGCTCGCCGCCGTTGAGTTAGCCCCTGTCGTGGTAGTCCGAGCGCGGGAACGCGCTCAGCGTCTCCACGTGGTTCGAACGCGCCCCTCCACGCCAGTTGTCGTGCCATCTAGATCCGTTTCGGACCACGGCCGAACACCAGCGTCCGCCGCGTTGATCGCCGCCATCGCTGCACGCCGTCTCCGGCCACAGCACCACCACCATCTGACACGGCTTCGAGCGCCCGATCGAACGCCGCAATCCACGCGTGAAATGATGCGCCGTAGTGAAATCCTGACGAGGTCCGAGCCAGCGCCGCCGCGTATTTGGTCACCGGCGCTGCTCCGGCGCCGCCTCCGACATGGACGCGTGGGGCCCACCCCCTGTGAGTCTGCCAGTGGGCCCCAGCGCCTCGGTTAACCATGTTGACCTGGTCAACGATTGTTACTGTTCACCCTGAGTCTATGACATGTGGGCCCCCTTCTATAATTAGTTTAACTAAACAGTTTTTAAATAAAACCTAATTAGTTTAACCTCACTAGTCACTGACAACTGGGGCCCACCCCACTAATTAACCCTGTTAGATTAGTTTAAACCTCTGTTAAACTCAGAGAGGCTGACAGGTGGGCCCCACCTGTCAGTTTGACCAGTCAGCAGCTCAGCTGACCATCGACGCATTGCTGACATCATGCTGACGCATTAAAAGATTTCTATTAATATAAATAATTTCAGAAAACTATTTTAAACTTTAGAAAATCATAGAAATTAAACCGTAGCTCGGATCGAAAAACTTTCTACATGAAAATTGCTCAGAACGACAAGACGAATCCAATCGTGCCATCTGTTTCCGTGTCAGGACCCTCTACGGAGGTGAACCCGCAACTTTTAGTCTGTTTCTGATAGATGTATAGTGCATATCCACCGGTTAATAAATCCAACTTTAATCCTAAAATAATTAAAATGATTTAGATATGTCTTTAGGCAACCCTGCACTGCACGTTAGCATGGCATGCTCTAGGTTGCATATGTCTGCTGTGTATTTATCTGTTTCCTGCCCCTCTTCTCTCTCGGTAGACCCTGATATAGACGCAGTTCTCGAGACCGATGCAGCTCAGGAGCCCGACGACACTGTTGACGACCTTGCCTTTGCCGCCGAGCAACCAGGCAAGCACCCCCCCCCCCTTGAGCATGCCTATATCGCCTATTCTCTTCTTTCTTGTGCTTGCATTAGAATTGCTGCTGCTACTGCTTTACCTGTTATGATGCATAGCCTTTTTTTACTGCTGTTGATACCTACCTGCTTATCCTAAACTGCTTAGTATAGGCTGGATAGAGACCCCAGTGACCCCACTTGTCCCGGTTGCCCCGCTGGATCATCGGAAGACTCGACGACCAGGCCCCAGCACTGCACATGACATCCCTTTTATCTGTACGACACTGCAGCGTTACTATCGAGTGCCGAGGGTGATACCTCGTAAGCACTTTCGATGTTAACTCTGTGGAGTAGTTACACGGTCGTGGTCATCGAGGGTGATTCCTCCTTCACTACTTCTGGTAACGACGCTATCGTGCAACCCCTCAAGTGTGAACCCATCGAGGGTGATTCCTCCGAGTTCACCTTGGCGGTTACATCAAGTAGGAATCCAACGAGGGTGATACCTCGGATTTCCCTGATGTTATGGACACACGGATACTTGGATTTTATAACAGTTACTTGGAAAGGCGGGTCGACCTTGAGGGGTACCCGCGTGAGCCTAAGTGGTGAGTGACGTGGAGACGGGTTGACCTGGAGGGTACCTGAGAGTTGAATACGAGGCGTGGCCGGGCATTCTTAGCCCTTGCCGCAAGTCCTCAAGATGGGGCGACGGGGTCACATCGATCATGAGTCTCTGCTAGTTACCGCATGCTACCAACACACTAACGGTTTGGATATTTGATCCGAGTGGGCCTCTGTCCCGATAGCACTAACCATCACGTGGGAACAGTTATGGGCACTCTGCGTCGTATGCATCAGCCGAAGCTTAATGGACGTCAGCGACTGAGCGGCGCGCGCTGGGTTGGACCATGTTAAGCACCCTCCGTTGTTCTGGAGGCTGCTAGGTCTGCTCACCGGCCGCGTTCGCAACGTGCAGGAGTTCCCGGGGTGATTGCCCAAGACCCCTGGGCGCATAGGTTTAGTCCGGTGTGCTGAACTCTCGGTTAAGCCTAGGTCGGGTTGCGGCATATCATTTGGCCAAGGCCGGGCATGACCCAGTAAAGTGTGTCCGGCCAGAGTCAATCGAGCGTGGTGGGTAAGTTGGTGCACCCCTGCAGGGAAGAACTAAACTGTGCATAGCCGGATCCTCGGTAACGGACGCTCGGAGTTGTATCGTGATTGATACAACTAGAACTGGATACTTGTGACGAAAAATGGATAGTATGGCTCTGGGATTGCTTTCTCGCAGGGAGTCGAGAAAGGATCTCTGGCCGAGGTTGATACTTGGATATTAGGGCTCTGGGTTTGCTTTCTCGCAGGGAGTCGAGAAAGGATCTCTACGCGAGGTTGATACTTAATACGACTACTACCTTATACTGTGCTAATCTACACTCTTCTAATGCTGCAACACTGCTGAAGATGCTTGTCTTCGATAGGACTAGGCCTTCCCTCTATTCTGGCATTTCTGCAGCCCAGTCCACATATACAGCCTCTCTTTGAAAATGTTGCATATGCAGTGTAGATCCTTGCTTGCTGAGTACTTCGGATGAGTACTCACGGTTGCTTTGCTTCCTCTTTTCCCCCTTTTCCTTTTGATGCAACCAGACGACGGAGCCCTGGAGCCAGCTGCCCCCGCCGATGACTACTACTACCACCCCGAGGGTGGCTACTACTACGAGCTTGCCGACGACCAGGAGTAGGTTCGGAGGGTCCCAGGCAGGAGGCCTGCGCCTTTTTGATCGTCGTGTTTTCTTTTGCCCCACCTTTTAAAGGCCTATCTGTGTTTTCTTTTATATATGTACTTAGATGTCTCGTGCTTCCGCTGACTCTTGTATGCAAGCTTATGTATTCGAGCCCTCGAGGCCCCTGGCTTGTAATATAAAGCTTGTATGACTTTATTTATGTTTTAGAGTTGTGTTGTGATATCTTCAAGTGAGTCCTTAGGCTTGATTGTGTGCATTTGCGTGTATGATTAGTGCACGATTAAGCCGGGGTCGTCATAGGTTGGTATCAGAGCCGACTGCCTGTAGGAACCCCCTTTCCAACTCCTTGGCCGAAGTTGAGTCTAGTATCCGAAAACCATTTTACTAACTTGGCTGTGTGGCTTACGGGCCCAAGTCGCCAATTGGGTGGTATTAGGATCTTTTATTCCTCTTCCTTACTCTGGGACTCTGATCTCTCTTCCTTTCGGGTTAAACTTTTACTAACTCCAACATTGGGTTCTCGTGCTCACATCCACCCGGAGTTCTCAAAATACCCCCTTTTTTCTTCAAGATTTTGTGGGCCAGGTTCTGCTTGCAGGATCCCTTTTATTGAGGGCACCCTGTGTTGCCACTTGCATTCAAGATTACCGTCCTATCAACCAGGCAACCATTCAGAATAAATATCCGCTTCCTCGGTCAATGACTTGTATGATCAACTTGCTGGATCATCAGTGTTTTCTAAACTCGACTTGAGCTTGGGTTATCACCAGATCCGTGTCCGCAAAGAGGATATTCCGAAGACTGCCTTCGTTACTCGTTATGGCTCCTACTAGTACACGGTCATGTCATTTGGCTTAACAAATGCTCCAGCCACATTCTCCTGTCTGATGAATTACATCTTCATGGATTACCTCGACAAGTTCGTCGTGGTATATCTAGATGATATTCTGGTATATTCGAAGAATAAGAAAGAACACGCTGAACACCTTCGTCTTGTTCTGGAAAGGCTTCGAGAACACCAATTGTATGCCAAATACTCCAAATGTGAATTCTGGCTTTCTGAAGTAACCTACCTTGGACATTTGATTTCCAAGGATGGAATTGTTGTTAACCCGGAATGAGTTCAGGCTATTCTTGACTGGACTCCTCCGAAGAACGTCAAGCAAGTGAGAAGTTTTCTCGGCCTCGCAAGCTATTGCCGTCGATTTGTCGAGAACTTTTCCAAGATTGCTAAGCCTCTGACTAACCTACTTCACAAAGGCGTTAAGTTTGAGTGGACAGACAAATGTCAGGAAAGTTTCCAGACTCTCAAGGACAAGCTAACTTCTGCTCCAGTTCTTGCTCCTCCGGATTCTTGCAAAGACTTTGTGATATATTGCGACGCCTCTCATCAAGGATTAGGCTGTGTCCTAATGCAAGAACAAAGAGTAATTGCGTATGCTTCACGTCAACTGCGTCCTCATGAAGAAAATTATCCAGTGCATGATCTTGAACTTGCTGCAGTGATCTATGCATTGAAGCTGTGGCGACATTACCTTCTGGGTAACCGGTGTGAGGTATATACTGATCATCAAAGCTTGAAGTATTTGTTTACTCAGCCGGATCTTAATCTCCGCCAACAGCGATGGTTGGAAACAATTACGGACTATGACTGTGGTATTTCATATACCCCTAGCAAGGCTAATGTCATGGCTGATGCCTTAAGCCGCAAGTCCTATTACAACAACCTCATGGTTAGGCGAGCTCAACCTCGTCTTTATGAAGAATTGCGCAAACTAAACCTACGTATTGTTCCCCAGGGTTCTCTTAATGACCTTGTGGTACAACCAGATCTTGAGAAAGCTGTTAAGAATGCGCAAGCTAAAGATGCTGAAGTTGATCTGATGAAGAAAGATCTTCACCTGGAAAAGTATAGGGATTTCTCGTTGTCTGAAGATGGAACCTTATATTTCAGAGACCGCATTGTCGTACCTCCCTTTGAGCTTATGACTGACAAGGTCATGAAGGAGGCACATGATACACCGCTATCTATCCATCCGGGTAGCACCAAGATGTATCGTGATCTCCGTCAATTGTACTGGTGGTCTAAAATGAAGCAGGATATTGCTCGCTACGTTGCTGAATGTGACATTTGCCGTCGCGTTAAAGTAGAACATCAGAAGCCTGCCGGAATTCTGCAACCACTTCCTATTCCTCTATGGAAATGGGATAAGGTTCAGATGGATTTCATTACTGGCCTTCCCAAGTCACAGAAGGGTCACGATGCTATTCTTGTCGTCGTTGACCAACTCTCTAAGGTTGCACACTTTCTGCCTGTCAAGGAGACTATCACTGCTAGTCAGTTAGCAGAGTTGTATATCTCCAGAAATGTTTCGCTCCACGGTATTTCGAAGGAGATCAGTTTGGACCGTGGCGGTCTTTTCACCTCAAAGTTCTGGGAAAGTTTCCAAGAAGCTATGGGAACTCACATTACCTGGAGTTCAGCTTATCACCCCCATTCCCAAGGACAAGTCGAGCGAGTCAATCAAGTTCTTGAAGACATGCTTCGGGCTTGTGTTATATCCTTCGGCAAGAAATGGGAAGAATCCCTTCCGTATGCCGAATTCTCTTATAACAACAGCTATCAAGCCAGCTTGAAAATGCCCCCCTTCGAAGTACTTTATGGACGTAAGTGTCGAATCCCTCTGAATTGGTCAGAAACTGGGGAACGACCACTTGTGGGTCCAGACATTATCCAACACGCCGAAGAGCAAGTCCGTATCATTCGAGAAAACCTCAAGGCGGCTCAGGACCGCCAGAAGAGCAACTATGATCGCAAACGATGGGGTTTGACTTATCAACCTGGTGATCAAGCTTATCTGCGTGTCACTCCTATGAAGGGCACCCACCGCTTCGGAATCAAGGGCAAGTTAGCTCCATGCTACATTGGTCCTTTCCGCATTGTTGCAAGACATGGTCAGGTGGCGTATAAATTGGAGTTGCCACCGCAATTCTCTCATATCCACGACGTCTTCCATGTGTCGCAACTTCGTCGTTGCTTCAAGGAATCTCCACACCGCGCAGTGGATCACGAGATGCTCGAATTGCAAGATGATCTTTCTCATAAGGAGCATCCGATCCGCATCCTCGATGAATCTGAACGTCGAACCCGTCAGAAGACGACCAAGTACCTCAAAGTGCAGTGGTCAAATCATACTGAAGATGAAGCCACTTGGGAACGCGAGGATAATCTTCATGCGGAATATCCCGATCTTTTCCCTTCTACCTCTTAATTCTCGGGACGAGAATTCTTGTTAGAGGAGGAGAATTGTAACACCCCATGTAATTAACCACAGTGATCACCCTTAGTTAAATGCCATGTCAACAAGTTTAACAGTGCCTAGTCATCATTTGCATCATATTGCATTTCAAACTCCTAATTCAAACTTCAAATTAATTTAAAGTGAAAATAAAAGTTTTTCAAATCCAGGAACTAAAATGTTCATCATGTTGCAAATATTCCCAAGGCAATAATAAAATTAGCACCAACATTAATTGAATTATTTAAATTACCCTAACACCCTAAAATAGTACCAAAACAGCAAGGTTTACTCCATTCTATTTAATACAAAATTTATATGAAATCCATTTGCCTCCAAACCAATTTCTATCAGTGTTAAATAATGAACTGTATTTATTGGACCAAATTACCTATTTTACAAAACTATAATTGGGGCCACACATTTTTGCAAAAATAGAAAAACAGAAAAGAAAAGAAGAAAAAGGCCCAATGCGGCTGGGCCTAAGTGCTACAGCGCCGGCCCAGCCCACCCCGCATCTCCTCCCACCTCCCGCACTGCTCCTCCCCGCTCGCTGTCGACGCCACAGCACGCCCGCGCGCACGCGCCCTGGCCCCTCCTGCTTGTTTGCTCGACACCGCGCGTCGCCGCGCCCGTGTGGAGGATAAGGGCGAGGCCCTGCGCACCCCCTAGCGTCTCCCTCGCCATTTCCCCCCTCTCCCTCTCGCTTTCTTCCTCACCGCGACAAGCCGAGCTGCCAAACCATGGCCGAGCCCGATGTCGTCCCTGTCATCGTCGTCACCGCCTGAGATCGAGCACGTCCGCTCCGCCTTGCTCCTCTGCGTCTTCTCCGGCCACCAGCTCGAGCTCTACGCCACCCCAGCTCGCGGATCGAGCCGCTCCCCGTTCTCGGTCGCCGGAGCTTCGTCGGCAAATGCCGTCGATCTGCAGCTCCTAAGCTTTCATCGGGCCCCCGTGTGCCCTCCCGGTGAGCTAGCTCACCTTTCCCCTCTCTCTCCCACGCATTTCCGCCACCGTAGCCGTAGCTGCCAACGCCGCCCGACTACGCCTCCTCCGATGAGCTCGCCGCCGTTGAGTTAGCCCCTGTCGTGGTAGTCCGAGCGCGGGAACGCGCTCAGCGTCTCCACGTGGTTCGAACGCGCCCCTCCACGCCAGTTGTCGTGCCATCTAGATCCGTTTCGGACCACGGCCGAACACCAGCCTATTGCACTGTATTTATTGGACCAAATTACCTATTTTACAAAACTATAATTGGGGCCACACATTTTTGCAAAAACAGAAAAACAGAAAAGAAAAGAAGAAAAAGAAAAAGACCCACTGCGGCTGGGCCTAAGTGCTACAGCGCCGGCCCAGCCCACCCCGCATCTCCTCCCACCTCCCGCACTGCTCCTCCCCGCTCATTGTCGATTCCACAGCACGCCCGCGGGCACGCGCCCTGGCCCCCCTGCTCGTTTGCTCGACACCGCGCGTCGCCGCGCCCGCGTGGAGGATAAGGGCGAGGCCCTGCGCACCCCCTGGCGTCTCCCATGCCATTTTCCCCCTCTCCCTCTCGCTTTCTTCCTCACCACGACAAGCCGAGCCGCCGTCGCCATGGCCGAGCCTAATGCCGTCCCTGTCGTCATCGTCACCGCCTAAGATCGAGTGCGTCCGCTCTGCCTTGCTCCTCTGCATCTTCTCCAACCACCAGCTCGATCTCTATGCCACCCCAGCTCGAGGATCGAGCCACTCCCCGTTCTCGGTCGCCGGAGCTTCGCCGGCAAATGCCGTCGATCTGCAGCTCCTAAGCTTTCATCGGGCCCCCGTGTGCCCTCCCGGTGAGCCAGCGCACCTTTCCCCTCTCTCTCCCGCGCATTTCCGCCGCCGTAGCCGTAGCTGCCATCGCCGCCCGACTACGCGTCTACCGATGAGTTCGCCGCCGTTGAGTTAGCCCCTGTCGTGGCCGTCCGAGCGCGGGAATGCGCTCAGCGTCTCCACGCGGTTCGAACGCCCCCCTCCACGCCAGTTGTCGTGCCATCTAGATCTGTTTCCGACCATGGCCGAACGCTGGCGTCCGCCGCGTTGATCGCCGCCGTCGCTGCACGCCGTCTCCGGCCACCGCACCACCACCATCTGATGCGGCTTCGAGCGCCCGATCGAACGCCGCAAACCACACGTGAAATGATGCGCCGTAGCGAAATCCCGACGAGGTCTGAGCCAGCACCGCCGCGTATTTGGTCACCGGCGCTGCTCCGGCGCCGCCGCCGACATGGACGTGTGGGGCCCACCCCCTGTGAGGCTGCCAGTGGGCCCCAGCGCCTCGGTTGACCATGTTAACCTGGTCAATGATGGTTACTGTTCACCCTGAGTCTATGACATGTGGGCCCCCTTCTGTAATTAGTTTAACTAAACCGTTTTTAAATAAAACCTAATTAGTTTAACCTCACTAGTCGCTGACAACTGGGGCCCACCCCACTAATTAACCCTGTTAGATTAGTTTAAACCTCTGTTAAACCCAGATAGGCTGACAGGTGGGCCCCACCTGTCAGTTTGACCAGTCAGCAGCTCAGCTGACCACCGACGCATTGCTGACATCATGCTAACGCATTAAAAGATTTCTGTTAATATAAATAATTTCAGAAATTGTTTTAAACTTTAGAAAATCATAGAAATTAAACCGTAGCTCGGATCGAAAAACTTTCTACATGAAAGTTGCTCAGAACGACGAGACGAATCCAACCGTGCCATTTGTTTCCGTGTTGGGACCCTCTACGGAGGTGAACCCGCAACTTTTAGTCTGTTTCTGATAGATGAATAGTGCATATCCACCCGTTAATAAATCCAACTTTAATCCTAAAATAATTTAAATGATTTAGATATGTCTTTAGGCAACCCTGCACTGCACGTTAGCATGGCATGCTCTGTGTTGCATATGTTTGCCGTGTATTTATCTGTTTCCTCCCCCTCTTCTCTCTCGGTAGACCCCGATACAGACGTAGTTCCTGAGACCGACGCAGCTCAGGAGCCCGACGACACTGTTGATGACCTTGCCTTTGCCGCCGAGCAATCAGGCAAGCACCCCCCCCCCCTTGAGCATGCCTATATCGCCTATTCTCTTCTTTCTTGTGCTTGCATTAGAATTGTTGCTGCTACTGCTTTACCTATTATGATGCATAGCCTATTTTTTTGTAACTGCTGTTGATACCTACCTGCTTATCCTAAACTGCTTAGTATAGGTTGGATAGAGACCCCAGTGACCCCACTTGTCCCGGTTGCCCCGCTGGATCATCGGAAGACTCGACGACCAGGCCCCAGCACTGCACATCACATCCCTTTTATCTGTACGACACTGCAGCGTTACTATCGAGTGCCGAGGGTGATACCTCGTAAGCACTTCCGATGTTAACTCTGTGGAGTAGTTACTCAGTCATGGTCATCGAGGGTGATTCCTCCTTCACTACTTCCGATAACGACGCCGTCGTGCAACCCCTCAAGTGTGAACCCATCGAGGGTGATTCCTCCGAGTTCACCTTGACGGTTACATCAAGTAGGAATCCAACGAGGGTGATACCTCAGATTCCCCTGATGTTATGGACACACGGATACTTGGATTTTACAACTGTTACTTGGAAAGGCGGGTCGACCCTGAGGGGTACCCGCGTGAGCCTAAGTGGCGAGTGACGTGGAGACGGGTTGACCTGGATGGTACCCGAGAGATGAATATGAGGCGTGGCCGGGCATTCTTAGCCCTTGCCGCAAGTCCTCGAGACGGGGCGACAGGGTCACATCGATCGTGAGTCTCTACTCGTTACCGCATGCTACCAACACACTAACAGTTTGGATATTTGATCCGAATGGGCCTCTGGCCCGATAGCACTAACCATCACGTGGGAATAGTTATGGGCACTCTGCGTCGTATGCATCAGCCGAAGCTTAATGGACGTCAGTGAATGAGCGGCGCGCGCTGGGTTGGACCGCGTTAAGCACCCTCCATTGTACTGGAGGCTGCTAGGTCTGCTCACCGGCCGCGTTCGCAACGCGCAGGAGTTCCCGGGGTGATGGCCCAAGACCCCTGGGCGCATAGGTTTAGTCCGGCGTGCTGACCTCTCTGTTAAGCCTAGGTCTGGTTGCGGCGTATCATTTGGCCGAGGCCGGGCATGACCCAGTAAAGTGTGTCCGGCCGGAGTTAATCGAGCGTGGTGGGTAATTTGGTGCACCCCTGCGGGGAAGAACTAAACTATGCATAGCCAGATCCTCGGTAACGGACGCTCGGAGTTGTATCCCGATCGATACAACTAGAACTGGATACTTGTGATGAGAAATGGATAGTATGGCTCTGGGATTGCCTTCTCGCAGGGAGTCGAGAAAGGATCTCTGGCCGAGGTTGATACTTGGATATTAGGGCTCTGGGATTGCTTTCTCGCAGGGAGTCGAGAAAGGATCTCTGGGCGAGGTTGATACTTAATACGGCTACTACCTTATATTGTGCTAATCTACACTCTTCTAATTCTGCAAGACTGCTGAAGATGCTAGTCTTTGATAGGACTAGGCCTTCCCTCTATTCTGGCATTTCTGCAGCCCAGTCCACATATACAGCCTCTCTTTGAAAATGTTGCATATGTAGTGTAGATCCTTGCTTGCTGAGTACTTTGGATGAGTACTCACGGTTGCTTTGCTTCCTCTTTTTCCCCTTTTCCTTTTGATGCAACCAGACGACGGAGCCCCGGAGCCAGCTGCCCCCGCCGACGACTACTACTACCACCCCGAGGGTGGCTACTACTATGAGCTTGCAGACGACCAGGAGTAGGTTCGGAGGGTCCCAGGCAGGAGGCCTGCGCCTTTTCGATCGTAGTGTTTTCTTTTGCCCCGCCTTTTAAAGGCCTATCTGTGTTTTATTTTATATCTGTACTTAGATATCTGATGCTTCCGCTGACTCTTGTATGCGAGCTTATGTATTCGAGCCCTCGAGGCCCCTGGCTTGTAATATAAAGCTTGTATGACTTTATTTATGTTTTAGAGTTGTGTTGTGATATCTTCAAGTGAGTCCTTAGGCTTGATCGTGTGCATTTGCGTGTATGATTAGTGCACGATTAAGCCGGGGTCGTCACACATTATAAGGTGATCCCTCACTAAAATTTCAAGATAAAATTGTGTTCTCCCCAAGTGTGCACCGTTGCGAAAGTTCATCGTTTCGAAGCACCACGTGACAATCGGGTGTGATAGACTCTACGTTCACATACAACGGGTGCAAGCCAGTTTTGCACATGCGGAACACTTGGGTTAAACTTGATGAGCCTAGCATGTACAGACATGGCCTCGGAACACAAGAGACCAAAAGGTCGAACATGAGTCATATAGTAGGTATGATCAACATGGAGATGTTCACCATTCAAATCACCTCATCTCACGTGATAATCCGACTTGGGTTGGTGAATTAGGATCGTGTTACACTCGGACAACCGGAGGGATGTTGATTTGAGTGGGAGTTCTTAAGTAATATGATTAATTGAACTCATTATCATGAACAATAGTCTAAGTTTTCTTTGCAAATTATGTTGTAGATCAATAGCTCGCGCTGTAGCTCCCTGTTTTAATACGTTCCTAGAGAAAGACTAAGTTGAAAGATATTGTAAGCAACTATGCAGACTAGGGCCGTAGTCTAAGGATTGTCCTCACTGCTGCACAGAAGGCTTATGTCCTTGATGCACCGCTCGGTATGCCAACCCCTCTAGCATCGTCTATGGATGTTGTGAACATTTGGCAGACACGTTCTGATGACTACTTGATAGTTTAGTGCACCATGCTTTACGGCTTAGAATCGGGGCTCCAAAGGCGTTTTGAATGCCATGGAACATATGAGATGTTCCAAGAGTCAAAATTGGTATTTCAGGCTCATGCCCGTGTTGAGAGGTATGGGACCTCTGACAAGTTCTTTGCCTACAAGATGGAGGAGAATAGCTCAGCCAGTGAGTATGTGCTCAGAATGTCTGCGTGCTATAATCGCTTGAATCAAGTGGGAGTTAATCTTCCAGATAAGATAGTGATTGACAGAGTTCTCCTGTCACTATCACCAAGCTACTAGAGCTTCATGATGAACTATTACATGCAAGGGATGGAGATGATCCCGGAGCTGTTCGCGGTGCTTAAGGCCGTGAAGGTAGAAATCAAGAAGGAGCATCAAGTGTTGATGGCTAACAAGACCACTGGTTTCAAGAACGGTAAGGGCAAGAAGGGAAACTTCATGAATGGCAAGCCAGTTGCCGCTCCAGTGAAAAAACCCAAGGTTGAACCCAAACCTGAGACTAAGTGCTTCTATTGTAAGGGGAATAGTCACTGGTAGCGGAACTGCCCCAAATACTTGGTAGATAAGAAGGATGGAAACTTCAACAAAAGTATATTTGATATACGTGTTATTGATGTGTACCTTACTAGTACTCCTAGTAGCACCTGGGTATTAGATACCGGTTCAGTTGCTAATATTGGTAACTCAAAACAAAAGCTGCGGAATAAACGGAGACTGGCTAAGGGCGAGGTGACGATGTGTGTTGGAAGTGTTTCCAAGGTTGATGTGATCACCGTCGCACGCTCCCTCTACCTTCGGGATTAGTGTTAAACCTAGATAAATGTTATTTGGTGTCTGCGTTGAGCATGAACATGATGAGATCGTGTTTATTGTAATGCGGTTATTCATTTAAGTCAGAGAATAATGGTTATTCTGTTTACATGAATAATACCTTCTATGGTCATGCACCCAATGTGAATGGTTTATTGAATCTCGATTGTAGTAATACACATGTTCATAATATTGATGCCAAAAGATGCGAAGTTAATAATGATAGTACCACGTACTTGTGGCACTGCTGCTTAAGTCATATTGGTGTAAAGCGCATGAAGAAACTCCATGCTGATGGACTTTTGGAGTCACTTGATTTTGAATCACTTAAAACATGTGAACCATGCCTCATTGGCAAGATGACTAAAACCCCGTTTTCCGGAACAATGGAATGCGCAAGTGACTTGTTGGAAATCATACATGCTGATGTGTGCGGTCCGATGAGTGTTGATGCATGCAGTGGATATCGTTATTACCTCACCTTCACCGGTGATTTGAGTAGATATGGGTATATTTACTTAATAAAGCATAAGTCTAAAATGTTTGAAAAGTTCAAGCAATTTCAGAGTGAAGTTGAGAATCATCGTAACAAGAAGATTAAATTCCTACGATCCGATCGAAGGGGAGAATATCTGAGTTATGAGTTTGGCAATCACTTAAGACAATGTGGAATTGTTTCACAGTTGACGCCACCTGGGACACCACAGCGTAATGGTGTGTCCGAACGTTGTAATCGTACCTTATTGGATATGGTGCGTTCTATGATGTCTCTTGCCGATCTACCACTATCGTTTTGGGTTATGCATTAGAGACAACTACATTCACTTTAAATAGGGCACCATCTAAGTCCGTGGAGACGACACCGTATGAATTGTGGTTTGGCAAAGAAACCTAAGTTGTTGTTTCTTAAGGTTTGGGGCTGCGATGCTTATGTCAAAAGGCTTCAGCCAGAAAAGCTCAAACCCAAAGCGGACAAATGCGTCTTCATAGGATACCCAAAAGAGACGGTTGGGTATACCTTCTATCTCAGATCCGAGGGCAAAGTGTTTGTCGCTAAGAACGGGTCCTTTCTCGAGAAAGAGTTTCTCTCGAAAGAATTGAGTGGGAGGAAGATAGAACTTGATGAGGTTGTTGAACCTTTACTTCAACCAGAGAGTAGCGCAACACAGAAAGATATTTCTGTGGCACCTATGTCAATTGAAGAGGAAGCTAATGATGATGATCGTGAAGCTTCGGATGAAGTTACTGTCAAACCTCATAGGTCGACAAGGGTACGTACAGCTTCTGAGTGGTACGGTTACCCGGTCTTAGAGGTCATGTTGTCAGACAACGGTGAACCTACAAGCTATGGAGAAGCGATGGTGGGCCCGGATTCCAACAAATTGCTAGGAGCCATGAAATCCGAGATAGGATCCATGTATGAGAGCAAAGTATGGACTTTGGTGGATGCTACTTCTTGAGCTTGCGTTGGTTTTTCCCTTGAAGAGGAAAGGGTGATGCAGCACAGTAGAGGTAAGTATTTCCCTCAGTTAAGAACCAAGGTATCAATCCAGTAGGAGAAGAACGCACAATCACCAACACCTGCACAAAAAATCAAACACTTGCACCCAACGCAATAAAGGGGTTGTCAATCCCTTCACGGTCAATTGCAAAGGTGAGATCTGATAGAGATAGATAAACAAAAGATAAAATATTTTTGGGTTTTTTGGTGTATAGATCTGAAAATAAAAGATTGCAAAATAGTAGATCGGAAAGTAATATGATGGAAAATAGACCCGGGGGCCATAGGTTTCACTAGAGGCTTCTCTCATGAAGGCAAATAATACGGTGGGTGAACAAATTACTGTCGAGCAATTGATAGAAAAGCGCAAAGTTATGACGATATCCAAGGCAATGATTATGCATATAGGTATCACGTCCGTGTCAAGTAGACCGACTCCTGCCTGCATCTACTACTATTACTCCACACATCGACCGCTATCTAGCATGCATCTAGAGTATTAAGTTCATAAAGAACGGAGTAACGCCTTAAGTAAGATGACATGATGTAGAGGAATTAACTCAAGCAATATGATAAAAACCCCATATTTTTATCCTCGATGGCAACAATGCAATACATGTTTGGCTACCCCTACTTTGTCACTGGGTGAAATCACGCAAGATTAAACCCAAAGCTAAGCACCTCTCCCATTGCAAGAAAAACCAATATAGTTGGCCAAACCAAACCGATAATTCGAAGAGAAATACAAAGATATTAAATCATCCATATAAGAATTCAGAGAAGATTCAAATAATATTCATAGATAATATGATCATAAATCCACAATTCATTGGATCTCGACAAACACACCGTAAAAGAAGATTACATCGGATAGATCTCCAAGATAATCAAGGAGAACGTTGTATTGAGAATCAAAGAGAGAGAAGAAGCCATCTAGCTACTAGCTATGGACCCGTGGGTCTGAGGTAAACTACTCACGCATCATCGGAAGGGCAATGGAGTTGATGTAGAAGCCCTCCATGATCGATTCCCCCGCCGGCGGGATGCCGGAAAAGGCCCCAAGATGGGATCTCACGGTAATAGAAGGTTGCGGTGGTGGAAAGTGTTTTCGTGGTTGCCTCTGGTGGTTCTGGAATATTTTTGAATATATAGGAGGAAGAGCTAGGTCAGGAGAGTCCCGAGGGGCCCACAAGGTAGGGGGCGCCCCCCCCCCCCCTAGGGTGCGCCCTCCACCCTTGTCGCCGCCTCGTGGCTCTTCTTGTTGGGAAACGTAGCATGCAATTTCAAAAAAATTCCTACGCTCACGCAAGATCTATCTAGGAGATGCATAGCAATGAGAGGGGGAGAGTGTGTCCACGAACCCTCGTAGACCGAAAGCGGAAGCGTTAGCTAAACACGGTTGATGTAGTCGAACGTCTTCGCGATCCAACCGATCAAGCACCGAACGTACGGCACCTCTGAGTTCAGCACACGTTCAGCTCGATGACGTCCCTCGAACTCTTTATCCAGCAAAGTGTCGAGGGAGAGTTTTGTTAGCACGATGGCATGGTGACGGTGATGGTGATGTGATCCGCGCAGGGCTTCGCCTAAGCACTACGACAATATGACCGGAGGAGTAAACTGTGGAGGGGGGCACCGCACACGGCTAAGAGAATATCTGTTGTGTTCTAGGGTGCCCCCTGCCCCCGTATATAAAGGAGGGGAGGAGGAGGCTGGCCACCAAGGGGGCGCGCCATGGGGGGAGTCCTACTAGGACTCCACTCCTAGTAGGATTCGCCCCCTCCCCCCACTTTTCCTTTCTCCGGAGGTGGAAAGAGGGAAGGAGAGGGAGAGGGAGAAGGAAAGGGGGGCGCCACCCCCTTCCCTAGTCCAATTCGGCCTCCTCCCTTGTGGGGGGGCGCACCAGCCCCTTGTGGGCTGGTTAGCCTCCCTCCTATGGCCCATATGGCCCATATCTTCCACCGGGGGGTTCTGGTAACCCCTCCGGTACTCCGGTATGTACCCAATACACTCCGGAACCCTTCCGGTGTCCAAATACTACCTTCCAATATATCAATCTTTACCTCTCAACCATTTCGAGACTCCTCGTCATGTCCGTGATCTCATCCGGGACTCCGAACAATCTTCGGTCACCAAAACACATAACTCATAATACAAATCGTCATCGAACGTTAAGCGTGCGGACCCTACGGGTTCGAGAACTATGTAGACATGACCGAGACACATCTCCGGTAAATAACCAATAGCGGAACCTGGATGCTCATATTGGTTACTACATATTCTATGAAGATCTTTATCGGTCAAACCGCACGACAACATACGTCATTCCCTTTGCCATCGGTATGTTACTTGCCCGAGATTCGATCGTCGGTATCTTCATACCTAGTTCAATCTCGTTACCGGCAAGTATCTTTACTCGTTCCGTAATGTATCATCACGTAACTAACTCATTTGTCACATTGCTTGCAGGGCTTATCATGATGTGCATTACCGAGAGGGCCCAGAGATACCTCTCCGATACTCGGAGTGACAAATCCTAATCTTGATCTATGCCAACCCAACAAACACCTTCGGAGACACCTGTAGAGCATCTTTATAATCACCCAGTTACGTTGTGACGTTTGATAGCACACAAGGTGTTCCTCCGGTTTTCAGGAGTTGCATAATCTCATAGTCAGAGGAATATGTATAAGTCATGAAGAAAGCAATAGCAATAAAACTTAACGATCATTATGCTAAGCTAACGGATGGGTCTTGTCCATCACATCATTCTCCTAATGATGTGATCCCGTTCATCAAATGACAACACATGTCTATGGTTAGGAAACTTAACCATCTTTGATTAACGAGCTAGTCTAGTAGAGGCATACTAGGAACACTGTGTTTTGTCTATGTATTCACACATGTATCAAGTTTCCGGTTAATACAATTCTAGCATGAATAATAAACATTTATCATGATATAAGGAAATATAAATAACAACTTTATTATTGCCTCTAGGGCATATTTCCTTCAGTCTCCCACTTGCACTAGAGTCAATAATCTAGTTCACATCGCCATGTGATTTAACACCAATAGTTCACATCTTTATGTGATTAACACCCATAGTTCATATCGCCATGTGACCAACACCCAAAGCGTTTACTAGAGTCAATAGTCTAGTTCACATCACCATGTGATTAATACCCAAAGAGTATTAAGGTGTGATCATGTTTTGCTTGTGAGAGAATTTAGTCAACGGATCTGCCACATCCAGATCCGTACGTATTTTGCAAAATTTCTATGTTTACAATGCTCTGCATGGAGCTACTCTAGCTAATTGCTCCTACTTTCAATACGTATCCAGATTGAGACTCAGGGTCATCTGGATCGGTGTAAAAGCTTGCATCGACGTAACTCTTTACGACAAACTCTTCATCACCTCCATAACCGAGAAACATTTCCTTAGTCCTCTAAGGACAATTTTTGACCACTGTCTAGTGATCTACTCCTGGATCACTATTGTACCCCCTTGACAAACTCATGGCAAGGTACACAACAGGTTTAGTACACAGCATGGCATACTTTATAGAACCTATGGCTGAGGCATAGGGAATGACTTTCATTCTCTATCTATCTTCTGTCGTGGTCATGCTTTGAGTCTTACTCAATTTTATACCTTGAATACAGGCAAGAACTCTTTCTTTGACTGATCCTTTTTGAACTCCTTCAAAACTTTGTCAAGGTATATGCTTTGTGAAAGTCCTATTAAGCGTCTCGATCTATCCCTATAGATCTTGATGCTCAATACTTAAGCAGCTTCACCGAGGTCTTTTTATTCAAAAATTCTTATTCAAGTATCCTTTTATGCTATCTAGAAATTCTATATCATTTCCAATCAGCAATATGTCATCCACATATAATATCAGAAATGCTACAGAGCTCCCACTCACTTTCTTGTAAATAAAGGCTTCACCGCAAGTCTGTATAAAACTATATGCTTTGATCAACTTATCAAAGCGTATATTCCAACTCCGAGATGCTTGCACCAGTCCCTAGATGGATCGCTGGAGCTTGCACACTTTGTTAGCACCCTTAGGATCGACAAAACCTTCTGGTTGCATCATATACAACTCTTCTTTAAGAAATCCATTAAGGAATGCAGTTTTGACATCCATTTGCCAAATTTCATAATCATAAAATGCGACAATTGCTAACAGGATTCGGACAGACTTAAGCATCGCTACGGGTGAGAAGGTCTCATCATAGTCAACTCCTTGAACTTGTCGAAAACCTTTCGCAACAAGTCGAGCTTTGTAGACAGTAACATTACCGTCAGCGTCAGTCTTCTTCTTGAAGATCCATTTATTCTCTATGGCTTGCCGATCATCAGGCAAGTCAACCAAAGTCCACACTTTGTTCTCAAACATGGATCCCATCTCAGATTTCATGGCCTCAAGCCATTTTGCGGAATCTGGGCTCATCATCGCTTCCTCATAGTTTGTAGGTTCGTCATGGTCTAGTAACATGACTTACAGAATAAGATTACCGTACCACTCTGGTTCAGAACGTACTCTGGTTGACCTACGAGGTTCGGTAGTAACTTGATCTGAAGTTTCATGATCATCATCATTAACTTCCTCACTAATTGGTGTAGGCATCACGGGAACTATTTTCTATGATGAGTTATTCTCCAATTCGAGACAAGGTACAATTACCTCATCAAGTTCTAATTTCCTCCCACTCACTTCTTTCGAGAGAAACTCCTTCTCTAGAAAGGATCCATTCTTAGCAACAAAGATCTTGCCTTCGAATCTGTGATAGAAGGTGTACCCAACAGTTTCTTTTGGGTATCCTATGAAGACGCACTTCTCCGATTTGGGTTCGAGCTTATCAGGTTGCTTTTTCACATAAGCATCGCAACCCCAAACTTTAAGAAACGACAGCTTAGGTTTCTTGCCAAACCACAGTTCATACGGTGTCGTCTCAACGGATTTAGATGGTGCCCTATTTAACGTGAATGCAGCTGTCTCTAATGCATAACCCAAAAACGATAGTGGTAAATCGGTAAGAGACATCATAGATCGCACCATATCTAATAAAGTACGGTTACGACGTTTGGACACACCATTATGCTGTGGTGTTCCAGGTGGCGTGAGTTGCGAAACTATTCCACATTGTTTTAAATGAAGACCAAACTCGTAACTCAAATATTCGCCTCCGCGATCAGATCGTAGAAACTTTATTTTCTTGTTACGATGATTTTCCACTTCACTCTGAAATTCTTTGAACTTTTCAAATGTTTCAGACTTGTGTTTCATTAAGTAGATATACCCATATCTGCTTAAATCATCTGTGAAGGTCAGAAAATAGCGATACTCGCCGCGAGCCTCAACACTCATCGGACCGCATACATCGGTATGTATTATTTCCAATAAGTCATTGGCTCGCTCCATTGTTCCAGAGAACGGAGTTTTAGTCATCTTGCCCATGAGGCATGGTTCGCAAGTATCAAATGATTCATAATCAAGTGATTCCAAAAGCCCATCTGCATGGAGTTTCTTCATGCGCTTTACACCAATATGACCTAAACGGCAGTGCCACAAATATGTTGCACTATCATTATCAACTTTGCATCTTTTGGCATCAATATTATGAATATGTGTATCACTACGATCGAGATTCAATAAACCATTTATATTGAGTGTATGACCATAGAAGGTTTTATTCATGTAAACAGAACAACAATTATTCTCTGACTTAAATGAATAACCGTATCGCAATAAACATGATTCAATCATATTCATGCTCAACGCAAACACCAAATAACATTTATTTAGGTCCAACACTAGTCCCAAAGGTAGAGTGAGTGTGCGATGGTGGTCTTATCAACCTTGGAATCACTTCCAACACACATCGCCACCTCGTCATTAACTAGTCTCTGTTCATTTTGCAACTCTTGTTTTGAGTTACTAATGTTAGCAACTGAACCGGTATCAAATACCCAGGGGCTACTATGAACACTAGTAAAATACACATCAATAACATGTATATCAAATATACCTTTGTTCACTTTGCCATCCTTCTTATCCGCCAAGTATTTGGGGCAGTTCCGCTTCCAGTGACCATTTCCTTTGCAGTAGAAGCACTCAGTTTCAAGCTTAGGTCCAGACTTGGGTTTCTTCCCGGGAGTAGCAACTTGCTTGCTATTCTTCTTGAAGTTCCCTTTCTTGCCCTCTCCCTTTTTCTTGAAACTAGTGGTCTTGTCAACCATCAACACTTGATGCTATTTCTTGATTTCTACCTTCGCTGATTTCAGCATCGCGAAGAGCTTGGGAATAGTTTTCGTCATCCCTTGCATATTATAGTTCATCACGAAGTTCTAGTAACTTGGTGATAGTGACTAGAGAACTCTGTTAATCACTATCTTATCTGGAAGATTAACTCCCACTTGATTCAAGCGATTGTAGTACCCAGACATTCTGAGCACATGCTCACTAGCTGAGATATTCTCCTCCATCTTGTAGGCAAAGTACTTGTCAGAGGTCTCATACCTCTCGACACGGGCATGAGTCTGAAATACCAATTTCATCTCTTTGGAACATCTCATATGCTCCGTGGCATTCAAAACATTTTTGAAGTCCCGGTTCTAAGCCATAAAGCATGGTGCACTAAACTATCAAGTAGTCATCATATCGAGCTTGCCAAACGTTGATAACGTCTGCATCTACTCCTGCAATAGGTCTGTCACCTAGCGGTGCATCAAGGACATAATTCTTCTGTGCAGCAATGAGGATATTCCTCAGATTACGGACCCAGTCCGCATCATTGCTACTATCATCTTTCAACTTAGTTTTCTCTAGGAACACATCAAAAATAAGACAAGGGAGCTATACGCGAGCTATTGATCTACAACATAATTTGCAAATACTACCAGGACTAAGTTCATGATAAATTAAGTTCAATTAATCATATTACTTAAGAACTCCCACTTAGATAGACATCCCTCTAGTCATCTAAATGATCACGTGATCCATATCAACTAAACCATGTCCGATCATCACGTGAGATGGAGTAGTTTTCAATGGTGAACATCTCTATGTTGATCATATCTACTATATGATTCATGTTCGACCTCTCGGTCTAAGTGTTCCGAGGCCATATCTGCATATGCTAGGCTCGTCAAGTTTAACCCGAGTATTCTGCACGTGCAAAACTGGCTTGCACCCGTTGTATGTGAACGCAGAGCTTATCACACCCGATCATCACGTGGTGTCTCGGCATGATGAACTGTCGCAACGGTGCATACTCAGGGAGAACACTTATACCTTGAAATTTAGTGAGGGATCATCTTATAATGCTACCGCCGTACTAAGCAAAATAAGATGCATAAAAGATAAACATCACATGCAATCAAAATATGTGACATGATATGGACATCATCATCTTGTGCCTTTGATCTACATCTCCAAAGCACCGTCATGATCTCCACCGTCACCGGCTTGACACCTTGATCTCCATCGTAGCGTCGTTGTCGTCTCGCCAACTATTGCTTCTACGACTATCGCTACCACATAGTGATAAAGTAAAGAAATTACATGGCGATTGCATTTCATACAATAAAGCGACAACCATAAGGCTCCTGCCAGTTGCCGATAACTTTTACAAAACATGATCATCTCATACAATAACGTATATCACATCATGTCTTGACCATATCACATCACAGCATGCCCTGCAAAAACAAGTTAGACGTCCTCTACTTTGTTGTTGCAAGTTTTACGTGGCTGCTACGGGCTTCTAGCAAGAACCGTTCTTACCTACGCATCAAAACCACAACATTTTTCGTCAAGTGTGCTATTTTAACCTTCAACAAGGACCGGCCATAGTCAAACTCGATTCAACTAAAGTTGGAGAAACGGACACTCGCCAGCCACCTATGTGCAAAGCACGTCGGTAGAACCAGTCTCATGAACGCGGTCATGTAATGTCGGTCCGGGCCGCTTCATCCAACAATGCCGCCGAATCAAAGTAAGACGTTGGTGGTAAGCAGTATGACTATTATCGCCCATAACTCTTTGTGTTCTACTCATGCATATCATCTACGCATAGACCTGGCTCTGATACCACTGTTGGAAAATGTAGCATGCAATTTCAAAAAATTTACTACGCTCACGCAAGATCTATCTAGGAGATGCATAGCAATGAGAGGGGGAGAGTGTGTGACTGTACCCTCGTAGACCAAAAGCGAAAGCGTTAGCTTAACGCGGTTGATGTAGTCGAACGTCTTCGCGATCCAACCGATCAAGCACCGAACGTACGGCACCTCCGAGTTCAGCACATGTTCAGCTCGATGACGTCCCTCGAACTCTTGATCCAGCAAAGTGTTGAGGGAGAGTTTCGTCAGCACGACGGCGTGGTGACGGTGATGGTGATGTGATCCGCGCAGGGCTTCGCCTAAGCACTACGACAATATGACCGGAGGAGTAAACTGTGGAGGGGGCACCGCACACGGCTAAGAGAATATCTGTTGAGTTCTAGGGTGCCCCCTGCCCCCGTATATAAAGGAGGGGAGGAGGAGGCCGGCCACCAAGGGGGCGCGCCATGGGGGGGAGTCCTACTAGGACTCCACTCCTAGTAGGATTCGCCCCCCCCCCCCCCCCACTTTTCCTTTCTCCGGAGGTGGAAAGAGGGAAGGAGAGGGAGAGGGAGAAGGAAAGGGGGGAGCCACCCCCTTCCCTAGTCCAATTCAGCCTCCTCCCTTGTGAGGGGCGCACCAGCCCCTTGTGGGCTGGTTAGCCTCCCTCCTATGGCCCATATGGCCCATATCTTCCACCGGGGGGTTCCGGTAACCCCTGCCGTACTCCGGTATGTACCCGATACACTCCGGAACCCTTCCGGTGTCCGAATACTACCTTCCAATATATCAATCTTTACCTGTCGACCATTTCAAGACTCCTCGTCATGTCCGTGATCTCATCCGGGACTCCGAACAATCTTCGGTCACCAAAACACATAACTCATAATACAAATCGTCATCGAACGTTAAGCGTGCGGACCCTACGGGTTCGAGAACTATGTAGACATGACCGAGACACATCTCCGGTCAATAACCAATAGCGGAACCTGGATTCTCATATTGGTTCCTACATATTCTACAAGATCTTTATCGGTCAAACCGCACGACAACATACGTCATTCCCTTTGTCATCGGTATGTTACTTGCCTGAGATTCGATCGTCGGTATCTTCATACCTAGTTCAATCTCGTTACCGGCAAGTCTCTTTACTCGTTCCGTAATGTATCATCCCATAACTAACTCATTAGTCACATTGCTTGCAAGGCTTATCATGATGTGCATTACCGAGAGGGCCCAGAGATACCTCTCCGATACTCGGAGTGACAAATCCTAATCTTGATCTATGCCAACCCAACAAACACCTTCGGAGACACCTGTAGAGCATCTTTATAATCACCCAGTTACGTTGTGACGTTTGATAGCACACAAGGTGTTCCTCCGGTATTCGGGAGTTGCATAATCTCATAGTCAGAGGAATATGTATAAGTCATGAAGAAAGCAATAGCAATAAAACTTAACGATCATTATGCTAAGCTAACGGATGGGTCTTGTCCATCACATCATTCTCCTAATGATGTGATCCCGTTCATCAAATGACAACACATGTCTATGGTTAGGAAACTTAACCATCTTTGATTAACGAGCTAGTCTAGTAGAGGCATACTAGGGACACTGTGTTTTGTCTATGTATTCACACATGTATCAAGTTTCCGGTTAATACAATTCTAGCATGAATAATAAGCATTTATCATGATATAAGGAAATGTAAATAACAACTTTATTATTGCCTCTAGGGCATATTTCCTTCACTTCTGACTTGGACTCCAAGTCCCCTGGGTGTCTTGTGGTCCAAGAAAAATCATCGTGAAGTTTTATTCCGTTTGGACACCGTTTGGTATTCCTTTTCTGAGAGGCTCAAAAACAAGGAAAAAACATAAACTGACACTGGGCTCTAGGTTAATAGGTTAGTCCCAAAAATAATATAAAATAGCATATTAATGCATATAAAACATCCAAAACAGATAATATAATAGCATGGAACAATAAAAAAATTATAGATACGTTGGAGATGTATCAAGCATCCCCAAGCTTAATTTTTGCTCGTCCTCGAGTAGGTAAATGATAAAAACAGAATTTTTGATGTGGAATGCTACCTAACATACTTATCCATGTAATTTTCTTTATTGTGGCATGAATGTTCAGATCCATAAGATTCAAAACAAAAGTTTAATATTGACATAAAAGCAATATACTTCAAGCATACTAATAAAGCAATCATGTCTTCTCAAAATAGCATGGCCAAAGAAAGTTATCCCTACAAAATCATATAGTCTGGCTATGCTCCATCTTCATCCCATAAAGTATTCAAATCATGCACAACACCGATGACAAGCCAAGCAATTGTTTCATACTTTTGATGTTCTCAAACCTTTTCAACTTTCACGCAATACATGAGCGTGAGCCATGGACATAGCACTATAGGTGGAATAGAATATGGTGGTTGTGGAGAAGACAAAAAGAAGGAGATAGTCTCACATCAACTAGGCGTATCGACGGTCTATGGAGATGCCCATCAATAGATATCAATGTGAATGAGTAGGGATTGCCATGCAACGGATGCACTAGAGCTATAAGTTTATGAAAGCTCAAAAAGAAACTAAGTGGGTGTGCATCCAACTTGCTTGCTCACGAAGACCTAGGGCAATTTGAGGAAGCCCATCATTGGAATATACAAGCCAAGTTATGTAATGAAAAATTCCCACTAGTATATGAAACTGACAACATAGGAGACTCTCTATCATGAAGATCATGGTGCTACTTTGAAGCACAAGTGTGGAAAAAGGATAGTAACATTGCCCCTTCTCTCTTTTTCTCTCCTTTTTTTTATTTTTTTATTTTGGTGGGCTTCTTTGGCCTCTTTTTTTTATTTGTGGGCTTCGTTGGCCTCTTTTATTTTTCTCCTCACATGGGACAATGCTCTAATAATGAAGATCATCACACTTTTATTTACTTACAACTCAAGAATTACAACTTGATACTTAGAACAAAATATGACTCTATATGAATGCCTCCGGCGGTGTACCGGGATTTGCAATGACTCAAGAGTGACATGTATAAATATGAAAAGGTGGCCTTGCCACAAACACGATGTCAACTACATGATCATGCAAAGCAATATGACAATGATGGAGCGTGTCATAATAAAATGGAACGGTGGAAAGTTGCATGGCAATATATCTCGGAAGGGCTATGGAAATGCCATAATAGGTAGGTATGGTGGCTGTTTTGAGGAAGGTAAAAGGTAGGTGTATGGTACCGGCGAAAGTTGCGAGGTACTAGAGAGGCTAGCAAAGGTGGAAGGGTGAGAGTGCGTATAATCCATGGACTCAACATTAGTCATAAAGAACTCACATAATTATTGCAAAAATCTATTAGTCATCGAAACGAAGTACTACGCGCATGCTCCTAGGGGGATAGATTGGTAGGAAAAGACCATCGCTCGTCCCCGACCGCCACTCATAAGGAAGACAATCAATAAATAAATCATGCTCCGACTTCATCACATAACGGTTCACCATACGTGCATGCTACGGGAATCACAAACTTTAACACAAGTATTTCTACCAATCCACAATTACTCACTAGCATGACTCTAATATTTCTATCCTCATATCTCAAAACAATCATAAGGAATCAAACTTCACTTAGTATTCAATGCACTTTATATGAAAGTTTTTATTATATCCCTCTTGTATGCCTATCATATTAGGACTAAATTTATAACCAAAGAAAATTACCATGCTGTTTAGAAAGACTCTCAAAATAATATAAGTGAAGCATGAGAGTTCAACAATTTCTATAAGATAAAACCACTGTCGTGCTCTAAAAAGATATAAGTGAAGCACTAGAGCAAAATTGCCTAGCTCAAAAGATATAAGTGAAGCACATAGAGTATTCTAATAAATCACGATTCATGTGTGTCCCTCTCAAAATGTGTGTACAGCAAGGATGATTGGGGCAAACTAAAAAGCAAAGACTCAAATCATACAAGACGCTCCAAGCAAAACGCATATCATGTGGTGAATAAAAATATAGCCTCAAGTAAATTTACCGATAGACGAAGACGAAAGAGGGGATGCCTTCCGGGGCATCCCCGAGCTTAGGCTCTTGGTTGTCCTTGAATATTACCTTGGGGTGCCTTGGGCATCCCCAACCTTAGGCTCTTGCCACTCCTTATTCCATAGTCCATCAAATCTTTACCCAAAACTTGAAAACTTCACAACACAAAACTCAACAGAAAACTCGTGAGATCCGTTAGTACAAGAAAATAAAATCACCACTTTTGGTACTGTTGTGAACTCATTATTTACTTATATTGGTGTAATATATACTGTATTCCAACTTTTCCATGGTTCATACCCCCCGATACTACCCATAGATTCATCAAAATAAGCAAATAACACAAAGAAAACAGAATCTGTCAAAAACAGAACAGTCTGCGAAGATTCGAATTGTTATAATACTTATGTAACTACAAATTTTTTGAAAAATTAGGAAAACATAGGAAATTTGTGTATAAATCTCATGTAAAAAAATTCAGGGTTTTTAAACACTCTGGTGAATTATTAAAATTCTGTGACTGGATGCAAAAGTTTCTGTTTTTCAGCAAGATCAAATCAACTATCACCGTAAGCCATCCCAAAGGTCTTACTTGGCACAAACACTAATTAAAACACCAAAACACATCTAACCAGAGGCTATATGAAAAATTTATTGAAAAACAGAACCAAAAAAGTAAAAACAAAAATAAAGTTGGTTTGCCTCCCAACAAGCGCTATTGTTTAATGGCCTTAGCTAGGCATAAAAAAGACATAGATCTAGATATTGTCATCTTTGGTATGCAATCCATAAGTACCTCTCATAATAAATTCATATGGCAACTTAATTTTCTTTCTAGGAAAGTGTTCCATGCCCTTCCTTAACGGAAATTGAAATCTAATGTTTCCTTCTTTCATATCAATAATTGCACCAATCGTTCCAAGGAAAGGTCTACCAAGAATAATAGGACATGTAGGATTGCAATCTATATCAAGAACAATAAAATATACGGGCACATAATTCCTATTTGCAACAATAAGAACATCATTAATCCTTCCCATAGGTTTCTTAATAGTGGAATCCGCAAGATGCAAATTTAAAGAACAATCATCCAATTTGCGGAAACCTAACACATCACATAAAGTTTTTGGAATTGTGGAAATGCTAGCACCCAAATCACACAAAGCGTGGCACTCATAATATTTTATTTTAATCTTAATAGTTGGTTCCCACACATCATAAAGTTTTCTAGGAATAGAAACTTTCAATTCAAGCTTTTCTTCAAAAGATTTCATCAAAGCATCAACAATATGTTTAGTAAAAGCTTTATTTTGATTATAAGCATGAGGAGAATTCAACATGGATTGCAATAAGGAAATACAATATATCAAAGAACAATTATCATAATTAAATTCCTTGAAATCCGAAAGAGTGGGCTCATTGCAACTTAAAGTCTTGACCTCTCCAATCCCATTTTTATCAATTTTTGCATCAAGATCTAATAACTCCGAATCATTGGGATGCCTTCTAACTAAAGTTGACTCATCTCCAGTCCCATATTTATCAATATTTATTTTAGAAAACAAAGATTCAATAGGAGTCACATCAATTACTTTAAGATCTTCATCATTATTTTCACAAGAACTAGAAGAACACGCTTTCAAAAACCAATCTCGCTTAGCACGAATCTTAGCGGTTCTTTCCTTACATTCATCAATAGAAATTCTCATAGCTTTTAAAGACTCATTAATATCATGCTTGGGTGGAATAGATCTAATTTTCAAAGAATCAATCTCAAGAGAAATTCTATCCACGTTTCTAGCCAAATCATCAACCTTAAGCATTTTTTCTTCAATCAAAGCATTGAAATTATTTTGCGAACTCATAAATTCTTTAATACTATTCTCAAAATCAGAGGACAACTTATTATAATTTCCATAAGAATTGTTGTAGGAATTACCATAATTATTAGAGGAATTACTAGGAAACGGCCTAGGATTAAAATTACCTCTATACGCGTTATTACCAAAATTGTTCCTACTAACAAAATTCACATCCATAGATTCATTATTGTTCTCAATCAAAGTAGACAAAGGCATATCATTAGGATCAATAGGAGCACTCCTACTAGCAAACAATTTCATAAGATCATCCATCTTTCCACTCAAAACATTAATCTCTTCAATCACATGCACTTTTTTACTAGTAGAAGATATTTCGGTGTGCCATTGCGAATAATTAACCATAATATTATCTAGGAGTTTAGTAGCTTCTCCTAAAGTGATTTCCATAAAAGTACCTCCTGTGGCCGAATCTAAAAGATTTCTAGAAGCAAAATTCAATCCGGCATAAAAAATTTGTATGATCATCCACAAATTTAAACCATGAGTAGGGCAATTTCGTATCATCAATTTCGTCCTCTCCCAAGATTGTGCAACATGTTCATGATCAAGTTGCTTAAAATTCATAATATCGTTCCTAAGGGAGATGATCTTAGCGGTAGGAAAATACTTGGAAATAAAAGCATCTTTACACTTGTTCCATGAATCAATACTATTTTTAGGCAAAGATGAAAACCAAGTTTTAGCATGATCTCGTAGTGAGAACGGAAATAGCTTCAATTTAACAATATCATTATCCACATGTTTCTTCTTTTGCATATCACACAACTCAATGAAATTATTTAGATGGGATGCGGCATCTTCACTAGGAAGGCCGGAAAATTGATCTTTCATAACAAGATTCAGCAAAGCAGCATTAATTTCATAAGATTCCGCACTAGTGGCGGGAGCAATCGGAGTACTAATAAAATCATTATTATTAGTATTAGAAAAGTCACATAATTTGGTATTCTCTTGAGCCATCGTGACAAAGCAAGCAATCTAACACACGAGTAAACAAAAAAAAGCAAACGAAAAAGACGAACGGAAGAAGGGCGAAAAATAAGGGCAAATTTTTTTGAAAATCATTTTAGAAGTGGGGGAGAGGAAAATGAGAGGCAAATGGTGAATAATGTAATGCAATAGATGAGAGTTTATGAAGGGTATTTGGTATGCCTTGACTTGGCGTAGATCTCCCCGGCAACGGCGCCAGACATTCTTCCTGCTACTTCTTGAGCTTGCGTTGGTTTTTCCCTTGAAGAGTAAAGGGTGATGCAGCACAATAGAGGTAAGTATTTCCCTCAGTTAAGAACCAAGGTATCAATCCAGTAGGAGAAGAATGCACAAATCACCAACACCTGCACAAACAATCAAACACTTGCACCCAACGCAATAAAGGGGTTGTCAATCCCTTCACGGTCAATTGCAAAGGTGAGTTCTGATAGAGATAGATAAACAAAAGATAAAATATTTTTGGGTTTTTTGGTGTATAGATCTGAAAATAAAAGATTGCAAAATAGTAGATTGGAAAGTAGTATGATGGAAAATAGACCCGGGGGCCATAGGTTTCACTAGAGGCTTCTCTCATGAAGGCAAATAATACGGTGGGTGAACAAATTACTGTCGAGCAATTGATAGAAAAGCGCAAAGTTATGACGATATCCAAGGCAATGATTATGCATATAGGCATCACGTCCATGTCAAGTAGACCGACTCCTGCCTGCATCTACTACTATTACTCCACACATCGACCGCTATCCAGCATGCATCTAGAGTATTAAGTTACATAAAGAATGGAGTAACGCCTTAAGTAAGATGACATGATGTAGAGGAATTAACTCAAGTAATATGATGAAAACCCCATATTTTTATCCTTGATGGCAACAATGCAATACGTGTCTCGCTACCCCTACTTTGTCACTGGGTGAAATCACGCAAGATTGAACCCAAAGCTAAGCACCTCTCCCATTGCAAGACAAACCAATCTAGTTGGCCAAACCAAACCGATAATTCGAAGAGAAATACAAAGATATTAACTCATGCATATAAAAATTTAGAGAAGATTCAAATAATATTCATAGATAAGCTGATCATAAATCCACAATTCATCGAATCTCGACAAACACACCGCAAAATAAGATTACATCGGATAGATCTCCAAGAACATCAAGGAGAACATTGTATTGAGAATCAAAGAGAGAGAAGAAGCCATCTAGCTACTAGCTATGGACCCGTAGGTCTGAGGTAAACTACTCACGCATCATCGGAAGGGCAATGGAGTTGATGTAGAAGCCCTCCGTGATCGATTCCCCCTCTGGCGGGATGCCGGAAAAGGCCCCAAGATGGGATCTCACGGGAACAAAAGGTTGTGGTGGTGGAAAAGTGTTTTCATGAATGCCTCTGGTGGTTCTGGAATATTGTGAATATATAGGAGGAAGAGCTAGGTCAGGAGAGTCCCGAGGGGCCGACAAGGTAGGGGGTGCCCCCCTAGGGCGCGCCCTCCACCCTTGTCGCCGCCTCGTGGCTATTCTGACTTGGACTCCAAGTCCCCTGGGTGTCTTCTGGTCCAAGAAAAATCATCATGAAGTTTTATTCCGTTTGGACTCCGTTTGGTATTCCTTTTCTGCGAGGCTCAAAAACAAGGAAAAAACAGAAACTGGCACTGGGCTCTAGGTTAATAGGTTAGTCCCAAAAATAATATAAAATAACATATTAATGCATATAAAACATCCAAAACAGATAATATAATAGCATCGAACAATCAAAAATTATAGATACATTGGAGACATATCAGTGGACTTGCCCGATGATCGGCAAGCCATTGAGAATAAATGGATCTTTAAGAAGAAGAAAGATGCTGATGGTAATGTCACCATTTGTGAAGCTCGACTTATCGCAAAGAAGTTTCCGACAAGTTCAAGGAGTTGACTATGATGAGACTTTCTCACTCATAGCAATGCTAAAGTCTGTTGGAATTATGTTAGCAGTTGCTGCATTTTCAATTACGAAATCTGGTAGATGGATGTCAAAACAAAGTTTCCTTGACGGTTTCCGTGAGGAAAGGTTGTATGGGATACAACCAGAAGGTTTTGTCGATCCTAAGGATGCTAAAAGGTATGCAAGCTCCAGTGATCCTTCTAAGGACTGGAGCAAGCATCTCGGAGTTGGAACATACGCTTTGATGAGGTGATCAAAGCTTTTGGGTTTATACAAAGTTTGCAAGAAACTTGTATTTACAAGAAAGTGAGTGGGAGCACTACAACATTTCTGATAAGTATATGTGGATGACATATTGTTGATCGGAAATGATGTAGAATTTCTGGAAAGCATAAAGGGTTGTTTGAAAGGAGTTTTTCAAAGGAAGACCTGGGTAAAGATGCTTCATATTGGGCAACAAGATCTATAGAGATGGATCAAGACGCCTGATAAGACTTTCACAGAGCACATACCTTGACTTGATTTTGAAGGAGTTCAAAATGGATCAGTCAAAGAAGGAGTTCTTGCCTGAGTTATAAGGTGTGAAGTTGAGTAAGACTCAAAGCTCGACCACGGCAGAAGAAAGAGAAAGGACGAAGGTCGTCCCCTATGTCTTAGCCATAGGCTCTATACGGTATGCCAAGTTGTGTACCGCACCTGATGTGTGCCTTGCTACGTGTCTGGCAAGGGGGTACAAGAGTGATCCAGGAGTGGATCACTGGAAAGCGGTCAAAATTATCCTTAGAGCAATAAGGAAATGTTTCTCGGTTACGGAGGTGATAAAGAGTTTGGCGTAAAGGGTTACGTCGATGCAAGCTTTAACACCAATCCGGATGACTCTGAGTAGCAACCCGGATACGTATGGTGGAGCAGCCATTTGGAATAGCTCCAAGTGGAGTGTGGTAGCAGCATCTACAATATGACATAGAGATTTGCGAAGTACACACGGATCTGAATGTTGCAGACCGGTTGACTAAAACCTCTCTCACAAGCATAACATGATCTAACCCCAGAACTCATTGGGTGGTAATCACATGGTGATGTGAACTGGATTATTGACTCTAGTGCAAGTGGGAGACTGTTGGAAATATGCCCTAGAGGCAATAATAAATTGGTTATTATCATATTTCCCTGTTCATGATAATCGTTTATTATCCTTGCTAGAATTGTATTGATCGGAAACTCAGATACATGTGTGGATACATAGACAACAACGTGTTCCTAGTGAGCCTCTACTAGACTAGCTCGTTGATTAAAGATGGCTATGGTTTCCTAGCCATAGACACGAGTTGTCATTTGATAACGGGATCACATCATTCGGAGAATGATGTGATGGACAAGACCCAAACCTTGAACATAGCATATGATCGTACCAAGTTTATTGCTATCGTTTTCTACATGTCAAGTATATGTTCCTATGACCATAAGATCATGCAACTCACTGACACCGGAGGAGTACCTTGTGTGTACGAAACATCGCAACGTAACTGGGTGACTATAAAGGTGCTCTACAGGTATCTCCGAGGGTGTCTGTTGAGTTGGCATGGATCAAGACTGGGATTTGTCACTCCGTATGACGGAGAGGTATCTCAGGGCCCACTCGGTAATACAACATCACAAGAAGCTTGCAAGCAATGTGACTAATGAGTTAGCCATAGGATCTTGTATTATGGAACGAGTAAAGAGACTTGCCGGTAACGAGATTGAACTAGGTATGGGGATAACAACGATCGAATCTCGGTCAAGTAACATACCGATTGACAAAGGGAACTGCATACGGGTTTAGTTGAATCCTTGACATCGAGGTTCGACCGATAAGATCTTCGTAGAATATGTAGGATCCAATATGGGCATCCAGGTCCCGCTATTGGTTATTGACCGTAGAGGTGTCTCGGTCATGTCTGCATAGTTCTCGAACCCGCAGGGTCTACACACTTATGTTTGGTGACGATATAAGTATAGTTGAGTCATTATGGTGGTTAACGAAGGTTGTTCGGAGTCCCGGATGAGATCTGGACGTGACGAGGAACTCCGGAATGATTCGGAGGTGAAGATTGATATATTGGACAAGGGTATTAGAGTCCGGAATTGTTCCAGGGGTACCAGGTGATGACCAGCATGACTGAAAGGGGTTTCGGAGGCGAGTCTGGCCAGGGTTGACTCCTGGTGTTCGGGGGCGAGTCTAGCCAAGGTGACGGGGCGGGTCGTTTGTAGCCCCATGCCAGCCGAGGTGTCGAAGCAGGTCGGCATGGTGGACATCGGCTTGGTTAGCCGGATTAGTATCTAGGATTTATTCGGAATCGTTCTCAGGTATGATGGTGCGAGGGGCGAGTCCGGCCAGGGTTGACTCCTGGTGTTCGGACGCCGAAGTCGCGTCCAGGATTGAAGCTGGATCCGGGGTAAGAGAGGCGAGTCCGGCCGGAATTGTCTCCCGATCTTCGGATGCAGAGGTCACATCTAGGCTTGAAGAAGCAATAGTGCGGCGATGCCGACGCAGGTCGGATCTTGTGACGGGGTCAACGCCAGCTTGATGAAGTGACCATGCAGTGATGCCGGCGTGCCCGCTCCGTATAAACCGTGGGGCGACAATGTTGGTGATGACTTGGCCTTCATGATGCCGAACTCTTGTTCGGCTTGCCAAGATGATGATCTGATAAGGTTGAGCTCAGCTCGATGAAGCGATGACCCGTCTGGTGCAGGTCGGCAGCCGTGCAGCAACGTTGTCGGGCTGGTTTGACACCGGCGCAACGGTGAAGATTATCTCCGAAAAGAAGCAAAATTTATGAGCATGTGTTTGGAAACAAAACACAATACCCTAGAAAAGGTTTATTTGAAAAAGGATGTTCAATATCCCGTTCATGAAGAAAGATGAATTCGGGTCGGATTCGTATTCGCGCAGAAAACAGATCTGAAAATCGATGCGCTCATTGGAGGTTTCCCGGAGTTTGAACGGTCGGATCGAGCTGAAATTTTGAGGGACGGTAGATATAGGAATTACGCAGCCGATCAATGGTTGGATCTTCCAAAGCACGTCCGAGCTAGATGCTGGACACCACGCTCCAAACTCATCCGGATTCTCATCCAGATTCGACAGGGCTCCGGTATATCATAGATCCCCGGAGATTCCTCCATCGTAACGTGATGAAATTTTACAGGGTTGTTATATACTCAATTCCGCACTATTCCACCGAAGCAATCGTCAAACCAATGCTCGAGGAGGCGGTGACGACGGATACAAGTTCGCTGTCCAGAAAAACAGCACGGTCGCACGAGGGCAATGTTGACGTTGATGAAGGAAATATGCCCTAGAGGCAATAATAAAGTTATTATTTTATTTCCTTATGTCATGATAAATGTTTATTATTCATGCTAGAATTGTATTAATCGGAAACTTGATACATGTGTGAATACATAGACAAAATAGAGTGTCACTAGTATGCCTCTACTTGACTAGCTCGTTAATCAAAGATGGTTATGTTTCCTAACCATAGACATGAGTTGTCATTTGATTAACGGGATCACATCATTAGGAGAATGATGTGATTGACTTGACCCATTCCGTTAGCTTAGCACTTGATCGTTTAGTATGTTGCTATTGCTTTCTTCATGACTTATACATGTTCCTATGACTATGAGATTATGCAACTCCCGTTTACCGGAGGAACACTTTGTGTGCTACCAAACGTTACAACATAACTGGGTGATTATAAAGGTGCTCTACAGGTGTCTCCGAAGGTACTTGTTGAGTTGGCGTATTTCGAGATTAGGATTTGTCACTCCGATTGTCGGAGAGGTATCTCTGGGCCCACTCGGTAATGCACATCACTATAAGCCTTGCAAGCATTGTAACTAATGAGTTAGTTGCGGGATGATGTATTACGGAATGAGTAAAGAGACTTGCCGATAACGAGATTGAACTAGGTATTGAGATGCTGACGATCGAATCTCGGGCAAGTAACATACCGATGACAAAGGGGACAACGTATGTTGTTATGCGGTTTGACCGATAAAGATCTTCGTAGAATATGTGGGAGCCAATATGAGCATCCAGGTTCTGCTATTGGTTATTGACCGGAGACGTGTCTCGGTCATGTCTACATAGTTCTCGAACCCGTAGGGTCCGCACGCTTAAAGTTCGGTGACGATCGGTATTATGAGTTTATGTGATTTGATGACCGAAGTTTGTTCGGAGTCCCGGATGAGATCGGGGACATGACGAGGAGCCTCGAAATGGTCGAGAGGTAAAGATCGATATATTGGAAGGCTATATTCGGACATCGGAAAGGTTCTGAGTGATTCGGGTATTTTTCGGAGTACCGGAGAGTTACGGGAATTCGTATTGGGCCTTAATGGGCCATACGGGAAAGGAGAGAAAGGCCTCAAGGGTGGCTGCGCCCCTTCCCCATGGACTGGTCCGAATTGGACTAGGGAAAGGGGGCGCCCCCTTCCTTCCTTCTCCTTCTCCCTTCCCCTTTTCATATTCCATGTGGGAGGTGGAATCCTACTAGGACTAGGGAGTCCTAGTAGGACTCCACACCTTGGGCGCGCCCTGTGAGGGCCGGCCTCCTCCTCCCTCCATCCTTTATATACGTGGCCAGGGGGAACCCCATAGACACAACAATTGATCATTGATCTCTTAGCCGTGTGCGGTGCCCCCCCCTCCACCATAATCCACCTCGATCATATCGTAGCGGTGCTTAGGCGAAGCCCTGCGTCGGTAGCATCATCATCACCGTCACCACGCCGTCGTGCTGACGAAACTCTCCTGTGAAGCTTTGCTGGATCGGAGCTCGCTGGACGTCATCGAGTTGAACATGTGCTGAACTCGGAGGTGCCGTGCGTTCGGTACTTGGATCGGTCGGATCGTGAAGACGTACGACTACATCAACCGCGTTGTGCTAATGCTTCCGCTTTTGGTCTACGAGGGTACGTGGACACACTCTCCCCTTTCGTTGCTATGCATCACCATGATCCTGTATGTGCGTAGGAATTTTTTTTTTGAAATTACTACGTTCCCCAACAGTGGCATCCGAGCCTGGTTTTATGCGTAGATGTTATATGCACGAGTAGAACACAAGTGAGTTGTGGGCGATACAAGTCATACTGCTTACCAGCATGTCACACTTTGGTTCGGCGGTATTGTTGGATGAAGCGGCCCGGACCGACATTATGTGTACGCTTACGCGAGACTAGTTTTACCGCCGTGCTTTGCACACAGGTGACTAGCGGGTGTCAGTTTCTCCAACTTTAGTTGAACCGAGTGTGGCTACGCCCGGTCCTTGTGAAGGTTAAAACAGCACTAACTTGACGAACTATCGTTGTGGTTTTGATGCGTAGGTAAGAACGGTTCTTGCTCAGCCCGTAGCAGCCACGTAAAACTTGCAACAACAAAGTAGAGGACGTCTAACTTGTTTTTGCAGGGCATGTTGTGATGTGATATGGTCAAGACATGATGCTATATTTTATTGTATGAGATGATCATGTTTTGTAACTAAGTTATCGGCAACTGGCAGGAGCCATATGGTTGTCGCTTTATTGTATGCAATGCAATCGCCCTGTAATTGCTTTACTTTATCACTAAGCGGTAGCGATAGTCGTAGAAGCAATAGTTGGCGAGACGACAACGATGCTACGATGGAGATCAAGGTGTTGCGCCAGTAACGATGGTGATCATGACGGTGCTTCGGAGATGGAGATCACAAGCACAAGATGATGATGGCCATATCATATCACTTATATTGATTGCATGTGATGTTTATCCTTTATGCATCTTATTTTGCTTTGTTTGACGGTAGCATTATAAGATAATCTCTCACTAAATTTCAAGGTAAAAGTGTTCTCCCTGAGTATGCACCGTTGCCAAAGTTCGTCGTGCCGAGACACCACGTGATGATCAGGTGTGATAAGCTCAACGTTCATCTACAATGGGTGCAAGCCAGTTTTGCACACGTAGAATACTCGGGTTAAACTTGACGAGCCTAGCATATGCAGATATGGCCTCGGAACACTGAGACCGAAAGGTCGAGCGTGAATCATATAGTAGATATGATCAACATAGTGATGTTCACCATTGAAAACTACTCCATTTCACATGATGATCGGTTATGGTTTAGTTGATTTGGATCACGTGATCACTTAGATGATTAGAGAGATGTCTATCTAAGTGGGAGTTCTTGAGTAATATGATTAATTGAACTTAAATTTATCATGAACTTAGTACCTGATAGTATTTTGCATGTCTATGTTGTTGTAGATCAATGGCACGTGCTACTGTTCCTTTGAATTTTGATATGTTCCTAGAGAAAACTAAGTTGAAAGATGATAGTAGCAATGATGCGGACTAGTTCCGTGATCTGAGGATTATCCTCATTGCTGCACAGAAGAATTATGTCCTTGATGCACCGCTAGGTGACAGACCTATTGCAGGAGCAGATGCAAACGTTATGAACGTTTAGCAAGCTCGATATGATGACTACTTGATAGTTTAGTGCGCCATGATTTACGGCTTAGAATCGGGACTTCAGAAACGTTTTGAACGCCACGGAGCATATGAGATGTTCCAAGAGCTGAAATCGGTATTTCAGACTCATGCCCGTGTCGAGAGGTATGAGACCTCTGACAAATACTTTGCCTACAAGATGGAGGAGAATAGCTCAACCAGTGAGCATGTGCTCAGAATGTCTGAGTACTACAGTTGCTTGAATCAAGTGGGAGTTAATCTTCCAGATAAGATAGTAATTGACAGAATTCTCTAGTCACTATCACCAAGTTACTGGAACTTTGTGATGAACTATAATATGCAAGGGATGACAAAAACGATTTCCGAGCTCTTCGTGATGCTGAAATCAACGAAGGTAGAAATCAAGAAAGAGCATCAAGTGTTGATGGTTAACAAGACCACTAGTTTCAAGAAAAAGGGCAAAGGGAAGAAGGGGAACTTCAAGAAGAATAGCAAGCAAGTTGCTACTCCCGGGAAGAAGCCCAAGTCTGGACCTAAGCCTGAAACTGAGTGCTTCTACTGCAAAGGGACTGGTCACTGGAAGCGGAACTGCCCCAAGTATTTGGCGGATAAGAAGGATGGCAAAGTGAACAAAGGTATATTTGATATACATGTTATTGATGTGTATTTTACTAGTGTTCATAGTAGCCCCTGGGTATTTGATACCGGTTCAGTTGCTATGATTAGTAACTCAAAACAGGTGTTGCAAAATGAACAGAGACTAGTTGAGGACGAGGTGACGATGTGTGTTGGAAGAGATTCCAAGGTTGATAAGATCACCATCGCACACTCCCTCTATTTTCGGGATTAGTGTTGAACCTAAATAAATGTTATTTGGTGTTTGCGTTGAGCATGAATATGATTGGATCATGTTTATTGCAAAATAAATGTTATTTGGTGTTTGCGTTGAGCATGAATATGATTGGATCATGTTTATTGCAATACGGTTATTCATTTAAGTCAGAGAATAATTGTTGTCCTGTTTACATGAATAAAAACCTTCTATGGTCATACACCCAATGTAAATGGTTTATTGCCTCTCGATCGTAGTGATACACATATTCATAATATTGAAGCCAAAAGATGCAAAGTTAGTAATGATAGTGCAACTTATTTGTGGCTCTGCCATTTAGGTTATATTGGTGTAAAGCGCATGAAGAAACTCCATACTGATGGACTTTTGGAATCACTTGATTATGAATCATTTGAGGCTTGCGAACCATGCCTCATGGGCAAGCTGACTAAAACTCCGTTCGTCGGAACAATGGAGCGAGCTACGGACTTATTGGAAATAATACATACCGATGTATGCGGTCCGATGAGTATTGAGGCTCGCGGCGGGTATCGTTATTTTCTGACCTTCACAGATGATTTGAGCAGATATGGGTATATCTACTTAATGAAACACAAGTCTGAAACATTTGAAAAGTCCAAAGAATTTCAGAGTGAAGTAGAAAATCATCGTAACAAGAAAATAAAGTTTCTACGATCTGATCGCGGAGGCAAATATTTGAGTTACGAGTTTGGTCTTCATTTAAAAATGTGGAATAGTTTCGCAACTCACGCCACCTAGAACACCACAGCGTAATGGTGTGTCCGAACGTCGTAACCGTACTTTATTAGATATGGTGCGATCTATGATGTCTCTTACCGATTTACCACTATCGTTTTGGGGTTATGCATTAGAGACAGCTGCATTCACGTTTAATAGGGCACCATCTAAATCCGTTGAGACGACACCGTATGAACTGTGGTTTGGCAAGAAACCTAAGCTGTCGTTTCTTAAAGTTTGGGGCTGCGATGCTTATGTGAAAAAGCTTTAGCCTGATAAGCTCGAACCCAAATCGGAGAAGTGCATCTTCATAGGATACCCAAAAGAAACTGTTGGGTACACCTTCTATCACAGATCCGAAGGCAAGATATTTGTTGCTAAGAATGGATCCTTTCTAGAGAAGGAGTTTCTCTCGAAAGAGTGAGTGGGAGGAAAGTAGAACTTGATGAGGTAGTGGTACCTTCTCTTGAATTGGAAAGTAGTTCATCACAGAAATTAGTTCCAATGATGCCTACACCAATTAGTGAGGAAGCTAATGATGATGATCATGAAACTTCAGATCAAGTTACTACAGAACCTCGTAGGTCAACCAGAGTACGTTCCGCTCCAGAGTGGTATGGTAATCCTGTTCTGGAAGTCATGTTACTAGACCATGACGAACCTACGAACTATGAGGAAGCGATGATGAGCCCAGATTCCGCGAAATGGCTTGAGGCCATGAAATCTGAGATGGGATCCATGTATGAGAACAAAGTATGGACTTTGGTTGACTTGCCCGATGATCGGCAAGTCATTGAGAATAAATGGATCTTCAAGAGGAAGACAGACGCTGATAGTAGTGTTTCTATCTACAAAGCTCGAATTGTCGCAAAAGGTTTTTGATAAGTTCAAGGTGTTGACTACGATGAGATTTTCTCACTCGTATCGATGCTTAAGTCTGTCCGAATCATGTTAGCAATTGCCGCATTTTATGAAATCTGGCAAATGGATGTCAAAACTACATTTCTTTAATGGATTTATTGAAGAAGAGTTGTATATGATGCAACCAGAAGGTTTTGTCAATCCTAAAGGTGCTAACAAAGTGTGCAAGCTCCAGCGATCCATCTATGGACTGGTGCAAGCATCTCGGAGTTGGAATATACGCTTTGATAAGGTGATCAAAGCATATGGTTTTATACAGACTTATGGTGAAGCCTGTATTTACAAGAAAGTGAGTGGGAGCTTTGTAGCATTTCTGATATTATATGTGGATGACATATTGCTGAATGGAAATGATATAGAATTTCTGGATAGCATAGAAGGATACTTGAATAAGAATTTTTCAATAAAAGACCTCGGTGAAGCTGCTTAAGTATTGAGCATCAAGATCTATAGGGATAGATCGAGACGCTTAATAAGACTTTCACAAAGCACATACCTTGACAAAGTTTTGAAGGAGTTCAAAAAGTATCAGTCAAAGAAAGAGTTCTTACCTGTATTCAAGGTATAAAGTTGAGTAAGACTCAAAGCAAGACCACGGCAGAAGATAGAGAGAGAATGAAAGTCATTCCCTATGCCTCAGCCATAGGTTCTATAAAGTATGCCATGCTATGTACCAGACCAGTTGTGTGCCTTGCTATGAGTTTAGCAAGGAGGTACGATAGTGATCTAGGGATAGATCACTGGATAGCGGTCAAAGTTATCCTTAGTTACCTAAGAGGACTAAGGAAATATTTCTCGGTTATGGAGGTGATAAAAGAGTTCGTCGTAAAAGGTTATGTCGATGCCAGCTTTTACACCGATCCAGATGACTCAGAGTCTCAATCTGGATACATATTGAAAGTGGGAGCAATTAGCTAGAGTAGCTCCGTGCAGAGCATTGTAAACATAGAAATTTGCAAAATACATACGGATCTGAATGTGGCAGACCCGTTGACTAAACTTCTCTCACAAGCAAAACTTGATCACACCTTAGTACTCTTTGGGTGTTAAACACATGGTGATGTGAACTAGATTATTGACTCTAGTAAACCCTTTGAGTGTTGATCACATAGCGATGTGAACTATGGGTGTTAATCACATGATGATGTGAACTATTGGTGTTAAATCACATGGCGATGTGAACTAGATTATTGACTCTAGTGCAAGTGGGAGACTGAAGGAAATATGCCCTAGAGGCAATAATAAAGTTATTATTTTATTTCCTTATGTCATGATAAATATTTATTATTCATGCTAGAATTGTATTAACCGGAAACTTGATACATGTGTGAATACATAGACAAAATAGAGTGTCACTAGTATGCCTCTACTTGACTAGCTCGTTAATCAAAGATGGTTATGTTTCCTAACCATAGACATGAGTTGTCATTTGATTAATGGGATCACATCATTAGGAGAATGATGTGATTGACTCCCATTCCGTTAGCTTAGCACTTGATCGTTTAGTATGTTGCTATTGCTTTCTTCATGACTTATACATGTTCCTATGACTATGAGATTATGCAACTCCCGTTTACCGGAGAAACACTTTGTGTGCTACCAAACGTCACAACGTAACTGGGTGATTATAAAGGTGCTCTACAGGTGTCTCCGAAGGTACTTGTTGAGTTGGCGTATTTCGAGATTAGGATTTGTCACTCCGATTGTCGGAGAGGTATCTCTGGGCCCACTCGGTAATGCACATCACTATAAGCCTTGCAAGCATTGTAACTAATGAGTTAGTTGCGGGATGATGTATTACGGAACAAGTAAAGAGACTTGCCGGTAACGAGATTGAACTAGGTATTGAGATACCGACGATCGAATCTCGGGCAAGTAACATACCAATGACAAAGGGAACAACGTATGTTGTTATGCGGTTTGACCGATAAAGATCTTCGTAGAATATGTGGGAGCCAATATGAGCATCCAGGTTCCGCTATTGGTTATTGACCGGAGACGTGTATCGGTCATGTCTACATAGTTCTCGAACCCGTAGGGTCCGCACGCTTAAAGTTCGATGACGATCGGTATTATGAGTTTATGCGATTTGATGACCGAAGTTTGTTCGGAGTCCCGGATGAGATCAAGGACATGACGAGGAGTCTCGAAATGGTCGAGAGGTAAAGATCGATATATTGGAAGGCTATATTCGGACATCGGAAAGGTTCCGAGTGATTCGGGTATTTTTCGGAGTACCGAAGAGTTACGGGAATTCGTATTGGGCCTTAATGGGCCATACGGGAAAGGAGAGAAAGGCCTCAAGGGTGGCTGCGCCCCTTCCCCATGGACTGGTCCGAATTGGACTAGGGAAAGGGGGCGCCCCCTTCCTTCCTTCTCCTTCTCCCTTCCCCTTTTCCTATTCCATGTGGGAGGTGGAATCCTACTAGGACTAGGGAGTCCTAGTAGGACTCCACACCTTGGGAGCGCCCTGTGAGGGCCGGCCTCCTCCTCCCTCCATCCTTTATATACATGGCCAGGGGGCACCCCATAGACACAACAATTGATCATTGATCTCTTAGCCGTGTGCGGTGCCCCCCCTCCACCATAATCCACCTCGATCATATCGTAGCGGTGCTTAGGCGAAGCCCTGCGTCGGTAGCATCATCATCACCGTCACCACACCGTCGTGCTGACAAAACTCTCCTGTGAAGCTTTGCTGGATCGGAGCTCGCTGGACGTCATCGAGTTGAACGTGTGCTGAACTCGGAGGTGCCGTGTGTTCGGTACTTGGATCGGTCGGATCGTGAAGACGTACGACTACATCAACCGCGTTGTGCTAACGCTTCCGCTTTCGGTCTACGAGGGTACGTGGACACACTCTCCCCTCTCGTTGCTATGCATCATCATGATCCTGTGTGTGCGTAGGAACATTTTTTGAAATTACTACGTTCCCCAACAGTTGAACCCCCGGGCTCCATGGATGATTCCTCCATGATCTTGATAGAGATCGGAGTTGATGATGACAAAGACATATGTCCGATCTTGACGATCCAAAGAGGAGCCTGGTCCTCGGCCCAGCCGAGGTGACCAGTCGAGCCGGCGATGAAGACGCCGACGTCGCAGTTGATCTGCAGACCAGCCATTGATCTATTGCCGATCACACAGTGGAACTCTCAATGAAAGCACCAATGTCGGTGTCAAAACCGGCAGACCTCGGTGTAGGGGGTCCCAAGCTGTGGATTCTCGGATCAATGGTAACAGGGACGAGGGGTACGATGTTTTACCCAGGTTCAGGCCCTCTTAATGGAGGTAAAACCCTACATCCTGCTCTTGTTTATATTGATGGAGTATCAAGTACAGAGTTGATCTACCTCGAGATCATACGTGGTGGTCTAAACCCTAGAGGTATGATGAGTAATGTCATAATGATCTAGCATATGAGATGCCATAATCCTCTATCGACTAGCCTGGCCTCGGCTTATATAACGTATCTGAGGCCTAGGTTAAAAAGAGTCCTAGTCGAATACGTCGGTGGAGAGGAGTCCTTGTCTTGATCACCAACTCTCGTGGAATCTTTCTTGTATGCAGCATGGGCTGCCCGAAGTAGCCCATGAGAGAACCGCCATGGGGGTCCTTGGCCCGATCCACCTGGTCGGGGGACGACGTGGTGAGTACCCCCTAGTCCAGGACACCGTTAGTGAGCACAACCCACCACGCCACGGGTTGGGCTCCAGGCGCGCCCTGGTGGGTTGTGCCCTCCTCATGACTCTTCTGGCCCTCCCACGAAGCTTCGGGGGTCTCTTTTGTTCCAAAAAAATGTCAAAAAGTTTCAACTCATTTGGAGAACTTTCATTTCTGCACAAAAAACAACACCACGGTAGTTCTGCTGAAAACACCGTCAGTCTGGGTTAGTTCCATGCAAATCATACCAAAATCATATAAATTTGTTGTAAACATGACATGAATATTTCATAAATTATAGATACGTTGGAGACATATCAACATTGGATGGAAAGCACGGAAGAGGCGGGAAGGTTATTGGATGGGGTAGGGCAGACACGGACGTGGCAGCGGTCCAGATGCCGCCTCCCCCTCCCCCCCCCCCCCCACCCAATTTATTCCCGGTTTGCAGGAAAAATTACTCCCCGCCGGTCGGTGAACCAATATATACTTGCATTGGATGACAAAACACCGTCCGGACATTTTTTGTTGTTGAGAAAACCTGTTGTACTTTATTCATGCAAGAGGAGGTTTATAGGGATTATAGTAGGATTGTGAGGTTGTCCTATCCACAGGTGGCGACCCTGATCTAACTGAACAACATGCATAGCAAGCTTATGAGGTTCGACATTCTATACCCTAGACTCATGAATATAAGTACAAGAATTAAAGATAGTTTTCTAGGTCCAAATTTCCTTCACCACTCCACCGTAGTTTCCTCCTGACGCCTCTTTGATATGATTTATCACCGTCAGATAATCTGATGCAATGACTAGATGTTGAAGACCCAAATCTTCCGTAAGGGACATGGCTTCCCGATAGGCAATCGCCTCCAGAGTCATCGGATCAATCAATCCCCTAATAACAAAAGCCGAGGATCCTTGATATTCTCCCAAGAGGTTCCTGTTGGAAATATGCCCTAGGGGCAATAATAAATTGGTTATTATCATATTTCCCTGTTCATGATAATCGTTTATTATCCTTGCTAGAATTGTATTGATCGGAAACTCAAATACATGTGTGGATACATAGACAACAACGTGTTCCCAGTGAGCCTCTACTAGACTAGCTCGTTGATCAAAGATGGCTATGGTTTCCTAGCCATAGACATGAGTTGTCATTTGATAATGGGATCACATCATTAGGAGAATGATGTGATGGACAAGACCCAAACCTTGAATGTAGCATATGATCGTATCAAGTTTATTGCTATCGTTTTCTGCGTGTCAAGTATATGTTCCTATGACCATGAGATCATGCAACTCACTGATACCGGAGGAGTACCTTGTGTGTACCAAACATCGCAACGTAACTGGGTGACTATAAAGGTGCTCTACAAGTATCTCCGAGGGTGTCTGTTGAGTTGGCATGGATCAAGACTGGGATTTGTCACTCCGTATGACGGAGAGGTATCTCAGGGCCCACTCGGTAATACAACATCACAAGAAGCTTGCAAGCAATGTGACTAATGAGTTAGCCATGGGATCTTGTATTACGGAACAAGTAAAGAGACTTGCCGGTAACGAGATTGAACTATGTATGGGGATACTGACGATTTAATCTCGGGCAAGTAACATACCGACAGACAAAGGGAACTGCATACGGGATTAGCTGAATCCTTGACATTGAGGTTTGACCGATAAGATCTTCGTAGAATATGTAGGATCCAATATGGGCATCCAGGTCCCGCTATTGGTTATTGACCGTAGAGGTGTCTCGGTCATGTCTGCATAGTTCTCGAACCCGCAGGGTCTACACACTTAACATTTGGTGACGATATAAGTATAGATGAGTCATTATGGTGGTTACCGAAGGTTTTTTGGAGTCCCGAATGAGATCCGGACGTGACGAGGAACTCTGGAATGGTCCGAAGGTGAAGATTGATATATTGGACGAAGGGTATTGGAGTCCAGAATTGTTCCGGGGGTACCGGGTGATGACCAGCATGACCGAAAGGGGTTTCGGGGGCCCCGGCAAGTGTTGGGGGGCCTCATGGGCCTAGGGGAGGGGGCAAACCAGCCCACTAAGGGGCTGTGCGCCCCCCTCACCCCATCCCACGTAACCAGAAGGGGTGGGGGCATCCCCCTAGGGCAGCCATCCCCTTTGCCTTGGGGGCCAAGGCTCCCGGGTGGAGGAGGCGCCCAAAACCCATCTAGGGTTTCCCCCTGTGGCCGCCGCCCCCTAGATGGGATTTAGGGCGCCCCCTCCTCCTCCCTTCCCCCTATATATAGAGAGGTAGAGAGAGGGCAGCCGCACCCTTGAGCACATCTCTACGCCACGGCGCTGCCTCTCCTCTCCCTCGCATCCCTCTTCCTCTCTGTAGTGCTTAGCGAAGCTCTGCTGAGATTCCGCCACCACGCCGTCGTGCTGCCGAAGGACTCGAGCTACTACTTCACCATCACTTGCTGGATCGAGGAGGTGAAGGCGTCATCAAGCCGTACGTGTGTTGAACGCGGAGGTGCCGTCCGTTCGGCACTTGGATCGGGAGTTCGCGGGACGGATCATGATTGGTTCGCAAAGACGTTCGACTACATCAACCGCGTTTCTTAACGCTTCCGCTTAGTGATCTACAAGGGTATATAGATGCAATCTCTCCTCTCATAGATGGTCATCTCCTAGATTGATCTTGCTGAGCGTAGGAATTTTTTTGTTTCCCATGCAACTTTCCCCATCAGTTTCTGCACACCGTAGCAGCGGTGCCCGAGCTTGTGATACCGCTACGTCGACATTTATTTTGAATGCTCCCTCCGGCAGAGCAATCCATTTCTTCTCTTGTTTGGTTGGATGTTGGGTTTGCACTGCTCGTCTCTGACCTTAACATGTGCTCTGGGAATCACCCAATTCTGAAATAAACTGAGAGATGAACAAGTGGGTGGATAGCAGGCTTTGATTTATGCCTTCATGAATTATTTTCCTCCGCGCCATCCAAATTGCCCGCATCGTTACTGTCACTCTGATGAATTTGTCATGCTAGAGTCTTTCGATCATTGCAAAGAGTGAATTCTTGGCATTAGGCTCAGAGTTGTTCATTTGCTCATCAGTAAATCCCGGTCAACTAGGGACCAAACGTAGTGCGTCATCGTGCATTCCCAAAAACTATGGCGCCAAGAGTCTCGCATACCACATACGCCACAAGTGCAAGACACTGCCATATTCCTTCTCATCCTCATGTCTTCTGTTGGTATAGATTTGTGAGCCAACCTCCATAAAAAGACACGAAGCTTTGCTGGCCCATAGACCTTCCATAGTTTTACCCATACTTTCTCCTCCACCTTCCTGTTCGAGCTCCCCGCCCGGTCCTCCAACCAGCCCTAGCGGCGGTGTTTAGTTTCCACAATAATTTTATAAGCTGACCTCACACTGAAGTTCCCCGACTTCTCAAACATCCAAGACCAATAATCATCGATGTTTCTCAAGCAAATAGGTATCTACAAGATCTCAGTTGCATCAAAAGGTAGAAATACCGACTGGATTAACTGCGTATTCCACCTAGCATTTTCTGTATCAATGAGTCTAGCAACTAAATGTGGTGGATCCGACACCCTAGACAGCAAAGGGTGCATCATATCTAGTCTAGGGAGCCAATTAGTATTCCAGATTTCAGTAGTTGTCCCATTACCAATTCTTCTTACTAGGCCTTGCTTCATTATGTATCTCCCTTCTAATATTGAGCGCCACAACTGTGAGGGGTAGTTCCCCAAGCTGGCTTCAAGAATAGAACAAGAAGGAAAATATACTCCTTTTAGGATACGAGCACTCAAAGACTCCGGGGAAATAAGTATTCTCCATGACTGCCGTGCTAGCAAAGCTAAGTTGAATAATTCAAAATCCTTGAAACCAAGGCCTCCCATATATCATGGCATGCACATCTTATCCCAAGACACCCAATGTGGCTTCCTCTTTCATTGCTTACTTCCCCAAAAGAATGCCCTAATTGCCGAAGATAGCTTCTCACATAGCCCGCGAGGCAGCTTAAAACAAGACATTGAGAAAACTGGGATGGCTTGTGCCACTGATTTGGTTAGGACATCTTTACCTGTTGCTGACATTGTTTTCTCCATCCACCCATGAATCTTACTCCACAATCGGTCAACCAAATATTTAAAAGCACCATTCTTAGATATTCCCACATCAGTAGGCACACCCAAGTATTTCTCGCTAAGCTTCTCATTAGGGACTTGGAGGATAGTCTTCACTTGGCCTCTAACCATCTTCGGGCGGCCTTTACTGAAAAAATAGTCTTCACTTGACTTCTCTTTATTAATCTGTTGTCCTGATGCTCTAGCATAGGATTCCAACAAAAGAGATACTTCATTCGCCCCCTCCGCATTCGCTTTAAAAAATAGCAGGTTGTCATCTGCAAACAGCAAGTGGTTCACCGGCGGAGCCATTGGGGCCACTTTAATTCCTGCAAGGTTAGATGACTGAACTCTGGATTTTAACAGGCACGAAAGGCCCTCTGTTGCTAGCAAAAACAGATAGGGTGAAATAGTATCCCCTTGACGAATTCCACGTGTAGGCGTGAAACCTTCCAATCTCTAACCATTAAACAAAACTAAGAAAGAAGCTAAGCTCACCATACCCATAACAATATTAACCCAATTCTCATTAAAGCCCAGTTTGATCATAATGTCTCTCAGATAGTCCCACTCAACTCGATCATAAGCTTTCATCATATCAAGCTTCAATGCACATGACATGTGAATCTGAGCTTTGTTCCTCTTCATAAAATGTAAGCACTCATATGCAACAATGATATTATCTGTAATCAGACGTTCAGGGACAAAAGCAGACTGCTCTTCAGAAATAATCTCTGGCAGAATTACCTTGAGATGATTTGACACCACCTTCGAAGCAATCTTATACAAAACATTGCATAACGATATTGGATGAAACTGGGTAAGCAGAGTGGGACTTTTTGCCTTTGGGATTAGGACAAGTACCGTACTGTTAATTTCCTCCGCACTCTCAACCCCCATCACAACCCTTAGCACAATCCTTGCTACTTCCTCTGCGCATATCTCCCAGTGTCTGTGGAAAAAACTGAGCTGGAAAGCCGTCTGGCCCTGGTGCTTTTGTTGGGGCCATTTGAAATAGTGCAACTTTCACCTCATCAACTGTGTATGGCGCACATAACTGTTCGTTCATTTGGGTGGTGACCTTTCTTGGAACAATATTTAAGACCTCCTCCATGTCATGTGCTCCCTTAGATGTATAAAGATTATTCTAAAACTTGTTCACCATGTCTCTCATCACTGTTATATCTTCTGTGGTGTTGCCATTATCCTGTACCAGAAGTTTAATCAGATTTTTCCGATGCCTCATACTAGCCCGTAGGTGAAAAAAAATGTGTATTTTTGTCTCCCGCCTTCAACCATTCGACCCTGGCACGCTGCTTCCACATCAATTCCTCCCTGTGGAAAAGCTCAATTAATCTTTCTTTTATTTTTAATTCACTATGGGTCGGCCCCACCCTTGCTGGTAAATTTCGCAACAACTCCAGTTCTCTCTTCAAAGTTTTGATCTCACGTTATGCCAGTTTTTCTTTAATATCCGCCACAGAAACACATGCAGGTCGGCTGCCCCAGTCCCCACTCACTTTTGCCTGCAAATCCTGATGTGTCTCCCACATAGTCTCATAGCGAAACTGTTGTTGTCTCTGTCTGATGTCGCTATCGCCGTGCAGGTCTAGCATGATAGGGATATGATCCGAAGAAGCCACTGCTGCCAAGTGGACCAACCGTGCTGCCGGGAAACATGCAGACCGCACAGCGTCGACCAACGCCCTATCTAGCCTCACCCTCGTATAGGTTCTTTCTGCCACCTTTTTCTCAAAAGTCCAAGGTAGAGTATACCAGAGTGTCCCAAATCAAGCAGGCCACAATCATCAACGACCGAACGGAAAGCATCAATTTGATTCTGGCTCCGCTGTCCAACCCCATCATGTTCATCCACGTGTAGCACCTCATTGAAGTCTCCTAACAGCACCCATGGAAGGTTAGACGTTGCAGCTAAACCTCTGATTGTGTCCCATGTGTTTTGTCTCTCTGGGACCTGCGCCTCACCATACACACATGTAAATCTCCATTGGCTAGATCCCAACTCATTAACTGTTGCATCAATGTGATACTTTGCGTAACCAATGATATTCAACTTTATTTCTTCATTCCAAAAAATTCCTAAACCACCACTTCTCCCTGAGGAGCTTACAGCAAAACTATTGTCATAGCCTAAAGTAGCTTTCATATTCTTGACTCATACTCAATCACTTTGTGTTTCTACAATGCATAGTACAACCGGGATAAAATGCTTCACGAGATCACGAAGCTCATAAATTGTCGCGGGTTTACCCGCCCCGCGACAATTCCAACTCATGAGACTCATTGATCCCGGCGGTCCTCCGCTAGGGAGGCCGCCTTTTCATTCATCTTCTCATTCTCATTGTGTTCGTTGTTGTTCTGAATGTCACTTGTATCACTATTCTGCCCTGTAATCTTCCTGGATTTTTTGTTCTCCTTTCTAGGAGAGACATAGACCGGTGGTAAGGGGGGGGGGGGGGGCGGTACCACCCCTACCATCGTTTGTATGTCTCTCCCTCACTACCAAAGCCAAATCTACTGATCCATCACTCGCATTTGCCACCGAGCTACCCGGAGGCGTTACATTTTCAGTAGACTGCCTTTTATTCAAGACAGGGGTAATCTGCCCTCCCAAAACTAGCCTCTGGTTATCATTGTTACTTTCTAGGGGCTTGTCAGCTGAGGAACTCGGCCCGAGTTGTTACCCACAACACCTTCAACTCGGGTCCGGACAGTTTCAAACGGTTTAAGGATCGGTTGTTGGAGATGTGCTAAGGTGGGTTTCTGGATAGCCCCAAAGTCCCACTTAATTAAGAGGCTTAACCGTGGCTCGCCCCCAAGTCCCACTTAATTAAGAGCCTTAACCGTGGCTCGTGGGTGTCGACGTACACTATTTTACGTGGGCTTGGATGTGGGCGCCCGCCGCAGAGAGCCCACGTCCACCTGCAGCCTAAGGGCTCCAAGTGGCTAGGTGTTTCAACTTCTCAAAAACACATGCTAGGGGTTTCAGGCCGCCGCTGCCACCGCCGCCGCCTCCCATCCCCGCCATCACGCCACTGCACGTCCCCGCCCTGCCCCGCCCCCGCCCTCGACCACGTCCTCTGCTGCCTACCGTCGCCTCCGGCCACGTGCACCGAGATACAAGAAAAGAAAAGGAAAAGGAAAAGAGACCGTGGTGATTGAATAAATTGCAACTTTTCCCCGCTCAAAAGAAAAGGAAAAGAGACGCTCAGCGCAACAAGGCGATCAAGAGGAGGACGAGACTGGCCTCCGGTCGCGCGAGATGCTACAAGAGAAGCCCGTCCAGTACGTTTCACTGGGCGATGACGGGCCTCTGGTCTCGCCGCTGCCCAGATCGATCTTTCAGGTCGCCGCCGTCGCCGCTTCCTCCCACCTCCCGCCGCCGCCTCCCATCCCCGCCGCCACGCCACTGCACGTCCCCGCTCCCGCCCCCAACCACGTTCTCTGCAGCCTACCGTCGCCTCCGGCCACGTGCACCGAGATAGTACAAGATAGGCCCGTCCAGTTCATTAAGGCGTGGACAGGGGAGAAGAGGCGCCGCAAGTACCTATCCCCATCATCTTCAGATGCTCCTGCCACTGCCCAGCAACATCAAGACCCGATTTCTCATGCGACAGACATGGAGGACACCATCTTGGTCCAAGAAGGAAGCGATGAGCCTACCGGTCCGGGCGTCATTCTCAGCAAGGAAGACCAGGCCAGATATGCTAAAGTTTTGCGTCCCAACATTCCTCCTCCCATTGATCCGAACTCCTACATGGCATGGGAGGACTATGACAAGGTAGAAGAGCGCGTTGCACGCGTTCGCATCGCCTGTTACAAGGTACCTGCATGCTGTATCAATCGGTCACCACTCATTTTAGTTAATGCAGTATGTTATAAAGTTTGTACATTTGCGATAGCAGCTAATCCAGTCTTGGTTTGGTATGCGTGCATGATTTTATCTTTTGTATCGTCTGTGTGTATATTGTGAAGCCAGAGGCCGCACATAGAGAGTTTTTCCCTAAAGGGACGTATGCAACACTGTGATTTTGGCCCCCGCGTCGCCCCCCGCTAGGGCGGCTCGGGCGGAACCCTAACCCCCACCGCCGCCGGGCTCCACCAACATCTCCCTCCCCTCCGCCGCCGTTGGAGGAGGTCGCCGGGCGAAGCCCCGGGCGGCTGATGGCGGCGGCGGAGGCCCCCTTCCCTCCCGTGTTGCATTGGATGAGGCGGGTCACCCGTGGCGCAGGGGCCCTTCTCCCCGATCTGAGTCGCGGCGGCGCGGCCGTTCGTCCGGCGACGGCGCAGTGGCGGCGTGGTGATGGGAGGAGGCGGCGGAGCTACGGGCTTCGTGGAAGATCTGGTGGTGCCGGCTGCTCGATGGGCTTGCATGGTCATGGCGGCGGAGGTCGCAGTGGCCGGCGGCTTGGCCAGTCGGCGGCGGCGGAACATGGCCGGTGGCAGCAGCGATGTTCTGTCTGGATCCCAGGGCGGCGGCCCTGGATGGTGGCGGCTGGTGAAGCTAGGGCTTCCCGCGGCGGCATGGCGTGGTGCAGTCCCTGTCCAAGGCGGATCTATGACGGCGATCTGATCTACGGATTGGTTCGGATCAGAGACGGTGACGAGCGCGCGGGATCGATCTCGGCGGCTCTCGCGGCTTGGCGAGGCGGGGTGGGAGCCCTCCTCCTAGGCTCCAGTGGTGGCACACTCAGGCAGTGGTCGGTGCGCCAGGGCTCCTACGGTGGCACTGCTGTTGCGGTTGGTCGCCGGATCTAGGCGGCTAGATCTGGGGCTTTGAAGGCGGTCGAGACGGTGCACAGGTTGTCGGGTGGATTACTTGGGACGGATCCGGGTGAAAACCTGGTCTTCGGTCGATGGCCGGAGCCGGTGATGACGATGCCCTTATCATCGTTTCCTTCATGAAGGCATCATCGAGGTGAAGCTCCCAACTCCACTCAATACCTCCGGGGGAAACCCTAGATCAGCTGATCGGATGTTGGCGGCAATCATGTGTTGTTACCCCCTTGGGGGCGGCATTCTTGGAGGTGCACTCGGCCTCGCGGGACCAGCGGACGGCATCTTTGGTGGAGCGGTGCTTCATCTTACACATTGATGGCGACGGATCTCGACGGCGTGGCGCAGTGCAGATTCGGCGTTCGATGTACGAGGATGGACTCGTGCAGGAGGACGACGCTGTCTTGCGTCATGGTGGCGTCTATGGCTGAGAGACCTGGCACGGTAGATGCAACAGTACAGCTCTGAAGATGGATTGGTGGCAGGTGGCTGCGGCGGCCTCATACCCGGCAGGCGTCCTGATTGAGGAGTGCGCCGGACTGGTAGGTGCCCCATACCCGGCAGGCGTCCTGGTTGGGACCTCAGGTCTTAGATGTTTAGGTTTGGCTGCGAGGTCTGTTTGGTATTAGGTCCAGACTATCAGCATCCTTTCATCAACTGGATAGGAGTAGCGACATATGTTGCCTAGACGGTGGCTTTAGTCTTATTGTTGTATGACTTTGTAAGGTCTTGTGTGAATAATTAATAAAGTGGCCGCATGCATCGTCCAGATGCAGAGGCCGGGGGTCCTCCTCCTTTTCTAAAAAAAAAAAAAGGCCGCACATGAGCTCAAGGAACCAGAAGAGTACACCGAGGATGAACTTTGTCAGGAGTCCTACTTTCGGCATTTGGAGGATGATGAAAGTTTCGAGTGGTTCTTCCATCGCGACGATAGCCAGAAGCCTGAATTGAATTACTACCAACGCATTGTCCTTCGTAATTTCGTAAGTTTATCTACACTCGAGCCATCCGGTTTGGTTAGTTTGATTATAATCATTGGTGTTGAGAAACCATTTCAATACACGCTGTGAAAACCCTTAAATCAATGAGGTAGTTCATTTTGCTTCATTAATTCCAAACCACAGCTGCAATGTTTGTACAGAGATTTGAGTCGCGGGTTTCACGGTATGAGTTAAAACTGTTTCTGAACATCTTTTCTTAATTGATGATGATTGTTTGACTTGCATCACCATATTCTCTTCTGTGGTTTATGAGAACATTGAATTGATTCTGAATTATATATCATGTTGGCCTCTAGCTGGATTTGACGTGTTAAATGCCATTTAATTATATGGCACCATTTCTAGCATGCTAGCTTTTACTAGAACGGATTTTTTTTGGATCTTTAGCTTTTACTTTTACGGTCTAAAGGTCATCTCACTTCACCCTAGCCATTAAGTACTTCTTCAGATGTGCCATTTAATTCTCGTCCTTTCTTTTGTAGCTGCCTAATAGTTGTGAACGCCAGTACCGCTTTCACGATGATTACCGCTCACTTTATCATACATATGAAATTGATTCCGATTATGTCAAGTACTATGGAGAAATATCAAAGAAAATAAAGGTATGCATTATGTGATCAAGCTGTTGGAATTTAAAATATTACCGGTGGCTAGATCATTTTTAAAGTGCTTGACTTCTATCTTGCAACAGTGGATTGCAGATTATTTGTATCTGGATCACAGTACTGAGGCGGTAAGTATACCCCGCAGGAAATCACGAAATATAGGTATATTAGTCATATATAAACATGATGATTAACTTCTTTGCGCTTCAGTGGAGAAACATGGATACTATAGCATGGAGGCAAGCATTGAGGATTGCAACACACTTCTCCCATATGACTGTTCGTTTAGCTGCTTTTGCTTATAATGTAAGGTATCTTATCTTTTGCAAATTGAGGTGTTCATCGCTGGTGTCACTCATGATCTGGTACATTTGATTCAGCAGTACATTACAGAGCTGAAAACAGATGCGTCCCTCAAGGACATAGATCTTCTCTATTTTGAGATATGGAGGCTTGTCGCCAAGGAAGATGTTAGTATCCTACTGCATCAAACATTTGTGTAATAATGCTCTATTGACATGCTTTGTAATTATCATATTTCGCATGGTTTCAAAAATATTTCAGAGAAGATACTTAGATGCTGTGAAGGAAGTATATGCAATGGACAAGTTTGCTATACACAAAAGGGTACTACATGCTGAACTGAATGCGGGTCCTGTCTTTGTAACAATAAAGCAAAAGGTAAGTTGATCTCTTAATCTGGGGCTGTTTTGCAAATTTGTATAGCCTCTAACTCTGAATTTATGTTGTAAGAAATATGCTACATATTGCCAATGTCTCATTTCATCTGTTTACTTTTCTAGATTTATTCTATTGTCAAGGAGGGTGGCATTGATCTGAAGGTAAGTAGGATACTGTATGATTGACATGATGATGTAACTGTAATAGATTGTTAACATTGGCATGACCTTTGTGTGCTATTTTAGGCTAAAGAGGATGAAGCTCGGGCTGTGTTTAGCAAGTTAGCTTTCAGGAAGGTAGTCTCTCAATGAATCCTCTATGAATATTGATATGTCGCGGTACTTTTTATAACTGGATTACTTGTTCAGCATAAAACAAAGAACATGGCGCAGTACGCTGAGAAGAAGATGGAGATCGCAGATCGGTTGGGTTTGGACAAAAAGGTAAATCTCCAGTATGTTAACTGTATAGCCAGAGTAGGGTTCCGTACCGAGATTAAAACAAAAAGGAATTTATGTCCATGTCTGTAATCCACCTTGCAGGAAGGATTTGTTTTCGTGGGGATATGATTATGGGAACATTAGATTCATCGCTTTTGATCTGAAATCTATCTCTGTCCCTTTTGGTCTGAAATCAAGTGTGTATATATGGTCCGTTATCTCATCTAATAGTGAGACAGAGCTAATATGGTGATGATTGTATTACATAACCAGCCCAGTGGTCTGAAATTGTGGATGGTGCTTGGTTCTAGTTTAAATTAGTGGAACCCAGCCACATCCTTTGTAATGTTATTCACGCATGATGCTTGCTGTTGGTTTTTTTTTTCACATTTGTTTCTTAGTTGGGTACCAGTCACTGTACCTCCATGCGACAATGAAATGAAATGGACAGCAATGCTTTGCATGCCTTGATATTAGTGCAGACTATGAAATAACATCATATGATCCAATTTCCTTGTTTGAGATTAAGGCTGAGAAAGGGTTGTCGATTAAGCCTGACCGCCCCCCATAGAGGACGTGACAGGCCGCCAGGGGACCATAGGAACCCCTAAACAACAAATCGCCGTTACGGCAAGGATCCCGTGGACTACCCCGAGCCCTACGACACTCTAAGAAGGCTCGAAGCAAATCGAGCCCCCCCCCCCCCCCCCCCCCCCCGCGTGATCGATCTACGGGTCAAGAGGCGTGCGCCGACCGGACTCGATGGCTACGAAGCCTAGTTAGACAGGAACGACAGAGCTCGGGAACAGGCTCATGCACGGATGTCTCCCTACGTCCGATACAATGCGGCTCGGTTTCGAGGGCCCGCCCACCTGATCTGTTTCACGGATGAGGTGATGGAACATCAGTTCCCAGATGGGATTAAACCCATAAACATCAAACATTACGATGGGACAACCGTTCCAGCTGTCCGGATCGAAGATTTCCTCCTCCACATACACATGGCGCACGGGGATGATCTCCATGCCATCAAATACCCGTCGCTCAAAGTTAAGGGACCAGCAAGGCATTGGCTTAACAGGCTGCCTCCTCACTCCATCGGGAGCTGGGAGACCCTCGAAGATGCATTTAGGGCAAACTTTCAGGGCACCTATGTCCGACCCCCAGACGCCGACGACCTCAGCCACGCTATCCAACAGCCCGACGAGTCAGCTCGAAAATTTTGGAATCGGTTCTTGACTAAAAAGAGCCAGATAGTCAACTGCCCTGGTGTAGAGGCAATCGCCACCTTCCGGCATAGTATCCGGGACGAGTGGCTCACACGACAGCTCGGGCAGGACAAATCGAGAACCATGGCGGCCCTCACTTCCCTCATGACCCGCTTCTACACGGGAGAGGACAGTTGGCTAGCTCGCAGTTCTCACAATGGCGAGGCCGGCACCTCGGAGGCCCGCAACAACAATAGCAAACCCAGGCGCAATACAAATAAGCGCAGGCACAAGAATGGCGGTAGCGACACTGAGGACGCCGCAATCAATGCAGGGTTCAGCGGCCCCAGGGCCGGATAGAAGAAGAAACCCTTTAAAGGAAATAAGGACGGCCCTAGCCAGCTTGATAAAATCCTCGACAGGTCATTCTAGATTCACGACTGACGGTGTCCTGGATTAGGGGGTGCTAACCAAGTCGGCCCATGATCCTCGGGTTGGGCCGACGGGCCCTCATTCATGATCAAGATAGACTCCGAAGGCCGTACGCACGAGGCGTGATCAAGACTACCATCACCGAAGACTTGACGTCTACTCCAAGATTTCTCCTGCCGCCTTGTTCCTAGATACTGACCTTGTACCCTAAATACCCTCCCCGATGTGTATATAAGCCATAGGGTTTAGCCCAGAGAGGGGAGATCAACGCAATTTCATTCACCTAGCCCTAGAGTTAGACCACACATTACGATCTTGAGGTAGATCAACTCTGTACTCCATACTTCTCCATTAATATAAACAAGAGCAGGATGTGGGATTTTACCTCCATCAAGAGGGCCCGAACCTGGGTAAACACTGTCTCCTTCGTTCCTGTTACCCCCGATCCGAGATCCACAGCTCGGGACCCCCTACCCCGAGGTCTCCCGGTTTTGACACCTACACTGGTGCTTTCATTGAGAGTTCTGATGTGCGATCAACAGAAGGATCGATGGCTCACCCGCAGATCAACTGTGCCAACGGCCGTGGGGGCATTTACGCCCCCAGCCAGCCTTTTGTTTTCGGCAGCATGGTCTTCTGCGCCGACCCGACGGGCCATCTGACCTCCGTTGAGAACTACGCTCCAGGTCGGATCGTGACCTTTGGCGGCCTTGAGTACACTGCGAACTCCCGCGGCGAACTCGTCCTATCAGGCTGGACTCCCAGCTGAATTGAAAACTTGCTCGGCTCCAGGGGCTCGACTCCGTAACCAATCTCCGTCGTCGCGTCGCCCGAGACCCCGGCGTAATAACCCCGAACGATCCCCTTCTGATCTCCTGTCCGGACCTAGATCCAGCTCCCACCTCTGAAGAGTCGTCGGCCTTAGAGCTGATCTCGGCGCAGGACCCAAAATCACTTCTAGATCCTCTTCACACCAAAGACGTGTCAGGATACACGTCGGGCATACTTCGAGTTAGTCCCCGCTTATAACCAAGTAATGAATTCCGATGAGTTGTCTCACCTCAATGAGGTGCTTGACCGTATCCAGAGCATGTATATCTCAGACGGCAAGGCTTCGGTTTATGATCAGATCGGACTTAAAGCCGACGATCTGAAAATTTACATCCCACCCACCACCCACCTAGTTGCCACGGTCGACGATTTAACTGACGTATTAGACTATGGCGAGGCCACATACATGGATGAAGATGTCGATGGCCTCACAGAAAACACCTCGCCTCTGGTAAACACCGGCAGGTGGACTGCGACATCCACTTATGATGTTTACATGGTTGACACCCCCGATTCCCTGCCAAGATGTCAGCGTAGACATCGAAGGGCTAACATTGGGGAACCCAGTGGTAACAACGCTACTGCCGACAACGGCGACGCAACAGTCGAGGACGCCGACGACCCTAGGGAGGACCCTCAAGCTTCCCCAGTACGGAACAGAACACCCGAAGGACATCCCGAGGACTTAGATCCCGACGACTTCTTTGAAGGGGCCGATGACAACTACATGCCGGAATCCGAGGAAGATGAGAGCCTCGGCACCGAGGACTATGTCGTCCCCGAAGACCCTTTCGAACAAGAGCGCTTTTGGCGATGCCTTATTGCCACGGCTCGGAGCATGAAGCTCAAACAGCAGTAGTTGCAAGCCAACACTGACACACTAAATGAAAAGTGGGTCTAAGTGCTCTCTACCAAGAAAGATATGGAAGACCGACACCGTAGTGCGTCGAGCTCATACCCACGTAGGCGTCTATTGCCAGAGTTCAATGAGGAGCTCGCCGCCGACGAGCCCGACCGACCCCCTAGAGGTCGGGATAGGCCAATGCGGGAAAACCCCAACACTCGGCCACCTCCACGCCGTTATGGCAAGGACCCCGTGGACTACCTAGACCCTCACGACGTTCGACGTCACATCGAGGAAAATAGGGCACCTCCTCAGTCCATCTACGGATCCAGAGGATGCGCACCCACCGGGCCGGACGGCTACGACGCCTGGATAGACAGGAACGGCCGCGCCCGAGATCAAGCCTACACACGGCTCTCACCCGACCTCCGACGGGACACCACCCAATTCCGAGGTCCAGCCCACCCCATCTGTTTCACAAATAGAGTAATGGAACATCAATTCCCTGAAGGATTTAAGCCCATCAATATACAATCATACGATGGCACCACCGATCCAGCAGTATGGATCGAGGACTTCCTTCTCCATATACACATGGCCAATAGAGACGAACTCCGTGCCATTAAATATTTGTCTCTCAAGCTAAAGGGGTCGGCCAGGCATTGGCTTAACAACCTACCTCCTCATTCTATTGGCAGCTGGGAGGCCTTCGAGGATGCTTTTCGGACAAACTTCCAGGGCACGTATGTCCGACCTCCGGAAGCTGATGACCTCAGCCATGTCACCCAGCTGCCAGGCGAATCTGCCCGGAAATTTTGGAACAGGTTCCTCACCAAGAAGAATCAGATCATAGACTGCTCCGTGGACGAGGCCATCTCCGCATTCAAGAACAATATCTGAGATGAGTGGCTGGCCCGCCAGCTCTGCCAGGATAGGCCGAGGAGTATGGCAACCCTGAATTCATTGATGACTCGCTTTTCCACGGGAGAGGACAGTTGGCTCGCCCGCAGTACTCACAATGGCGAGGCAGGCACCTCAGAAACCCACGACGCCAATGTAAAACTCAAAATCAATAAAAATAAGCATTGGTATAAAAATGGCGGAAGCGACACAGAAGATGATGCGGTCAACGCAGGGTTCACCGGACCTAGATCCGGACAGAAGAGAAAACCCTTTAAAGGGAACAAAGATGGACCTAGCCAGCTTGACAAACTCCTGGACAGACCATGCGGGATCCTCGACACTCAGGACAAACCAACAACCCACACCAACAGGAATTGCTGGGTCTTTAAACAAGCCGGCAAGGTAGCGACAGAGGGTCAAAATAAAACCCAAAATCGTAGCGAAGACGAGGATGAACCTCGGCGGCCCAATAATGGAGGCCAAAAGCAGTTTCCTAACGAGGTAACAAAGGTCAATATGATCTATGTCACCCACATCCCCAAAAGGGAGACGAAGCGTGTGCTTCGGGATGTATATGCGTTGGAGCCAGTCACCCCGAAGTTTAACCCATGGTCGGCTTACCCGATCACATTTGACAAGCACGATCATCTGACCAGCATCAGGCATGGTGGATCGGCAGCGCTCGTCCTGGACCCAATTGGCGATGGTTATCATCTGACATGCGTCCTGATGAACGGAGGAAGCAGCCTCAACCTCATTTACGAGGACACGGTTAGGAAGATGGGCATCGACTCATCCCGGATTAAGCCGAGCACCACCACCTTTAAAGGTGTCATCCCAGGCGTTGAAGCCCGCTGTACCGGAAAGGTCACCCTGGAGGTAGTCTTCGGCTCACCCGATAACTTCATAAGTGAGGAGTTAATCTTCGACATCGTCCCCTTCCGAAGCGAATACCACACGCTCTTAGGGCGCACAGCTTTCACACGCTTCAATGCAGTCCCACATTATGCCTATCTCAAGCTTAAAATGCCTGGACCAAATGGTGTTATCAAAGTCAATGGTAACACCGAGCGCTCACTCCGGACGGAGGAGCAAACCGCGGCTTTCACAGTCAAGGTACAGGCATTCGAGGAGGCGGCCCGCGGTGATAAACGCACCACCAGCTCTTCGAAGCGCACGCGGGCTGCTCAAATCGACCTCGGCCACGTACCTCCGCGCCCTAAATAGGGATACGGGCTCCTTGCGTGCCCTCTTCGGATGGGGCACTACGTCCCCAGGGTGCATAATTTCGCACTCAAGATTCCCTGGGCTGTCGAGGAGCCAAAATTTATTGAAACGCCGGGATGGTAGACCAAGGACCGACATGGCTTCGAGCCCTCACACCGGCAGGTCCCTATCAAAAGAGCCCGCCAGCATGACTTCATCAAGGTGGCTTAAACCACACAATGGGCTCCTGCAAGACCTCCGTAAAGGGGCTCAGCTCATAAATGCTCGAAACGCTTAAAGGGTCGAGACAACACCAGTCTTATTCGATCCCCGCCGTTCGTGGCGGCAAGCTGGTCAACAGCTCGGAAGCACAGACATGCGGCAAGATGCGGTCTGGGCTCCTAAAACCCGATGTCGATATCCGCCCTGTTTTTTCTTCCTTCCTCATGCACTCTTTTATGTTGTATTCTTGTTAGTTTCTCTCGGAGTAGCTCGACATGTAAAAGCTTGAGGTTATCAAATAAAGAAATCATGCCCTCTAAAGGTATTGTCTACATTTTTGTTCAAGCATTGCCTTTGCACTACAAGAATGTCTTTAAAGATACAAGCGTTAAGGGGCCTCGCTCCCCTGCTTTGCAAGCCTGAAGTATTCGGCGTCTCAGATTTAGGATTTATATGCATCAGTTTTGAACCTAGATTTTGGTCAATAGTTGGGTTGCCCGGCTCCTATGCGTACCCCTTACATTCCCGATAAATTTGGCTAAGGGAGTAACGGGAGAGCCACTGCGATTATGCCGCCAGGTTAACTGGCAGAGCGCCTCAGTGGAGAAAGCCGAAAACTGACTATCTAGGTAGGCGCAAACTGGTCGGCCATCCGCAGACCGCGTTAAACGATGTGACGATAGAGATCACCCGTGTTAAATGAAGGGCTTTCTTTTTAGCCGAAGTGTGTCATGCCTTATACCTCGGCTTAGAAAGCCGACCACTTCCCACACCGGGGGCTCGTCATCAGCCCCCACAGTCAAACTCCTAAGACTAAGTGAAAGTTCTCAAGCCATCATAGTCCGGGTACCGAGACGTCGGCCAAGGGTCAAAACTGCATCTCAGAACACCCTTTGTATATTCTACATTGGGGCAGAAGCCGACGACGGGCCACTTTCAGTTTAAAACGATCGCACAAGAGGTAAAATATTCAAATAAAAATACACATACATGAAGGAATTTAAAGACATACTCATTCCACGAAATGATAAGTTTTGTACATTTCGAAACTTCGGCATTCCGAAGTACTACCTAGAAATACAACGTGTCCTTTGGACACATGGCCTCGGTAACCCGAGCTCCCTCCTCCACCTCGGGATAAAATTGCTCTGCGGTGCGCGGCTTGTGTGCAAGGGGGCCGAGGCAACCGTCACCGCATCAACCTTGCGGAAGTGCGTCTTCACGTAGGCATATGCCCTCCTCGCTCCTTCAAAGCACACGGACCTCTTCCAGCTATTCACGCGGGGAACAACATCTCGCAGACGAGCCAAAAGGCCGAAGAAGCTGGTCGGCAGGTGTAGGATCGAAAGTATGTTTAGAGGGGGGTGATTTGACTACTTGACCAATTAAAAATCTATCATTTTCCTAATTTTAGTTGTGGGCAGATTTTAGCAATTATGACAAGTCAAGCAATCAACCTACACATGCAATTCTAAGAGTATAGCAGCGAAAAGTAAAACATTGCATATGAAGATAAAGGGAAGGGTTTGGAGAAGGCAAACGCAATGGAGACACAAAGATTTTTGGCGTAGTTCCGATAGGTGGTGCTATCGTACGTCCACGTTGAGGGAGACTTCAATCCACATAGGGTAACAGTTACGCGAGTCCACGGAGGGCTCCACCCATGAAGGGTCCATGAAGAAGCAACCTTGTCTATCCCACCATGGACATCGCCCACGAAGGACTTGCCTCACTCGGGTAGATCTTCATGAAGTAGGCGATCTCCTTGCCCTTACAAACTTCTTGGTTCAACTCCACATCATGTCGGAGGCTCCCAAGCGACACCTAACCAATCTAGGAGACACCACTCTCCAAAAGGTAATAGACGGTGTGTTGATGATGAACTCCTTGCTCTTGTGCTTCAAATGATAGTCTCCCCAACACTCAACTCTCTCTCACAGATTTAGCTATGGTGGAAGAAGGATTTGAGTGGAAAGCAACTTGGGGAAGGCTAGAAATCAAGGTTCAAATGGTTGGAATGGAATCTCTTGATCTCAACACATGAGTAGGTGGTTCTCTCTCAGAAAATGAATGGTGGAAGTGTAGGCACGTTCTGATGGCTCTCTCCACTTATGAAGAGGGGTGGAGGGGTATATATAGCCTCCACACAAAATCCAACCGTTACACACTTTTGGTCCATCTCGGTGGCACTGATTGTGAAACTCGGTGGCACCGATCAGTACAAAAATATGAACATTAGGAATCTCGGTGGGACCGACTCGAACAACTCGGTAGGACCGATGTGCTAGGGCTTAGGGCAAACTTCATCTCGGTGGCGCCGATTGCATCAACTCAGTGGGACCGAAGTGAAGCAATAAGCAACAGAGAATCTGTCAAGCCAACTCGGTGAGACCAATTGCAACATCTCGGTGAGACCGAAATAATTGCAACAAGTCGCAGGGAGTTTGAAAGGCCATCTCGGTGAGACCGAGATCCGTATCGGTGTGACCGAATCGTTAGGGTTTCTGGCAGTGTCTATGTCAATATGAACTCGGTGGCTCCGGGTAGAATATATCGATGGGGCCGAGTTTGGAATTAGGGTTTGGACATATTTAGATGGAGAAAGTGGCTGAGGGCTTTGGAGCAATATCACTAAGCACTTGAGCAAGTAGACCATTAAGCAACACCTCATCCCCTTTTAATAGTATTGGCTTTCCTATGGACTCAATGTGATCTTGGATCACTAAAATAGAAATGAAGAGTCTTGAGCTTTTGCCAATCTTTATCCTTATCATTTTGAGGGGTCCACATCACTAGTCCATGCCATGCCAATTATTGAACATCCTGGAATATTTATCTTGAATGGATATTAGTTCAATGAGCTATATGTTGTTATGAATTACCAAAATCACCCGGGGATTAGTTGCACTTTCAATCTCCCCCTTTTTGGTAATTGATGACAACATATAGATCAAAGCTTCGACAAATGATTAATTGAATGAAATGCATCGTCGCTTTGAGAAGTATGTGATAAGCAAGATCTCCCCCTAAATTTGTGCATTATTAAAAATTCGTGTTTGAATGCAAATGCACAATCGATTAGGATCACTAGTCGTCAATCCGTGCTCCTGCACGGTCTAGAAATTTGGGAAGTTAATAATACTGTACATAGAAATTTTCTATAAGTATTATTTTCTTTTAATCTTATTGATATTAGATGTGCGAAATACTTATATATATATATATATATCCTATTTTCATGGCTTATTAAATATTGTATTCCAATGATTAAATACATCTGAAAATGTCTTCACTTTTTTAACATTATTATACATATACCATCTATCATTTCACGGTTCACGGATTGCAATTTCCAGGATTATTTCATGCTTCCGATGCAAAGATACGACTAAAATGTTTAACCACAACATGTGTGACCAACGACCATATTTCGAGCAGTTTTTTCAAGTGCTCATGAGTCCAACATGCCCGGTGAGCCGCACGCGTTGGACACAACTCAGTTAAAGTTTTTTTTTTACTGGGAAAATCTGTTAAAGTGTATCGTCTTAATTTTACATGTTTGGAAGACCATTAAACTTCTTAAAGTTTATTTTTAAACTCATGGAAGCCTTCTTTGTCTTTTCTATAATTCCCTATATTTCTGGTATTCTCACCGAATCTTCCTTATAATTAGATTGTAACATTCTAGAAGCCACCATTATATTTTTTTAAAGAAATTTAACATTCAGAAATTTGCTTTGATATTTTTAAGTTGGTATGTAATTTTCTAGACACTCACCCTTTTGTTGTCTGAAAATCCACCTAAATTCAGGGATGACCACCTATAAGAATTGATCCTTCTGACATGCAAACTAAGCCATTGGGAAAAGCAACGACGATACATTTTTTCAGGCGATGACCGCTAGCCTATATCCTAGCCCATGAAATATGGACTAAAATGACAGACATATATGCCATTACATTACATTTATCTCGACGCACGCCTCACATTTTGGCTACTACTAAATTGCATTTGTTTATTAGTTAAGCGCTCTCACATTTTTGTGTGCTTATTCCTTAAATATCTTACATATGAAACTTAGGCCTTTCCATAAAATGAACATACACTACAACCCCTGAGACTAAATCAATCAGTGGGTTTTTGATGCACTTACACGATTTAGCAATTTTTAAATTTAAATGATATTCTAGGATTTATTTAATAATTATATCAGGACATAGATTTATAACTTTTTCGACATTAATTCTTTGTATTTTCAGAAAATACTATGTGCACTGTCACATATAAATTCGGGAGTATATATTTAATTAAATGTGATTTATGGATGGATTGGTATAGTAGATGCATATATAAATTGTGGTTGTGCGCGTGGTGATTTTGATGAGAAAATTTAGTCCACTTACCTAGAGCAAGATGTACACACCGAACTAACGCATTGTACGTAGAGCTAGGTAGGTGAGCAACGTTGACATGTACGTGTTTTTTTCTTTGAGTTGCTATTCTCGCCAAAAAAAATCCTTATAGTGCTAGTTGTGTCATGCCTTCATTGATAACTTTATGGGTACGTTTACATATGATTCTTATTTGCACATTTCCTTCCTTCTGTTTTTTTTTTAAGTTTTGCATGTTTCCTTTCTAGTGTACCTTGTATGGACTCTTGGGCTGGATGGATCTCCCTTGTGGATGTACGTATGTAAACATGAGGGAAACATATCTCATCTTATCCTAGACGCAAAATTAAGATCTAACGGTTATTTGTAAACTGTTTTAAGGATTAACGTGGAGGCTCCTATGGTGCTTCCAATTAGTAAATATAAGATGGGTCACTCTTGCATGTCACATACATCTTGGTGGAGCGCACAAAATGATATGAGTGAAATAACATGCAGGCATCACCAAGAACATAAATGGATGATCATACACAAATAATCATAGAGATAAGCATTAAGCACATGTTAAGCAAAGTATGATCAACCTCACAACCAAACATAGTATCTCACAAGCATAAAAACAACCAAGTAGCACAAATCAAACGGACATAGTAGCAATGGGCAATAAAAAAACAAGCAAAAGAACGAGACTATCTCTCTCTCTCGAAGCCTATGATCTATACATTTTCTCCCCCTTTGGCAACAAGTTACCAAAAAGCTCGAAAAAGTATAGAGATATGCGACTCTCTAGGAACGATCCCCGGAGCTCGTGAAGGTGTCTTCTGGCTTGTGGCTCCGGTGTGCGTAGAAGGCATTGAGAGAACTGCGTCTGCAAATGCTTCTGAAGACGTCTCCTGCACTGGTGATGTAGATACTGGAGGTGGTACTGGAGCAGTGGTGGCAGGTGCAGAAAGAGTGGTTCTCATGTCTGCAACTGGCACGGCTGAAGATCTGGTTACCCTTGGCACAGACTGAAACTTGTCAGTAGTAGGGTGCTCGGCTCCATCCTCAGCATCATCTCGAAGCTTCTCCACAATAGACTGGATCTCTGTTACCTTGACATCTAGGTTGTACATCTTGTCTTCCACAATCCGCTCTAAGCTCTCCTGGTTCTTGGCTAAGTTGGCCAGACTTTGCTCAATCCTCAGTGTTGCTTCTAGCAGATATGTCATTTGGTCTTGCTTTGTCTTGAGATTTGCTATTGGGGCATTTGGTGCAGTGGCTTCCTTTGTTGCTTTTGCTGCTGCTGGAGCCTTCTCTTGAGCCTCAACTGATGTAGGGTATGAAGGATCCATCACCACCACATTGTCCTCAAACTCTGGCTGAAGAGGGAGGTGGTCATGATCAAGTAGATATGTCTTCGTTCCAACTTTGGAGTTGATGAGCATCTGAATGTGTGGAGCATATCCACATGATCTCTTCTGGTCAGCAGTTGTCCTCTTGAGCGTTTCAACAATCAAACTCATAACTTTGAACTTTTGTGGGATATCAAACAAATGAAGCAAATTGATGGAGTGGCCACGTATCATCTTGTCATCTCCAGAATTAGGCAAAAGAGTGTGCCTCAAGATCGTGTTTGTGGTGGCCAAACCAGCTTGCAGATGATATATGGAACCAAGTTTATGACCCTCAAGATCCTTGGGAGGGATTTCCTTGTACATGTTGGCCATAGAGTTGTGGTCCATCCGGGGCTTCCCGTACACATCAATGTCGTTCTCTTCCTCCTCAGGAGCACCAATAAGAGCAGCCCACTCAGAGATTGATGACTGGTATCGATGTCCCTCAGTCATCCACACAATCCTACCATCTGGATAGAAGTGAGCTGTGGTGTAGAACTGCATGATCATCTCATAGTTCCACTTGGTGAGCTTCTGACCAACAAACTTGTCAACTCCGACACTCTTGAAATTCTCATGAACGTGGGGGAAATAATCTTCATTGGCATCAATGTATTCCCAATCCACCCACTTCATGTTGCTGACGATGGGCTTCTTTTCAAGCAAAACAGTTTCATAGAAGTCTTGTTGTTCACGGGTGTGAAAGCGTTAATCACAAGATGTCCTCCTCCTAATGGAGTAGGGATCATCTTTCCTCCACTCTCGCAGGCCCTTGTCCTTCCTGACCTTCATGTTCTCAGCAACAGGATGAGTATTGTCATGGTCTGGGATCTTGGGCTTCAATTTTCTAAGCACTAGTGGCTCATCATCAACCTCAACTTCATGCACTAGGGCCTTGTTCTTCTCATCAGCTGATATGTTTCTTGTAGACCTCTTGGGTGCAGAAACCTTGGGCTTTGACTTGGGCTTGGAGGGAGCAGCTGACTTCATGGCATCTACCATGAGTTTCTGTGTTTTAGCTGGAGGTGCAACAGGTTCCTCCTCCTCTTCTTCTTCATCCTCCCTCATGGAAGGCTTGCCAAGCAATGTAGCAGTGGTTTTCCTGGCCCTTTTCTTCCTCTTACCTGCAACAGCTTCTTCACCACTTGACTCCTCAAGTGTGAAAGTCATGGTTTCTTTAGGATCTGAAGCTTTGTCAGACTTGGTCTTGGGGACTTTTCTGACTGATGTCATGTCCTTTGCACTTGGCTTAGTGCTAGCTGTAGAACCATACTCTTTCCTTAGAGCTGTCTTCTTCTTGGATGTGTCCATAGCAGCCACAAAGTCTTCATCCTCACTGTCTGAGGTTCTCTTCTTCTTTGTTCTTGTGGAAGCCTTTGGCAGATCTGCAAAACTCCTCTCTCCCTCATAGTAGCTCTCATTGGGACAAGAGCCCTCACCGAGATCAGCACTTTGTTCTAACACATTCTGACTATCGCTGGCACTTGACATCTTTGCAAACAGACCCTGTGAATAGATGGGTATGGGCAGAGTAGATGAGTTATCACAAAAGCAGATATTTTTGCAAAAACTTTGAATCCAAACTTTAGTTTTAGATTTTCATCGAAAGCATTTCGGAGCTATCGAGTTGATCATTTCGGTGACACCGAAGCACTCACAAAGCAAAAACACACCATTTCGGTAGGACCGAGTTGGGGTTCGGTGGCTTCGAGTTGCTAGGGTTTCACTGAGACTTTACTTTTGGTCTCACCGATTTGTATGTTTCGGTGGAACCGAGTTGTACATGTGCAATGGCCGGAGCCAATCGGTGGGACCGAAAATCTCAATTCGGTCGATCCGAGATGAGTTCGGCGGAAACCTAAACCTAATTTTTTTTCTTCGAATCTATTCTAACGAATTTGTCTAGTGGATAGATGAATCTCAATCATGGAAGATATTAGGCAAATTCCTTGTGCGTTGAATCGGAGAAAGAAAGCACGAGGAGATCGAATCTCACCCTAACTTGGTGGAGATCTTCTACGGTGGCAACGGTGGAGTTGATTCCGTTGACGGCGGCGGATTCCTGTGGCGAAGGCGCACAAGAGACGACGGCGATGATCCGGAGACCAAGGGGACGGCAGCAATGGGGCGCGGGCATGTGACGTTTGAAGTATATTTCAACCACATGGGCCGCTAGGTATATATACCCATGTGCCGTCGGTGGCACCGAGATGTGCAACTGCGTGCAGCTACAGCAACTCGGTGAGATCGAGTCGGTCTAATCGGTAGCACCGAGATGAAAACCTAGATCAATCTAAAACTTTTGGTGTGACCGAGTTTGAGTGGGTTGGTCTGAACAAAATGTAGTAGAAGGTTTTGGAAGTCAGCCCTTGACGGATCGGTGACTCTGAGTGCTCCTCACCCGGAGGGTCCGAAAAAGACTTGTTCGATTTTTGTGATATAGCATGAAAAGAATTTGAGATAAGAATAGCATAGATAGCTAGATAAAGTTCTTAGGCATTCTTGCACATCTATTTGGCCAAAAAAACAAAACAACAAATCGATGTCCTCGAATGGAGAAATATGCAAACCAATATGGTCACACAATAAGATATCAAATGAAATATGTGTCAAACATGCACAAACAATTCTAGCATCTATCAAGCAATTGGCGATGACTAGGTCATCTATATATGAGTATATTGACTTAGGAGTCAAATGAGAACATTTGGTCATAGGTCATACTCATCGTTTAAGCACAAGTGGGGTTACCACTTTTACATAAAGCATTAATGTGTTCACACCATTAGAGTTGCTTTAGCTCAATTTTTAGAGCAAAGCCCCCCTAGATGTGATATCCCCCCAAAGAGGGATCAACTAACCTTGGGTTTTGTCGATGATGACTTCATGTAGATAGTGAAGATGTGGATGCTAAATGTTGATATAGTCCATCAAGAGTTGGGAGCAATCCTTGGAGTTTGCCGGTGCAACAAACCCCAGGTATGTTGCCCAGACTGTACACAGGCTCAAGAACGAGATTGCAGTATCTAGGACAAGGCCAAGCAGAAGAGATCAGCTCTTTGAGGAGTCAAAAGGCGGATCAAGAAGACCAAGACCAACCCAAGGAGTAAAATACCACAATGGGAAAACCTCCCCTACCGGGCAGGCGAGCCTGGCAGGGACGAGGTTGCCCCGAAGACAAGTCTCAAGATTGCCCCGGCAGGCTTGCCGGGGACGCTGAGGACGGATTACCCCGCCAAGGCTCCACCGCTCCACCTCACAGCAACGCAAGTCACCAATCGGTGCGGTGTCAAGCCCCCAAGATGCTAAGTGGCCGTTATTTGGCACGTGGCAGCCATCTCCAAAGGAAATCACCTCCAAACGACACTCGTCCAGCGACGTGTCACGCAGGCAGGCGAGAAGGTGGCAAAACAGCACGGCAAGGCTTGCCAGGCTACACTACAATGTGACACTAAGCGGCGCATTTAATGCGCTCTGTCCAGTCTGCAGAGTTAGGTATGATGGCGTTGTTTGCTATCTAGTCAGTACGCAATGACTGATTTGCCACTGTGGTGACCCCTTGATCTATAAAAGGACGGCCATGGCAACCTTAGAAAGGATTCGGACCCCTGTACACTCATACGCGCGTAGCTGCTCTCGCCCCGAGGCGACCTTGCCGGGCTAGAGCGTTGCGTCTCCACCACGGTCCTCTCATCAATCCACCAAAGCAGGAGTAGGTTTTATGCCTCACAGCGGCCCGAACATGGGTAAAAACTGCCCGTGTGATCACTGTCGCACTGCCCCGCGCCCTCCGCTCTTTGTGCAATCCGTCCCTCCTCCCTGCTGAACCACAAGGGGCCAATGGTCGAATAGGTGGTCGTGTTTTCCCACGACATCTTTGGCGCGCTAGGTAGTGGGAAGCGCTTGCGCGAATCCAAGAGCGTACACAGTGCGTCATCTTCATCATCATTTTCTTCATCGACGGCTTCATCATCCATGGCGCCCAAGAAGAAAACCGGTGCCGCAGCTCACCCGTCCACCTCGAAGGCCCCTCCATGCGCGGCTGCCGACGCCGTGGTGGCTACGGGAGCGCACGGGGACGTGGACGCTGCGGGGGACGTCGAGCTCCTCCTTTGCTTGTTTCCCCTCTGCCCGAAGCTTGTCGAATGCCTCGAACATGCCCTTCAGGGTCTCCTCGACCTCTTGAACCCACGCCCAGTCCTTCTTCGCGGCTACCTTCTCCGCAGCGCGGGCCTCCTCCCCCTTCGCGGCCACAGCCTTATGATGCTTCGCTTCCTGCCGAGCCTTTTTGAGGTCGGCCTTGAGCACCTCAAGCTCGGTCAATGCTGTTGTCATTAAAACAGTTCGGCCTTAGTTTTTTGCTCAGCACATATACATTGCAACTTTTTTGTGCAAAATATCGCGTATAGAATGCAAGTCTAAATTGCTTACCTTGAGACTGCTCGAACCTCTAGTTCACCAGGTTGAGGTCCTCCTGGGACCTCTCGAGCTTCCGATTCATCTCCGCTATCTCCTCGGAGATGGAGTCCAAAACCAAGGTCGAAACCTGTCAGCAATTATCCTTATTACAACGCCCGCAATCAAAATATTTAAATTCCAGGACGATGGCCTCAGGCAGCGTCCTGGGGGCTGCATGACAAGCTCCTTCTAAGTTATACGACTCCAATGCCGGTTCCTTGAAACCAGCTTTGGGCTCGGGGGCTACTCACTCACTATGCCGTATAGAAGGCCGTGATATCATGTTCTTGAACAGATACATAAATTGATAAGCTCAAGCAGATAAGATGATTTGATACAAAGGTAGAATCGTACCTCGAAGCTTGTCATGAGGTTCTTTAAAACCTTGTGCAGGCTGGCCCCCGCGGACAGGAAACCTTGCAGCACCGCACCTATTAAGGCGCGGTGCTCTTCCTTGAGGGAGGATCCCTTCAAGGCCTCCTCCATGTCTTCCGTCCACCCTGTCAGAGGCGGAGCCAGGATTTCTCAAAGCCTAGGGCTAAAACTAAGTGACTACGAATAAAAAAATGTGGCGGGACTACAAATAACATTAAATACCATGTACAAATGCATGTTAGAAGTACACCACAAAGCCACATTACCAATGAAATATAAGTTCATTTTTACTGTGAGAAGAAATCCGACAAAAGAAATAGTTAACAAAAAATGAAATATAAGTTCATTTTTACTGTGAGAAGAAACCCCGATACCATATCAGTGAAGACTTGCTTTATTTGAGGACATCATTCTTCACCAGAAAAAAATAGAAGGACCGGGAACTGTAAACATAAAATAGAGTAATTAAAATCAAGATAATGGACATGTACTAAGTCAATTGTTCATATGAATAACAAAATATTATCACCAAGTGCACGAGGTAGTAGATCATTGCATTTCCTCGTATTTTTTTCCGGGTCCTACTCGTTCTGAAGGTCATTCATTGATGTGTATTGTTTGATGCAGGCTGTTTGGATGTTGCTTGAAAAAAGGATTTAATTGTCCGGGTCTTCTTCATCTTGGATTGGTATTTTTTTTCTGTTAACAAATAACAATGAAATAAAATTTAGCATCACCAATTCCTTGATTTCGGTTTATAAAAAATGAACTAGGGAAAAAAGAGTAGAGGGTACAAGAGATCACAAGCCTAATCGGTCAGATATCCAGTCGGTTGTGTAGATGCAGCAGAACAGAGCGCTAGAGGGGGCAGCTCGGATGAGGCGAGAGATGATCCGATCTGAAGCTCCGAGCGTCAGTCGAATGGGTGTAGATCTGGATGTTCGTGTATCTAGTCGAGCAATCGAGACCTCGCGGGGAATAGGCAGCGCAGCGTGACCGCTTGAGCAAGATCTATTTCCTGATCAGACGAGCGAGAAGAAGAAACGGTGTGGTTGGGCGAGCGACCATGGCATCGTGGGCTAATTGCGAACTGGTTGCGATGGAAAGCTATGTATACTTAGTTGGGCTATTATATGGGCTGATGTCTGGGTTGCATTTACATGGCTGGGGCCGGGCCTTTTAGGAGTACAAAAATGGAAGAAAATTAATTGGATGTATAACTAATAGTTGGGCCACGCCTGGGGCTATAGCCCCAGTTGCCCCAGGCCCAATTCCGCCCCTGCACCCCATGCTAGCTCGCCCTTGAGCAGGACATGGGGGTGGTGGGACGACCTCGGACCTGGGCGCAGGGGGGCTAGGTCGAGCGGCCTCCAGCTGGGATGATGAAGCTGGGGCGGACATCAGTTTGGCCAATGACTAGCCCAGCCCTTCCTTGATAACCTCGGAGATCTCCCCCCTGTTGGGGATATAACCCCGTGATATAACCCGCCCTAATTGGGCCGAGCCATCCAGATGGCAGCTCATAGCAATGACCTAGATGGGCTGAGATGCCTAGGAACAAGACCCATAGGGCGGCTCATGGAGTGGGCCGCCTTAGGGCCCAAGCATCTGAAGATGGCGACTCTTAGCTCCCCAAGCTCAAGTCGCCCGGAGTTTCCTTACTTAGGGGACAAGTTGTAAACATGTCAAGTCACGGGTCGTAGTGTGACCCGGACTCTTGTAAACCCTGGGCCTCGACCTGTATATAAAGGCGGGTCTCAGGGGCAGATAGATTAGGTAACAATCGATTGATAGCTAGGTCAAGCGAATCCGCTCCCTTGTAATCAATCATCCAGCAATAAACACAAAGCAGGATGTAGGCTATTACCTCGATTGCGAGGGGCCGAACCTGGGTAAACCTTTGTCTCTCGATTCCGATCAACCCCGACAAGCTAACCTAGTTGCGATGGCCTCACAACTAAGTCCTCACACTAGGACATCTGCCGTGACAAAACCACGACAGTTGGTGCCCACCGTGGGGCCAGTGCACGGTGGTTTCGAGTTTTTGAAGGGCTCTTTCCCAGGGATCGAGGGATACGCCGTTGGCAGGATGACCAAGAGCCACCGCGGCAAGCTCTACATCGACGACGCCGGTTGGGGCCCTGAGGCCGACTCAATCGAGTACGGGTACAGGGTCCCCTTCGGCGGAATCCATGGCTTCATCGGCAAGATCAGTGGATCTGAGCCTGAGCCGGGCATCTGCACCGACCTCGTCGAGCCGGCTCGGCGCACGCAACCCGCCCGGGTTCAAGCCGGCCGGAAGCGCATCCTCGTTGGTTTTACGCAAGGTGTGGAACTCGTGGAAAACTCTGCATCTAGAGGAAAGACTCTCATCTACTCCGGTGATGAGTCCTCGACCGGTGAGACTGAGTCAATCTACCAACTTCAAGATGGCGGGCTTGGGGGCTATTTCGATGGCGATAGTATTTCGGACCCCTATGAGCCGTCGTGTCGAGCCGCCATCTTCATGGTAGGGACGGCGTCGGCTCTCAATACTACAATGGTCGGGGCAACAACAATGACAGATCCATCAGGGTCCGGCTCAGCCAGGGCTCTGGCTTAAGTTCTGTCTGAGTTGATGAACAACTTGACGGCTTTGATGGCAACCGAGGTCACTGCAGAGAATCAGGCAGAGCGTAATGCGGAAATTGTGAAACTCCAGGAGCAGATGACCAAGGCCCAGGAGGATATCAATGCTGAAAGCGCCCGGATGGCCACGTTGCAGGCTCGGGTGAATGCTGAGTTGGAGTGCTTGAAGGCGAAGGCTTGACGCTTGAACCTAGAGCAGAGCGCTTCAGATGCGGTTCATCGGAGGAGGCACCAGAGTCGTTTACCTCTAGTTTATGAGCCCACGCACCTGTTCGGCACTCCGGGGGCAGGCCCGAGCACTCCAGGAGTACCAGTGATACCCCAAGTAAACCCTGACGCACCCGGAAACACGGCGGCGGTTCAACCTCATCAGCCAGAGCCGGCCCGCAAGGAGGAGCCGGTCCCAGACCCGTCTATCATTCAGACGCCATTGGGTCACTTCTCTAACCCGGTGGATAATATGGTGGCAGCGGCAACCCGGCTTATAGCGCTACCTATTGCTGGCGAGTCACCAATTGCAGTAGAAGCTCAGAACGCCATTGGACTTTTGCAGACGGTGATCGCTCAGCAGGCTAACTATTCTTACAGCCGGCACTGTGTACATTCGACACCACCGCCAAGTCGTAGCTACAACCGCCATGCTGAGTCACCAGCAGTATCAAGCAGTGAATGACATCGTGATCCGCCCCATGTTAGCCCACCCCATAATCTGAGGACTGATGCTCAAGCAATGGTGGATAGTGTGAGGGCCCGTCGAGAGGCAGAGGCAGCAAACCGGGGGGCTTATGAGCCGCCCCCTGTGGTTCCTTCAGCTTCGGTAGGAGCCGGGTTAAGTGCTAGAAGCATTGGAGGGCCGTGTTTAGTACTGGCTTTACATAATGAGCGCATGCCCAAGGACTTCAAGGGTCCCCGTAAGGTCCCTAACTACACAGCGGATCTCCCTCCAGAGGCTTGGATTGAGAGCTATGAGCTGGCCATGGATATGTTGGACGTTAGTGATGCAGTATGCACCAAGTATTTCACTATGATTTGGAGGGGCCGGCTCGCACCTGGTTGAAAAACCTGCCCCCCAATTCTATCAACACTTGGGCGGAACTGAAAGAGCGCTTTATCAGGAACTTTCAAGGGACCTGTAAGCAGCCAATGACAATTGTGGATTTGGAGCACTATGTGCAGCGTGAAGATGAGTCGGCCCATCACTGGGCACGCCGGGTCGCGGCCATTATCCACTCTTCCGACAATATCGGGGCGGCTCAAGCCATTCTAATCCTGGAGAAGAACTGTTGCTTTGAGCCCCTTAAGCAGAAGCTCGGGCGGCTTAAGCGCAAGTGCACGGATATGGGCAACCTCATGGGCGTACTTACTAGATATGCTGATTCTGATGGCATGAAGGATTCGGGTTCTGACGATGATAAATCTGGCAAGGGCAAGAAAAACGGCGGCGCAAAGGGTCTGCAACAGCATGGCCAGGCACAGAATGGTAACAACCAGGGTAATGGTGGTAAGCGCAAACACCCCGATGGCGGGTCAGATCTGGTGGCTAGCACCAATACAAGGTACAAAAACCAGCGTCGCAATGGCAAGCAGCCATATAATGAAGGCAGGTCCAGGAATCTTGAGGAAGTACACAATGGCCCTTGTCCAAAGCACAGTTATCCTAATAGACTGTCTCGTCACGCGTGGAAGGATTGTTATATCATGCGGGAATACAGGAACCAATAGTTTCAGCAGCATGGTAATGATAACGAGCCATCCAGCGGGTCAGGCTCAGGCGGCTTCTTAGGAGCCGGCTTTAGTGGTGGTGGCTTAAACTCTGGATATCAGAACCAAGGGAATCATGGGGATCATAACCACCAGTCTGGTCAAGGTAGTCAGCAGCAGAATAACCAGTCTGGATATCAGAGTAATCCTAAGTAGTTAAACAAGGGCCAGTATCACGTCTTTACTACGAGTACTTGCAAGCGTGACCAGAAGGTTCATAAGCGAGCGGTTCATGCAATTCAGCCGGCAGTTCCACAGTATTTAAAGTGGTCAGAGCACCCAATAACGTGGAGTCGGGCGGATCACTCGCCCCGGGTTGATAATCCAGGTCACCTAGCCCTTGTGGTAGCCCCCCAAGTGGGTGGTTATAAATTCACAAAGGTGATCATGGATGATGGTAGCAGCATCAACATATTGTATTGTGACACCTTTCGACGGATGAATCTAACAGAGAAAGATCTTAAGCCGTCTTCTATAGTCTTTCATGGCATGGTGCCTGGCAAGTCGGTGTATCCTGTTGGGAAGATCGCTCTGGAGGTCGCTTTTGGTGACGAAAACAACTACAGAGCAGAGACTTTTTGGTTTGAGGTGGTCAAAATTACAAGTCCATATCATGAACTGTTCGGACGGCCGGCTTATGCTCGATTCATGGCTCGCCCTTGTTATATCTACTTGCAGCTCAAGATGCCAAGGGCCAAAGGGATAATTACAGTTCATGGTAATCGTAAGGTTGCCTTGGAGTGTGAAGAAGGTGATGCCGCTTATGCAGAGGTGGCTTGTGCTAGCGAGGAGCTCAAGTTCTATAAGGACAATGTTCACCCGGCTGACATGACCCCTTTGAAAAAGCCCACCACTGAACAAGACCCTCTGCTCAAATTCAAGTCGGCTGATGATACAAAGCAAGTGGATTTTGTCCCTGGCGACTCTTCCCAACAGTTCACCATTGGTGCTGGGATGGATCCCAAATAGGAAAGCGCGCTCATCGAATTCATCTGTGAGAATCGGGACATCTTTGCATGGAAGCCTTCTGACATGCCGGGTGTACCTAGAGAATTCGCTGAGCACTACCTGAATGTAGATCCTAAGGTTAAGCCGGTCAAACAGTTCCTCCGTTGTTTCAATGAAGAACAGCATAAGGCTATCGGAGAAGAAGTAGCCCGGCTTCTGGCTGTCGGGTTTATCATTGAAGTTTTTCACCCTCAGTGGTTGGCTAACCCTGTGCTTGTGCTCAAGAAAAATGGCACATGGCGTATGTGTGTGGATTACACGGACCTCAATAAAGCCTGTCCAACTGATCCATTTGCTCTCCCCTGTATCGACCTGATTATTGATGCAACGGGGGGTTGTGAGAGCCTATGCTTCCTGGATGCTTATTCTGGTTATCATCATATCAAGATGGCAGTTGAGGATCAAGAGAAAACGGCTTTTATCATGCCCTTTGTAGCTTTCTGCTATGTCTCCATGCCTTTTGGGCTCAAGAATGCCCAGGCGACTTACCAGCGCTGTGTTCAGAATTGTTTTCATGGGCAGATTGGGCGCAATGTCCATGCTTATGTGGATGACACTGTGGTTAAGTCAAGGAAGAAGGAAACCTTGCTTGACGATTTGAAGAAACCTTTTGACAATCTTCAGGTTTATAAGATGATGCTTAACCCAGCCAAGTGTGTTTTTGGTGTACCTGCAGGCAAATTGCTAGGGTTTCTAGTTTCAGAACGAGGCATCGAGGCTAACCCAGAGAAGATCAAAGCCATCACCTCTCTGTCTAAGCCGTCTTGTATCAATGATGTTCAGCGCCTGGCGGGTTGTATTACAGCCTTGAGCCGGTTCATAAGCCGCCTGGGTGAGAAGGCGATTCCCTTATATCAGATGATGAAGAAGACTGACCACTTTGTCTAGAGTGATGCTAGTAACGAGGCTTTTGAGGCGCTTAAAAAGCAGTTAGCTGAGCCGCCCGTCTTAGCTGCTCCGTTTGACAAAGAGCCTATGCTCCTATACGTGGTGGCTAATAACAAAGCTGTCAGCATGGCAGTTGTCGTGGAGCGCAAGGAGGTAGGGAAAGAGTACCCAGTCCAACGGTCGGTTTACTATGTCAGTGAAGTTTTAACATAGTCCAAACAGAGATACCCACACTGGCAGAAATTGGTATTTGGAGTATTCATGGCGAGTCGCAAGTTGAAACATTATTTCCTTGGACATCCAATCACAGTAGTCAGCTCAGCTCCTCTGGGAGATATCATACGAAACAGAGAGGCTATAGGCCGGGTTGCTAAGTGGGCAATTGAGCTTGGGCCACATCATTTGAAATATGTGCCCAGGACGGCTATCAAGTCTCGGGCTCTGGTGGATTTCATTAATGATTGGACAGAGCTGCAAGCACGTGAGGAGAAGCCGGATAACACATACTAGACAATACACTTTGATGGTTCCAAGCAATTGGAAGGCTCGGGGGCTGGAGTTATTTTATCTTCCCCGCGAGGTGACAAGTTCTGTTATGTTTTAAGGCTCATGTTTCCCTGTAATAATAATGCAGCTGAGTATGAAGCTTTGCTCCATGGGCTCCGCATGGCCAAGGAAATGAACTTGAGCAGGGTTAGGTGCTTGGGTGACTCAGACCTCGTTGCACAACAAGTTTCAGGGAAGTGGGATTCCAAAGACCCCCTCATGGCGGCTTATCGTCACGCAGTCACCAACATTGCTGGTCACTTCAAAGGTTATCAAGTGGATCACATCGACCGGCAGCTCAATGAGGCGGCTGATGCTTTGTCTTGGCTTGGATCCCAGCGTAAGCCGGTTCCCCCTAATGTGTTCCTAGATGTGCTGCATAACCCGTCTGTCAGGTTACCTTCAGAGGAAAACCTCGTTGTTCCTGACCCGGAGGGGCAGTTGGTGGCGGCTCTGCGTGTTATTCCATATTGGACTCTAACTTATTTGGCTTATTTAACCAGAGGCGAGTTACCATCATATGAAATTTTTGCGCGACAGATCATAAGGCGGTCTAAATCTATGACAATTGTCAATGGCGAGGTGCACATATGCAGTGTATCTGGCGTGTTTCAACATTGTGTTTTCCCTGAGGAAGGCCGTGAGATTCTTCAAGAAATCCATGCAAGGGACTGTGGTCATCATGCCGGGTCACGATCTTTGGTGGCTAAAGCTTTTCGTCATGGTTTTTACTGGTTGACGGCTCATGCAGATGCAGAGGATATTGTGCACAAGTGTGATGGTTGCCAGAAGTTTGCACGCCAGGCTCATGTGCCGGCTCAGGAATTGCGGATGATCCCAATAACCTGGCCATTTGCGGTCTGGGGGCTTGATATGGTCGGGCCCTTTAAGAGGTCTAAGGACAAGAAGACTCACCTCTTGGTTGCAGTCGACAAGTTTACAAAGTGGATTGAAGCAGAGCTGGTCAGCAATTATGAAGCAGCAACTGCAGTTCAGTTTGTGAAAAAACTGATCTTTCGCTTTGGTTATCCTCATAGTATCATCACTGATAATGGTACAAATATATCTAAAGGTGCTATGAAGGAATTCTGTCAAAGAGAACACATCCGTCTTGATGTATCTTCAGTGGATCATCCACAGTCCAATGGTCAGGCAGAGCGTGCTAACCAGGAGATATTATGAGGGATCAAGCCTCGGCTCATGGTTCCTTTGGATAGTACGCCGAGTTGTTGGTTCGAAGAGTTGCCTTCCGTTCTTTTGAGTATACGGACTACCCCCAATAGATCAACTGGTTACACGCTGTTCTTTATGGTCCATGGCGCAGAGGCAGTTCTACCTAGTGATATTCGTCATGAATCGCCCAGGGTGGCGGCTTATGTTGAAGCAGATAACGAGACGGCGCATCAAAATGCTCTGGATGCTTTGGAAGAGGAACATGATGTCGCAGCGGCTCGATCGGCAATTTACCAACAAGACCTGCGTCGCTATCATAGCCGCAGAGTTCGAAGCCGGACGTTCCAGGAGGGCGACTTAGTGCTCCATTTGATTCAAGATCAGACAAGCATGCATAAGCTTCCACCTCCTTGGGAAGGACCTTTTGTGGTTAGCAAAAACCTCAACAATGGGTCATACTATCTCATCAACATATGTGAACACAAGAAATCATGGACCTCTGAGGAGGAGACAAACAGGCCTTGGAACATTGCTCATCTTCGGCCTTACTACACTTGAGCCACTGGCTCCAATGATTGTACATACATATCATGTATATATATTTTTATGATCAATGTAATAAAGTCGGCATCCTCGAAACTCGGGGCCTCTATCATTTCATCTCATATATTTTGCATGAGTCTTTTATTAATTGATCATAAGGGCACTTGGGGGCTTCCAACTCATTGAGTTTAGCTTTCTCACCCTCTTGACCCGACAAAAAATGCCACATTATTGGTTAAACCTGCCTGTATGCTTGATGATACTCCGAAAAAGATGACTTGCCGTACTCTTGACAAGTCAATCTTTAAAGACCCTGAACTTGTCAAAGTTAAAATGGCGGCTTAAGTCATGTGAGAGCCGGCTTACTGAAAGCGAGGATAAACCAAGGCTATTATGCCAAGCTTCATCGAAGCAAGACTCGAGCCTTGAAAGCCGGTCTTTTTGTTGAGCTTCAAAAGCCACCTTATAATCAATTTTGATATATACTTGTGCTCTTTATTTCTGTGTTTTCAGGAATTCTTTGCACTTGATCATATTATTGCTCAGACTATAAGTCTCCGGGTCAAAAGATATCTGGGTTAGTATTGATCAGTATTGGGCTTATTTTGGCCATAAGCCGTTGGGTTATCACCTCATCATGGCTTATATATAGCCTACTACCATGACTATAAGTCGCCCATTGGTGAATTGGCGGGTCACTATTACCACAAAGAGCTGAAGCTGATGCAGTCATAAGTGTGCGATCAAGCAGATGGTTGACAATTGATCAAGCACATCTTTTATGAGTTGCGGCGGATTTTTACCACCTGATGCAGTCACAAGTGTGTGAAGACTCCTACAATATAATTGTTCCGTCAAGGAATAGACAGCTTTCAGCTTCATAAGCATATTTTGTCCAAGATTGGTGCTCCTGGCACCAGCAATATGGACAAGACAAGAGTCGCCAGGCGGGTTATACTCCAGCATTCAAGTCATCGGGCGGGTTAATGCTATTGATTCAAAGTTTTACTTACCAAAGATGGCTTCGATCATCTGAGAAATATGGCGTTTTAAGCCAGTCAATTCTTCAGCCACCGGCTTCAACTGGTTTTCGGCGTCTTCTGCTTGTTTCAGCATAGCAGCTTTTTCAGTTTCAAAGGTGGTTTTTTCTGCTTCAAAATCCGCCCTGATCTTCTCCAGTTCTTTCAAAGAAGACTGCAGACTTGATTTAGCTTTGAATTATCCAGTTTGTTCATATTCAAAGTCTTTCTTCAAGCTGGCGAAGTTTGACTCGGCCATAGATAATGCTTCCTGCAAGATAAAAAGAATTTTAGCTATCATGATATCTAGTTAAGTCGGCAACAATAGTTGACCCGGTTCTTGGGGGTTGTTTCATGAACGATAAGTTTATTCAAGTCCCAAGCAGTTGCAAGCAATCTACTTTTCACTTGGGGGCTAATGTATGCCATTTTTTCCTTCAAGATGTGACACATAAGACCCGGCCCATTTCAAGAAGATGAGACGGCCCTTGGGGGCTATAGGTCAAAACTTCAAAATTTCACACTATGGAAAGATCCGGCTCATCTCAGAAAGATGAGCGGGCCCTTAGGGGCTACAGGTCCAAAATTTAAACATTTTATCATATTGAAAGACCCGGCTCATCTCTGGAAGATGAGCCGGCCCTTGGAGGCTACAGGATATTTCTTTAAGCATGTGTATGAAGAACCGGCTTATCATCAATATGATAACCCGGCCCTTGGAGGTTGCCCTATCAGAATTTAAGCTGGAGTTTTAAGTTTTAAAGCACACTTCAGGTTCTAAAGATTTTTTCAAGTCTTAACCATACTCAAGCTTTCCTATGATCAAGACTTGGGGGCTACATACAGATATATAAATGGCGAAGATTGAGTGTACATCGTATTTCTTCTTAATCATGTTGACCAAGTTGGCCTCCATGTCCCGGCTTGTAGCCAGGCGGTTTAGATAACCAGCGTGCAGTTCAGCAGCACTGAAGTCTTCATAATTTGGCAGTTCAAGTTTTGATTTGCCCTTTTTAAACAAAGGGATCTCCTCCTTGGCTGTGTGCTTAGTTAGCACGTGGGAGGTTTCTGGTGTTTCATAACCCGCCCCAATAATGGTGACGTCTTCGTCGTTCTTCTCATGAGAGGGCGTCTCTTCAGTCGCCTTGGCAGGGCTGGAGCCAACAATGGGACTTGGCGGGTTAAGATTGTCCGCATGGTTACCATCAATATCCATGGCTTCAGGGGTCGTTGCTTCAGTCTGCGGGGGCGGGTCACCATGTTCATCATGACGTTCTTCAGGGTTTTCAATATTGCCATTAGGGGTCACCAATACCTGTTCTTCCGACTCAGGGATTTTGGGGGTCGCTGAAGACTCCCCCATTTTCCTTTTCTTTGCCCTTAGCTTTGGCCCTGTGATCAAGATGATATATTCACAAATGCATGATAGTAAATTAAGATGTCAGCACTCATCAAGTATAGTTTCTTACCCAGGGTTGATAACCAAAGCCGGTAGATGAGTGGAAGTCAAATCTCTTGATGACGGTGGCAACTCCTGATAATTTGAATCAGAAGGGTTAAGAGGCTGCCTGATGAGGCCGGCTTTGGGTAAAGAAGGAGTTGGACTGTGTGGCACCTCGTTATGCCGCTTGCGAGCAGAGGGTTCATGAGTTAACCCGGTCACCAGGTCGCCAGAGCCGCCACTCCGAGTTTGGCGCCTCAACTCATACTGAGCTTTCTTCAAAATGAAGTTCAGGTCTAAATGAGCATCTGGATGAGAAAAGGGTACTTTCCGGATGACCCGCCTTATCTTCTTGGGAGACAAGGAGTCTGAGCCGGGAGATATGGAAATTACCTCAGTATTCTTGGCTCAGCTTGTCACGGTGTCACCCTGAGAATGAGAAGCATCAGCAAGTTCAATAAAGAGACTGCCAAGGGAGTCAAGTTCTACCTCTGATAAGGCATCAGCTAGTGGTGACTCGCCCCTAGTGTCCGGCTCATCTGCAGCTGCCTTGTTCCGCTTCTTTGACACGGTTTTAGTCTTGGTCACTTGGGTTCTTTTCTTCTTCCAAAACGGAGAGTCGGACTATATGATTAAGCGAAATTAATAGATGGAATTTGTTAAGTCAATGATTCATAAGCCGGACAAGAAATTGTGCATTCACTTACTGGAGGTGCTGGGTTAAGACGACAAAAAGGAATCAGTCCCACTTTGTTGCAGGCGTCTTGAGTTTCTCCGAGCAATTTCTTCACAATTTTGTTAATCTCGTCTGCATCCATATCAACCTTGCTATACCGTTGTGGATCGTCTGAGCCGCCGGAGTAATCATACATCAAAGCATTACGGTGACTTAACGGCAGAATCCTCCAAGCAGCCCAACAACGGGTTAAGTCAACCCCAGTTAAGCCATTGGCCGGTAAAGCTCTGAGTTTTGAATATACAGGAGCAGTCTGAGAATGCTCTTCAGGAATAATCCAGCTGGTGATGTCAAAATCCATAGGCAGGCGTTCATCCCTATAACCCGGTAGAGGGTTCTCACTGGCTGGGGTTGTGTTTCTGCAATAGAACCAAGTCTTGATCCACCCTTTGGGATGACTTGGTAGCATGACTGCAGGAAAAGAGTCGTTTCGTCGCCTCTGAACTGATACTCCACCCAAGTTCTAAACTGGGGCCGTCAGCAAATTCTTTTTGGCGGTTAAAATAGAAAAAATCTTTGAAGAGGGGAATAGTAGGTTCCATTTGAAAATACACCTCGCAAAAGACTTGGAATTGGAACAGATTGGAAATACAGTTTGGGCCAAGGTCTTGAGGGTGAAGATTGAAAAAGTGTAAGAAGTCCCGGAAGAATTTGGACCCGGGAGGAGAGAAGCCTCTCATGAGGTGGTCTTGAAGACCACGACCTCTCCTTCGCCGGGTCTGGGAATTTCCTCTCCTTGGGTGGCTCGCCAGCCAATCTCTTCTTGAGTCGGCAGAAGGCCCTATTCTTGGTAATCCTTAAGAACAAGCTCAGAAACATGGGACGACACCCAGTTACAAACGACGGGTTCTAACATGTTGAGCCGGTGGTGCAAGAGCAAAATCTACAAAAGTATAAATGGCGGGTTACGTTGATTGCTATAAGTCGGCATTTAAACAGGACAAATTTTATCACATGGCGGATTATAATTACCAAGATCAGCCGGCACTTATAAGGGCGGCTTATGAAGATTGAAGATATCTACGTTTTTGCTAAGTGTGGCACAAACAGGTTTCTACAGAAGTGACTACAATTATAGATCTACAAACTTTCAAAAAAGATAAATAATTTCTAAACCTAAGGGTGAAGTATGGAAGCACTAGCGGTCTGACCAACAGATTCTAAGGAGATCTAAGTACTTTCAGATGCAAAAATGGTGTCACTGCTCCCGTCGCTATATCTCTGTGAGGAAATTTTACAAAAAAAACTACATCTATGCTAACAATGGTGGTAATGGAGGTATGAACTCCGATGAACTCCGACGAACCGTTGTAGATATGTAGAACGACGAATGGTGCACCTGACGGTCATAGAAGACAGCGGCGGTGCGTGGTTGGAGTTCGGCGATGGCGTCACGGTCCCAGATGAGTTCGCCGGTGGTGAACGAATGGAGGTGGCGGCGCAGTGGAGACCTGAGCTCGAGGAGGAAGAAGAAGCGAGGGGCATGGTAAAAAGTGAAAAAGAGGGGGCCCCGCGTATATTTATAAGATGAAGAGTGAAAGGTAGGCGTGAGAATCGAGGAGGCGCAGTAAATTTTGGAGCCAGAGGCGCCTCGATTTTTGGGCTAAGTGGATATATGTAAAGATCCGTTGTGATGTCATCAATGGGGAGGCGAGAAGATTACAAGTCTAAAAGTGTTGTAAGCTGGCATGTCCTGATCCAAGAAGAGGCATACCAGACCATAAGATAAGCTGCCAGTTTAAATGATGGAGATTGACATGAATGAAATTCAAATCAATTCGGGGCCTAATGTTGGGGATATAACCCCGTGATATAACTTGCCCTAATTGGGCCGGGTCATCCAGATGGCGGCTCATAGCAATGATCCAGACGGGCTGAGATGCCTAGGAACAAGACCCATAGGGCGCCTCATGGAGTGGGCCGCCTTAGGGCCCAAGCATCTGAAGATGGCGACTCTTAGCTCCCCAAGCTCAAGTCGCCTGGAGTTTCCTTACTTAGGGGACAAGTTGTAAACATGTCAAGTCACGGGTCGTAGTGCGACCCGGACTCTTGTAAACCCTGGGCCTCGTCCTTTATATAAAGGTGAGTCTCAGGGGCAGATAGATTAGGTGACAATCAATCGATAGCTAGGTTAAGTGAATCTGCTCCCTTGTAATCAATCATCCACCAATAAACACAAAGCAGGACGTAGGCTATTACCTCGATTACGAGGGTCTAAACCTGGGTAAACATGTGTCTCTCGATTCCGATCAACCCCGACAAGCTAACCTAGTTGCGATGGCCTCACAACTAAGTCCTCACACTAGGACATCTGCCGTGACAAAACCACGACACCCCCCAGATCTTCTTGGGCCGAGGTATCAACCTTGGCCATGACTATCGACTCTTCGGCCCCCGCCGTGTTGGCTTGAGAGGCCAGAGTGGATGTCACCTCCCCCAGCCTATCATGAGCAGGGGAAGGAGCAGCGGGCTTCGGAGTCCCACTGGCGGATGGTAGCCCACTCGAGGAAACGCTAGGGGTCACCCTTGGTGGACTGCGTAAAGAAAAGACACTTTATGAATTTGCCATTACTAAGAGAACTTATCAAGAATGCGAGATATAAAGACAACGGCTTACCCTCGGGGTGTCGGCTTCTTCCTCCCCATAGCAAGGAGGTCTTCTTCTGAGTCACCAGAGAGCTCGACTCTCTCTGACGACTTGCCGGCAGCCCGGGTCGAGGTCCTCCTCGGCCTCTTCGAGCCCTTGGGCTGCTTGCTGGCTTTGGCGTCCTCCGATGCGCCCTCTTCCCTTTCAAGGAATGGTTCTCTTCTTCGTCATCCTTCTCCGTGTCGCCGTCATGGGCGAAGGAGGCATGGGTCCCCTTGGACCGGGTGACCGAGGTCTCCCGAGCCCGAGCACTCGCCTTGCCCTTTAGGGACTTCGTCCCTTTGGGGGGCCACCATGTGCGGCTCCTCAGTTAGGAGTGCAGTGAGCTAGGGAGTCCTTGGCTCCTCTGGAGTGGGGTTGGGCACTGCACTTGCTGTACCCAGGCCAACCACTTCTGCAAACATCGAACATAAGTGATTCGTTATAATCTTCCCCTCAATTACGAAAGATAGAAATATAAATTTGTGTGTTAGAGCACTCACTGGGGGGGCTTCGTAGCCGTCCTTGAAGCCGAGGTCCTCCCCCTCCTCGGGGATCTTGTCCTTGGCCAGCTTTAGGAGGTGTGTCCACATGGCTGCCAAGGTGGAGCAGAAGAAGGCGGTGAGGGGGCCCATGTCTTTGGGCTTCTGTGCCCACATCGGGGTAGCCCGAAGCTGGAGCGGCAGCATGCAGCAGTTGAGCATGACGTTGATGACGTCGGCGAGTTGGAGGTTCTTCTTGGTAGACCACCATTTGATCCTTTTGATCATGGCCTCCACCTCCACTGGGTTCCCCCAGGCAATGCCCTTCTCCTTCCAAGACTTGAGCTTCTTTGGAGGCCCGGCCGAAAAGGCTGGGACCTCGGCCTGACCAGGGGTGAGCGGTTCGGTGATGTAGAACCACTCCCGCTGCCACTCCTTCACCGTCTCGATGAAGATACCTTTGAACCACTTGTCCCCCTGATTCTTGCTGATCATAGCCCCTCCACACTCCGAGAGGTCGGAGCCGCTCGACTTCGGCTTTATCCCGAAGATCTTCAGCCATAGGCCAAAGTGCGGCTCACAGCGAAGGAAGGCCTCACGGGCCGTGATGAAGGAGGCGAGATGGAGAATGGAGTTTGGGGCCATGTGGTGGAAGTCGTGCCCGTAGTAGAACATTACCCCGCGCACGAGGGGGTGCAGCGAGAACCCTAGCCCTCGGATGAGGTGGGGGACGAAGACTACCCACTCCCCTGCGTTGGGAGCGGGCACTTGCTGGCAAGCAGCTGGAGCGTAGGCGGCGATGTTGGTGGACAAATACCCCGCGCTACAAAGCTCTAGGATGGTGCCATCCGTCACAATGGAACCGCCCCAATGCCCCTTGAGGGTGTCGGCCATGGCTGGTGGGGGAGGTTGATGACCCACAAGTATAGGGGATCAATCATAGTCCTTTCGATAAGTAAGAGTGTCGAACCCAACGAGGAGCAGAAGGAAATGACAAGTGGTTTTCAGCAAGGTAATTTTTGCAAGCACTGAAATTGTCGGTAACAGGTAGTTTGATAGCAAGATAATTTGTAACGAGCAAGTAACGGTAACGGTAAGTAAAGTGCAGCAAGGTATCCCGATCCTTGTGTGGCAAAGGACAGGCCAAAACGGTTTCTTATAATAGGCAAAGCGTTCTTGAGGGTACACGGGAATTTCATCTAGTCACTTTCATCATGTTGGTTTGATTCGTGTTCGCTACTTTGATAATTTGATATGTGGGTGGATCGGTGCTTAGGTGTTGTTCTTACTTGAGCAAACCTCCTACTTATGATTAACCCCCTCGCAAGCATCCACAACTACGAGAAAAGTATTAAGATAAAATCTAACCATAGCATTAAACTTTTGGATCCAAATCAGTCCCTTACGAAGTAGCGCATAAACTAGGGTTTAAGCTTCTATCACTCTAGCAACCCATCATCTAATAACTACTCAACAATGCATTCCCTTAGGCCCAAATATGGTGAAGTGTCATGTATTCGACGTTCACATGACACCACTAAGGGAATCACAACATAAATATCATCAAAATATCGAACACATATCAAGTTCTCATGATTACTTGCAAAATGACTTCTCCCGTGACCTCAAGAACAAAAGTAACTACTCACAAATAATAATCATGCTCAAGATCAAAGGGGTATTAAATAGCATAATGGATGTGAACATATAATCTTCCACCAAATAAACCATATAGTAATCAACTACAAGATGTAATCAACACTACTAGTCACCCACAGGTACCAATCTGAGGTTCTGGTACAAAGATTGAACACAAGAGATGAACTAGGGTTTGAGAGGAGATGGTGTTGTTGAAGATGTTGATGAAGATTGGCCTCCCAAAGATGAGAGGGTTGTTGGTGATGATGATGACGATGATTTCCCCCTCCGGGAGGAAAGTTCCCCCGGCGGGATCGCTCCGCCGGAGGGCAAAAGTGCTCCTGCCCAAGTTCCGCCTCGAGACGGCGGCGCTTCGTCCCGAAAGTCCTTCCCTTATTTTTTAGGTCAAAATGACTTATATACCAGAAGATGGGCACCGAAGGTGGGCCAAGGAGGGCACACCCCACCAGGGTGCGCCTGGGCTGCCTGGCGCGTCCAAGTGGGTTGTGCCCACCTGGTGGGCCCCCTCTAGTAGTTATTTGCTCCAATATTCTTCATATATTCCAAAAAAAATCTCCGTAAATTTTCAGCTCATTTGGAGATGTGCAGAATAGGTGACTCTGACGTAGCTTTTTCAGGTCCAGAATTCCAGCTACCGGCATTCTCCCTCTTTGTGTAAACCTTGCATATTATGAGAGAAAAGGCATTAGAATTACTCAATAAAGCATTATTATGCATAAAACATTATAAATAACCGTAGGAAAACATGATGCAAAATGGACATATCAACTCCCCCAAGCTTAGACCTCGCTTGTCCTCAAGCGAAAACCAAAATCGAAAAACATGTCCACATGCTTAGAGAGAGAGGTGTCGATAAAAACAAAATACGGACATAGAAGCCTCATGCACATTATTATAACAGCAACAAACTTCAACATAAAACTTTATCACATCACTTTTATCATATAGCTTCTCATGAACAAGTAACAATTCATCACAACATCGAAGTAAAAGCATAAACTCTATTAAAAACCAACAAACTATGTTCTCAGTCAACTTTGCAACTACAATTCGTCATCTTTTCAAGAAGGGTCATGTATCGGAGCCTTTTGGCAAGTCCACATACTCAACCATCATATAGTCTTCTATGATTGCTAACACTCACCGCATACACATGAGCAAAAAGTTTCAATCGGACACATAGAAAGATAGGGGCTTATAGTTTTCACCTCCCAACGTATTCACCTCAAGGGTGATGTCAACAATAATAACTCATGCCCACCCATATCCAACTGGATATATGTGCCTAGATCTTTCCTCACCACATGATGCTTGCAAAAAGAGAAAATAAAAAGGAATAGGGAAGAATACTTTGACTCTTGCATAAAAGTAAATACATAAAAGTAAAATATAGGCCCTTCGCAGAGGGAAGCAGAGGTTGCCATGCACTTTTTGTTTGTATGCTCAATCTCTTAGTGCAAAAGAACGTCATGTTATACTTCCCCTTATGATAGCAACCTTTATTATGCAGCCCGTCGCTTTTATTACTTTGCCATCACAAGTTCGTACAACGCTCAATTTTCTCTTACACTAAATGATCCAACACATTTAGAAGCAATTTTTATTGCCTTATTGCACCAATGACAATTTACTTGAAGGATCTTACTCAATCCATAGGTAGCTATGGTGGACTCTCAAAATAGGATTTGGGTTCAAGGGTTTTTGGATGCACAAGTAGTATCTCTACTTAGTGCGGAATTTTTGGCTAGCAAAGATAGGGAGCAAGCACCACATGTTAAAGGATCTATGACAATATAACTTCTATGTGAATATGAACAAACATAAATCATTACATTGTCTTCCTTGTCCAACGTCAACAATTTTGGCATATAATATTTTGATGGGGGCTCACAATCATAAAAGATGTCCAAGATAGTGTATTTGCATGTGAATCTTCTCTTCCCTTATTAATTCTTTCATGAATTGCATTATTGACCAATGCTATGTTTGTCAATCTCCAATAAATTTTACCACTTATATTTTTCCTTATGTGATGTCATTACTTACCATAATATTAGCATATGATCTTTTTCATTTATTTTCCTTTCTTTTTATTGGAACATAAAAGTAAAGAAAGCAAAACATAAACTAAACTTTATTATATATCTCGCACACGATTACATAGATAGGTAGATCACTAAGCAAACACTCGAAGAAAGATCGAACTAAACTTTTATTGAACTAAATCAAAAGATAACTAAAGATTGAACTAAGATAAATAAGGGCAAAGATAGTGGTGGTGATACGATACCGGGGCACCTCCCCCAAGCTTGGCACAAGACAAGGGGAGTACCCATACCATGAACTCAAGTATCCTTTGGTGGTGAAGAAGGTGGTGGTGGTGATGAGGTAGTAGCGAGCTTATCCTTCAGGCTCAAAAGATACTCCAATCTACGGATGACGCTCTGTAGGGCAATGATGTGCTCTTGCAATAGAATATTTTCACGAGTGAGAAATTTGTTTCGAACACGAACCGTTTCAATGGTCCTAAAAGCTTCAATTTCAGTGGGGGTAAGATGTTCATAGTATGGTTGGAGGATATCTTCTTCTTCTTCCTCCGTGGGCAAGGCTTGCTCTACTGCTGGAGCTTGATCTCCAACAGCTTCCTTGCTCTTGTCCCCCTTGAGAGCTTCCTTTGGTTCTTCTCTCTTCAGTTCCATCTTCATCAACCAAGCATCCTCTTCTACGTTGTTGGAAGAGGGAGAAGACATGATGCCTGGCTTGAAAAACTCTGACAGAAAAACAGCAAGAAAGAAGAACAGAAGATTTCTCCGTGATACGGTGGTCAATACGTTCGGTGGGTATATAAAGATTTTTTATCTTGGGAAACAAGCAAATGGGGGGAAAACGGAGTCCGGAAGGTACCCGAGGTGGGGCAGGCGTGCCTTGATGTCTTGTCCCACCAGGGTTGCCTTCCTGGTTATTTCTTATTTTCCTAATTTTTGTAATATTCCAAAACTGACAGAAAATATTTTTGCGGATTTTTTGGAGTCCGTTTACTTACCGTATCACGTACCTCCTCTTTCTTTCATGATTCTGGAGTGTTCCGGAAGGTTTCTTTTATGTGTTCCTCCAATGTCATGGTTTGAATAATATTGCTTTCGACATTAATAGGCGTACCTGAGATATAGTGTTTAATTCTTTGCCCATTGACCACCTTTGGGTTAGTACCTTTGGCATTATTTATTTTGATAGCTCCAGAATGATAAACCTCTTCGATAATATAAGGTCCTTCCCATTTGGACAGAAGTTTTCCTGCAAAGAATCTAAAACGATAGTTGTACAAAAGAACATATTCACCCACTTTGAATTCCCGCATTTGGATTCTTTTGTCATGCCATCTTTTAACTTTTTCTTTAAATAGTTTGTCATTTTCATAAGCTTGGGTTCTCCATTCATCTAGCGAGCTAATCTCAAATAACCTCTTTTCTCTGGCAAGTTTGAAATCATAATTGAGTTCTTTAATTGCCCAATATGCTTTATGTTCTAACTCAAGAGGCAAATGACAAGCTTTTCCATAAACCGTTTTATAAGGAGACATACCCATAGGATTTTTATAAGCTGTTCTATAGGGCCAAAGTGCATCATCCAATTTCTTAGACCAATTCTTTCGGGACCTATTAACAGTCATTTGTAATATTAATTTTATTTCTCTATTGCTAAGTTTAACTTGACCACTAGATTGAGGATGATAGGGTGGTGCAATTCTATGGTTGACATCACATTTAGCAAGCATTTTATGGAAAGCACCATGAATAAAGTGTGAACCACCATCAGTCATTAAATATCTAGGGACTCCAAACCTTGGGAAAATAACATCTTTAAGCATTTTAATGGAAGTGTTATGATCAGCACTACTAGTTGGAATAACTTCTACCCACTTAGTAATATAATCAACAGCAACCAAAATATGTGTATACCCATTAGAGGAAGGAAAAGGTCCCATATAATCAAAACCCCAAACATCAAATGGTTCAACAGCAAGTGAATAATTCATAGGCATTTCCTGACGCTTACCGATGTTGCCAATTCTTTGACATTCGTCACAAGATAAAACAAATTTACGGGCATCCTTGAAGAGAGTAGGCCAATAAAAACCGGATTGTAATACCTTGTGAGCAGTTATATCTCTCGCATGATGTCCACCATAAGCTTCGGAATGACATTTCCGTGGGATTTGTCCCTGTGCATGCTCAAGTACACAACATCTAATAATACAATCTACTCCTTTATAAAGATGTGGGTCATCCCAAAAGTAATGTCTTAAATCATAGAAGATTTTTTTCTTTTGTTGGTATGTGAAACTAGGTGGTATATATTTAGCAACAATATAATTAGCATAGTCAGCATACCAAGGAGTGTTATGAGAAACATTTATTGCAGCTAATTGTTCATCAGGAAAACTATCATCAATAGGTAGTGGGTCATCAAGAATATTTTCTAACCTAGACAAGTTGTCAGCTACGGGGTTCTCAGCTCATTTCCTATCAGTAATATGTAAATCAAATTCTTGTAGCAAGAGAACCCACCTAATGAGTCTAGGTTTAGCATCTTTCTTTTCCATAAGATATTTTATAACAGCATGATCAGTGTGAACAATTAATTTGGAATCAACAATATAAGATCTGAATTTATCACAAGCAAACACAACTGCTAAAAATTCTTTTTCAGTAGTAGCATAATTTCTTTGGGCACTGTCTAGAGTTTTACTAGCATAATGGATAACATTTAATTTCTTATCAACTCTTTGTCCTAGAACAGCACCAACAGCATAATCACTAGCATCACACATAATTTCAAAAGGTAAGTTCCAACCAGGTGGTTGAACAATAGGTGCAGAAGTTAAGGCTTTCTTAAGTGTTTCAAAGGCTTCTACACAATCATCATCAAAAACAAATGGAACATCCTTTTGTAAAAGATTTGCAAGAGGCCTAGAAATTTTAGGAAAGTCTTTAATAAACCTTCTGTAGAAACCAGCATGACCGAGAAAACTACGAATACCTTTAATATCTCTAGGACATGGCATTTTCTCGATTGCATCAACCTTAGCTTTATCCACCTAAATACCTCGTTCAGAAATTTTATGTCCCAAGACAATACCTTCATTAACCATAAAGTGGCACTTCTCCCAATTCAAGACCAGATTAGTTTGCTCACATCTCTGCAAAACTCGATCAAGGTTGCTTAAGCAATCATCAAAAGAAGTTTCATAAACCAAAAAATCATCCATGAAAACCTCAACAATCTTTTCACAAAAATCAGAGAATATAGCAGTCATACATCTTTAAAAGGTAGCAGGTGCATTGCATAAACCAAAAGGCATACATCTATAAGCATAAGTTCCAAAAGGACAAGTAAAGGTGGTTTTCCCTTGATCAAGTTGTGAAACAGGCATTTGAGAAAAACCAGAATATCCATCAAGAAAACAAAAGTGTGTGTGCTTAGATAGTCTTTCTAGCATTTGATCAATAGAAGGCAAAGGGTAATGATCCTTTCTAGTTTCTTTATTTAATTTTCTAAAATCAATTACCATTCTATAGCCAGTAACAATTCTCTATGGAATGAGTTCATTTTTATCATTAGAAACAACAGTAATACCTCCTTTCTTGGGGACACAATGAACGGGACTTACCCATCTACTATCAGCTATGGGATAGATTATACCTGCTTCCAGAAGTTTTAGTATTTCAGTTCTTACCACTTCTTTCATCTTAGGATTCAAACGTCGTTGATGATCAACAACGGATTTAGCATCAGGTTCTATATTAACCTTGTGCTAACAGTGAGTGGGACTAATGCCCTTAAGATCATCAAGAGTATATCCAATAGCATCTCGGTGCTTCTTCAGAATTTTCAATAATCTTTCTTCTTCATGTTCTGAAAGGTTAGCACTAATAATAACAGGATATATCTTTTTCTCATCTAGATAAGCATATTTCAAAGTGTCAGGCAATTGTTTTAATTCAAACACAGGATCACCTTTAGGTGGAGGAGGACCTCCTAGAGTTTTAATAGGCAAATTGTGTTTAAGCAGAGGTCGTTGTTCAAAGAAGATCTTATCTATTTCATTTTTTTCATGCATATGCATATCATTTTCATGGTCTAGCAAATATTGTTCTAGTGGATCAGTAGGAGGCACGGCAATAGAAGCAAGACCAATTATTTCATCCTTACTAGGTAATTCTTTCTTATGAGGTTGTCTATTAAATTTGGAGAAATTAAATTCATGAGATTCATCACCAAAGCTAACACTGACACTTTGTTTATGACAATCTATAGTAGCATTGACAGTGTTCAAGAAAGGTCTACCAAAGATAATGGGACAAAAGTCATCTTGTGGGGAACCAAGAACAAGAAAATCAGTAGGATATTTTATTTTCCCACACAAGACTTCAACATCTCTAATAATCCCAAGTGGTGTGATGGTGTCTCTATTAGCAAGTTTAATAGTAACATCTATGTCTTCTATTTCAGCGGGTGCTATGTCATTCATAATTTCTTGATATAAGGTAAAAGGAATAGCACTTATGCTAGCACCCAAGTCACATAAACCATGATAACAATGATCTCCTATTTTGACTGAGACAACAGGCATGCCAACAACAGGTCTATGTTTATCTTTTTCATCGGGTTTGGCAATCCTAGCAGCTTCATCACAGAAGTAAATAACATGCCCATCAATATTTTCTACCAGGAGATCTTTGACCATAGCAACACTAGGTTCTACTTTGATTTGTTCTGAAGGTCTAGGTGCTTTGATATTACTTTTGCGAACCACAGTTGAAACCTTAGCATGTTCCTTTATCCTAACAGGGAAAGGTGGTTTTTCAATATAAGCAGTAGGCACAATTGGATCAACATTGTAAATAATAGTTTCATCTTTAACTATAAACGGTTCTTTAATTTCTTATTTAATAGGGGGGTGATATTTAAACCACTTCTCCTTAGGGAGATCAACATGAGTAGCAAAAGATTCACAAAAAGAGGCTACTATCTCAGAGTCAAGTCCATATTTAGTACTAAACTTGTGAAAAGCATTGGTATTCATAAAAGATTTAACACAATCAAACTTAAGCTTAATACTTGACTCCTTACCTTCATCGAGTTCCCAATCTTCAGAGTTGCGTTTAATTCTTTCTAAAAGATCCCACCTGAATTCAACAGTCTTCTTCATAAAAGAACCAGTACAAGAAGTATCGAGCATGGATTGATCATCGCAAGAAAGCCGAGCATAAAAGTTCTGAATGATAATTTCTCTCGAGAGCTCATGATTGGGGTGTGAATATAACATTGACTTAAGCATCCCCCAAGCTATAGCAATACTTTCTCCTCCACGAGGCCAAAAATTATATATGTAATTCCGATCACGATGAACTAGATGCATAGGATAAAAATTTTGGTGAAATTCCAATTTCAATCGATTCCAATTTCAAGATCCAATATCATCGCATAGCCTATACCATGTCAATGATTTTCCCTTCAAAGATAAAGGGAAAACCTTCTTCTTAGTTTCATCTCCGGATAAACCTGCAAGCTTAAATAATCCACAAATTTCATCCACATATATCAAGTGCATATCAGGATGTTCAGTTCTATCTTTTGCATAAGGATTAGCTAGCAGTTGTTCTATAATACCCAAAGGAATTTCATAACCAATATTTTCAGTAGGTGCAGTAGGTTGAGGGGCAACTAATTGCGGTTCCGGTCGAGGTGAAGATACCCCGAACAAACCCCTCAAAGGATGGTTCTCCATAGTAAATAGTGACAATAAATTTCAGCACGTAGTAATAATTTTTCCTTACCAAGAGCGCTTCACTCCCCGGCAACGGCGCCACAAAAGATCCTTGATGACCCACAAGTATAGGGGATCAGTCGTAGTCCTTTCGATAAGTAAGAGTGTCGAACCCAACGAGGAGCAGAAGGAAATGACAAGTGGTTTTCAGCAAGGTAATTTTTGCAAGCACTGAAATTGTCGGTAACAGGTAGTTTGATAGCAAGATAATTTGTAACGAGCAAGTAACGGTAACGGTAAGTAAAGTGCAGCAAGGTATCCCAATCCTTTTGTGACAAAGGACAGGCCAAAATGGTTTCTTATAATAGGCAAAGCGTTCTTGAGGGTACACGGGAATTTCATCTAGTCACTTTCATCATGTTGGTTTGATTCGTGTTCGCTACTTTGATAATTTGATATGTGGGTGGATCGGTGCTTAGGTGATGTTCTTACTTGAACAAACCTCCTACTTATGGTCAAAATATCGAACACATATCAAGTTCTCATGATTACTTGCAAAATGACTTCTCCCGTGACCTCAAGAACAAAAGTAACTACTCACAAATAATAATCATGCTCAAGATCAAAGGGGTATTAAATAGCATAATGGATCTGAACATATAATCTTTCACCAAATAAACCATATAGTAATCAACTACAAGATGTAATCAACACTACTAGTCACCCACAGGTACCAATCTGAGGTTCCGGTACAAAGATTGAACACAAGAGATGAACTAGGGTTTGAGAGGAGATGGCGTTGTTGAAGATGTTGATGAAGATTGGCCTCCCAAAGATGAGAGGGTTGTTGGTGATGATGATGATGATGATTTCCCCCTCCGGGAGGGAAGTTCCCCCGGCGGGATCGCTCCGCCGGAGGGCAAAAGTGCTCCTACCCAAGTTCCACCTCGAGACGGCGGCGCTCTGTCCCGAAAGTCCTCCCCTTATTTTTTCTAGGTCAAAATGACTTATATACCAGAAGATGGGCATCGGAGGTGGGCCGAGGAGGGCACAACCCACCAGGGAGTGCCTGGGCTGCCTGGCTCCCAGGTGGATTTTGCCCACCTCGTGGGCCCCCTCTGGTAGTTATTTGCTCCAATATTCTTCATATATTCCAAAACAATTCTCCGTAAATTTTCAGCTCATTTGGAGATGTGCAGAATAAGTGACTCTGACGTAGCTTTTTCAAGTCCAGAATTCCAGCTGCCGGCATTCTCCCTCTTTGTGTAAACCTTGCATATTATGAGAGAAAAGGCATTAGAATTACTCAATAAAGCATTATTATGCATAGAAACATTATAAATAACAGTAGGAAAACATGATGCAAAATGGACGTATCAGAGGTTGGACTCGCTAGACAAAAAGGGTGCGGACCGGATCTGGGCGTTGGAGCTAGACGAAGCAGTAGATGGGGAGAATGGGAGCGTGGTCAGTTGCGCTGTCCTCCCTTTTGCTCTTATAGGCCAGTGAAAGGCCAAGAGTCCGCCTTACGGCGCCGATAACAACGCCACTCCCACCAAAGATGTTGTTAAAGCATATGGGGGGGGACAAAATCTTGATAATATCCCTGAGAAAACGAACACGATCTCCACTTCGATGGGACATGCCAGTAAAAAGGCTACCTCGGGCCACGATTTGAGGGAAGCAGTAACTGCCCGGCCCGTCGCGGGGCGAGCCGCTTCAATAAAGTTGTCAGACTAGTGTCACTGTTCATACCTAGATGGTTGGCCTTTGATGCTAAGTTACCCGATCTCTCCGGGCAGGGTACAAGCTCGGTTGAGCCTTGGTTGGTGTCGCTCCTTTAAAGGAGTGGCCTGGGAATTATAAGGAGGAACTCGTCTGTCGAGCCAAGGACTCCGGATCTGAGGTGGTCATCGACGGAAAGGTCATCCTCGGCATAGAAGACTAGTTCGGGGGCTACTGACGGTGTCCTGGATTAGGGGGTGCTAACCTAGTCGGCCCATGATCCTTGGGTTGGGCCGACGGGCCCTCATTCATGATCAAGATAGACTCCGGAGGCCGTACGCAGGAAGCGTGATTAATAATACCATCACCGAAGACTTGACATCTACTCCAAGATTTCTCCTGCCGACTTGTTCCTAGATACCGACCTTGTAACCCTAGATACCCTCCCTGGTGTGTATATAAGCCATAGGGCTTAGCCCGGAGAGGGGAGATCAACGCAATTTCATTCACCTGGCCCTAGAGTTAGACCACACATTACGATCTCGAGGTAGATCAACTCTGTACTCGATACTTCTCCATTAATATAAACAAGAGCGGGACGTAGGGTTTTACCTCCATCAAGAGGGCCCGAACCTGGGTAAATCATCGTCTCTCCGTTCCTGTTACCATCTGTCTGAGATCCACAGCTCGAGACCCCCTACCCAGAGGTCTGCCGGTTTTGACACCGACAACGGCACCTCGGATAAACCAGCAAATCACACCAACCGAAACTGTTGGGTCTTCAAGCAGGCCGGTAAGGTGTCAGCAGAAGGGCAAGGTAAAAGCCAATCACGCAGCGAGGATGAGGAGGAGCCTCGACGGCCCAACAGCGGAGGCCAAAAACAATTCCCCTCTGAAGTAAAGGATGTGAACATGATTTACGTCACTCATATACCTAAAAGGAGAGGAAGCGCGCACTCCAAGATGTTTACGCCTTATAGCCAGTGGCCCCGAAATACAACCCATTCTCGGCTTGTCCAATCACCTTTGATAAGCATGATCACCCGACCAGTATCTATCATGGGGGGTCTACAGCCTTGGTGTTGGACCCCATCGTCGATGGGTTCCACTTAACGCGTGTCCTCATGGACGGAGGCAGCAACCTCAACCTGATCTATGTTGATACGATCAGGAAATGGGCGTCGATCCATCACGGATCAAGCCTAGCGCAACTACTTTCAAGGGTGTCATACCAGGCGTCATAGCACGCTGCACGGGCACAATTACCTTAGAGGTAGTCTTCGGATCTCCCGTTAACTTCCGAAGTGAAGATGATCTTCGACACCGTCCCCTTCCGCAGCGGCTACCACGCACTTCTTGGGCGAACTGCAATCGCTCGCTTTAATGTGGTCCCACACTACGCGTACTTAAAGCTAAAGATGTCAGGACCAAATGGCGTTATCACAGTAAATGGTAACAATGAAGTCTCCCTCTGAACAGAGGAGCTGACTGCGGCTTTTGCAACAGGTGTCCAAGCGTCTGAGGAGGCAGCTTGCACTATGTAAGGAAGGGGTACACCTATCTCCTCCAAGCGAAGCCGGGGCATCAACCCCATCCTTGGACAAGCCAATGCCGACCCTAAATAGGGCAACGCGCTATGTGGTCTTCCCCTTATCATCGAAGACTACGTCCTAGAGTACACAATTTTGCACTAAAAATTCCATGGGCGGCCGAGGAGCATAAAACACAGTGCGCACCGTCTGGCTCAACCAGGTGATGCCCACTTGAAGATTTGCGCACCTATGCGGCACTGTCAAAGGCCCAATAGGAGCAGCATGGCTTAAACCATCGTGCGACGGCCACAACCTCTTCAAAGGGTCCGCTCCTTGAATGCATAAAGCATAGGGCATGCAAGATAGGCAGGCCGCACATAGCAACCTCGTCGTAGACCAGGATAAGCTGGTAAGCGGCATGAAGGCGCAGACGTGCGGCGGGGAAGGATAAGGGCTATAAACCCAAAAATAGCCACCATGTTTGAGTTCCTCCCCTTTTTTCTTTTTAAATGTATCTCTTAAAGCTTCTTTGATAAGCTCGGCATGTACGGCTCGACCATATGAAATAAAGGAAAAGCAGACCTTTCATGGTCACTGCACACGCCTCGGCGACCCTCTTCTCTTTTCCCTCTTACCTTTGAGCCAAAGACAGCTCTCGTGCTACATACAATTTAAAAAAAATAGGAAATAAGCGGGGGCTTAGATTTCGAATCTCGTGCCTAAAATCAAAAAGCCCGAACTTTATATTCTGCGTCTCACATGTTGCATTATATGAATCAGTTTTGAACCATGATTTTGGTCAATAGTTGGGTTGCTCGGCTCCTGTGCTTACCTCTTACGTTTCTGCTCTGTTCGGCTAAGAGTGTAAAGGGAGAACCATTGCGATTGTACTTCCAGCTCGAATGGACAAGCGCCTCACTGGATAAAGCCAAAAATTGACTGTCTTGGTAAGAGCAAACTGGTCGGCGACCCGATGACAGTGCCAAACATCAAATCGTTTGGAGATCTTCCATGTTAAACAAGGGGCTTTTCTTTAAAAAAAACAAAGTGTGTAGCGGCCTAAACCTCGGCTACAACCGAACACTTCACACACCAGGGGCTAGTCACTAGCTCCCAACATTAAGCTCCTATGACTAAGTGAAAATTATAAAGCCATCATAGTCTAATTGCCTAGCTTCCATAAGCATGAACCGCCTTAAGGGAACCGAGACATCAGCTAAGGGTTTAATTGCTATGGAAACACCCCTTGTATTCTGTACAAGGGGCTAGAAGCCAACGACTGACCATTTTCAATATTAAACGGTCGCACGGGAGTCAAAAATAAAAATAAATCGGGATATAAAGCCAAACTTATTTAAACTTCAACCAAAAGCTTGTTCTTTTTACACCAATAAAACTTCGGCATTCTGAAGTACAAGCTAAAAATGCAAAGTGTCCTTACCGCAGAGCGGCTCGGTGATCCGAGCGCCATCCATCACCTCGGCCATAAACTCCTCTTATGTCTAGGCCTTACCCTCCGGCGGTCCCGAAGACATCAACCTCACATCAATGTGAGGGTAGTGGGTCTTCACGTAGGCATACGCCAGCTGGGCACCTTCGAAGCACGCGGACCGTTTCCAGCGTAAAGCTTGGGGTCCGGCGTCTTGAAGTTGGCCACCAGGCCAAAGAAGCTGGTCGGCAGTGGCTCCACGGGCCAGAGATGAACACAAAGGTCCTTCATGGACGGCCTTGCCATGCGGTAGAGCTGCATCAACTGCTTCATCTGATCATTGAGTAGTGGTGGATGCGATGATGCCTGGAACTGTTGCCAGAATGCCCTCTCCGTGGCATGGCCTTCCTGGGCGCTGAAGTGATGGTCGGCGTCCATGGGCTTTGTGGTAGGTCCGTAAAGGCCTCTACGGATCGCCAGAGTTGAGTTAGCTCAATGGACCCATTGGGGCCAAAAACACACTGCAGCAAGAACGGCTTACCAGCAGCGATCTGCCTCACTTGCTGAAGCACCTGGCGGTCGGCTCGGGCCTGGGACTGGACCTCGGCGTGTGCCGATCTCAACTTCTCGAGTTCGGTGGCCGCATTCTTTTGATCCTCCTGGAGGGCATCACATTCCAGGTATACACCCTTCAGGGTGTCCTCGACCTTGATGGCCCGGGCCTGGTCCTTGCCGCGGGCCGCTTTTTCTCTTTGCTGGCCTTGGCAGCCGCAGCCTTCTGTTGCTCGGCTTCCTGCCGAGCTCTTTGTAGCTCGGCCTTAAGAGCCTCAAGATTTGAAGTCGCAGATGTCATTACACATGCTCAACATCAGAAACAGAGAAAACAAATACGATAGATACATTTTCAGCGTATTGAGCTCTTCATTCACCTTGGGCACTTTCGGTCTGTTTTTGCATCAGATCGAGGTCCTCTTCAGACCACTTCAGCTTCCGGTTCATCTCCGCTAACTCCTCAGAGTTAGAGCTTGGAGCTGAAGTAGAGGCATGCACACAGAATCAAACATCAGTCCTCCGAGCTTGATTTCGATCCTCTGATTGATTTTTCTAAACCAACCAGAGTCTCGGGGGCTGTATGATCATATTCACATTAATATCAAAATGACCCCCAAGTCATTTCTTTAAAACCAACTTAGGGCTCAGGGCCTACTGTTAGCTACGCTATGAACAGCCGTATCGTCTTCGGACAACCTTTTCTTTTTCAGCCATGTTCGAAGAAGGCTGGCACCAAATTAAAAATACATATAGAAGGACAAAAAGGGTGAGTCGAAAGTGTGTTAAGCATACCTAAAAGCCTCTAAGGAGACCCTTAGAGACCTCGTTCATTCTGGTCTCTACGGACCGGAAACTACTTAGTGTCGTGCCAATAAGGACACGGTGCTCCTCCACTATGGAGGAACTCGCCAGAGCCACCTCCACCTCCTCGGTCCACATCTTGTTAGCCTGCCCTTCCATAGGAGGGGTGGTGGGGTCACCTCGGGCCCTCCCGTCATGGTAGTCAGGACGGGCGCCTTTGGCAGGATGGCGTTGCGGGAGTAACCTGAGCCGAGGACTTCACTCGGCCTAGCTCGCCTTCTCTGAGCAAGGGGACTTCTTCCCCTTGATCCCCTACGACCGAGGTTTGAACCTCGGCCAAGGGAGCGTCGACCCCCCGTATTGACAATAGGGGGGTCGGGTGCGATGTCGCCTCTAGCTCGTCGTGAGCAGGGGAAGACTCGAGGTGCTCGGCAATCCGGCTCTCCGCCATTAAAGGCAGAGGAATCCCATCATCCTCGTCCATGTCGCTGATGAGGAGGCATTGCGGCCTGCGAAAGATGAGTTAATCATCATGCATCTGCGTGCAAGTTCATAAAGAGATTAAGGGCATTCTATTAAGAGTACCTTTGAGGTGCCAGCTTCGTCCTGTGCGGCTGCGTGAGGACGTCCTCCGAGGTGTCGGAGAGGGTCACCTAGCCGGGAGCGGGTCATTGTTTGCCCGGAGCGCCCGAGGCCTTGCGTAGTTTCCTGCGAGCCTTGTGGTGCGCCTCCTCCTCGGGGTCCTCAGACACCCCATTTTCCTTTTTGGAGAGGTTGCCTCCTCCTCTTCTTCTTCCTCCTCCTCCCTCTCATGGGTGGAGGAGGCATGGGTGTCCTCAGACCAGGCTTCCGAAGTACCTCGGGTGCGCTGGCCGACCTTCCCCTTCGGCCGCTTCGGCTCCTTGACCGAAACCACGTATGGTTCCTCGGTCGAGAGCGCCGGGCATAGCATTTGCTGCGCCTTGGGGATCCACTTCTGCTGAAGAAAGGAAAGGTTCGAAGAACTCTACTAAAATGCGTCCAAGGGACATAAGGAGGAAATGTAGAGCAGTATGATAAGATTACCTCGTTGGCATCGTGTCAGTGTCGAGGCCGCAATCTTTCCCCTCCGTGGGGGATTTGTTCCGAGACGGCTTGAAAAGCGTCGTCCACATCCCGGCCAGAGAGGTGCGGAAGAAATGTTTCATGGGCAGCTCGTCCTTGGACTTGTTAGCCCACATCGGGATCGCCCAAAGTTGGAGTGGCAAGATACGGTGGTGGAGCATGACGTCCACCAGCTTGATCTTCTTCTTGTCTGCTAGAAATTGGATCTTTTGTTGCAGCAAGGCCACGTCTTCGAGGTTACCCCAATCTATGCCCTTCCTCTTCCAGGAAACGAGCCTCCTCAGAGGGTCAGCCGAGAAGGCCAGGACTTCGGCCTGGCCACCAGCGAGTGGCTCGGTGATATAGAACCAGTCGCGATGCCACTCCTTGATGGTTTCGACGGAGGTTCCCTTGAACCAGGTGGCCTTCTGGTTCTTGCTAATCATGCCCCCCCCCCCCCACCCGCGCTCCGCGAACTCGGAGCTGCTAGAGTTTGGCCTAATGCCGAACATCTTTAGCCACAGGCCAAAGTGTGGCTCGACGTGGAGGAAGGCCTCGCAGACGATGATGAATGTCGTGAGGTGGAGGATGGAGTTCGGGGCCAGATGATGAAAATCCAACCCATAGTAGTAGAGGACCCCGTGTATGAAGGGGTGCAGCAGGAATCCCAGACCTGGGATGAGGTGGGGAACGAAGACAACCCTTTTCCCCCGCCTTGGGGGTGGGCACTCACTGGTCTGGCCCCGGTGGACAGCAGGCGATGTTGGCGGGGATGTATCCCGCACTCCGCAGCTCCAGGATCATGCCCTCCATGACGGAGGAGCCGGCCCAATGTACCTTCAAGGTGGCGTCAGCCATGGCTGGGGGTGGGAGCTGCGGTCACTTACGGGGCGAGTGGATTGGAGGTTGGATCTGGTCGCTGGAGCTCAGAAGGCAGTATGTGAGGAAGAAGGAATGGGAGTGTGGGATTGTTACCACTTCCCCTTTACTCTTATAGGCCTGTGAAAGGCCAAGAGTCCCCTTACTACGCCGTTAAAATCGCCACATCCCAATACAAAAACGCCATTATGCGCGTGTGAAGAAACAAAATCTTGATGATATCCCCCAAAATACGAGCATGATCTCTGTTTTGACAAGACGTGCCAATGAGAAAACCGCCTCGGGACGCGATTCGAGCAGCGGTTACTGACCCACCTTGGTATATGTGGTGACGCTTCAGGAAAAGCTGTCAGGCCATAGGCACTATTCACACCTAGGTGGCTGGCCTTCGAAGCTAAGTTATCTCACGTCTTCGGATGTTAAGAGCTTGGGCTAAATCATGGTCGGAGGGCTGATTCCGTTAAAGAATAAGACCCGATTAGAGTCTATTAACAAGAAAGGATCTTGGATCACAGAAAGAGTCATCTGAGGGGAGGAACTCGCCTGTCAAGCCGAAGACTCCAAAGCCGAAGTTATGTGTCCGAAGAAAATTGTCGTCCTCGGCATTGAAGACCAGTTCAGGGGTTATTGACGGTGTCTTGTACTAGGGGGTACCGACCTAGTTGGCCCGCGGTCCATGGGCCGAGCTTATGGCCCACCCTTATTCTAAGGAAGGATTCCGGAACCGGAAGCCTCATACTTTAGCGTGATTAGGATGGACTTCATTGAAGACTTGACGTGTACTCCAAGACCTCGGCTCGGCGGCATACATAACCCTAGACTGGCAACCAACCATGTGTAAGCCTAGGTACTCCAGTGTCTATATAAACTGGGAGGTCTAATCCATAGAGAGGATGGTCACAATTACTACCACCTGGCCTTAGGGTTAGAACATAACTCACGATCTCGAGGTACATTAAGCTTGTACTCGATACACAATCATCGATACAATCAAAGCAGGACGTAGAGTATTGCCTCTTCGAGAGGGCCCGAACCTGGGTAAATATTGTCTCCTTTGTCCCCTATTACCCATAGATTCGAGATCCACAGCTCGGGATCCCCTACCCGAGGTCTGCCGGTTTCAGTACCGACATCGAGGATACACGGTGATGTGTTCATGTGCGAACACATCCATGACCATTGATTGGCATCCTCATCTTCTTCCTCCATGAATGAACAGATCGGGATGTTGTCGTGACTGAACCATAGCCACGTGGTGTCACTCCTGGGGTATTGCCCAGAGCGCCAGGGGCGCCAGCTAGAGCGCTTACTGGTGTTCGAGGGCATGACCAACGGCAACCCGAGGGAGTGCCTGGACGACCTCAATAGGAAGCCCATGGACTGGGAAATGCCTGTTGGCATGGCGCTGGGCGCTGCGAGGGGCCTTGAGTACCTCCACAAGGCGACGACACTGCGCATCTTCCATCGGGACATCAAGTCCATCAACATCCTGCTCGACGAACGGTTCAGGGCCAGGATCGCGGACTTGTTATGGCCAGTGCCTGATGAACGACGGGGTGACTAGCTGCTCCAACTCGCCAGCGCGGATGATGGGCACCTTCGAGTACTTCGCGCCTGAGTATGCCATCGTCGGCAAGGCATCGCTCAAGTCAGACATGTTCAGCTTCAGCGTGGTGTGCTCTGCCGATTGAAGGCAGGAAATGGCAAGGAGGAGGAGATGAGGGGTGGGGGGCTCTTAGGAAGATGCATCTCATATGAGGAGCGGAGCTGAGGAAATGGCTCGGGCGAAGAAGATGATAGGGACATGGGCTGGGCGAGATAGTTCGAGAAGGCCTTTGTGAAGTGGATAAGGCTAGGGGAGATCGGTGGATGAGTCTCCGAGGGATGTGACATTTACTGTTTGACACTATTCATTGTTGTTTTTGTCTTTTTCATACCTCATAAATGGTAATGTTTCGAACTTGGAAAATTCACATACTAATAAAACATCACACTCTTAAGACCTTACATTTTTCTGAGATATTTTTAAGCGACAAAGCTAATTTTCGAACATTCAAAATTCTGGAAGAGATCCGAATGACCCGTTCGACTCCGGTCACGTGGGGCGCACTCGCCTCCCCCTTTCCTGATTTTCAGGATCTTCTTTCCTATTTTCTAATTTAGGCATTTAATGATGATCCTAATTTACATGTGAACATGGGGCAAGGTGAGCGTTAACCATGATTTTTTCCTTGTTGCTAGCAATTTTCATATTTGTAGTTTTATAGTCTAAAAAATCATGCTAAAGTTAGGAATTGAACTCAAGACTTTAATATTGAGATCTTAACACACTAGCCAACTCACTCACTACTTGGCTCATATCAAATTCAAATAAAATACAACCATTTGACCATTTGAGAGGAAAAAGTTGTTGAAATATACCCCGGTAACTTCTATGTAAATAAGATGATAGCTTACGTACCGCTGACCTGATAAGTTACGTATAAACACATTGATAAATTTTCACTACGGGCGAGAAAAGTTGTAATAATATAGCCTCGTAACTTTTGCGCAAATAGCATGGTAATTTACACCACATATAAGATAAATTACATACAAACGCCATGTTAACTTTCACCCAGGGAAGAAAAAACTTGTTGAAACATCCCCGGTAACTTTCTGTGTTAATATCATGGTAATTTATGCATTGTAGACCTGATAACGTACATACAGACAAATTGATAACTTTTTTACCCGGGGACAAAAAGTTGTTGAAACATACCCCCGGTAACTTATGTGTAGATAAGATGGTACTTTACGCACCGCAGACCTGATAACTTGCATATAAACACATTGATATTTTTCACCACACCCCGGTAACTTCTGTGTAAATAATATGGTAATTTACACACCACAGACCTGATAACTTATATATAAACACATTGATAACTTTTCACCATGGTCCGTGGCGAAAAACTTATAGAAATATACCCTGATAACCTAAGTGTAAATAGCATGGTAATTTACGCACCAGACACCCGATAACTTACATACAACACACTGATAACTTTTTACCCATGGGAAAAAAGTTGTTGGAACATTTCCCGGTAACTTCTGTGTAAATAGCATGGTCATTTATGCACCACGGAACTCATAACTTATGTTCAACCACCATGGTAACTCTGACTTCGAGGAAAAAACGTTGAAACATAACTCCTCCGGCAACTTCCATGTAAATTTATGATTATTTTACCCATCACAGGCCTAATATCTTACTCCCTTCGGTCATTTTTAGTTCGCATATAAGTTTTGTCCGAAATCAGAGTATCTCTAATTTGACCAAACTTATAGAAAAAAGTATCAACATTCACAATATCGAATCATTATTAGATTCATTATGGAATGTAGTTTCATATTATATATATTTGGTGTTGTAGATATTAATATTTTTTAATATAAATTTGATCAAACTTTGTCAATGTTGACTTGACACAAATCTTATATACGGTGTAAAAAGGACCGGAGGGAGTATGTTTAAACATCATGGTTACTTTCATCCAAGGAAACAAGTTTTTGAAACAGACACAAGTAATTTCTATGTTAAATTACCATACTGCCCCATGCTAAAGTTATCATGCTTCTCATGATATAGTCATTAACCTTCTCGTACTGTAGTTACCAGCCTTATCATGATATAGTTATCATGTTGCTCATGTCATAGTTATCACACTGGTCATGCCAAAATTACCAAGCCAAGAATTATTATTATTTTGATATGGCAAAAATAAGAAAGGTTCAAAGAACCTTGTTCATCCATAGTAGGCAACAACTAAAGGTGACTTAGTTGGTTATTGTGCTCATTAGCTATTGAATAGATCTTGGTTCACGTCCTCTTTCAAGCACTTTTATTTTCTTTTCATATTACGCGGCGAAAAACTAAAAAAACCACTAGCGATTTATTGTTGCCATCTACGGTTTTTGAGAGAACAAAAAAAATCGATGAAGGCGAGCGTGGGACGATAGCGATCAAGTGGGAACCAATCGTTCGGATCTATCGCTAAAACCAAAACGTTCGGAAGTTAGCATTGTACTTTTTAAAAACTTCAAAGCATCATTTCCATGTGGTTTTCACTGGTTTCCACCGAAATTTGGTTTCGATGTGATATTCTCTCGTTGGCATAGATGCTCTGGAGGGACGCGTGCGATCAGTCCCACTATCTCAAATGATCCAACGGCTCAGCAGGAGGTTTAAGCCAGCCAGAAATCAATCGGTCGGAAAAAAAAAGGGTTTTCCAAAAGGTGATACTAGCTTTTAGGAAATTTTTAAAAATGGTAGCTTTTCAGAACTCTAGCCCAAATTTTGCTAGTTCTATGCTATTTACTGTCAGGAAGGAGACTCGGCTCGTGAGGAGGATCAGATTCTTTCCTCAAACTATGATCAACTACATAGGTCCACGATAGCTTCAGTGAACCAAACAATGTTCTACACGAGATGTCACACTACATGCAATCACGTCTCAGGTCCTTTTGTTTACAGGAAATCACCTATCATGTTCTGGTAAGCTACATGAGCAGCCAATTTGCAAGAACATGAACCATGAGCATGGTTGTACCTTGCATCCAAAATGATTATTCAGAATTCACAACTTCATTCTGCCTCTCGAGGTCTACAACAGAAATCAGCTCATAACCTTCATTTAAAACAGATAGAACATAACGATGCCAACTTGATGATATCAACCTTGCTACTACTCCGTATTTGTTAATGAAAACCATGAGGCGTGTTAGTTCTTGTTTTATACAGTCAAGATACAACTCAAGTTACACACTGATGCCATGCCCAGCTCAACACAAGGGTCAAGGTCATAACAGTAACACAACAGCAACAACAAGCACAAACAACAAAATGACATCCCCCCCTCTCTTCAGTTAGCTTGGGTATTTGTTTTAACTCTATGGTGTCTAAATCCTACAAAGAATGGATCGAGAACACCTTTATATATACAAACAGAACACAGGTTGTGTGCCTGCATATGATTAAACGAGGGGCGAGGAAGTATGCATATATAGCACTGTAGTTGCTTCTTTGGCCTGGTCAATAAAGAAAGGCCGAGCTGCCCCCCACTCCTTTTCTTTTATCAACTCCCAAAAAATCGAGTTGTAAAAAGCTATCAAAAGCACCTCTGTTAAAACCGGATGTCACGACTGCCAGAATATGTTCGGGTCCTTGCTGTATACCGCTTGGTCTTGGATCTCTAGATTACCCACATGCCAATCAACAAGCCTTGCTTGGATGCATTTCAACAACATGAGTCCAGTCGGAAACAGCCACCAGCCGCTTTCATCCCTGCATAGGATTTCAAAATGTGCAATAAACGACAGGATAAAGAAAATGCAAGCAAAAGATGAGGTTGCTCGCCTAATATAATTGAGTTTAAAAACATGCATATAAGTTTGTGCTTAGCAGAGAAAATTATTCTTACGTTCCAAGGTTCCATGGCTGTGTGCTTGGATGTCTCTTGGTTGACGACTTATAGTGTACGAATCCGCATATCAAAGCCACAACCTGAACATACATGTCAACCAAGTTATGGAAATGAAGTAAACTTTGGTATATCCAAGCAAAAATCATACTATTGCAGATATCAGTGACCAATGCAAACACAGTCCTAAAACATTCTGAGTACTTACAACATTAACCAGTGAAGTAATGTTCCACAACGCATATACACGAGCAAGGCCTGCTGATCGCCGTGGTCCATGACTAAAAAGAGCATTTATTCCAGCAGGGAAAGGCGACAGTATCGCAAGAGGAAGAACAAACAGAACTAAGAGAACGTCGGCCATTGAGTATGAGTATAGCTGGAGAAAAGTAAGCAACACTAAGCTGAAATCTGCCAGGAGCAATATTGAGATCACTAAGCCAACAAGATCCTGCAATTAAAAACAAATGAATGATAAGTGCAAAATTACATAATTCAGTCATAATCATTCTTATAAGCTGAAATGGTAGCATAGACAAACCTGATGCCCAACTGGTTTAGAGTTGTGCAAGATAAGAGAAAACGGGTACAGAAAATCTCTCCTGTCTTTAAGTGTCCGTAAGGTAGTACTATCTAGAATGCCGCCAGTAATCCTTTTCCGCATAAGAGCATCCTTAATCCTTGAGCGGCTTAGTTGAGCATCAGCAAGCATGTCCTGCACTCTGCATGATGCAATAGAACATTATAAATAAATATAGCTTAACAAGAAAAATGATAAATGCTGAGGACAAGCAGATAAATAATAACTCACAGCGAATGCTGCTCTATTTTAATTCTTGGGCTGCCATCAAGTTCAGCAGTCACTGGTTCTCCCTCGACAGTGTAAACAACAAGACCCAGTTGGCAATACCCTAATGCTGTAGCTTGGAACCACGCAAGATCGACACGGACACCATTCACGCCCAAAGCAGGATCCGCATGAGTTTCAAGCCAATTAAGGACAGGAAGAAATGTTGCTTTGAGATTTCCACGTCGAACCAAACGCAACTGAGCATTCAATCCAGCTACAAGACGGTGCCATATCCAAGGTTGCACAGCCTGTGAATTGGAAATAACATCAGGCTATAAGAAAAACTCTGCAGCATGAACAATGCAGCTTGAAAGATCTTAAACTCATACCTGGCTCATAAGACTGGTCAGCACACTGTCACTATGAAGTGAAAATGGAGCCATGTAACTTCCATCACCACCAAAAATCAAGGACATCGGAAACCTTTGACGAAGTCTAGGAGGAAGATCAGGCCTTTTCTCATCTCCACCAAGGAAGAAATCTAAATATCCCAACATTAGATCCGGGGTTGCAGTCACCTGTAGATTAGAGTAACAGGCATATCTTAGTTTCAATCGTGACTCAAAAGATATTGTTTCAGTCTGAAAAGAGAAAATGAAGAACGCTACAGCTGTCTTGCTTTACAACTGTCCAAAATATTCTCTCAAATGGTTTATCTGAAACTTGAATTTACTCCCTGTTGATAAATTCCTAAATTTATGCACGATGGTCCGCATTTATAGATTATTTTAAACATCAACAATCAAGCTAACAACATTTACTACTTGCCTATCTATCCATCATAAAAACTTTAAAAGTGCAACTTTTATCTGCCCACCCTCAGAGGATATTTCATCAGTTACAAGATGAACAGTTAGTTTCAAAGTGCAACTGGAAGTCATTTCAATTTTCTGACAGAAAAACACAATGCTGGGTACAATTCGTAAGACTAGCAAAAGAAAATATCAAATACAAGTTTATACGATCATTCCACGAACATCTAGTGATTGCTGTTTTTAGATACAAAGTGAAATGCAGAGTAACGGACCTTGAGACCTTCATAAAGCGCACGCGAGCGGCAAGACCGTAAGCATGAATGATCATACTCAGAGCGAACAAATTCACGAAGTCTTTGTAATTTTTTTCTTCTACGCCACTGTTGCCATGACCAAGCCAAGGGGTATGCAAGTATACAAAGGATACTGTAAATGGATCCTTCCCACCACTGATAAGCTGCAAGTGTGTTTATCTCATCGACAAATCGATTAAATGCATCCTCATACCTGAAAATTCAGAGACAGCACAAATAAGCATGAATTGTATCATTTCAATAGAATATCCAACAGCCAAGGTATATTTGAATCATAGCAGTGAACCACCAAAGCACTGGGGACTGCTGAACAAAATGATCAGAAAGACTAAATCAAAGCGGCTAGGTTTGAAGACAAGCATGCATACACAATCTCTGTAATCTGTTCTGCTGGGGTGTGTGGGAGATGCCAAGGTTCACTGAAGGTGTTTGGACCCATGAAATACATCCTGTGTACATGACCATGTGATTCTTCAGCTCTATTAGTTTCCAAGACCTGCAACAATAGCAAAACTTCAATTTTAATTCGGCATGTTCGTTTTCTCAACAACAAAAACAGCCTTCATATGGTATTTAAACTAAATATGAGCTGGAATGGCAGAATCTATACAGTACCTCATTTAGTGATTCTAGGAAAGGGAAGGAGTGATCAATCTGCGACCCTTGTTGAGTTGGTGCTGGCCCGGGTAACTCATCAGTGCCAGCAAATTTCATCCGAGCAACACTTAAAACAAGAGCTAACAAAATAAGAAGGCCTGAAAGAAGTAGACCAAATAACCAAGGTCCCCCAAAAGTGTATATTAACTCTTCAAGAGCAGTATAACAGTGAGGCATGCGATATCTGTCTGACACACATATGTACGGGCATGGAGTTTCAGCAGCCCCTCCTGTCAAACATAAGCTCCAGTTAGAATATTCAAGAAAAAAAAAGTAAGTGTCTCTCATACTTACAGAACCCGAAAGTGAGTTTTTTGTTCGAAGCAATCAATATAACACAAAAAAGGAAACATAGTAGCAAGAAAAAAGATTCTAGATTCGACTCCAATGCCTAGTTGCAGGGATATTTCGAAAGAAGTAAAACTGATTACTTAGGTTTTACTTATACAACCTCCGTTTGGAATTAACCGTCGGTGAAATGAGTGTATGTAGACGCGTTTCAGTGTGTAGATACACTATTTCAGCGACAGTTTCCAGACGGAAGGAGTACTATATATCACACCATAATTAATATAGAAAGAATTACCTCGGACACTTGTGTACACGGCACGGCGAGGAAGTTCGCCTGAAGGGCACGGAAAACAGAGAGATTTTGAAGATCCAGTAACATTCTTGTATGTTCCCAAAGGGCATTCCTGCATTTTCCAAAGGAACACCTCCACATTAACAACATAATTACAGTTCACAGATGCATATAGCCACCAATACACAATTAGAAATGGATTGCTCAGTGTTTTACTATTTTTGATAAATGTGGTGATGGACACATGGACCGATTTAAGCACTATCATGATAGTGAACTACAACCACCGTCCCAAAATATAAGACGTTTTTGCAGTTCAAATTTGACCTGCAACAACGTCTTATATTTTGGGATAGAGGTAGTAACAATTTAATGCAAATAATACAAGACACAGGGGGTACACGTTTATGGCATATACCTTGCAAAATGTACCATAAAGACCTTTTGGGCAAGCTCTTCCTGTAACTGTTCCATTCTCACCAGGGAATCCTGGCCCTTTGCTGATTCCTCCGCTGCACAAGAATATACAATCAGCAACGTAACAATATACTCCCTCCGTCCCAAAATAAGTGACTCAACTTTGTACTAGCTTAGTACAAAGTTGAGTCACTTATTTTGGGACGGAGGGAGTATATAACAACTGCTGTTGATGGAATGAAAATGTGCAAAACTCAAATTGCATTGCATCATGCACATCACAAGTTCACACAACTCAGCCCCAAATTATAGAATTTGATCATAGCATGCATAAGATAAACACAACTCAATTACACATCCACCTTGGATAAATCAAAATACTGCAAGACATGGATTTCCTTTAAATACATCTAAATTTGATCATAATTGAAATGTCCCAAAATTGATGGAATCACATATTATCTTATTTTAATTTTTAAGTAATGATGTTTCTGATATCTTACGGTGCCTTAAACCAACAAGCATACTTTCCTTTTTGTGGTGGCAAAGGACGCATAAACATACAAACGCCATCGCGCCCGCGCGCCCAGGTGAGTGGCCCCATTATAACACAAGCACGGAGGATAAATCCACAAGTGTCACAAAGTTCACGGTGAAGCACACTCGAACGCATACATAAGTCTGAACCTAATTTCAATAGTTTATTTTCTGCAAATTCATCCGTACTGCCTATACAATAATACATAGACAAAATAAAATCCTATGATACAAGAGCCATCTATACCACATACAGTTCGAGCGAGCATGACGCAGGGAGTTAAACTCCAAATGTTAGAAGGTAGGAGAAGGGGGGGAAATAGCACACAACCTACAAACTTGAACTGTAATTCGGCTATTTCTTGGCCTCGTCATCACATAACATCACCATAACAAAATTAGACTAGGCATGAAGAGTAGCCAAATATAGATTTCAAGTATTGCAAGATTAGATTTGAACAACCAAAAATAATAAATTCCCTAATACCATTAACACCAGATGGTATGTCCTAAATTGCTAAACATACTGCAAATCTAGAGTAGCCTGTATATAGTTTTGCACATCCATCCAGGAAAACAGAACATTAGAAGTAATATTAGAGACAAGATCAAATCAGACCTTGCAAGTATTGATCCTTTAATAGCTGCAACAGGAACATACTCATCTCCAGTAGGAATGTTAGACCAGTGAAAGTGAATCCTTCCCCCTCCACCCCCACCACTGCCAGCTCTACCAAAGCCACCAACACTCGAAAGGACGGAACTCTCTGCCAGGGACAAAGTGCGCACAAATAGAAGAACCGTACCCCCAGAACCACCACCAGGTCCAATGGAGGAATTAGTTACAGCATCAGTCAAACTACCACCATTTGATTCTATTGTACCGTAGAGCGTGAGACTTGGTAGAGAATACTCCCATGAGCCCAACACTGGAATACAGTCACAACAACCATAAGACACAAGTTTTTGAGACCTATTAGACTAAATATGGTCAACCATGGATATATGTGTTACCTATTATACCACCACCAGCTGTGGAAAGCCCTGTCGAGTCATTGCCACTTCCACTGCCAAGTTCACAAGGCAAATCGGCATTACCATATGTAGGTCCACCCTCAGCACGGCTTCCATTAACAACACTGTTCCCCCCTTTACCACCGTGTCCACCACCACCGCTTAGGCCGCTACTTAATAATCTTCCTCGTCCTATTCCACTTTTGCAGCCTGAAGTCATAAGAAATGGAAATGAAGAAACTGAGACGAAATAGTTTGAAACATATGCTAATATAAAGCACCATGAAGTAAAATAGCATGCACAAAATACACGGTTCTCCTCATGCCCCACAAAGGGGTTTACACTAGCTTATAATATAAAGCTGAGACGAACAGAGAAATGATAAGCAATTCATGTGGCGAATAAGGGAAATCTGGGTGTCCATTCATTTCAGGATTTCTATCTGTTTATTGGTGAAGGTATGAACGCATTATTCAAAGACTGCTTCCTAAGGACAGAATAGAGAAGTTCATTGAAATATATGAGATACAAAAGAAGACAATAAAAATGGATGACGAAGCAAACAAGAGCTGTGCCTTCATGCTTCCCATTGCAGCCAACAGAAAAAGCATGCGTCTAATATTTACACAAGGCAAATATTCCTGAAAGCACAGAGCTACTCCATTCTACAGCATTCAATGTGCAGGAGGTACAAAGAGGGGCTGTGTACTCGTAATGAAATTTAGTGTACTTCCACATGAAGCTTATTTACTTTAAATGAGTAATCTTAGATAATTATGAATTAAAAATTGCAACTTCAAAATGAATGGGAGGGTAACTAATTAATGTTACATTTACTTTTGTTTGTGGGCTCCACATGTAGTGTTCTTAGTTATTGAGGATGTACCGGCATTGCCTATCCATGGCCCACCTCACATGTATTGATGGCTGTATTTACCATATATTCAATCAAAATCAATACCTGATTTTCCCTATAAAAAAGTTGAACCATCTAAATGCAATTCTCTGCAGTATAGATAGAGGTTCCCGTACCCAAGCGCCAAAATCCTCATCGGGTATTATCAGCATTAGACTGCTTAGTTTGTGCTCATCTGGTTGGAATACAATATAACATATGTTTGCTACTGAAAACAACAAAATAGACCACTAAATTTTGACAAACTGGCTGAATCTTAAAAATTAATGTTAGCATGTGTCGAAAGTTACAGAGTTGAAATATTAGTGTGTTCTGAAAGACTTAATAAGCAAGCAGCTCTAGAATTTTCTACGGTATATTTAAATCGTATAGCTGATCAATACAGGCTGATCTACTCACAGGATCCACAGGATAAATCAAGGTGCCCCTAAAAGTGCAGGCCAAAAGTCAACTGCATATTCTGGCAGACAAAAGGAAGATAGGACATTACCTAATCCTGTTGTGCTGATAGTCCCAGATGTGTGAACAGTAACACTTCTTGCCCTATTGAAATGAATTACAGTTCCTTGTATGAGACCCCAGACATCAATGTCTTCGACGCGGCATACCTAAAGGGAAGAGGGGTAGTAATGTTTATGTTACCAACAAAGTAGCCTATACATCACACCGGAAAGATAAAAAACCAGTGTACCTGGAGAGTAAATGACAGTGAAGAATTCAGATTGCAATCTTCTGGTGGATGAATTATTTCTACAGGGCAACTCTCATCTTCACAGTTCAGCTTTGGGGACCTAATAGATGTACAAAATTTAACAGCTCATTAACGAGCAAAAAACTTTCCAGCACTGGAAATATGTCAATGCAATAGTTGAAGGTTGAAGTATTTACACATCGCCGTTACTTCCATTTACAAGTGGACCCCGTAAAATGGAGCCAGGTCCAACCTACAAAATATATAACATTATAGGTACTTCTTTCAGTAGTTACAGAAAGGCTGGTTACCTCATGAAGCAACTTATGCAACATCAAATCAGTATATTTACTAGTAATAACTCGAAATCATAAGTACAGGAGAAAATAGACAGCAGAGAGGACTCATCAAGGAAATAGAATTAACTATCACGCCAAAGTTGAATGAGTGGAAAAATATGAGCCATCTTAATCAGGACATATCTATAAATGACACCTATTTAAATACAGCATATTGGGTTGATTAAAGTGGGGAGACAAAAGAAAGGCTATATACAATAAGCAAAAATGTAAACTGCATTGAGGAAAAGTTTTCATCTGCAGCTGAATAAGTATGACAAGGATATTTGACATGAGTAAAATATATAGAAAACAGTAACAAGGTTGTTGCTTATAAATAGAATCTGCAGTGATGAGCTAAAAAGTAAAAATGAATATGCAAAATAACATGTAGATACAAACAAATATTTGGATAAAGAAAATACAAACAAATATTTGGATAAAGAAACAGAACATGTTATGCTGAAGGATATCTATCATACTCGTACGCTGTAGAACAGTGACAAAATAAGACGTGGTGCCTCGATTATGTCTCCATCTCCAGATAAGTTCAGCAGACCTTGACCGCGAACTCCAAGATTAGCGGTAGAATGTATCACAGATGATTCCTGACAAATATACAAGAAATCGATGTGCGTAAATAAAAGCAGCAAAAGGGAAAAAAGAGTCAATGACAGTGGGCCGATAATGGACCTTCAGGACTATCAAATTGCTAGCATCCAGTAAGGACGTCGCAACTACTGAATCTCCACCACCATTAATAAGCATTCTGGAGTTCCACATAAGGAGCATCTTAACAGACATTCTCAAAGCACCGAACACCTACAAAAGTTCAAAATAGTGTGACATATGTAAAACTGATGCACCAGAAAGACAGCAAATAACAAGAACAGCTAAATCACCTTGATTGTTGAGTCACTCATAAGAAGCTCCTCAGCCATCAGTTCAAACTCCGAGTATGGATAACCGGCCAATCCAAACGTCAGAACAGCACCAGATTTTAGGCTAAGTTGCCCTTGAACCTGAAAAATAAAAATAATTGGTACCATACTATTTTCAACTACTTTGAAAAAACATGGAGTTATTGCCTTATTATAAGGGAACTGCAACTTGCATCATATATATGAGTGAATTTCACAAAACCACAACGCTTCAGGAGAGCTCGTGTCAATTTACCACAACTTTTAGGTTTTCTGTCGAAAAACCACAAGTTTAGTACTAATGATTCCAGTGTTTTCAAGGCGTCACTTAGGCATCGAGGCGCACTCCAACCGTGAGGCGCCATGCCCTCCTTAGACAGCAGCTTAAGGCGTGGACTTTGAGGCACGTAGGGCGTCGCCCTGGGCCAAGATGGACATCATAGCCAGAGCAGCAACAAGCGGGAACAAAAGCCCTCGAGCGGGAAATTCGTACGAGGAGAAAGAGAAGCAAACCATACTAAACGATTAAGAGCAGAGCTCTCTCGGTTTCTCCTCTCTGGATACCTAGGCGGCGGCTGGCAACTGCAACTTGAGCACCACCTTCCATGGCTCAGATCTGCGCGGGCAGCCTCATCCTCTCAAGTCTCCTCCTCTGGCACAGCCCAGTGAGGTCACGGGGTCGCCAAGTCATCTTCAAGAGCCTGCTTAACCGCCGCCACTCTGGTAAAGGCTCCGCTTCTTCTTTTCTCCTCCGCCTCCACTTCTCATCCTCATCTGCTGCTCCTTCTCCGCATCTGATTCTCCACGGCTCCACCACAAGGCCATAGCCACACCACCTTGCTGCTCTCCTTACCCATACATCTCTTCACTCCTCTGCTTTCTCCTCCTCTTCCCCTGCCTTGACTGTTCCCATTTTCTCTGACCTCTTTGGCCTTTGCCCATCTCCTTGTATTGCTACAGTGCCAAAGTGTCCCCTGCTCTGATGGAACCTGCGGCTGCGGCTGCGGCTGCTAATGCTTATGATATGTCCAATGATCCTAGGCAAAGACCTACATTCTACGATCCAGCTTTGCTGCTAGTTATCATGTTATGCAACCCATGGTACATTTTGTTAATGCTAGTTGTTAAATCTCCTAGTTGGCTGCCATATATTATGTGTGTGTGTGTGTGTGTCTAAGGCGTCACCTCGCCTTACGGTTTAAGAGCTTAAAAGGTGAGGCAATGCTTTGCTGCCAGTTATCATGTTATGCAACCCATGGTACATTTTGTTAATGCTAGTTGTTAAATCTCCTAGTTGGCTGCCATATATTATGCGTCACCTCGCCTTACGGTTTAAGAGCTTAAAAGGTGAGGCAATGCTACAACGCCTCGCCTCGCCTTACCACCTTCAAAACATTGAATGATTCACACAAGACCAAAAATCCCCATTTAATGTCAAAACTGGCCGTCACTTGCTACAGTGGCGACAATGGAGTTAACCCACGTGTTACCCCCGAACCAGGCGTTAACAAAATAATACCCATTTTGGGAAAGATCCGTCTCGTTTGGATTTGCAGTTTGAGATAATCATCTTTCCGAAGTTTTCTGCCGTAATTTCCTTAACTTTGACTGAAAAATCAGAGTTTCCAGAAAAAACTTGTGAGTCAGCTCCAACACTACTTCAGCATGCATATCAAATGGGCATGGGAGCATGAAGTCATGAAATGGAAAAATATTTGCAAGGAAGCGGGAGCACAAACCCCACAAGACACCTCAACAAATGTTTGAGTGCTTTGTTCACACGATATTAACACAGAGGAGAATGCCAAATGTAAATCACAGTGCTTCCTTTTGGTTGTAAAGTAGCATATGTAGCGGCATAGCATTTGTGATAAATAGATAATACAACAGATGATTAAAAATAAAAATATCAAATATATATCCTGCTACTTTTTTAGAGCATAGATAAATTAAAGACGAATTGAAGCACGATTCACCCAAACTGTCATGGTCAGAGCGCTAGAGCATTAAACAGATCCATGCCAGGGAAGTGGCATTACTGAAGACGCCATAACTGGTAGAGCATTAATCATTATAATACTGCAAAGCATTGCGTACCTGAACACGACTCCAGAGCAAGGGCACAACAACTTTGGCATGATTCCTGATGTTAACATTTGTCCATAGTGGCTGATTTGGGAAGTCCAACAGAAGAGTGTCAGTCTGTGTACTCATGTTATTGTTGTTAACATCAAGACTCTTAGGTACTGCATCATAAAGAGTTCCAGCAGCTCCTGCATTATCTGGGCAGCCCGAACTCATTCCACCTGGCAAAGGTAACACACTTTAAATGCAAACGCAAATAAAACAATAAATCAATAGGGTTGTCTAGACACTGCATTCATCCCTAAATCAATAAAAAAAGTTGCTCAAGAGTACTCAAACTGGGAACTTCACTAGCACTTCATCTAATAAACATGTTGAAACCTAAGAGCAAGCATACAAAAGGAGTAGACGTGTAGTAGCATAGCATGCTTCCATGGCTGAATAGTGAATATTATTGTATTTGAGACAAACAGTGCAGAGCATTCAGGTGATCATGTCTCTTGCAAATGCAGAGTTGCTAAGATAAATTTAGGAATGCAAGAACGTAGAAAAATATGGTAAAATATGGGTACACAACTATATATGAGTGTCAGCGAGTGCACCAGAGCAACAAGGTGTAATAGCATACAGTCAGCAAATTTGTACTACCAACTTGTCAGAGCCATAAGGGATGATGACTTATGAACAAAAGATAAATCTGCATCAAATATTCAGATTTGAAAAAGTTACCATGAACAAATATCTGGGTGTCATCATGCCTACTGAAAACATTGATAGAAACCCGTCCTCCACCACCCCCAGCCAAACCGTTGCCTCCAGAAGCACTGATTTTGCCAGCACCATGCCTGTCGCCAACAAAAGATCAGAGAGGGAAAACCTACACGTACTCACTAGAATACTGACATACATAGTCCAAGGACTTGCAACAAAAGCAGAATAGCATTAGTCAAACTATAAGAGGAAAGACACCAGAAATTTTTCAGTTCAAATGACTGGTAATAAAAGTAGCTAGGTGCGCAGCTACAGATAGAAGAATTATTCCTCACTGGTCACACTGGTATAGCACTCAACCAATGATTGCAGTACAATACCAATTTTAGTATATATTTGCGTTACTGGAAACTTATTATCAGTAGAAAATCTTTGCTAAACCGACAAACTATTAACTGTATGCGTCATTTCGCTACCACTCATTATCCAGTGTGATCTTCGAGCGAAAGATAATCCCCAAATCCACTTGACAGAGTAACGTAGTGAAGACAGTGATTATTACTTACATGGTAAACCAAACTAAGTTCCCATTTATTAGCATCCCAACATGACAATTTTCAGCACTAGTTCGAACCAGACTACGCTCCTAGAATTCTGAGTACATATTTATGTTCTTTCAGTCATTAAAGTATAATCTACTGTATGAATAATGAATGTAATAATCAATGAAATATAAGCGAAAGGGAACGTTCGTCTCTTATACTTTAATTCACTGACCCCGACCCCAAAAGCCCAACTAAGTTCAGTGTAGTTACAAATTTCATGCATCATTATATGACGCAATCACAACACGAACACTGTTATGCTCCTAAATCACAACTAGTTCCTAATCAACAGGACCTACCAGTCCATCATCGCAGTCTCCAATTTGGGAAACCATTTGCCAATCTTCAAGTTATTAATCGGTTAAATTAAATAGCTTAACTGCTAGTTGGTCAGCCGAATCGGTAGAAAGGAAGCAGGATGGGTATTAAAGCATTTCACAAACACTCACATAGTGTCGGCCTTGATATAGATGCTCCCACCAGAGCCACCCCCGCCCTTATCGCTGCTATCCCCACCATCGGCGAGCACTGTACCATTCATTAGCAGGTCACTCGCAAACAGCCACAAGATGCCGCCGCCGACGCCGCCATAGTCCTTCTCAACACTAGTAGAGCCCCCTTTGCTTCCATAGCTAAATGGGTGCTCGAGGTCTGACCATGCGTATGCATCACCTCCCCATGAGTCCTCCTGCGACTGCCCATCCTTGACGTAGCAGCTGGCACCTCGGCCGCCGTGACCCCCTCCATCCCCGTGCGTCCCAGTGGGGACGCCGCTGGTGCGGTCAGGCGGATCGCCGGCTAGACCGCTAGTGTTCACAATGACCGTGTCGGCGATTGTGATGTTGGCGGCCGCGAAGGAGACCCACCCGGCGACGACCCGCACGCCGCGGCCGAGACGCACCTCGCCGGAGAGGTTGGCTGATATGACGCACCCGGGCTTCTCGCAGGTCAGGGCCGCACCGGAGTTGAGGACCAGACTGCCGTTGCCGGTGATGTAGACGTCGCCGTCCAGCTGGACATCTTCGGATAGCTCACAGGTCGTGCTGAAGTTCCCCTTCCCATGGAGGTCCTCGGCGCAGGTCGCCGCCGGCGCCGCCGGCGGCGGCGGCGGGGGCGGCGGCGAGGGAGGCGAGTAGTCGTGCCACGTCAGGATCGAGTACGGGTCCGTCTCGGCCCGATCTGACGCCTCCGGCCCGTGGCCCAGGCCGGGGGCGGCACTCCCGAGGCCGAGGGCGACAGCGAGCACCAGCGAGAGGAGGCGGGCCTGGGGGGCGAGACGGGGGTGGGGGGCCATGGGCTGGGACGCATCAGAGTCCAGGCGCTGAGGGGCTAGCGGCAGCCCTAGGGTTTGGGCGCCGCGGTGGTCGCCGCGGTCGCCGGAGACGGCGGCGGCGGCGTGCGTTGTGGATTGGGTTTGGTGCGCCTAGTCGGGTTTAGTTTCTCTCTCCCCTTTCTGCTTTTTCTCGCCCTCGGCGTAATGGATGGGAGGGACTGTGGAAGGGGGGCGAGGAGCGTGGGGGGAGGAGGCGCGCGAGGCGTCGGATCCGCTTCACGATTCGCGACGGTGGTACGTGGTGGTTCGGTTTTGTATGTGGACTGCGGTAGAGACAAGTGGAGCAGAACACGCCGCTTTTTCACTTGTCCTTTTCCATGTTTTTACTTCTTTCCTTGTAGTTTTGAAAAGAAAAAAGTTCATGTTTCTTACCGTGTAAGAAATGTATTATACTCCCTCCGTTCCATAATATAAGAGCGTTGACAAACGGAGGGAGTAGTAGTTATTTCGATATTTTGAGTCATTATTATCTAAAAAAATAACAAATCATGTCTTTCTCTACAGCTAAGTTACAAATGTATTCTAGACTAGAAGTGATTGATTCTCGAATAATTGAAATTCCCAGGAGTATGGGTCTAAATTTTTACCACCAACTCTCCTTATGACGCTTGCTCGAATTGTAGAATAGACGAGGCAGAAGCATGCAAGATGTGAATTGGTGACAAGGGTCGGGGATTAGGGTTTCGGGGCTTCACGAGTCGATTGTTGCATTTACAGATGAGGGGCACCTCCGTCCATAAGAGAGAAAAATGTGTCCCCCAATGTCGGAGTTCTGGTAAGATATTCTGTGGTGATGGTTGGGCACAAGGCAACTAGCGGACATGTGATACGCACATTAGTACGTCAGACATGTGGGCCAAAAGGCAAATGACATCGATGTTGCCAGATACGAGGAAGACATGTCGGTACGTGCGAACTAAGGGTGTGTTTGGTTGAGGAACCAAGTCGAAAAGGAACGGTTTCGTTCACGTGTTTGGTAGAGGCAACGAGATAGAATGGAATGGTCGATCTTGGTGTTTGGTCGGGGAGATATAATGACATGAAGTTGATGGTGTATAAAAATGGTGATGTTGTAAATTTTCATATTAACTCAGTTGCATTTTCATTTGCAATTTTTTTTAGTTGTGTTCCATTTGTATAAAATTTGATCATCTTCAAGTTATACACCCGAGCAGTAAACTAATCAGCCAAGTGCGGAACGATGAAATCCTGATCTAACGCCAAAGGTGTGGCCGTCAAATTCGACTCCGCTCCCCGGCAAATCGTCGCCACCACCTGCTGGTCATGCTCAAGCTTCGGCCACAAATGCTATGCCATGCTCCGCTTGCCGCTGACATGTCCTTGCTGCTTGGCGATGTTGCTTGACACCGCCGCTACACCCAGAATCCCATCCAAGCAGGAATGGGTCGTCGTTGCTTGCTGTCGGTGCCTCACGTTGTTGCTACGCTCAGGATCCCCTCTATTGCGAGAAGTGTTTCGCCCTAACACTGCTAGCCCACCAGCGCACACCCTTTCCGCATCTAGCTTGTCGTCAAGCTGCTACCATGCCATCGTTCGGGGGTAGGGAGAGACGATATAGACGGGGGGAGAGGTGGCGGCATTCAGGAGGGATGAGGAGGACTGGATCTAAAGGGAACAGTATAGAGAGGGAGAGAGAGCTGATGGAGTGGCGACGGGGGCATGCAAGTGGGATAAGGTTTTATGAGGGAGTGCGTCAAGAGGGGAAGACGAGAGCGATGAGCAAGAGGGCATTCCGCATGATTCCTCCGTTTTGGAGGAACGCGTACTTTCAGCATGCTGAGAGAATATTCATTTCAGGAGAACGAGTGGGTTTCATTCCCCCAATCCATCCAAACACGATGAGGAGGCCCATGTGCGAAATGGGTCCGTTCCATTTCAGCCAATGACCCGAACCAAACACCCCCTAAGGAGACGATAACATGATCTGGGAAGTTCTAATTAAGCGAAAGGATTATGGATTCTGGGAAGGAGATCCAAGTGACTGGGATTTCTAATGCTTTGATAAACCTAAAATATCAGAAAATGTTTGAGTATTTTTTTCGTTCGAATGTATTGAGTTGCATGCACCAACCAATTCATCTTAAAACACGAGCAATGCACTTATACTTCAATGCTCCCCTCATGTGTGGCTCTCTTGGCCTAAACACGGACCAAACATTTTTTCTAAAGAGGGGAAATGTCCTCGGCCTCTGCATCAAATGAGGCACACATCTTTTTACGATTATTTCAAAGTTCATCATCCAAGCACAAAAAAGTACAATAAAATACCACCACACGTGACTGTCCCAAGGGCATATTAAAAGAAGAAAACATAGGGAAAATGAGCCTTATGCATCACAAATCCTATTAATAGGTTGCCGATCAATTCAGTTAACAAATCCCGAGAGACCATGCCCCATCGGTTGCACCCAAAGACCGTGGGCGCCCTATCCTCCTCTTTGCGTAGTAATGACCATGTATGGATCTAACCGATGGCCTTGAAGATAACCTAAAAAATGAAACTTCCGTTCTGTCAAAAATACAGTCATTTCGAGTGTTCCAAATGCCCAAAGTAAAGCACAAATTCTCACGCGGATCTGAGACTTCAGCCTGTGATGTACCTCAACTAACCATCTTCTGAACATATTCGTACTACTTGTGGGTGGAGGTAGATTAAAAGTATGGACAGATCTCCCTAATAGTTTGGCAAGCGGGCTGTGAAGGACTAGATGCTGAATCGACTCCTCATTACCACAAAAGCAACACTTACTCCATCATTGCCAATTCCTTTTTTTACAGATTATCTTTTGTCAGGATGACCTGCGATCTAAATACCACATGAAGTTTTTTATTTTCAGCGGTACTTTCATTTTCTAAATATATTTGTGGTGGAAAGGTTGCCCATCATTGATGATGTTTGAATACAAGGATTTGACCATGAAGGCACCCAAAGTAGCCAGCTTCCAAAGAAATGTATCTGATTCCTGTGGAAGATTGACCGTCATCAATCTTTCAACAAGATAGAACATATTGCCTCTAATACCATATTGAGTCGCATGCACCTCGATCAAAATCTTAAACTAACAGAGAAATAAAATCAATGCGCTCATACTTTAATAGAACTAGTAGAATGCCCATGCGTTGCCACGGGCTCTTGAAATAATTTGCAAGAGTTACATGTTAAATTTCGAGTTAAATGCACTGGAGGACCTAAAAGTTTCGTCAGGGTGTCACTTTAGTCCTAATTCTTCCAAAATGCACCTTTAGGTCCTAATTCTTTAGTAAGTGGTTCACCTGAGGTCCTTTTTTCACGAGCGCTCGTTGACCTGCCCACGTGGCATGTTGACCCATGCCACGTCGACAGAGGGCCCAACCGGCTGGCGAGAAAAATACATTGGTGGTCCTAAAAGTTTCTGGGCAGTGTCACTTTAGTCCTACTTCTTTCAAAATGCACGTTTAGGTCCTAATTCTATAGTAAGCTGTACACTCGAGGTCCTTTTTTGCATGATCATTCGCAGACCTGCTTGGTTGCGCATTGACCCATGCCACATCCATTTAGGGTCACTAGCAGATGAGGAACATTGCAAAAAACCATAATTTTTTCGCCGCTATCGTCCCGTAGATATGTGATTTCCTCTACTCTACCACAATCACTAGCTGTAGGCATTGATTTAGTTCGATTTGCACTGTTTCGTTAAGTTCCTCAAACCACTTGCTTTGATTTGGGGTTAGGCAGTAGGAGCTTGTGGAGGAGCCAGCGCTGCCGACGCTGCTGCAATGCTCCTCTTCGTCACCCGCTTCGCTGTCGAGGAGCTTGCTGCCCCAGCCATGGCGACGGTGCGGGCACGAGAGAGAGAGAGAGTGAGAGTTTGAGATAGAGAGAGATTCAGTAGGGGTTGGGAAATGTCAAGAGGGGGGTTACAAGGGGCTTTCTGTAAAAAAAGAGCAACCACAACGGCCTCTAAGTTGACGTGGCATGGGTCAACACGTCACGCAAGCAGGTCAGCGAAAGATCATGCAAAAAAGGACCTCACGTGAACCACTTACTATAGAATTAGGATCTAAACGTGCATTTTGAAAGAAGTAGGACTAAAGTGACACTGCCCAGAAACTTTTAGGACCACCAATGTATTTTTCTCGCCAGCCGGTTGGGCCCTCTGTCGACGTGGCATGGGTCAACGCGCCACGTGGGCAGGTCAACGAGCGCTCGTGAAAAAAGGACCTCGCATGAACCACTTACTAAAGAATTAGAACCTAAAGGTGCATTTTCGAAGAATTAGGACTAAAGTGACACCCCGACGAAACTTTTAGGACCTCCAGTGCATTTAACTCTTAAATTTCACACGTACAGACAATATAACACAGACACAATATTCTACATAATTGAAGTCCATTTTTGCAATGTAAATTGATAACAAAAAGAAAAATTAACGACATGTCCATATAATAAAAATAAAAGTGAAACTAACACAACAATTTTCTCTGTAAAAAAGAAAAACCTTTTTGATATTATTAGAAAATTATGTTGCTTAAATCATTTTACTAACACAACAATTCGGGGAAAACAACCAACTATAATGTTCATATATAAATAAGTAGTCATCTGAAATTTCTTAAATTATTTTAAATTATTTATATAGGCTATGGAAATTGTCCAACAAAAGATAAAAACATGCAAGCAAACCAACATAAACCAAGTATATTCGTTTTCTTCTCTCAATTTTTTTGTGATACCCTCAATATATGTAATAAGTATAAAAACATTTATTTTTATGAACCATGTTTAATATATATATATACACTTTTATTGTTTTTGTGAGGTATATATATACTTTAAATATCTTTTTTTAGGGGTATATACTTTAAATATCTATGTTTTTTCGTTGAGCAAAATTTGCCATCAAAGGCCCAAATTAGCTATCCACCACGGCCCAACAAGCACCCAAGCTTACCCCCACCTAAAAAAACTAAATCTAAAAAATAAACCCTTATCCCCAGCACTCTCTCCTCTCCTCTCCACTCACTCACCACCTCTCGCCCTCTCCCCTCCCCGTCTCCCCCCGCCGCATCGCCGCGCGCGTCGACGAGCCTGCAACCGCGCGACTCCGCCCGCCGACCATCGCATCAGTCTCATGAATCGGTGGGGCTTGGGGCTCCGACGAGCTGTGTGCGGTGCGACCGACGGGGATGGACGCAGCAAGCTTCCTGACCCGGGCGTGGGTGCTCGATCCGGTCCCGTTCCGGTCGGATCCGCGGCGGTGCTCGTCTCCGGCGAGGTGGCAGGTGGATCCGAAGCGGGGCGGCTCGATCTGCAATGCCAGCAGCTCCGGTACGCCCACCTGCTTGATTCGCCCCCTCTCCTCCTCTTCTTCTTCCTTTCTCTCCTTCCCTGATGTGGTTTCCTCTTCCCTGATGTGCCGCGGCGCCGTGACCCGGCCTCACAGGCACGGCCAGCGCGACGACTGTTACCCGACGCCGCCGCCCTCTGCAAGGAGCGACGACAGCTCGAAGCTCTGCGGCACGGCGTGCGCCGAGCGACGCGCCGCGGGGGCACCGCTGCCTCAGCCACCGGCGTGTCCGACCACCCGTCCACGTCCCCACCGCTGCCGCCGGCCGGCCACACGACGTTGCTCGTCCGTCTGCTTCAGCTGACTATTTTGTCCCTGGCTATTTTGTTTGGGCGGTCCTGATTGCCAATTTAGCTCGGATTGGATATGAAGAAAAGAATATGTACATGGCTGCTTATGATTGGAGGTTATCATTCCAGAACACTGAGGTAACTTTTTTGCTTGTACGGTATGAAGTATGACAGTCGTACATCATTAGCTATATTTTCTTCGTTATGTGAATGCTACTGATATAGGATGCTCTGTCATGTTTCTAACTTAAATCACCATCTGCAGACCTGTGATCAAACATTGAGCAGAATAAAGAGTAACATTGAGCTCTTGGTAGCAACTAATGGTGGAAATAGGGCAGTGGTGATCCCACATTCCATGGGGGTTCTCTATTTTCTTCATTTTATGAAGTGGGTAGAAGCACCTTCTCCCATGGGTGGTGGTGGTGGTCCTGATTGGTGTGCAAAGCACATCAAAGCTGTAGCAAACATTGGTGGGCCTTTCTTAGGAATTCCAAAGGCTGTTACTGGGCTTTTCTCATCTTAAGCCAAAGATGTTGCTGTTGCTAGGTAATTCATGTTATAAAAGTTTGGTAGCTGATGTTTAATGTGCCTACTAAAACCATGTTATTTGTTATAGAATTACAATTCAATACACACACACCCACGCCTGCGCACACACACATTCTGAATTATGCTTGTCAGTTGCCTACATGATACTGTGCCGCTGTGCGTGTGCTTTAACCCGTAGTGGCGTTGACATCAAGTCATCTTACTCTATACTTTTATTCTCACGTCTTACTTGCGCAACTATGGTAATAAATGATTGCAAGTCATTGTTGAAGTCGCGACTGCATGGTTACACCTATAGTATGATATGACCATAGTGATTAACCTGTTTCTATGATAAGGACAATGGGGCCAGGAAGTACTTGATCCCTGGAACGTACCCAGGTCTAAAGAACTCCTGGAACGTACTTGATCCCCAGAATTGTCTAAAGAACTAAAAAGTAGTAACACCAAGTCTTGTTTAAGTGTATTCGAGAAAAAATGCCTTGTTTAAGTGCCAAATCAGCACTGCAGCGCGCTGACTCGTGTATGACATCCACCCATGTTGATTATTGGAACCTTTGATAATTAGTATATGTCTGGTACAATATTTATCCATGTGTTGCTCAAATAACATGTTTATTTGCCTTTCCCTGTTGTTGTGTTTGGCTATTTGGCCACATGTTTAATTCAAATAAACATTAGGGCCACCTGTCACCTGAAAAAAGGACTCTGAAAGAGCAATTGCTGGCTAGTATAATGGGTCAGTCTGTCATGCTTGTCATTTTAGCAAAGGTCAGCGCACCAGGACAGTTGATACCTAATATGAAACGTTTGCTCTCACAGGTCCTCCTATGATTAAATGAACTTCATAAATCAATTGGTACACGCGGCTTTGCCCTTTGGAAGCTTGTTTAGTAGTAGAGGACGATAATAGGCCGAGGGCATCTGTCACCCAAGCATGTTGAGTGTACTTATGAAAATTTATCTCGAGTGTTTGCATCTGAAATTTTTGTGACTAACGTAACATGCATTTCTTACTGATTATAGTTTTTGAGAAGAACCCTATAGTTAATTCTCATTTTAAGTGTTTGGTGTTGTAATCTTGAACATCTGTATTTCAGAATGATTTGAGTCTTGTTGGTAGGCAGTGTTCAATAGTCAGCATAAATCCAACTTTGTATTTAGAATGATCAGTCTAACTTTTCCATTGAAACATGCCATAGATCTTCTGTGAGCAAAGAGGGCAGTGGAAGGCAGCAACCCAATCCCAGGAGTTCCTTTGAACCCTTCAGCGTTACTACAATAATGCTTACACAGATCCTGAGAGGCAGGATGCTATAAATGCGTAAGCTTATTTATGTGTGCAAAAATATCACTCTGACAAAACCTTAGGAGTAGAGAGACATTGGTCTAATATTATTCCACACAAGATTTATATGTTGTGTTTTTTTGAAATGCAGATTCTTGGGCCATTTCCAGCCTCAACAAGGCAAACCTCCTCTTGTGGAAGTTGGACTCAGATCAGCATTACAATATCGGCCGCCAAGGAACTCTAAGTGAAGAAACTGGAAGGTACTGATATAAACTCTTCTACTAACAATAGCATTGCTTGATAAGCTGTGTTGTGCCCCTTACTACCATTCTCATCAAGTATAGATTCGTGTTGGTCTGCAAGCTATGATTTACAAGAACGGAGTGACCAAGGCAGTGTACAATATTTGTGCAGGAAAACAAAGCCGAGTTTAGATGTAGTAGATGATTGATTACAAAACAACAAAAGAATAATATACATAAGCAAACCAGCAAAACGAAAAATAATGTCACATACAGCAAAATTTGGCAACTTGCAAAGTCACAAATCCGAGGCAATATTATTAATACTTGCCTTGTAGTATAAACATAATAAAGTTCAATTGCAAACATCGAAAGATAGAGATATGTACAAAGACACCAAAGAGCACCAAATTACCTGTAGCATAAGAGTAAATCCTCTCACATATTTAAGAGCAGACTTCAGCCTGTAAGGACTTCCTTATAGACGATGTTCTTCATCGAGGTCTGTAAGGACAAGGTAGGTCTTTTTCGCTTCTTAGATTTACCGCTTTGCTTCTTGGCATTCTCCTTCTCCTTCTCCTTCTCAATGAGGATCTTTATATTTCTCTTCGCAGTGGCTCGAGCCAATGCGACATAGAGTTGACCATGAGAGAACACCGGATTAGGTAGGTATACGCCAACAATCGGAATCGTCTGTCCTTGAGCCTTGTTAATCGTCATAGCAAAGCTAAGCCTTACAGGAAATTGCTTCCTCTTGAACTTGAATGGAAACATGTCGCTGTCAGACGGGCATAGCGGTATTCGAGGAAGGAATACCCTCCTACCTGCGTGTTGTCCAATCATGATTTCTGCATCGATGGCATTCCTCTCGAAACCTCGCACCACAAGCCTCGTCCCGTTACACAGACCATTAGCCGGATCAATGTTCCTCAGAAGTATGACAGGGCAGTTGAGCTTCAGTTTGAGTGCATGCGGAGGCAGACCGTTGGGAGTCAATCCATTCAGGAACTCGGGAGCGTAGTAGCCATATGGGTCGTCTTCTGCACTGTCAAAGCTATGGTAGATTACTTCTTCTCCCCGAAAATGCTCTACCATGCGTATGTTTATCTTGTCGACGTTGTCGTTCGTGGTGGAGAGGATTGCGCGTGAAGTCATGTAATTCGGATCGGACATGTTGTCATCTAGTCTCGGAAACACATGGTCAATCAGCTTCTCCAGGTCGTCACCCTCGCCTGTAGACGGCACACAAATATCTTCAGGGAGTCGTATGTTTCCTTTGTCGTCAACTTCCTCGGTGCCATTGCCTACCCTTAGCAAGTAATCCGCAAACCAGGTGTCATTATGAGCCCTCATGTTGGTGACAAGCCTTAGCTGGCGCATACCCTTCCAGAGATGTGAACTTCGGAGGGTTGCATCGATTATCTGACCCCGGGACCCCCTCTGTAACACCCCTGTGTAACTACCACTGTGATCAACTGCTAATAATGCCAAGTCATATCATTTGCAGTGCTTAGTCATAGTGGTTAACCAAAATAATTCAAACTCTATTCTGGAAATCACCTCAAATTCAAAAGTGCAAAAATGAATTTGCTCAAACACTATGGGAAAAATGTTCACTAAATAGCAAATATTCCAGAAGCACTCATAAAAATATAACCAATGGTATTTGGAGTAGTTAAGAGACCAAAACAGCATTATTTAAATCATTTATAATAATATCAAATCCAAAAGAAATCCAAATTTGCCCAAACCAATTTTTGGTGGAAGGGAATACTACATTGTAATATTGGGGACAACTCTCATATTTTACAAAAATGCAAAAGTGGCCTAACTATTTCAAAACAGAAAATAAATAAAGAAAATAGAAAACAGATAATGAGAAAAATAAAACGAGGCACTGTGCACTGGGCCTAAGTGCACAGTGCCCCGACTACCAGCCCATCAGGCCCATCCCCTCTTTCTCTCCCCTGCGTGTCGGCCGCGCCATGGCCGCGCGCGCGCGCCCCAGCCGGGCGTCGACACGGCGACGGCCGCGGCAGCCACCGACAGCTGAGGGGATAAGCTCCCCCTCGTCCCTCTCCCCTGGACGTCCCCGCTCACTCTTCCCTCGCCAGGCTCGCTCCTCCCCTTCCCTTTTCCTCCTTCAGATCCGTAGCAGAACGCCACCGTAGCCGCTCGCCGTTGTTCGCGCGTCCACCGTCGCCCTCGTGCCTGGCTACCGTGCCAGTCAGCTCCGCCGTCGACTACTGCGCTGATTGGGGTCACTTGGAGAAGCCAGGACCCCCTGCACCGTGCGCATCGACCTCGTCTTCTTCCTCGGCCGCCGGTGATCTTCCTCCTCGCCGGCGATGTTCTGCAGCTCCTAATCTTTCACGGGCCTTCGGCGTGCCGCTTGGTGGGCCCTTTTGTCCCCTGCTCCTCTCCATTGCCTCCCGCACGCGCCGTAGCTAGCCAGTCGACGAACCCGAGTTCCGGTCGCCGTAGATCGCCTCGCCGCCCTTGTCGTGCTTGCCTGCGCATGGCATCGAGCTCCTGGTGCTCCCAGAAGCCCAGCGAGCTCGAGCCCGTGCCTCCCCGTGCCCTCTAGCCCCTAGCTCGACGCGCGCCCGAATGCACTGCCGCCAAAGCTCGTCGCCGGCCATTTTTTCGGCGACCATTTGGTCCAACACCGCCACCAAACGACGCGGCTTCGAACGCCCGATCGAACGCAAGTGGCCGCACTCGAAACGGGCCACTGTAGCGAATTTCCGGCCAACTCCGGCGATACGCCGCCGTGCGTTTGGGTCGCCGGCGTCACTCCGGTCACTGGAGCTGACCTGACCGCCACCTGGCGCCCCTCTGTGCCGCTGCCAGCGGGCCCCACGGGCCTGTTGACTGGGCCAACACCGCTGACTGGACCTGGTCCAGTCACTGACCGATGGGCCCACCCTAATTAGTTAGCTCTGTTAATTAAGTTAGACACTGACAGGTGGGACCGGCTAGTTAATCAGGTTAGTTTAATTAGAATAACCCCTGTTAACTAGTCCAGTCACTGACATGTGGGTCCCACTGGACCCACATGTCAGGTTTGACCCTGGTCAGCCGCTGTTGACTGCTGACGTCATAGTGACGTCATGCTGACATCATATATCATTTTCTGTAAATAAAAATAATTCCAGAAAATCATTTAAACTTTGAAAATTAATAACTTTTAAATCGTAACTCGGATCGAAAAACTTAAAACATGAAAGTTGCTCAGAACGACGAGACGAATCTAATCGTGTCGTCTGTTTTGATGCCGAAACCCCCTACGTAGGAGAAACCGTAACTTTTAGTCCGATTGCGTTAGATGAATAGTGCATACCTACCGGTTAATAAATCCAATTTTAATCCTAAAATAACCAAAATGACTTAGACATATCTTTAGGCAACCGTGCACTGTATTGTAGCATAGCATGCCTCGTGTTGCATTTGATTGCATTATGTTTACATGTTTCCTCCCCCTTTTCTCTCTCGATTAGACCCTGACGTTGACGTAGCTCCTGAGGCAGACGCCGCTCCGGAGTACGACTACGTCCCCGACGACCGGCCACTTGCCCCAGAGCTTGCAGGCAAGCACCCCCCTTTTGAGCATTCCGATATCGCCCACTCTCTTCTCTCTTATGCTTGCATTAGAAGTTACTGTTGTTACTGTATCCTATATCTGATGCATAGCCTGTTTACTTGTAACCTGCTGTTGATAAATACCTGTTATCCTAAACTGCTTAGATTAGGTTGGGTAGAGACCATCAGAGACCCCACTTAACCCGACTGCCCCGCTGGATGATCAGAAGACCCGAGCAACGGGATTGAAGACCAGGCCCCGACACCGCACGTCACATCCCCCTTAGTTGCCGACACTGCTGGGTTACTATCGAGTACCGAGGGTGATACCTCGTCAGCACTTCGGATGATAACCTTGTAGGTTAGTTAATCGGTCGTGGTCAGTGAGGGTGATTCCTCCTACACCACCCCCGAAACCGACACAGTCGTGCAACTCCTCAAGAGTGGACCTCGAGGGTGATTCCTCTTACGTTCACCTTGACGTTTATGTCAGGTGGGGATCCAATGAGGGTGATGCCTCGGATTCCTTCTTGATACGGTAGCCACACGGATGTCCTACATTACTGATATAACTATTCATACTGGATAAAGACGGGTCGGCCCTGAGGGGTACCCGCGCGAGCTTAATAGCGAGAGATGTGGAATCAGGTGGACCTAGATGGTGCCCGAGGGTTGAACATGAGGCGTAGCCGGGCATTCCTAGCCCTTGCCGCAAGTCCTCGAGACGGGGCGACGGGGTCACATCTTTCGTGAGTCTCTGCTCGTTTCCGCACTATCAACACACTAACGGTTTGGATATTTGATCCGAGGGGCCTCTGGCCTGATAGCACTAACCATCACGTGGGCATAGTATGGGTGTTCTGCGTCGTATACTTTAGCCGAAGCTTAATAGACGTCAGCAACTGAGCGGCACACGCTGGGTTGGACTGGTAACGCAACCGTGCTTGTATTAAGGGGTTGCTAGGTCTGCTCACCGGCGGTGTACGCAACATGCAGGAGCGTCCGGGGCGATGCCCCAAGACCCCTGGGGGCATAGGTTTAGTCCGGCGTGCTGACCTCTCTGTTAAGTATTTGGTCGGGTTATGGCGTATCGTTTGGCCGAGGCCGGGCATGACCCAGAAAAGTGTGTCTGACCGAAGTTAATCGAGCATGGTGGGTAAGTTGGTGCACCCCTGCAGGGAAGAAAACATCTATCGATAGCCTGTCCTACGGTAACGGACACTCGGAGTTGTATCCCGATCGGTACAGCTAGAACTTGAGATGAATTGGATAGTATGGCTCTGGGATTGCTTTCTCGCAGGGAGTCGATGAAGGATCTCTAGGCAAGGTTGATAACATTACTACTACTTTACATTATGTTAATCTGCACTCTTCTAATGCTGAAAGACCGATGAAGATATTTGAAGATGCTAGTCTTCGATAGGACTAGGCTTTCCCCCTCTATTCTGGCATCTCTGCAGCCCAGTCCACATATACAACCCCCTTTGAAAATGTTGCATATGTAGTGTAGATCCTTGCTTGCTGAGTACTTCGGATGAGTACTCACATTTGCTTTATTTTCTTTTTCTCCCCATATCCATTTGACGCCGCCAGATGACGGAGCCCCTGAGATAGCAGCCCCCGTCGACGACTACGGCTACTACTTCTACCCTCCCGGCGAGTACTACTACGAGGAGCTGACTGACGACCAGGAGTAGGTTCGGAGGGTCCTAGGCAGGAGGCCTACGCCTTTCGATCGTAGTATTTTATTTTGCCCCACCTTCATAAAGGCTTATCTCTATTTCTGTAATATATCTGTACCCAGATATCTGATGCTTCCGCTGACACTTGTATGCCATCGAGCTATGTATTCGAGCCCTCGAGGCCCTGGCTTGTAATATAAAGCTTGTATGAATTTATTTATGTTTTAGAGTTGTGTTGTGATATCTTCAAGTGAGTCCTTAGGCTTGATCATGTGCATTTGCGTGTATGGTTAGTGCATGATTAAGCCGGGGTCGTCACACCCTCCTGACGACCCGAAGCACCTGCCTGAAGTCCCCGCCAAACACAACAGTTTTTCCTCCAAAGGGTCGGTCCCGTCTTCCCATGATGTCGCGCATGCTGTTGTCCAGTGCCTCGACCGCCTGTCGCTTAGTCATGGTGGCCTCGTCCCATAGTATCAATGAGGCCATCCTCAGTAGCTTGGTGGTACCACTCTGCTTCGTGAAGGTTCATGAGGCGCCATCATCGCAGCTCAATGGGATCTTGAACCTCGAGTGGGTAGTCCTGCCTCCAGGCATGATAGAAGCGGTGACGCCTGACGTCGCGGTAGCGATAGCGATGTTTCCCTCGCTTTGAACCTTGGCAAGCAGCGCCCTGTACAGGAAGGTCTTCCTTGTACCTCCCGGGCCATCAACAAAGAACACACCCCCATCACCACGTTCAACAGCAGCTAGTATCTCGTCGTATGAAACCCTCTGCTACAAGTTTAGCGACGATGCCAATTTAGTGTCGTTGATGTCAAAATCGATGTTGGATTCCTCAATCACTTCTCTGGCCTCGCCCTCTATTGGGTCGAACGCATCGTCAATGCATGGAAGAGCGAAATCAGCTATGTCTTTGCCCATGGACTACAACATACCCCTAATGTCAAGCAACACCATCTGTTCCACCTCAATCGGGCACGTGTGTGATCGCCGATAGTCATCAGACATAGGCTCGAAGTGCCTATCCCATAAACCACGCACATCGCCTGGCTCACAGTGCACCAAAATTGTTGCGAAGAGCCTCCTGAGAGAACATGGCATCGCCCACTGCTCTGCCTCGGTAAGACAGTCGTCGAGCGTGTTATCTGCCTCGATGAGTCCCAACCTTTCGGCAGCCTCTCTAAAGCTCCCGCATAGCCTACCATCCACAGTGAGCAGGTCCTCATAGGATGTCTTGCCAGCAACATGGTTTAGCAGCACACGCAGATAATATCGCTCCCCCTCGGCAGGATTGGCAGACACAATTCGACCTATTTGATAATGCTCCACCCGCTCTTTCCAATACTTCTTACCCTTCTGCCATGTGAACCTTCCAGGAAAATCCTTGTACAATATATTCCTAGCCCACGGGTGGTTCTGGTTAGCTTTGAAATACTCTGTCAACATGGATTTGGAAGCATTCTCAGAGGCGACTACGTCGGTCAAGTGAGCTTGCTCATTGAATGCCACCCTGTGCATATTCGGGAGATGAAGAGGCAACTATAGGACATACGGGTCATTGGCACACAAGGGGAAGCCAAATATCCTCCACATCGCCTCTGGAGGAGTAACCCACCTCGCGTCTACGTATCTTTTGATCTCATCAATGTTACCATCGGCGTCGGGCTGGTCGATGCTGAAAGAAGCCCTATCATGGCCCTTGTATATGTACTTGTAAAGGTATTTGACGGCCTTTATGCTGGAGCAAACCTCAACGTTGATGTGGCAATTGAACATCCGCAGAAGGTAAGGGTTATACGGCATAACCCATCTGTTGTCCAACATTTTACCCCAGACCTTAGCCTGCCAACCATCATCTCGACGACGATAAACTGGGTATGAGTCCTTGCCCTGTGCCGTGTTTTCATTGAACGGCCGCGGGTATCTGCACTTGCACTCGTTCTGTTGCATGCACACATTTTTGGGGTTGAGAGCACCGCATGGTCCATGCATCATATGTTTCACCACCAAGGCGTGGAGTTCAGGATACTTCTGCTTGTCTGGGAGCTCGGCAGAAATGATTCGGTCGTACTGCTCCAGAACGACAAGCTTATAGGCAGAATCCATGATCAACAAAAAGTGTGCGTGGGGGAGGCCCCTCTTCTGGAACTCGACTACGTATACATGTGCGACAACAACACCCAGGATATTCTTCTTGAACAACATCTCTTTCATAGCCTCTAGCTTGCCATGGAACACACGAGCCATAAGATCAGGTCGGTCTTGCGCTGTCTGACCAGGAAACAACTCATTCGTTATCTCTTCCCAGTTAGGGTTGCAGGTCATGGTCAAGAAGATGTCAGGCTTCCCGTAGGTATGGACAATTGCCATGGCATCCATATGCCTCCGCTTCATGTCGCGGTCGCCACCTGGGTACATTCCAGGGAGCACTATCCTTACTCCAACAGCGCTTGCTCGGGTCTCCCCGGATGTAATTGCATCAACAACTCCTTTATATAGGTCGGCACGGATCTTTGTCTGGTTCTTCCTGTACCATTTCAACCTACAACTCTCAATCTTGATGTACATGTCCACCCCCCATTGCTGGAGCAATCGTGCTCCACAGAGTATGGGATTGAATATCCCAGGTCGTGTCTGTAGCATGTAACAGTAGTAGTCTCTCACAGACACGCATAACCTGCTATTCCCCTCTGCACATGGATGAGTAACGCGGAAATTAGGATTCATATGAGAACTATACAATTAATCAAAACGACAGAATACGCATAAGGCATACATGCATCCTCATCATCATCATCACGTCTACCTCTTGGTTGTTGCACAACCGGCCAAGGGACATCACGTTTAGCTAGTTTCGGATGCCAACCGAGCTCCCCCCTTGGGTAGAAGAGTGGGTAAGAGAGCGGGTCATACGAGCCATCCGTCACATGTATACTGTGCCTCTGGTTGTCGTTCCCGCAAAGTGTAATCCTACGATCAAACCTCTTCGCTAGGTCAGTGCCCTCAACCCAAATTGCAGCGATCTTAGATGACAGAGGTCTATTATACTTCCGTTGGTCTAGTCTCTGGTCCGTGTTGAGGTCTATCCTGTAATCGTCGAGGTTGTCCCTGTGCACACCCAAACTCCTAAATTGTTGGGAGTACGGGTTTTCCCTGAGTATGTCCACTAACTTTCTGACGACATTCTGGTCTAATTGCTTAGTGGCAGCCTTGCGATGGGTTAGGCCTGGGTCGTCGTCGTAGAAGTACAACTGTAGATGCTCTGGACGGGATGTTGGCCCGAAGGAATGAACATTGTGGTAGATGGTGCCGTGTGCCCGGAACGTGTACACCCCAGACTTCATGTTTGTGTAGCTTTCATCGAGGCTGACGCCGAGGGTTGTGAAGGAGAAGTGGCCATTGAAGAACCGTATGTTCTCACGAAAATGCCTTGAGGCCACATCCGTGCTAGACCAAAGCCTCATTAGCTCCGGGATGGGCTCCGGTTGCTTCAGATCGATCTGCCCATTGCGACAGCAGAATCCCGGGGCCTCGGACTCAAACTTCTTGGCCTTGCAGTGACCGCAGTTCGCGGCGTGCTTCAGGATGTGTGTGTGGTCTGGGAGGTTTGAGTAGACATAGTCCATTGGATCATGGTCGACATAGGTATTGTGACTTGAGTCTTCCAATTCGTCGTGCTCCATGTCATCAGCATCTGAGCCTGCAACCAATGTTTCCAATTAGTGTGATACTCCCAACGTGTGGATCTTGCTCAAGCGAGTGTACATACCTTCACCAGCAAACAGGTAATACTCATCGTCAAAGAGATCGTCAGGGTTCGCATTATCATAAGGTAAGCGTCCATGTCGTCTGCCCAGGTGCCGAACCAATAAATGAGGGTTCAGTGTCAAGGGACGCAAGGAGAGTAAGGATGGGAGTGTTACCTTCACTTCTGATCGTGTACTCCGGCGTGCTAGATGAGGTTGAGGCACCGTGTGCTTCAACTACGGTTGGTTGTCCCGTTGAGCTAATTTCCGGTATGGAGATGGACCTGACGGTTGTGGTCTTCACCCTACCTGCAAAGCTTTCATTACGATGATCTAGCAGAGCCTTCCTCTCACCACGTGGTACCTGCGTACATGATTTTCGCTTGCCAATTTTCTCCTGATGCTTCTTCGTCGCCATACTTCCCTTGCAAGCTCGCTCTCTCGTCCTATGCTGAGCTCTATACTCATGCCTTTGCTCATCAGCTCCAACACTGGTTAGCTGGTCTACACTTTTCAGGTGATCATCGATTTCAATGAGGTCGCCATCTACAGCACCATCACTGAAGGTTCTACTTAGGTAGGCACCTGCAACATTTTTTAATTATCATAAACAACCGTTGAATGTTTACAAAATGAAAGCTGGTTGCTGATGGGATAAGTACCATCGGTTTCGGTGTTGCGAATGTATGCGGGGCTCTTGGTGACAGTAGGAGCACGATCAATTTGTTCACCATGGGATTGTTGCCCAGGATCCAACATGATGATATTATCGTCCATCGTACTGCAACTGTAGGCGGCTGCACCGATATGGAGCAAGTAAATATTTGTTTAATGCATACGAACATAAGATGTGGAGTACACAGGCGAGGAATACCGTAAGATTTGAAGGTGTGACCGCATGTGCTCGCCGTAGCTGAGGTTGCTAAATCAGGACGAGGCATCTCGATGGATTCAGCACACGGGGTGTTCCGGATAGCTTTCTCCCGCTGTCGGCGCTGAGCACTCATCTCCCCTTTCTGCTCTGGTGTTAAGCTATCTCGATGTTTCTAAGCCGTTTCCCGTCTTTGCGTTTTTATTTGTTCCTTCTTCTTCTCGTAAGCGGCTCGCCTCTTTGCGTTTATAATATCTAATGTGTTTGTGTCCTTTGGTGTCTTCATCTCATAAGCTGCTCGTCTTTGCGTGTTCAACTTATCCTTTTGTTCTTGGTACCCTTCCTCTTCTTTTTTCTTTTTATAAGTTGCTCTTCTCCGTTCGTTTATGACATCATTGTTTTCCGTTGATAATGTCCCTTTACGTTGGCCCTCACGGCCCCTCGTAGCTGGACCTGTTGTTGTAGGTCTATACACATTGGCATCCGAACTAGAACAATCAAGTTCAAATCTCTCATGGTTGACTGGAGGTATAACAGTAATACTCCCTCCGTCCCAAAATAAGTGACTCAAGTTTGTACTAACTTTGAAGTTAGTACAAACTTGAGTCACTTATTTTGGGACGGAGGGAGTAGTATTTACCTCTACAATCATGCACCGTCATGACTGCAATATATTAATTATATACCAAACCAGATTACGAGCAAGTGGTCACTGAGGTGGATTAAATTACCGCTACAATGTTTATAGAAAATCAAAGGAGGTGTGAGTTCGGAAGTAATACCTGGACTACCTATGGGGAGTTCTATGGTTGACGCAAAGGGGATTGTTGCTTCATGTATAATCAGGCCGCTCAATGGTTGTGGGTCAGATGCAATGGCTTGAGAAAGGGATTGTTCAAATTAGTAAAAAACCAATATGAAAGGCATTTAAAGATTGTCGAGGAGTTATACCTAGATTCCCTTTGGGTAGTTCAATGGTTGAGGGCGATGGGGTTGGTGCTTCGCGAATAAATAGTCCTCTTGATGGTTGTGGGCCAGATCCGATGTCTTGCGAAAGGGACTTTGCTAATTAGTAAGAAACAACATTGAAGGCAAATTACTAAAAACATTACACAAATTCCATATACCTGGACCCTCTTTGGGGAGTATATTAACATTGGTGTCTTCACCAAGAGCGTGTCGGAGGCCATTTGTCGCATCCATCTGTCACTGTCGGTCTTCCTGCTGTTTCTTCTTCTGATAAGATTCTCGTCTCTTTGTGTTCAACTTATCGATATGTTCTTGGTACCCTTCCTCTTCTTTTTTCTTCTTATAGGTTTCTCTTCTCCGTGCGTTTATGACATCCCTTTCTTCCTTTGATAAGGCCCCTTTACGTTGGCCAGCACGGCTCCTCGTAGCTCGAACTGTTGTTGTAGGTATACACACATTAGCATCCGAACCAGAACAGTAATAGTATTTATGGATAAAATCATGCACCATCAGGGTTGCAATATATTAATTAAATACCAAACCAGATTACTCGCAACAATCCCCTCTGATGGATTAAATTTACCGCTTCATTATATTTAGAAATTCAAAGGAGGTGTGAGTTCAGAAGTTATACCTAGACTACCTTTGTGGTGTTCTATGGTTGACGCAGAGGGGATTGTTGCTTCATGTATAATCAGGCTGCTCGATGGTCGTGGGTCAGATGCAACGGCTTGCGAAAGGGATTGTTCAAATTAGTAATCACCAATATCGAAGGCATTTAAATATTGCTGATGAGTTATACCTGGACTCCCTTTCAGGAGTTCTATGGTCGAGGGAGACGGGACATCTGCTTCACGAATAAACAAGCTGCTCGATGGTTGTGGGCCAGCTCCAATGGCTTGCGAAAGGGATTGTTCAGATTAGTAATTTAACAATCACCAAATACCAATCAATTATCAATTCCATATACCTGGACCCTCTTTGGGGAGTCTATCAACATTGGTGATATCACCAAGAGGTTGTTGGAGCCCAGTTGTCGCCTCCATTTGTCGCTGTCGGTGTTGCTTAGCAAGATTCACCCTTTCCCAACGAGAACCAAACGGGGTCAAGGACATCACTGTCATAGACAATTGTCATTGGCAAAACAGATCAATAAGTACCGTCTACTATATTTAACGTACTTTAATCTACATTGAACAGAAGTAAAGTAAGCTCTTGGCATGTTTGTTACAATAATGCTTCTCAACAGTTTTTCTGTCCAATAACCAGCATTGTCATCTAATGCATTGCTTGCTACAGGTTCCGTAAAATGGCAGCGGGTAGAGTTCTTGTCCTGCACAAAGGAAGGTAACTAACCTTCTTGTATTATCTGTATATCTGCATGATTTTGGTGGAGGCAACAGAATAATTTGAAATGCATTGAGTTGTGCAATGGATTAACTACTTTGATTCAAGTTTTCTTTTTCCTAGGCTGGTCGAGATTAAGAAAAGCAAAAATAAAATAAAATAGGAGAGTAGAAGAAATCACACAGAAAAGCACAGAGTCACGGGACAACATGAAAATGTTGCTTTGGCCTGGCAGCATCATCTCGTCCTCCATTTGTTGTAATTTTTCTCGGACACACATCTTATTTCTCATACGCCACCGACAAGACAAACTTGCTTGGAGTTTTGGCTCCAGGGAGCATATACTCCCTGGTGAACAGTAAATAGAAAACAAATAGGAAATAAATTTTCAAAATCCTGAAGTTTTTCTGTAGATCTTCATGTTAGTGTAACAAGCGTGCTTGCCAATTATCTCGGTCTACTCCTTGCTCTTGCTTTGGTGTCATCACTCTACTTCTCTCCATACAGTTTCACTGTGACATGATAAGCTAGTTCTTATTAATCATGTCATTTTTTTTATGCATTGGTAACGCTCATATGTATATATGTGCTCCTCAAATATTTGGATTTTGAACTACCAGACCATTCAAATAAATGCTTCCTGTGTTCTATGGTCAAAGCAAGCGTCACAAAAACATGCATGGACTCTTACCAAAATATAAATAAATGGCAGGGATAGTTCCATCAGTACATGCTTGTGGAACACTATGTTTGACCACCAAGATAGGTTTGTGACAAGTACTGATTTGTGATTTGTGACAAGTACTAATTTGTGACAAGTATATATAGAAACTGAAGATAGTTCCATAAATATATATAGAAACTGAAGATAGTCAACTAAGTGCATATAAGTGCATACTAGATTCCATATCAATTATCTACCACACCTATTTTAACAAGCTCTTGATAATTAAAAAAAGGAACACTATGGAGCTAATCTGAAACCGCACAATCATATTCGTGCTGCTATTATTCTGATAGCGTTGCTTGTTGAATAGAAATCATGTATATAGCAAATTATCCTCTCTGAGCCATGTTCTTGGTACAGGTTACTTTGGTAGAACGTCAGAAAAATTATAGCCGTGGTTAGGATACCTCTCGAGAAGCAGCGACATGGCTTGACGCAGTAAGTTTTCAAAAGGGTTGAATGTATACATATGTCAAGCCTTGCTATGTACTGGTTGTATACTTAAATCAGTTGACTACTTACTTTGAACAGGTATATGCCTCGCTAGCACACAAGAACAGTCAGGACCATGTACGAATCGGACGAACAGTTGGGGCTATGTCACACCTCCAATCGAACAGTTGTATAGTTAACTCAGTCTCTTCTCGCATTAGTTCTTCCAGAAGTAAACTATGCACAGGTTACTAACCTGTGGCTCGCTCGCAGCCGCGCCAGGACCTGTGTCTCGCTCGCAGCCGCGCCGGCACCCTGTGGCTCGCTGGCAGCCGCGCCGGCACCGGTGGCAAAGTTTGAAGACACAGGCCTCGCACACCTGTTCCGACGGCAAACTTTGAAGAAACAGGTCAAACCCACATGATCCGATGGCAAACCTGGAAGCGTGGAGAATCAGGCCTTGCCCGTGTATGGAAAGAGCAAAAATATTTGATTAAACTGTTGTTTATGGAAGCTTCTCGTGACAAAAATATTCGATATGATTTGATTTGATTGGCGTCGTATATGGAAGGGAAGGATGGAAGGATTGGTGTTTTATATGGAAGGGGATGGAAGGGTTGGCTTGGTTCTCGTGATGCATGAATTAAAACCGGTCTTGGTTTTCGGAGGGAGGAAAAAAATCGGTGGGGGGAGTGAGATCGCCTGGTGGGGAGATCGATGGGAGGGTGGGAACGAACGAAACGAACGAACGACTTACCTACTGAGACATTAGGAGTAGAGATAAGTAATGGGTAAATTAGCTCACCATCTGGAAGCAATTAATCTGGTAGATAGTGACGGCATAAAACATTATTATTACCCGTTTGTAATTTCGAACACAAACAACACATTTTAGATTGTTTAAATAAGTATGTTGGGACAAAGATAGTAATTTGGCGATTTTTTGCATATGTAACTCATATTCTCTCCTCTCATGTTTTCGCTGTTAGAGTTCGTAAATTTTGTGTAATAATTCACGGGTATAAGTCATGATGTATAATGTGCATTTGCGGAAACTCATAAAAGACATATTACTTCTTGTGCCCCATGCAAAGAAGATAAGCTTATATCATGTGCATGTCATTTAACTCAAGCATCATTCAATTGAAAATTTTCTTGTGTTGCAAATGATCATATCTAGAAACCGGTAATTGATGGCTCGAGGATTTGTGACTTTTTATAAATAGTTTTGGCAAGGTTTTCACCGAGTTTTTGTTATTTCTCGGTTATTCCTAACATTAATCCTTCAAGAGAGAAGAAAACTTGTATTTCCATTGTTTGCCAGGAAACTTATTTATGGAAGGGAACCAACCGGGATTACACCAAATCAAGCCATTTGAAGCAACTTCCACATTGGAATATCCTTCACCGGGCGCACCAGAATGCAATATGGCCACCAGGCGCCACTAGCTCCCCCTCATCTATAGGAGCAACTATCATGAAGGCAAAGGGGGCATCAGACATTCCTAGCTGATGTCACATCATCTAGAACAGAGGGAGAGGAGATCCGGAGAAGAAGAACCACCGGGGATCATTTTTGTCTCGTTTACCATCTTCATTCTATACCATTTCATCATCGTTTGTGGAGGAATTACAAATTGTAAGATCAGGGTGTAAACTCTATCCTTACTCGTCTGGAGATTGAGACCTGTTAAATCATTCATATTATTGTGGATCTTCTCGGTATTATCGATATGGTTTCACGGAAACATTATATGCGATGATTGGTTATTCTTCTCCGATGTTTGAGTAATTCCCCCCAAGCGTGGGAGATGTAGGTGAGGGTAAGATTCATTTGTGTCTATTCTATATGTCATCATTTGTGTTTGTAGTTTAATGGTTGTCAAGTAAGTTGTTACACTATTGTGAGCGCAATGCGCTTTGTCCAAATTAAGGGCCGAGACAATATGATCAAAAGAACTACATGGGTAACACGTATTGTTCATGGAATCCATGACCTTCAACGTGACAGGTGGAAATATCTTCGACGATCGAAGACAATATGAGATAACGGTGAACCACCGAACATAATGCATGGTTCCAGTTTAACAACCTTAATTGTGGAGACGACCACGTTGTGGCAACGTCAAAGCAGGAGCATATTATGGAATGTAACCCCATGCGGGGGAGTTCCATAACCCTAGGGTGACTCGCCTACTGAACAAACAACTGTAATACTAAATTAACAAGCCAAGGTAATTGAAAATACCGTCGCACTGGCACACTTGATGTATACTATGATCCGAAGTTTCTCCGCGCCTAATCTCTCTTTTGCAGGAAAACACTTTTACTTTCAATCTTTTATTTATGCTCTAAGTTGTTACTATTCTCGCAGTCACAGTCCAATCTCTTTAACACTCTGGTTTATTTGTCTCGAGGAACACTAAGAGCTTCTACAGATTCTCAACAGTTACTTTCATACAAGACTGGTGACAACTTGTGTGTGACCGAAACGTCACTCATAAATACTATCGTTCGCTCTTCGTTGGGATGATTGAAGGAAATATGCCCTAGAGGCAATAATAAAGTTGTTATTTATATTTCCTTATATCATGATAAATGTTTATTATTCATGCTATAATTGTATTAACCGGAAACTTAGTACATGTGTGAATACATAGACAAACAGAGTGTCCCTAGTATGCCTCTACTTGACTAGCTTGTTTATCAAAGATGGTTATGTCCTGACCATAGACATGTGTTGTCATTTGATGAACAGGATCACATCATTAGAGAATGATGTGATGGACAAGACCCATCCGTTAGCTTAGCATAATGATCGTTAAGTTTTATTGCTATTGCTTTCTTCATGACTTATACATATTCCTCTGACTATGAGATTATGCAACTCCCGAATACCGGAGGAACACCTTGTGTGCTATCAAACGTCACAATGTAACTGGGTGATTATAAAGATGCTCTACAGGTGTCTCCGAAGGTGTTTGTTGGGTTGGCATAAATCGAGATTAGGATTTGTCACTCCGAGTATCGGAGAGGTATCTCTGGGCCCTCTCGGTAATGCACATCATATGAAGCCTTGCAAGCAATGTGACTAATGAGTTAGTTGCGGGATGATGCATTACGGAACGAGTAAAGAGACTTGCCGGTAACGAGATTGAACTAGGTATGATGATACCGACGATCGAATCTCGGGCAAGTAACATACCGATGACAAAGGGAATAACGTATGTTGTTATGCGGTTTGACCGATAAAGATCTTCGTAGAATATGTAGGAGCCAATATGAGCATGCAGGTTCCGCTATTGGTTATTGACCGGAGATGTGTCTCGGTCATGTCTACATAGTTCTCGAACCCGTAGGGTCCGCACGCTTAACGTTCGATGACGATTTGTATTATGAGTTATGTGTTTTGATGACCGAAGTTTGTTCGGAGTCCCGGATGAGATCACGGACATGACGAGGAGTCTCAAAATGGTCGAGACATAAAGATTGATATATTGGAAGGCTATATTCGGATATCGGAATGGTTCCGGAGAAGTTCGAGTATTTTCCGGAGTACCGGGAGGTTACCAGAACCCCCTGGGGAGTTGTTGGGCCTTAGTGGGCCTTAGTGGAAAGAGGAGGCAGCAGCCAGGAGGTGGCGTGTGCCCCCCCAAGCCCAGTCCGAATTGGACAAGGGGTTGGGGGCGCGGCCCCCCTCTCCCTTCCTTTCCCCCTCTCCTTTAGGTGGAATCCTATTAGGACTTGGAGTCCTAGTAGGACTCCCCTCTCCCGGCGCGCTTAGCAAGGGCCAGCCGGCCTCCCCCTCCCTCCTTTATATACGGGGGCAGGGGGCACCCTAGGAGACACCAAGATTTGTCTTAGCCGTGTGCGGTGCCCCCCTCCACAGTTACACACCTCGGTCATATCGTTGTAGTGCTTAGGCGAAGCCCTGCGCCGGTAACTTCATCATCACTGTCGCCACGCCGTCATGCTGACGGAACTCTCCCTCGTCCTCAACTGGATCAAGAGCTCGAGGGACGTCATCGAGCTGAACATGTGCAGAACTCGGAGGTGCCGTACGTTCGGTGCTTGATCGGTGGATCGCGAAGACGTTCGACTACATCAACCGCGTTAAGCTAACGCTTCCGCTTTCGGTCTACGAGGGTACGTGGACACACTCTCCCCTCTCGTTGCTATGCATCTCCTAGATAGATCTTGCGTGAGCGTAGAGATTTTTGAAATTGCATGCTACGTTCCCCAACAGTGGTATCAGAGCCAGGTCTATGCGTAGATGATATGCACGAGTAGAACACAAAGAGTTGTGGGTGATAATAGTCATACTGCTTACCACCAACGTCTTACTTTGATTCGGCGGTATTGTTGGATGAAGCGGCCTGGACCGACATTACATGACCGCGTTCATGAGACTGGTTCTACCGAAATTTCAAGGAATAAGTGTTCTCTCTGAGTATGCACCGTTGCGACAGTTCGTCGTGCCGAGACACCACGTGATGATTGGGTGTGATAAGCTCTACGTTCACATACAACGGGTGCAAGCCAGTTTTGCACGTGCAGAATACTCGGGTTATACTTGACGAGCCTAGCATATGCAGATATGGCCTCGAAACACTGAGATCGAAAGGTCGAACGTGAATCATATAGTAGATATGATCAACATAGAGATGTTCACCATTGAAAACTACTCCATCTCACGTGATGATCAGACATGGTTTAGTTGATATGGATCACGTGATCATTTAGATGACTAGAGGGATGTCTATCTAAGTGGGAGTTCTTAAGTAATATGATTAATTGAACTGAATTTATCATGAACTTAGTACCTGATAGTTTTTTGCATATCTATGTTATTGTAGATCAATGGCCCGTGCTACCGTTCCCTTGAATTTTAATGCGTTCCTAGAGAAAGCTAAGTTGAAAGATGATGGTAGCAACTACACGGATTGGGTCTGTAACTTGAGGATTATCCTCATTGCTGCATAGAAGAATTATGTCCTTGATGCACCGCTAGGTGAAAGGCCTGCTGCAGGAGCAGATGCTGATGTTATGAACGTCTGGCAAGCTCGATCTGATGACTACTCGATAGTTCAGTGTGCCATGCTTTACGGCTTAGAATCGGGACTTCAAAGACATTTTGAACGTCATGGAGCATATGAGATGTTCCAAGAGTTGAAGTTAATATTTCAAGCAAATGCCCGAGTTGAGAGATATGAAGTCTCCAACAAGTTCTATAGCTGCAAGATGGAGGAGAATAGTTCTGTCAGTGAACATATACTCAGAATGTCTGGGTACCATAACCACTTGACTCAGCTGGGAGTTAATCTTCCTGATGATAGTGTCATTGACAGAGTTCTTCAATCACTGCCACCAAGCTATAAAGGCTTCATGATGAACTATAATATGCAAGGGATGGAAAAGACAATTCCCGAGCTCTTCGCGATGCTAAAGGCTGCGGAGGTAGAAATCAAAAAGGAGCATCAAGTGTTGATGGTTAACAAGACCACTAGTTTCAAGAAAAAGGGCAAAGGGAAGAAGGGGAACTTCAAGAAGAATAGCAAGCAAGTTGCTACTCCCGGGAAGAAGCCCAAGTCTGGACCTAAGCCTGAAACTGAGTGCTTCTACTGCAAAGGGACTGGTCACTGGAAGCGGAACTGTCCCAAGTATTTGGCGGATAAGAAGGATGGCAAAGTGAAAGGTATATTTGATATACATGTTATTGATGTGTACCTTACTAATACTCGTAGTAGCACCTGGGTATTTGATACTGGTTATGTTGCTCATATTTGCAACTCGAAACAGGAGCTACGGATTAAACGAAGATTGGCTAAGGACGAGGTGACGATGCGCGTGGGAAATGGTTCCAAAGTCGATGTGATCACCCAGCACGCTACCTCTACATCTACCTTCGGGGTTAGTTTTAGACCTGAATAATTGTTATTTGGTGCCAGCGTTGAGCATGAACATTATATCTGGATCTTGTTTGATGCGAGACGGTTATTCATTTAAATCAGAGAATAATGGTTGTTCTATTTATATGAGTAATATCTTTTATGGTCATGCACCCTTGAGAAGTGGTCTATTTTTGTTGAATCTCGACTGTAGTGATACACATATTTATAATATTGAAGCCAAAAGATACAAAGTTAATAATGATAGTGCAACTTATTTGTGGCACTGCCGTTTAGGTCATATTGGTGTAAAGCGCATGAAGAAACTCCATGCTGATGGGCTTTTGGAATCACTTGATTATGAATCACTTGATACTTGCGAACCATGCCTCATGGGCAAGATGACTAAAACTCCGTTCTCCGGAACAATGGAGCGAGAAACTGACTTATTGGAAATAATACATACTGATGTATGCGGTCCGATGAGTGTTGAGGCTCGCGGCGGGTATCGTTATTTTCTGACCTTCACAGATGATTTGAGCAGATATGGGTATATCTACTTAATGAAACATAAGTCTGAAACATTTGAAAAGTTCAAAGAATTTCAGAGTGTAGTGGAAAATCATCGTAACAAGAAAATAAAGTTTCTGCGATCTGATCGTGGAGGTGAATATTTGAGTTATGAGTTTGGTCTTCATTTGAAACAATGTGGAATAGTTTCGCAACTCACGCCACCTGGAACACCATAGCGTAATGGTGTGTCCGAACGTCGTAACCGTACTTTATTAGATATGGTGCGATCTATGATGTCTCTTACCGATTTACCACTATCGTTTTGGGGTTATGCATTAGAGACAGCTGCATTCACGTTAAATAGGGCACCATCTAAATCCGTTGAGACGACACCGTATGAACTATGGTTTGGCAAGGAAACCTAAGCTGTCGTTTCTTAAAGTTTGGGGCTGCGATGCTTATGTGAAAAAGCTTCAACCTGATAAGCTCGAACCCAAATCGGAGAAATGCGTCTTCATAGGATACCCAAAGGAGACTGTTGGGTACACCTTCTATCACAGATCCAAAGGCAAGATATTCGTTGCTAAGAATGGATCCTTTCTAGAGAAGGAGTTTCTCTCGAAAGAAGTGAGTGGGAGGAAAGTAGAACTTGATGAGGTAATTGTACCTTCTCCCGTATTGGAAAGTAGTTCATCACAGAAATCAGTTCCAGTGATGCCTACACCAATCAGTGAGGAAGTTAATGATGATGATCATGAAACTCCGGATCAAGTTACTACCGAACCTCGTAGGTCAACCAGAGTACGTTTCGCACCAGAGTGGTACGGTAATTCTGTTCTGGAAGTCATGTTACTAGACCATGACGAACCTACAAACTATGAGGAAGCGATGATGAGCCCAGATTCCGCGAAATGGCTTGAGGCCATGAAATCTGAGATGGGATCCATGTATGAGAACAAAGTGTGGACTTTGGTTGACTTGCCCGATGATCGGCAAGCCATAGAGAATAAATGGATCTTCAAGAAGAAGACTGACGCTGACGGTAATGTTACTATCTACAAAGCTCGCCTTGTTGCGAAAGGTTTTCGACAAGTTCAAGGAGTTGACTACGATGAGACCTTCTCACCCGTAGCGATGCTTAAGTCTGTCCGAATCATGTTAGCAATTGTCGCATTTTATGATTATGAAATTTGGCAAATGGAATTCAAAACTACATTCCTTAATGGATTTCTTAAAGAAGAGTTGTATATGATGCAACCAGAAGGTTTTGTCGATCCTAAAGGTGCTAACAAAGTGTGCAAGCTCCAGCGATCCATTTATGGACTGGTGCAAGCATCTCGGAGTTGGAATATACGCTTTGATGAAGTGATCAAAGCATATGGTTTTATATAGACTTTTGGAGAAGCCTGTATTTACAAGAAAGTGAGTGGGAGCTCTGTAGCATTTCTGATATTATATGTGGATGACATATTGTTGATTGGAAATGATATAGAATTTCTGGATAGCATAAAAAGGATACTTGAATAAGAGTTTTTCAATGAAAGACCTCGGTAAAGCTGCTTATATATTGGGCATCAAGATCTATAGGGATAGATCAAGACGCTTAATAGGACTTTCACAAAGCACATACCTTGATAAAGTTTTGAAGAAATTCAAAATAGATCAGTCAAAGAAAGGGTTCTTGCCTGTGTTGCAAGGTGTGAAGTTGAGTAAGACTCAATGCCTGACCACTGCAGAAGATAGAGAGAAAATGAAAGTCATTCCCTATGCTTCAGCCATAGGTTCTATCATGTATGCAATGTTGTGTACCAGACCTGATGTGTGCCTTGCTATAAGTTTAGCAGAGAGGTACCAAAGTAATCCAGGAGTGGATCACTGGACAGCGGTCAAGAACATCCTGAAATACCTGAAAAGGACTAAGGATATCTTTCTCGTTTATGGAGGTGACAAAGAGCTTGTCGTAAGTGGTTACGTCGATGCAAGCTTTGACACTGATCCAGACGACTCTAAGTCACAAACCGGATACGTATTTATATTGAATGGTGGAGCTGTCAGTTGGTGCAGTTCCAAGCAAAGCGTCGTGGTGGGATCTACGTGTGAAGCGGAGTACATAGCTGCTTCGGAAGCAGCAAATGAAGGAGTCTGGATGAAGGAGTTCATATCTGATCTAGGTGTAATACCTAGTGCATCGGGTCCAATGAAAATCTTTTTTGACAATTCTGGAGCAATTGCCTTGGCGAAGGAATCCAGATTTCACAAAAGAACCAAACACATCAAGAGACGCTTCAATTCCATCTGCGATCAAGTCAAGGAGGGAGACATAGAAATTTGCAAAATACATACGAATATGAATGTTGCAGACCCATTGACTAAGCCTCTTCCACGAGCAAAACATGATCAGCACCAAGACTCCATGGGTGTTAGAATCATTACTGTGTAATCTAGATTATTGACTCTAGTGCAAGTGGGAGACTGAAGGAAATATGCCCTAGAGGCAATAATAAAGTTGTTATTTATATTTCCTTATATCATGATAAATGTTTATTATTCATGCTAGAATTGTATTAACCGGAAACTTAGTACATGTGTGAATACATAGACAAACAGAGTGTCTCTAGTATGCCTCTACTTGACTAGCTTGTTTATCAAAGATGGTTATGTTTCCTGACCATAGACGGGATCACATCATTAGAGAATGATGTGATGGACAAGACCCATCCGTTAGCTTAGCATAATGATCGTTAAGTTTTACTGCTATTGCTTTCTTCATGACTTATACATATTCCTCTGACTATGAGATTATGCAACTCCCGAATACCGGAGGAACACCTTGTGTGCTATGAAACGTCACAACATAACTGGGTGATTATAAAGATGCTCTACAGGTGTCTCCGAAGGTGTTTGTTGGGTTGGCATAAATCGAGATTAGGATTTGTCACTCCGAGTATCGGAGAGGTATCTCTGGGCCCTCTCGGTAATGCACATCATATGAAGCCTTGCAAGCAATGTGACTAATGAGTTAGTTGCGGGATGATGCATTACGGAACGAGTAAAGAGACTTGCCGATAATGAGATTGAACTAGGTATGATGATACCGATGATCAAATCTCGGGCAAGTAACATACCGATGACAAAGGGAATAACGTATGTTGTTATGCGGTTTGACCGATAAAGATCTTCGTAGAATATGTAGGAGCCAATATGACCATCCAGGTTCCGCTATTGGTTATTGACCGGAGATGTGTCTCGGTCATGTCTACATAGTTCTCGAACCCGTAGGGTCCACACGCTTAACGTTCGATGGCGATTTGTATTATGAGTTATGTGTTTTGATGACCGAAGTTTGTTCGGAGTCCCAGATGAGATCACAGACGTGACGAGGAGTCTCGAAATGGTCGAGACATAAAGATTGATATATTGGAAGGCTATATTCGGATATCGGAATGGTTCCGGAGAAGTTCGGGTATTTTCCGGAGTACCGGGAGGTTACCGAAACCCCCCGGGGAGTTGTTGGGCCTTAGTGGGCCTTAGTGGAAAGAGGAGGCAGCAGCCAGGAGGTGGCGCGCGCCCCCCCAAGCCCAGTCCGAATTGGACAAGGGGTTGGGGGCACGGCCCCCCTCTCCCTTCCTTTCCCCCTCTCCTTTAGGTGGAATCCTACTAGGACTTGGAGTCCTAGTAGGACTCCCCTCTCCCGGCGCGCCTAGCAAGGGCCGGCCGGCCTCCCCCTCCCTCCTTTATATACGGGGGCAGGGGGGCACCCTAGGAGACACCAAGATTTGTCTTAGCCGTGTGCGGTGCCCTCCTCCACAGTTACACACCTTGGTCATATCGTCGTAGTGCTTAGGCGAAGCCCTACGCCGGTAACTTCATCATCACCGTCGCCACGCCGTCGTGCTAACGAAACTCTCCCTCGTCCTCAACTGGATCAAGAGCTCGAGGGATGTCATCGAGCTGAACGTGTGCAGAACTCGGAGGTGCCGTACGTTTGGTGCTTGATCGGTTGGATCGCGAAGACGTTCGACTACATCAACCGCGTTAAGCTAACGCTTCCGCTTTCGGTCTACGAGGGTACGTGGACACACTCTCCCCTCTCGTTGCTATGCATCTCCTAGATAGATCTAGCGTGAGCGTAGAAATTTTTGAAATTGCATGCTACGTTCCCCAACAATGATTACTATTGGGATACTTACATGAAGGTGCTACACTGCCATGTTTGTCTTGCAAGCCATTAGTAATACGCATTGTTATGGTTTCTCTTTTCCTCTCACGTTTGCAGTTGTAGGGCACTCATCTCCTCCAGGCTTCACCGGTAAGCCCACGGATCCACCTCGCCTCTGCCTGCCGCTCAGGCAGCCGGTGTCAGGGACGGGGATTTCGGTGCCTCGGCTCAGGTTAGTAGTTTAGGCTAGGGTTTTTCTCTCACGTAGGCAACGTTCTAGCGTATGGTGGCGCCTCATCTTTGAGTCAGTTTTCCGGACTCCAATTCTCCTCGAGTTCGTCCATTTAGACGGAGTCGACCCAGCTCCGGCGTAGATTCATGCTATCTCCTTGGGTGGCGAAGTTAGTGTGTCTCGTTGTGTGTGCATGCCAGCAAGATTTGGTGTCAAACGCTTCAGATCGAATCAAGTGTTCAATGGCGACGAATGCGGCTCTGGGGCGTTGGTCCTTAGGGACACACGCATGGAGACTTTTTGGTTGCCATCGACAATGTCAAACCGGCTCCGGTAGGGGAGCGGTGACATCGACGCGTCGTTGGCTCATTTTGGCGGCGATAGTGGTCGTTCAGTGGTGCAGGCTCCTCAATGTAACTTTTATTATGAATAGGGTGTTTGTACTTCTTATGGACCTTTATAATATATTTGGGTCCTTTTTCGCAAAAAATACCATATATTTGGATGAGCACTTGCAAGTGTGCATGGTATATAACGAGTACGCATGAATCATTATGTTCCTCCTGACTGTCGTGAGTTAGGTGTAGGCAGTTGCCGATCTTTTCCAACTATCTGACGAGGCACGGGCCCCTTCTCCCTCCGTCTGTCACTCCGGGGTGGGGACCCAAGGCTTTGGTCAAGTGGTGACATGTTAGGAATAAATTTAGCTTTGTCTCTGATCGGTGGCGGCGAGAGATGGCGTCGCCGTTGGTGTGGAATGAGGTCTTCCCGCATCGCCTTTGTTCTTGGAGGTGTGTGGAGGATCATTTTCCTCGGATCTGGTTATTCGGTTCTAATTTTTTATGAATAAGATTTATCACAGTGGCGCTGTCCCGTGGGGCGGGCAACATGGTTGTGTGCTTTGGTCCACCGACTCCAGTTCCGAACGAGAAGGTTGTCCAGCCCCGGCCTCATCGACGAGCCTGCGAGATTTGCGTCCCACTGACTCCGCCCAGCCATACCTGGGGTGTTCAGACCCTTTCACGTGGTTTCTCCGGGGCAGCGATTTGCTACTAAAGTCGCAGTTGTATGTTGGTTTACATTGATGACTTCCCGACCGTTGATTCTAGAAGTTCATGTTTTCCAATAAATTTGCTCCACTACGATGGAGACACAAAGACGCTAACAAGCTTTGCTCATGGCGCGTCGTCGATGGATGCATGAGAAAGAAGACTTCAACCCTTTCAAGGACATTAATGTATTTTTTAGTTTTCTGTAAGGGTATTTTGGTAGGACATGTGCTAATTAATATGTGGTCTTTAGGGCCTCTTTGATTCGCAGGATCTCCAAAACTCATGAATAGGAAAAATGTAGGATAGAGTAGCATGCCATCTTAGATACTACTGGATTGTAAGGGTGTTTGATTGCGCATAGAAAAACGTAAGTGTTTTTCAAAGAGGTTGGAGTGAATGTAAAATTTCCTACGAAATCTAGTGCAACTGAATCCTATGAAAAAATTCCTATGGTTTAGAATCCTATGAATCAAGCAACCCACATAGAAAAAAATCCTAAGAATTAGGGTTAAATCCTATAGGAATTTTTCCTATGGAATCAAGTGTACTACATTTCATTGAAAATCTAGCATCCACTTCAACCTCTTTTTACAATTCCCTTGTTTTTTCTATGACATCAAACACACTATGCAAATCCTATAGGATTCAAGTCGACATGCCACTCAAATCCTCTATTTTTCCTATTCCTCTATTTTGAAAAACCTGCAAATCAAAGAAGGCCTTAGAATCCTTCAAAATTCCTTTGAGATTCCTTTGAATCAAGGAAGTCCTTAGGCTGTGTTCGGATTGAAGGAAATAAAAACATAGGCTTAAAGGAAAATGGAAGAAAGGGATAGGAAAGGAGATGCATAACATATTAACTGAAAACGCTATTGGAAAGTACAGAGTGGGCGTTCAGAACGTAGGAGAAAGAATCTCAGGGAAACAAACACATGTGGGCCGATGCAGTGAATTTATAATTGTTAAAAAGTCCGCAGAGCAACCTTTCCCAGCCTATGTGGGTCCCAAGATGCATTTGTTCGATGGTCTTTTTCCCTACGCTGCCTCGGGCCTGCGCCAAAAAAATGCTAATTTTTTTTAAATAATACATTTTTTTAATAAATTTGAAAAATAATACGCAGTTTGAGTTATTTTAAAAAATAATACACCGTCGGCCTAGCCTACACCGACTGGAGCTTATCGTCCTCCTCAAAGCCGACTGGACCTTGTCGTCCTATAAGGAGCTGACAAGTGTCAACTCTGCCGCGTGGCAGCCGACCATTGGCCGGGTCGCGTCACTCGGCCAGGCTGGCATCCTGTCGGCTTACCCGTGGCCGAAAGGCTCCAGTCGGCCTCCTCAAGGCCGACAGGGACCTGTTAAGCCCACGGGGCTCCTTCTTCCTCCTCCCTCTTTCCTTCTTCCACCTTTCTTCTTTTCTACTCTTCTAACCCGAAACTACACCGAATTAATACCCATTTTCTAGCCGATTTCTTCCCCGTTTTCCACCGTAGTTGCATTGTAGAGGGTAGGAGGAGGCAAGGAAGACCTCGATCTCGCGATGGATAGCTCGTGGTGGTTGTGGTGAGCATTTTTTAAGAGGTGGTGGAGGTGGAGGTGGTGGAGGTGGAGGTGGAGGTGGAGGTGGTGGAGGTGGAGGTGGTGGAGGAGGGGGTGCTGCACGTGGAGGAGGGGGTGCTGCACGTGGAGGTGGTGGTGGTGCTCTCCGGTGATTGAGGGCCGTCGTTCGTCGTTTCTTCGCACGGTTGAAGGGTATAATACAAGTTACATTTTGTGTGTCATATTACTTGTGCGATTTTCTAGTTGGTTCGGTAATATATCTTAACATATTTAGTTGGTCCGATAATATTTTGCTGTCAAGTATGTACGTGTCCGTTAATATTTAGGCGTCCGGTAATATATAGTTGTCTGTTAATATTTAGGTGTCCGGTAATATTTAGGTGACCGGTAATATATAGGCGTCCGGTAATGTAGAGTTGTCCGTTATTATTTAGGCGTCCGATAATATATAGTTGTCTTTTAATATTTAGGTGTCCGGTAATATTTAGGTGACCGGTAATACGTAGGCGTCCGGTAATGTAGAGTTGTCTATTAATATTTAGTTGACCGGTAATATTCCGGAATATTTTTAGATGTCTGATATTTTAGTTTATGAATATTTTTAAGTGCACCGATAATATCCCATAATATATTATAAGTTTGACTTGCTGCTGAATAGTTCTCCATGTTGAATATTTTAGGTCGGCAGATATGTCAGATGTAGTGAAGTTCACTTTTTTCTACGGTCATGGTACTGTCCAAACAAATCAGTTGGGAGTTGATCTTAGTGAGTACGAGAACATAGTGGTGCCAATTAGTGCCCCTCAAACATGGTCTGTTAGTCAGTTGACATAGTGGTTGACAAGATGTTTAGGGTATAATACTGAAACTCACACCGTCGGTGTTCATGCATTGTGGAGTCGGTCAAGTTCGAACATTTTCTTTTATTTGAGGCCAATCGAGCGGGACTCTCAGTGGGTGCGATGGCTGCAAGGATGTGCAAAAAGGATAGTAAATCCTTGCGCCTTAGTGCTTCCTGTCATGAAGGAGGCCAGTGCCCCTGAAAGCGAGGGTGGTTATGATCCTGGCCAGAGCAGTGCAGGGATACATTTATCTATGTTAGATGATCCGTTAAATGATGGATATGATGGCCATGAATCAGGGCAGAGTAGTCAGGTAGAAGGAGGAAATGCTAATGGTTATGACGTTGGTCAAGCTGATGCTGACGAGGTAGATGGCCAAATGCAAAACCTGATGGAAGATGAAGATACAGATGTTGATATTGTTCATGCTGATAATTTCGACGAGTCGGATGAAGATGAGAACATAGAGGTGGTGCCTAATCCTGCAGCTTGGAATCATGACTTCTCATCTGCAATGACCGTGAATGATGGCCATGATTCTGCCTGGCAATATCACCAGAACAACATTGCTACGGGTGGTATGTACCCCAACAAGGAAGCTCTGAAGGATGCAATCACTCAGTGGGCAATGTCCACGCAAAGGGTTTTGAGAGCTGCCGTGTCTAGTCAGAAATTTTTGACAATGGTATGCAAGAACAATGATTGTCCCGCTAGGGTGCATGGCTATCTCCCAAAGTATGGCGTAAGTTGGGTGATCAGTGACTTCGTACAGCACACATGTGTTATTCCGTATATCCCTCAAGATCATGGTAACCTTTCGTCCACGCTTATTGCTCGATTGCTTTACATCGAGATAGTGGAGAGCAAAGCGATGGAAGTGAAGGCTATCCAGACAAAAGTCTTCGCCAGGTTCAATTACAGAATTTCTTATGGCAAGGCTTGGAGGGCTAAGCACATGACGCTTGAGAAGAGATTTGGTTCGTATTTTGATGCATATGACTGTGTTGTCCGTCTCCTCCGCACACTGCAGTACCGGAATGCAGGCACCTATGTTGACATCCAAGACTTGGTCATGCCGGAGTTCCCAACTGTGATGGTGCTGCATCGATTGTTCTTCTCTTTCGATGTATGCATCGAAGCTTTCAGTCATTGTAGACCGGTGATATGTGTAGATGGCACATTTCTCACTGGCAAGTACAAGGGTCAGATCCTCACCGCCATTGGTCAAGACGGTCAAAATCAAGTAGTCCCACTAGCATTTGCTTTTGTGGAGAGCGAGAATATTGAAAGTTGGACTTGGTTCTTCAGGCAACTGAAAATAGCAGTTGTGAAGGATAAGCCGAATGTGTGCATCCTTCATGACAGGCATGCAGGTATACTGAGTGTGATAAGGACACTGACAAACCCTGGGCCTGGTGAAAATTGGCAATGAAGTCAGGCCAACGTGTGAGTGCACATGCAACAAACCGAAGTTGCTTCATCTACCTTGCTCTCATGTACTTGCTGCTTGCGGGCAGCTAGGACTTGACGCAATCTCTTTCGTGTCTCCATATTTCCTGAAAGAGTCCGTGGTGAATACCTGGACAGGTGAGTTGCAGGGATTTCAATCAATGGGTAACTTCACCACTGTTAACCCTGTTGAAAGGCAGTACATTCCGGACCCACGGAATATGCGTACAAGCAGAGGCAGACGTCAGTCTCAGCGCATCCGGAATGATATGGATGAATCTGAAGCCGGAGGGCCAACTATTCAATGCATTCTATGCAATGAATTTGGCCACAGGGACACTAATTGTCCCACCTTCGTGACTGGTCGTGGACGAGGAAACCGGGGACGAAGAGGAAGAAGAAGGAGAGGAGCGAGAGGAAGAAACTAAGTGTGGCACTCTGTTTAATTCTGTATTAAGTGTGGCACTCTGTTTAATTCTGTATTAAATGTGGCACTCTGTTTAATTCTGTATTAAGTGTGGCACTCTGTTTAATTCTGTATTAAGTGTGGCACTCTGTTTAATTTGTATTAAGTGTGGCACTCTGTTTAATTCTGTATTAAGTGTGGCACTTTGTTTAATTCTGTATTAAGTGTGGCACTCTGTTTAATTTCTATTAAGTGTGGCACTTTGTTTAAATTTGTATGGTGCGTGCAACTGTGTTTTCATAAGTGCAGGAATGGAGGATGAACGTCCTCCATTGATTGATCCTCTCACTGATAGTGGCCATCGTGCTACGATGTTAGATGAACGCCCTCTGTTACCCCTAGTCACTCGCACTCCTAAGCATGACTGGAGGATACACCCGGATTGGACTGAGAGGTACGGGTTTTATTAATTTTGTTCTTTGTTAGGTGTTTTTTCCGATAACAACTCATTGAACCTTTGTGCTTTGTTATACGCAGGTTGAAATGGGCTGGGCTTTTACCTTTCGCGTGTCTTGTTGAGGCCACAGATGGAGGCCGGAGACACGTCGCCATTGACCACTCTTTGCTCACGTGCTTAGTGGATTGATGGAGGCCGGAGACCCACACGTTTCACTTCCGTTGGGGAGAGATGGCTCCTACTCTGGAGGATGTGTCACTTTTGCTGGGACTACCCTTGTCGGGTCATGCCATAGGACCATTGGAGGCACCGACTGGTTGGGAGCAGCAACTTCGTCAACGTTTCCAGAATCTCTATCCCGGTGCTCCGGCATTAGCCGCGGAGAAGCACGGACCTAAGTTTGATTGGTTGGGTCAATTCGAGGTTTGTTCATCAATCACAGATTTGTCGCTTGTCTTGCATCTTTCCCTTGTCTTGCATATTCTCTATTTACTAATTGTCCATCTTTACTTATTCACTACAGATCCAGAAGTTTCCGGGGTATGGACAAGTCCCCATGACTGCGATACAGATCACTAGGAGCCTGGAGGCATACCTATTGTGGCTTCTCGGGAAGGTGATGTTCACAGAGAATCATGTCACCACTTGCACCGCGCGATACATCCCCATTGCATTAGAGATCGCTACAGCTACGGGCCCGGAGCAGATCACACAGAGGAGTTGGGGTTCTGCGGTTTTAGCGGCTACATACCGAGCTCTGTGCAACGGCTGCCGGCTAGAGGGGAAGAAGGCGGCCCTTCTTGGTTGCCCTCTATTTTTACAGCTGTGGTCATGGGAGAGATTCTCTATTGCACGACCGAACATAAATGTGGACAAGGCTTGGCCTTCGAACGAGCTTTTCGATGCTGAGGGCATCGACATGCCTACTTTTGGTATGATCTGGACACGTCGGCAGGTATGTGTCATGTAAACCATGCCCTTATGTACACCATGACGGAAAATAACTTCTTGTTCGTGCAGAGAAGCTTCGCTCATGAACAGATTAGGCGAGCCTACACCGCATTGAACGAGCAGTTCGATGTGTACACTGGGGTGATCTGGCAGCTGTACATGCAGGCAGCCATAGATGCTAGATATCCCGGCGGTATTTCCGAGCTATGCACAAGAGATCGGGATTACTGGATGACAAAATCGAAGATCATCTTCGATGTATTCGTCGAGGAGATGGCCCAACAGAGGGTCATGAGACAGTTTGGTCTTCGACAGTTGGCCCAGCCCCCACCTACTGAGCGTCGGCTGTTAGACGATGTCCACAGGTATGTCTAGTATTTCAATGTTGGTTGGTCTTCACATTTCAAAATACCAAAGAATTACTTAATCCTTGCACACACAATGCAATTTCAGGAACATGAGGAAGGGGATTAACAGGACCATGGATCAGTGGCTGGCACGTGTTCAGATGTACGTTGCAGAGTGGGAGACTGCGATGACACGGATTTGGGACGAGGATCGCGCGTTCGATACGGCTGAGTTCAATGCCTATTGGAATCGGTACAGTGATATGACACGGTTACGCATCATTAACCACTCTCAGAGACAGGAGATACCGGCCCCTGCTACGAGGGATACGCACCCGAGCTATGATACTTCCGGCTCTAGACAGAACGTGGTAACATATACTGAACTTATCTAATGCATCTAGTTCTTACATACTTTGTCGTGCGGACGTAATAATCTTCGAGTTCATTTCAGGCTGACATGACACTCGAGCTTCACGAGGAGGTGGCCAGCTATACACGGCAACTATCGTCTACTGCTCTTCTAGAACCTCGTCCAGTGCACTCCTTCTTTACGCGCATCGAGGGAAAACTACGAGCTATATATCAGGCTATCACGTGCACCCGCTCTACGGACGTTGTTCTCCAGCAGACCCAGGTACGCCCGCCTCGTCACTCAACGGGCCAGCAGCAGGAACCCACACAGCACCGACATCAGCCGCATCCACGTGTAGACCATCAGTGGATGAGTAGGCCACCACCTCCTGACCAGGCCGGGAGTTCAACGTGGCAGCACCACCATGATCCCACGTCGGGCTACGGGTTTCGACCACCGCCGAGCTTCGTGATGCATCAACATCCTACAAGTATGTTTGTTTATATCTATTCTTTTCAATATCAGTTGGAACTACCTGTTTCTTAATTACTTATGTGGCCTCCGTGTCGCAGGAGCCTACGGATATAGGGTGCCTATGTCCGGACATGAGGCCTCCCATTCCGAATCCACGTTTGAAAGTGCTCCGGAAGGTGGGCACAACACACAGGATCAGGTGTCGCAGCACATCGCCAACTGGATGGGCACGTATTATTCTACTCCTCCACCAGATCCCACACAGCCCACACAGCCCACGCAAGACACACAGTATGGCGAGGATGGGTCTTGGATTCCTCTTCGTAACGTTCGGCCATCGAACAGGTATGAGTGGTCGACGCCCCCTCCACCACAGCCACGCCGCGGACGAGCACGACATGGCTGATACTTATGTATGCGAGGGACGTATTTGTATGTGAGAGACATATTTCTACCTATGTATGCGAGAGACATATTTCGACCTATGTATGCGAGAGACATATTTCGACCTATGTATGCGAGAGACATATTACTATTAATTCGCATTGTTATTCGAGTTACATTTCCACACCGACTGAAATAAGATACATTAAACTGTTGAAATTAAGATGCATCGAAAATAACATGCATAAAATAAGATACATAAAAATTAACATGTTCAAATTAAGATACAACTTGCTGTGAATTTTAAGATACAACTTGCTGCAATGCGAATTTTAGGATATAATAACATAAATCTACTAAGTCCAACGTGGATATTTTCCTTTTCCATCACCAGCTTCTTCTGCTGCCTTGGCTGCACGAGCCCTTTCTTTCTTTATCTGCCTCTCAGCCTCACGGGCCTCCTGTCGCTGTCGTTGAACCTCCGCCAGTTGAAGTCCCTCTTCTCGGTTTTTCTTCTTCATCTCATCAAGAAAAGCCCTCTGCTTCACACAGTACTCTTGCCACTCTCTCTCCTGCTCTGCTTTCTCCTCTGTTGCCGCCTTCGCGCGACGCTCTTCCACGTCCAAACTTTCCCATGCACGATGACCTTTTTCACGAATCTCGGTCACCGCCCAGTCCGGTTTTTTCGTGTCAATCCAACGATAGTACATGCACAGAGGCGGAGGAGACTACAATAAAAATAGAAATATAAATATCAAATCAACAATAATATCAACAACGTGTTTATTCTTGGGGACTTAAACATACCGGAGGCCTGATGTACGGTGAAGTAGCAACGGGTGGATCTTCCTCATAATTGGCGCACATGAAAAACTTCATGCCCAACCAATCTGAAAAATCCGTCACCTCCTTCACCTTGCAGAGATCGCCACACCAACAACGAAGTACTTCCACCCCCGAGGCAAAGTCGCACTCTTCATTTTCGTAGGCCTAATGCTTTGATCCGAGCAAGGCAAACTCATAATGACTAGCGCGTTGGTGTTTTCAAGTGCGGTTGGACGATGGAGAAGAGAGTGAGAAAGAGCAAGCAGTGTGGGCACAAGCAAAGAGAAGAGCGTGAGAGAGCAGGCAACGGCATCTCGTATATAAAGATGAGGAGCACTATGTTGTCAGTAGAAGAAAATAAAACACACGCGTCCGCCGCAACAACAGCACCGCACCGCTGTCTCCGGCGTTTCAGACAAAGTAGACAGTAGGAATCAGCCGTCATCAAAAGTAGCACCGTTTGCATAAAAAGCAGTGCCGTTTGCCTAAAAATCAGCGCCGTTTGCATAAAAAGCAGCGCCGTCATCAAAAGAAATCAGCGTGGTGCGATTCTGTCAATCACTATAGTCTGCCGTGGAAATTAGCGCATTTTGCTGCAGTGTGGGCATCGGAATCAGCGTCTGCGCATGGGAAAAAGCGAGCTGTGCGTCCGGCTCAGGGAGCAGCCGTCGGTGGTGACAGGCCCCGGAGGGCTAATTAATTCAAAAGTTGGAGCCATGAAGCAGTCGGCTTATAGTAAGCTGATTAGGTCTAATCGACCTATAGTAAGACGATTAGTCTAATCAGCTTACTATAAGCCGACTGCTGCCTATCGGCCAAGCCCAAGACGACTGAAATCCAGTCGGCCATGGATAGGCCGACAGGAAGCTAATCGGCCTATAGTAAGCCAATTAGTCCCAATCGGCCTACCACTGGCCGATGGTGTATTATTTTTGAAAATAACTCAAACTGCGTATTATTTTTCAAATTTATTAAAAAAATGTATTATTAAAAAAAATTAGCCAAAAAAATGAGGTCGGAGCAGATGTTTCGTTTCCCGTGAAAATAGAGGCCAGGAAGACTTTCCACAGGATTGGAAAGGAGGAATCCTTGCGTTTCGAACTGTGAGAAAGGTAAAATTTCCTCAGGAACAACCTTCCTTTGGTTTTCCTACGATTTTCCTTCGAACCGAACGGAGCCTTAGCCTTTTTTCTTAAAGAAAAAAAAGAACACTTGGTAATGTAGATCCGTCCTCGATTGGGACAATTTCTCTGCTACACCACCGTTTGTTGTACTGTATCTTTTGTTCCGTCTAATTTTGCCGAGAACATAGTAGTGGTAGTTGGAAACAAATCCCCTCGTCCCCTCGTGTCGCCCCCGCGGGTGACCCGGGGGGAAACCCTCGCCGTCGTTACTCGGTCCTCCTCCGCCTCTCCCCCTCCTCGCCGCCGTCTGCAGCGACGCCAGGTGAAGCCTGGCCGGCAGGGCGGTGGCGGGGCCTCTCCTCACCCTTTCTGTCTCGGCTGGCTCGGGACAACGAGATCGAGAGGAGCGCCGAACGAGCGTGGGGTATGACGGCGCGGCGGGCGGGTCTCCCAGCGGCATCGTGCGCGGCGCGGCGGCGGCCGCCTGCTTGTGGCGAGGTGGTGGCTGCGTCGAGCATGCCGGTGGTCGTGGGCGCCGCCGGGCCTAGATCAGATCCATCTGGATCCTGTCTTTGGACATCGTCGGTCGCCGCGGGGTGGTGGTGGTCGTCGCTGGCCACGTCGGATCGCTGGATTCGGCGTCTGGAGATCTACGATGGGTTCTTCTCGATCCTCCTTCCTAGTGGGTTGAGCCCCATGGCTCGACCATCTCTGCAGGTTTCGGTTCATGGCTCGTTGCCGGATCCGGAGCAGACGGAGGTTTGGTGGTATAGGATGGGGACCGGAGGAAACTTTGGTCGGCTTGTTCGGCCCGGCATCGGCGACGTCACTTGACGCCGTTACCCTTCGTGGAGGCGAAGCCGATGTCTTGTCCTATCCACCCCCGAATCCCTCCCGGACGAAAGTCCAAAATTCAGTCTGGATTGGGCGGCGGCGGCGTTCTGCGCGTCGTATCCTCCATGGAGGCGCCGTCTTGGGAGGACCTCGTGTTCGGGGGAGCGATGCCGTGGGTGGTGGGCTCCGCGTTGCTCTAGCAGTGGCGACGGTGTGGAGGTTGCTAGGTGGTGTGGCGTTGTATCCACCGCGTCGATGACGACGAGTATTGGCGGCATGGTGCAGCTGGATATCGATGACGGATGCGGCTGGATGAACGAGCGCAGGGCGGTGGCGCTGTCTGGTGCCATGGTGGCGTTGACGGCAGGCTTGGCAAGGTCTATGCGTCAGTCCCTGCTCTGGAGATGGTTCGGTGGAAGACGGCGGCGGTGGCCTCGGTGAGTGCGCCAGACCGGTGTGTAACTCAGTCCCAGTATTTGGCTGGGATGGGCACCCGGCATTAGATGTTAGGTTTTGGTGCGATGTCTGTTTGGTATTAGGCTTGGACATTCGGCACCTCTGCATCAAGGGGATAGAAGTAGCGACAGGTGTTGCGAAGATGATGGATATAGGCTTATTGATGTATTAATTTGTAAAGTCTTTGTGGATAATTAATAAAGTGGCTGCATGCATCGCTCAGATGCAGAGGTATGGCACCCCGGCTCAGAGGAAACCGGAACGCCCCGTATTCCAGTCCCAGGGACAAGTCTACTGGAATACGGCACTGTTGGCATAGAACAAATCAGCTCTTTATTGCGATAAATATGGTTACAAAGATTACATCAACACGGCGACACTACGCCTGCTCAAAATAGCTCTATGCTAGCAGCGGATCGACCTGAGGAGGCGGAGTATCTCTCGGCAGCGGAACAACGTCGGCGGTGATGGACTCCACTCCGCAGGGACTCTGGCTAGAACGCGTATCCTAGCTCGCGCAATCAACATCTTCGACAAACAAGCAGTCATGGCATGACCTGCAAACTGGCATGACACGCCAGGTGAGTACTTTGAATGTACTCGCAAGCTCACAACAAACATCAGCATTAAGGCAAGACAACATCACAGCAATCAAGATTAAGAAGCAGGGTTATCCAGCAAGATAACTTCTGAAGTAAATGCAGTAAGGTAAAGCATATTAAGTGGTTTAATCCATACTCCGAATAATCTCAGAATCCAATCCGAACCTGTACCAAGTCCATTCATGTGGTCATCTGACCACTCAACTCATAGCCATCCCATGGCTATCATATCATGCACCTGATACCAATTGTACCCCAAGACTGACAAACTTACTCTCGTTCGGGCTGTCTCACAACCCTCAGAATACTCATGAACCACTGAGTACTTCTGATCATACGAGTTCTCCATTATCATCACTACTATGGTTGACCACCTAGTGAGGTCTGGGCGGACTGTCCAATACCGTGGACACGGCTATTCGAATAGATTTTACACTCTGCAGAGGTTGCGCACTTTACCCACACTATGGAGCACTGACCTCGTGATCCCATTCGGGTGGACCAGTGTTGCTCCAACGAAACCTGCCTGACCCGTGACTCTCCCATCGTACCACCGGCAATCACACTCCCCCGGAGTCCTGCCCTGGGTGGCCCCTGTGTCACCTCGTGACACCTGCCACCGTCGTGGCCAAACTAAACTGTCCCAAACGGGGACCTGGATCCAAATAACTCAACTGGGCTCACAAGGTTATCGCCGCCTACCGGGCCAGGGTAGCGCGCACGCATAACCTTCCCTGTCGGGCGGTACCGATGAAAGAGCACGCGATCAGACCAAGTCAAGGCCGTCCCATACCGGCAAATGTGGCTGCACGGATAAGTCCGGACAGGTGACTCAAGGTCAACCATGAAATATCTAATCCCCGAGTAATATTTCCGTCATGGCTGACACTCCGATAACCAGTATGCTTAAGCCACTGCTACTAATTCATATCCACAAATGCCGGATGAAATCCCAAAATAATCATAGACGGTAATCTCAACATCATAACCTCAACGAGTGGGTAAACTACTAGTCATTAACAATCCGGTATTCAACATCTACTCATGCATGTCATAATCCAATCCATGCTACAGATAACATTCTTGCTATTAAAGTAATTAATTAAACTATGATATTGCATTGCAATTATGCAGATGAGGGTTGTGGCTTGCCTGGAGATGAAGGAGTCATCGGAATGAAGTGCGGAAATGTCGCGGGGACGAATGCCGGAAACAGTTCTCTCTCGGAAGGGCTGTTTACGGCAAGGGCAAAATGGTCATTTCTGCTGTGTCAACACAGCATGAGAATGACACCATCGGAACGGGCTTGATGAGACGAAGACGTGGGCGTTGGATTCACCTCGATCGGAGTTTCGAGGAAAAAGTTGTGAAGGTTTTTCTCCCGAGGACCTATCTGCAAATAAAGTCTTTACAAACGGGTCCTCAGCAGTTTTTGAAAAAAGAACTGCGCGCCCGGGGCTGCCTTGGGCCGAAAGTGGCCAAGGCCTGGGGTTAGCTGGGCCGCGCAGCGGCTGCTGCAGCTGGGCCGGCCCACGGCTTCCCCCCTTTTAAAAAAAAGGGCCCGGCCTGGCCGATCGTCGTCTTCTCCCTCGCTCCCCTGGCCAAAACAGAGGAGGCAGGGGAGGGGCTCGGCCGGCGACGCCCCCCGACGGCTCCGGCAGTCCCCGGATCCGGCGAGGCCACCGGAGGCGCGCCACGCCCGTCCAGAGAGGGGGCAGGCGCCGGGGAGGGCGGAACGACGGCGTGCCACGGAGGCAGGACACGGCGGTGGTCGGATTTTGGGCACGCATCCACGGCCACTCCGGCGAGGGGGCCAGGAGGTGGGAAGGGCCGCCGGAACAAGGGGAATCCACAGGTGGAGGTAGAAGGGGGAGAGGGGGCTTGGCTCAAGCGAATTTGAGAGGAGGGCTGGGTCGGCCATGGCGGCCATCGGCGGCGAGGAGAGGTCCTGGAGCCTCGGGGAGGGGTCGGGGAGGAGTAGTGGTGGGAGGGGAGCTCGATGGTGAAGGCAGAGGGGCCTCGGGGGCTTAAATAGCCGGCGGCGAGGGGGGGGGAGAACGTGGCCGTGGCGCCACGTACGCCAGTTCCCTGTGCTTCCCGAGCTCTCTTGGAGGAGGGGGAGGACTCCAGGAGGATCCAGGAGGGACGGGGAGAACCCAGGTGAGGCCGAGGAGGTTCGGGAGGAATCAAGGAGAAGGGGACAGAGGAAGACGACGGCGCATGTCACGTGCCGAACAGTGCAGAGCTCGTCGTGGCGTAGGGGAGAAGAAATCGGAGGGTAAGAGAGTTCCAGAGTGAAGAATGGACCAAGGAGAAGCTGCTGGACATGAAGAAATATCGAGGGAGAGAAGGAATCGGACGAGTACAGCGCCGAGACCTCTAGAGCGCGCTGTTGGCTGATTTGACCCATGGTCACCGCGTGAACGCGGCGATTCCACGTGTACTAGTTGACCAAACTATGTCAGGTTGATCAGTCATTCACCGAATAGGGTCAAGGAGGAAAGAAACAATCACAGTGGCGCCTGAGTTGACCTCAGCTGGCAGTGCTTATCTGGAACAGCAAACTGCTTGATGTGAACTGAGAGAGCTTGAGCAGGAGAGAAACTCTGATGTTTCGCACCGGGTGATCAAACACTAAGATGACCATCTCTGCCAATTTGCAGCTCATTTGGATGAAGATAAATAGCACTTTCTGTTCAAAGGGCCTCACTGACCAGATTTGCAAAGTATGAAGTAGCACTCACATACTTCATTGGATTGAGCTGAAATTTGGCAAGGCAGGTTTATTTGGACATATGAAGATGCTGTAAAAATTTAATACCAAATGGACATGCCAAAATGGTACTTCCTTCACAGCTATCTTCTCTGTCCAGAAACTTGGAATAATTCTAGAGAATTATTGGGAAGATGAATTGAGCCCAAATTTGGTGGATAGGTGTTATATGGGTATAACAACGTTCTGGTAAATTTTCAGCTTAAATGAAGCAATATAAAATATAATTGCTTCACAACTGAAAAATATGACCAGAAGCTAGGATTTGATGTTTTGCTCACACAGATGATTGGAGAGGATTGAAACTTGGTGGAGAGTCATGATTTGGGCAAATTAAGGTGCATGAAAAATTTCAACTCATTTGGATACTCCTAGCTAGCACTTGCTTCACATAGATTCTAGTTGCCCAGAAACTTTGGAAATTAGCCAAGAGAGATTTAATATCCAAATAAAGTTGAATTTTGGCATGTGGCAATGATATGGATAGGAAAGAATGCCCAAAAAGTTTGAGAGCAAGTAGGCCAATATAAAGGGTACTTGCTTCACAAACTGACAACTAGGGCAGAATAGGAAAAAGATTATTTGTGAATTATTTTTGAACATGGCAAGGAATATTTTGACATATCTGGATAAGATATGTCCCAAAGGATTTATGAGAATTATTTGGGAATTTTGGGAATGATAGAAATATGAGTTGCTTCACAACTCAGAGCTGACAGGGTTATTCCTTTAATAGAAAAAGGAATATTCCCAAGAAAAGAATATTGGGATTGGTCCAAGATGGAAATGACAAGGTCTTGGGATGATTTTGAGGTTGGCAAGCCACTTGGGAGAGGAATCAAGGGTGATCTCTCCAGGTTTCAGGACTACTAAGCCACAGAAAAGCAAATCCAGACCAAAATAAAAAGGAAAAAAGAAATGGGCAAAATCCAGGGTGTCACAAACCTACCCCCCTTAAAGAAATCTCGTCCTCGAGATTTGGTTGCTCAGGGGTTAAACCTGAATATTCCCCTTTGAGGAAACCGTTTCCCACTCGGGTTTCCTTTATACCTTTGTATTCTGCTCCCGCTGGTTACTCGGACTGACCGCCTGGCCCTGATGTGATTCGTTTCACTGGATCCTTATTCTGACTTTAATCCTTTTATGTCTAATGGCCTGCCTAGGTGCAATGAATTATCCTGACTACAATACCCGTCCTTCTCGCAAGCCCGAGAGTTGTTCTCTATGGACGTGTTGTGATGAAGTCCAATACGGATGATCGTCCATTGACTCGTGAACAGATCCACTCGAGGAACATGAAATCTTTTACTCATCGTGCTTGGATGTTCTCAAAGGGTTGTATGTCCTCCAAGTTTGAAACAGTACTGTGATTCATATCGTTCTCCTTCTCGCATGGTTTACTGAATCATCTTTGGTATCTGTACTATCTCAGGTATCACATTCGCACCGAAGATTTAATTGTCACCTGTCGTGACCAGCATAAAGGTGTACGGTGATATTATCCATAGACTTGACTGACAGTGGTCCTGGCAGCAGAATCTTGTTCACGGCAGGTTATTCTTTATCTGCTTCCCATATGTGAGGACATGTGCTGCGAGACTGTTGCTCATCCTTCTGAGTGCTCAGTCTGACAGGCTTGACTATTCTCTTCTGATGATTCTAGGAATATTTAGTTGGCTGAGCGGGTTGACTCGATATGGGGTGCTTGCAAATAGATTAGACCCCGTGGTGTGTATCCCCATGGTGATCGGTATCGAACCAGTCTATTCTGGCATTTGTACCAAGTTGATCATGTAACCATTATCATATCTGTATGCCAATCTTACTCCTTCATTATGGTTTTCTTTACCTGGATCCTTAGCAGAAAGAGCTTGGCCTTATGTATTCTCGATTCTTCGGGTGACCATGGGTACTACCAGATGCAACATTCCGGCAGGCATATTACTTTACAAGTTGTAGCTGTAGTGTAACGACTGTCTGAACCCTTGGATGAAATCGGCAAATAAACCAGTAGCCACCAGAACGGTCTTTACAACTCAGATCTGGGACATTACTGGAGTAACTCAACCCCGACTCAAGACGGCTGAAAAGCAGCTCAGAGCATGAGACGGTGTCGATAAGAAGAAAGTAGCAGCTCCCTAAGACGGCCGAGAAACAGCTCAGAGCATAGGGTCACCGCTACGGAAAGAAATTCAACAACTGTCCGAGACGGCTGAAAAGCAGCTCAGAACACGGGCCAGTTGCTGAAAAAAGAAATAAAAAAAAATCAGCATCCACCCCGGACGGCCGTAAAACAGCTCGGAACACAGGCGTGGTGCCGTTACTAAAGAAAGGCAGGCAAGGGTTCAGTAGCGTCCCATACAGCTCGCTACTACGCAGACAAGCACAGGTATGATAATTGAAACCGGGCTGACATCATGGTCTGAGTAACTCATGTAACCTTGGCAGCATGTTCATCATTTCCATAAAAACATGTGTAGCTGGCACTTGATTTCTGAGGCAGGCTTGTGTCCTGTCTGGTTCTTGCATTCCGACCAATGGTTGCGGACCTGACTCTTGGGATGCATTGTCATATGCTGCCAACTGTCTGGGGAGTATCTTGTACTCTGAGGCTTCCTTTTTGCCACATACGGACTGAGTGCATATATCTATTCCTTAATGTTTCTGTCATCAGTTACTTGTTATAAGCAACAGGGTATTCAGCTATCCTTCTTGCTGAACACCGTACTCATAACACGTTCTGACTTGTTTCCGGAATATATCAGAGTTTAACCTGTACTGCTAGCGGGTTTAAACCGTGTATGGTAACCATACCTTTGACATGAAATGTACTGTGGATCAGCACACAATCTGTCGTCTTGCTGATCTGATGATTTCTGCTGTGAAGGTTGCAATGATGCATACTGGATGCTAATAATCAATCCAAAATACCATTGGTAGTCAGGCCAGGTATTTCCCGATATCAGGCAGTCAGCGGAAAATTCCATATTGTTGAGCTGAGCCTCCAACTAACTGTCTCTTCACTGATTTCTTTGAGTCCGGTGTCGGGGAGCAACTTCCATAAGGGGAAATAAGGTAACACCAAGGACCCGACGAAAGAAGCAAAAGAAACGACTAAACAAAAGCACACAAAGCACTAAGATCACACACAAGCAATATATTACAGCTACTCACAGCAATAATATGCATGCCTACCTAAGCACACAAATCTCGCGGAGACTCCGGTATTACGGTCTAACATGCTGTGGCGATGTGCACGAAATGAAGTCAAGGTGTGGAAGGAGTTGGTGTAAACAAAGGTACACCAAACACGGCTTAACACTGGTTGCAGCTGGAAGGATACTGAGGCGAGGACGGACTTGATGATCGTGGATCGGAACACGGAGGTCACGACCACATCATCATCAAGCGTACGGAAGAAACCGTACTTGTCCTGGGAACGGATAGCGATGAAAAGAAAGGCTTGCTGGCATTGCCCTTTTCTGATAACCAAGATCAGTAAGGGTTGCCAAGGCGGCTAGAGGGATGGCACGATCCGGGATAGAGACATGTCTATCACCGAACCATAGGGGTGGCTGAAAAGGATGCAATGGTGTGGTACCGGTGTATCAATCCTGCAAGGGATCGACATTGCCAAGTACCTTGGCATCTCTTTGCTGGGACAGAGATGACACCACACACCGAGGAACAATATGCAACTGGAGGGTACAGGTAGTGGATTGCCGCCTATACTCACCAGATCAATCATTAGTGATAACTAGTCTATATGCATGCTATGCAGCAAACAAATGCAACAAACAAGTGCAGCAAACCAACTAGACTCTATACTACCGGTTCTAACGTTCGCACCTAGACTGCGCGTCCTATAGCCAGACCTGCTCTGATACCAACTCCTGTGGCACCCCGGCTCAGAGGAAACCGGAACGCCCCGTATTCCAGTCCCAGGGACAAGTCCACTGGAATACGGCACTGTTGGCATAGAACAAATCAGCTCTTTATTGCTATAAATATGGTTACAAAGATTACATCAACACGGCGACACTACGCCTGCTCAAAATAGCTCTATGCTAACAGCGGATCGACCTGAGGAGGCGGAGTATCTCTCGGCAGCGGAACAGCGTCGGCGGTGATGGACTCCACTCCGCAGGGACTCTGGCTAGAACGCGTATCCTAGCTCGCGCAATCAACATCTTCGACAAACAAGCAGTCATGGCATGACCTGCAAACTGGCATGACACGCCAGGTGAGTACTTTGAATGTACTCGCAAGCTCACAACAAACATCAGCATTAAGGCAAGACAACATCACAGCAATCAAGATTAAGTTAAGATTTATTGCTACCGAAGGAATGGTTGAAATGAGCAATAACAAGCTACTCTTCCTGCATTCTGGTGACCAACTCATGATCACTCCAAGAACATCCAACGATCATCCTCGAGATCGTTACCAATACTTGCCCATGGCATGATATCCGACTGTTACCATACTCAGATGAGTTCCTTCCTTATCACTGTCATTATAACGGTTGATCTCCTATAGAGGTCTGGACGGGCTGTCCAATACCGTGGACACGGCTATTCGAATAGACTTAACACTCGGCAGAGGTTGTACACTTTACCCCCACTCCGGAACTCATGGCCTCGTGCTCCCATTCGGGTGGACCAACGACGTTCCGACGAAACCCGACTGACCCGTGACTCTTCCATCGTACGACCGGCAATCATACTCCTTCTTGGAGTCAAGCCCTGGGTGGCCCCGTGTCCTCAAGACACCTGCCAGCGTCCTGGCCAAACAAACTGTCCCAAACGGGGACCTGGATCCAATAACTCAACTGGGCTCACAGGGTTATTGCCGCCTACCGGGCCAGGGTAGCGCGCGCGCATAACCCTCCCTCTTTGGAGGTACCAGTGGAAGAGCACGCGATCAGAGCAAGTCAAGGCCGTCCCATACAGGCAAATGTGGCTGCACGAATAAGCCCGGACAGGTGACTCTCGATCAACCAACTAAGTTCACTTATTACCAGGTTGTTTCATCAAGTTAACTTAGTTGGTCAAATTAGGCATCTGATCCCCGAACAATCTTTCTGTCACAGCTGATACTCCGATATCATAGTAATCCAATAACCGGCATGCTTAGGCTACTGCTACTAGTTCATATCCACAAATGCCGGATGAAATCCCAAAATAATCATAGACGGTAATCTCTACATCATAACCTCAACGAGTGGGTAAACTACTAGTCATTAACAATCCGGTATTCAACATCTACTCATGCATGTCATAATCCAATCCATGCTACAGATAACATTCTTGCTATTAAAGTAATTAATTAAACTATGATATTGCATTGCAATTATGCAGATGAGGGTTGTGGCTTGCCTGGAGATGAAGGAGTCATCGGAATGAAGTGCGGAAATGTCGCGGGGACGAATGCCGGAAACAGTACTCTCTCGGTGGGCTGTTTATGGACAAGGGCAAAAGGGTCATTTCTGCTGTGTCAACACAGCATGAGAATGACACCATCGGAATGGGCTCGATGAGACGAAGACGTGGGCGTTGGATTCACCTCGATCGGAGTTTCGAGGAAAAAGTTGTGAAGGTTTTTCTCCCGAGGACCTATCTGCAAATAAAGTCTTTACAAACAGGTCCTCAGTAGTTTTTGAAAAAAAAACTGCGCGCCCGGGGCTGCCTTGGGCCGAAAGTGGCCAAGGCCTGGGGTTAGCTGGGCCACGCAGCGGCTGCTGCAGCTGGGCCGGCCCACGGCTTCCCCCCTTTTAAAAAAAGGGCCCGGCCTGGCCGATCGTCGTCTTCTCCCTCGCTCCCCTGGCCAAAACAGAGGAGGCAGGTGAGGGGCTCGGCCGGCGACGCCCCCCGACGGCTCCGGCAGTCCCCGGATCCGGCGAGGCCACCGGAGGGACAAGGGAGGCGCGCCACGCCCGTCCAGAGAGGGGGCAGGCGCCGGGGAGGGCGGAACGACGGCGTGCCACGGAGGCAGGACACGGCGGTGGTCAGATTTTGGGCACGCAGCCACGGCCACTCCGGCGAGGAGGCCAGGAGGTGGGAAGGGCCGCCGGAACAAGGGGAATCCACAGGTGGAGGTAGAAGGGGGAGAGGGGGCTTGGCTCAAGCGAATTTGAGAGGAGGGCCGGGTCGGCCATGGCGGCCATCGGCGGCGAGGAGAGGTCCTGGAGCCTCGGGGAGGGGTCGGGGAGGAGTAGTGGTGGGAGGGGAGCTCGGTGGTGAAGGCAGAGGGGCCTCGGGGGCTTAAATAGCCGGCGGCGAGGGGGGGGGGAGAACGTGGCCGTGGCGCCACGTATGCCAGTTCCCGGTGCTTCCCGAGCTCTCTTGGAGGAGGGGGAGGACTCCAGGAGGATCCAGGAGGGACGGGGAGAACCCAGGCGAGGCCGAGGAGGTTCGGGAGGAATCGAGGAGAAGGGGACAGAGGAAGACGACGGCGCATGTCACGTGCCGAACAGTGCAGAGCTCGTCGTGGCGTAGGGGAGAAGAAATCGGAGGGTAAGAGAGTTCCAGAGTGAAGAATGGACCAAGGAGAAGCTGCTGGACATGAAGAAATATCGAGGGAGAGAAGGAATCGGACGAGTATAGCGTCGAGACCTCTAGAGCGCGCTATTGGCTGATTTGACCCGTGTTCACTGCGTGAACGCGGCGATTCCACATGTACTAGTTGACCAAACTATGTCAGGTTGATCAGTCATTCACCGAATAGGGTCAAGGAGGAAAGAAACAATCACAGTGGCGCCTGAGTTGACCTCAGCTGGCAGTGCTTATCTGGAACAGGAAACTGCTTGATGTGAACTGAGAGAGCTTGAGCAGGAGAGAAACTCTGATGTTTCGCACCAGGTGATCAAACACTAAGATGACCATCTCTGCCAATTTTCACCTCATTTGGATGAGTAGAAATAGCACTTGCTGTACAAATGCCTCTACTGACCAGATTGACAAGTCTTGAAGTGGCACTCACATGAAGTGGCTACTTGAGCTGAAAATGGGCATAGGTGGATGATTTGTTCATATGAGGTTGCCATAAAAATTTCATGCCATTTGGACAAGCCAAAGTGGCACTTCCTTCATAATGGTCCTCTCTGACCAGAATCTAAGAAAAGAAACTGAGGAAAAATGGCTAGATAGATTGAGCCCAAACTTTGTGGATATGGATAATATGGATAGGAGGATGTCCTGGTAAATTTTCAGATTAAATGAAGCAATAGAAAATATAGTTGCTTCACAACTGAAAAATATGACCAGAATCTAAGATTTGATGTTCTGCTCACATAGATGACTATATAGGGTTGAAACTTGGTGGAGAGTCATTATTTGAGCATATGAATATGCTTGTAAAATTTCAACTCATTTGGATACTCCTAACTAGTACTTCCTTCACAAAGATTCCAGTTGCCCAGAAACTTTGGAAATTAGCCAAGGGAGTTTTAATATCCAAATAAAGTTGCATTTTGGCATGTGGCAATGATATGGATAAGAAAGAGTGCACAAAAAGTTTGAGAGCAAGCAAGCAAATATAAATGGTACTTGCTTCACAAACTGCCAGCTGGGGCAGAATCAGAAAAGGAATATTTGTGAAATATTTTTGGACATGGCAAGGAATATTTTGACATATCTGGATAAGATATGTCCCAAAGGATTTATGAGAGTTATTTGGGAATTTTGGGAATGATAGAAATATGAGTTGCTTCACAACTCAGAGCTGACAGGGTTATTCCTTTAATAGAAAAAGGAATATTCCCAAGAAAAGAATATTGGGATTGGTCCAAGATGAAAATTACAAGGTCTTGGGATGATTTTGAGGTTGGCAAGCCACTTGGGAGAGGAATCAAGGATGATCTCTCCAGGTTTCAGGACTACTAAGCCACAGAAAAGCAAATCCAGACCAAAATAAAAAGGAAAAAGAAATGGGCAAAATCCAGGGTGTCACACAGAGGCAGGGGATACATCCTTTTTTTTTTTTAAACATAGTAATGGTAGGTTAAAAGAACATACAAACTTCACGAAGATGCACGGCGAGCTTTTCGAAAGCAAAAAGACACAAGTTATTGCACCTATGTGGAACCTTATCGAGGAAGTCATCCAAAAAAAAAAGTCGTCACGTTTTGCAGATACGTCCTCCTAGTAGCGACGCCACCGGCCTATCCATTTCTATCTCTTTCCCTTTTCCTTATCCGTTCATGTATCCTAGCGCCATTATTTGTACAGTCTGGATACGTTTGTTTCTAGTAGTGCAAAATAGTTTTTTTTTTGTGAGAAGTAGTGGAAAATAGTTGTCCACTACGTTTTCTTTTTTGTACTATATATAACTATACTGAACGAAGTCTTCAGTACGTAGTTGATTCCTGATTGAACTGAAACAATAAAAAATGTCAACATTGTCTGCCGTACAGTGCCATTAGTTGTTTTTGCCATGTCACCTGCCCAGGTGTATGTTCGAGACAAAATCGTGAGCGAAAAGCGACACGTGGTAGACTCTTCCAGCACGCAACGTAGGCACCTGTACAGACCGAACTGTACCTCCCGTGCGACGGTGAGACCATGAAGCGTGATTGCGTGATGGTAATCTGGAACGTGTGCGGAACAGCGGAAGGAACCAGAAATAAAGTCTACCCCGACTGTTGTCCGAATATACTTGTTCGAATCCACATACTTCCTTTTTATCTAGGGGAAATGCGTATTCGGGGGTAATGTTGGGCAGAGATAGTAACGTGTGTAGGGGCCGGTGTGTTTCTTCCTTGTTACTCGGGTGATGCAATAAAGCGAGGACTGTGTGTGGAACTGTGGGCACTCTTTTTTCTCATTTGGTTTTTGTAAACGTGCACGTGTGTTCCTTGATATTTTATTATATCACCCAAAAAAAGATATTTTATTATATCGCTTTTTGAAGACTGTGATACGCAGGATAGATACGATGAATCACTCTACAAAAGTGCCACGAAAATCTCTACTACTTAAAAAAAACCGAACCAATCTGTGGTTGGATGGTTAGAGGAACAGTGGTATCCCCAGCCCACCAGGGTTCAAGTCCTGGTGCTCGCATTATTCCTGAATTTATTTCAGGATTTCCGGTGATGCGCTTTGACTGGGAAAAGACGTTCCCGTCGACGACGAGGCGCCTACGGTGACTTCGTAAATCTCAAGATGACATGTCGGCTCAGTCTCTCGGAAGTGCCCATAGGGATAGGGTGTGCGTGTGTGCGTTTATAGGGGTGAGTGTATGCGCGTATGTATGAGCGCTGATGTCTGTACTGATGTTAAAAAACAAACATAAAGTTCTCATTTCATCTTTCTTCCCACCACCCCTTCGTCCAACCTTCCATGTATATGTATATGATAATCAATCAGCTTAATTTACTTACCTTCTGAATCAATTCCACTTTAATTTACTTACCAAACTTCTAATCAAAATATAAGGTAATTCACGGTAAGAATTTGATGAACATTTACTTACACAATCACATTATTATTCACAGGTAAATCACAAGCTATCTCTACTACTTAAAAAGAATATAAGGTTCCCATTTCACCTTTCTTCTCACCACCTCTTCGTCCAACCTTTCATGTATATGATAATCAATTACCTTAATTTACTTATCTTCTGAACCAAATCCGTTTTAATTTACTTACCAAACTTCTAATCGAAATATAAGGTAATTCACGGTCAGAATTTGATGAACATTTATTTACACAATCGCATTATTATTCATAGGTAAATCACAAGCTAACGTATTAGAATATATATATATATATATATATATATATATATATATATATATATATATCCCGTTGCAACGCACCGACATTATTCTAGTAGAATTTAAAAATGAGTTAAATGCATCGGAGGTCCTAAAAGTTTCGTCGGGGTGTCACTTTAGTCCTAATTCTTCTAAAATGCACCTTTAGATCATAATTCTTTAGTAAGTTGTTCACCCGGGGTCCTTTTTTCATGAGCGCTCGCTAACCTGCCCGTGTGGCGCGATGACCCACGCCACGTCAATAGAGTGGCCAATCGCCAAGCGAGAAAAATACATTGGAGGTCCTAAGAGTTTCTGGGCAGTGTCACTTTAGTCCTACTTATTTCAAAATGCATGTTTAGGTATTAATTCTATAGTAAGCTGTACACTCGAGGTCCTTTTTTGCACGATCGCTCACTGACCTGCTCGGTTGCGCATTGACCCATGCCACGTCGACTTAGGGTCACTAGCAGATGAGGAACATTGCAAAAAAAAAAACTAATTTTTGGCCGCTCTCATCCCGTAGCTATGTGATTTCCTCTACTCTGCCACAATCACCTAGCTGTAGGCATCGATTTAGTTTGATTTGCACTATTTCATTAAGTTTCTCAAACCGCTTGCTTTGATTTGAGGTTAGGTGGTAGGAGCTTGTGTAGGAGGCGGCGCCGACGATGCTGCTGCAATGCTCCTCTTAGTCACCCGCTTCCCTGCCGAGGAGCTTGATGTCCCAGCCATGGCGACGCTGTGGGCACGAGAGAGAGAGAGAGAGAGAGGATTTCGGTAGGGATGGGAAATGTTAAGAGGAGGCTTTACAAGGGGCTTTCTATAAAAAAAGAGCAACTGCAGCAGCCTCTAAGTTGACGTGGTGTGGCTCAACGCGTCACGCAAGCAGGTCAGCAACCGCTCGTGCAAAAAAGGACCTCGGGTGAACCACTTACTACAGAATTAGGACCTAAACATGCATTTTGAAAGAAGTAGGACTAAAGTGACACTGCTCAGAAACTTTTAGGACGCTTCTCTCCTCGCGGTTGGGCCCTATGTCGATGTGGCGTGGGTCAACATGCCACGCAGGCAGGTCAATGAGCGCTCGTGAAAAAAGGATCTCGGGTGAACCACTTACTAAAGAACTAGGACCTAAAGGTGCATTTTGAAAGAATTAGGACTAAAGTGACACCCCGACAAAACTTTAAGGACCTCCAATGCATTTAACTCTTTAAAAATGTATATGCCTTATTGGAGAACGGTGGAGCAGAACTCTAGTATTTTTTTACGAAAAAGGCCAAAGGCCAGATATTAAAACATACGAGTACATCCAAATCCTTGAGGGTGCTGAAGTCTTCTTTCTCCTACATCCACCGACGACGCGTTGTGAGCAAAGCTCGTTGCCGCCTCTAGGCCTCCGTTTCAGCGAGCAAACTTGTTAGACGCATGAACTCCCTAAAGCAGCGATTATAAAGTCGTCGGTGTAGACTAGAAGACACCGGCGGCCACGACCTGCGTAACAAATTGTCGCCCCGTATCAAAAAAATGAAGGGGGGGGGGCTTGTAGAACGCCCCAGCTCCGTCCAGACGGAATCGGGGAACACAAACCTCACACGCTCCCCGACGAGGCCAAGTCTGGCCAACCTTCATCGATCAGAACTGGGGGCGAAGGACCAAGATGTACAACCACCATGTTTGCTCCCAGGACAGCATGACTGAGACAGACCCGCAAAAGAAAACACCATACTCAAAGAACCTAATCCGAGAACACACTATCTTCCAGGGGGGTAGGGCGCGCCCCCACGGCTTGTCGCCTCCTCGTGCACTTTACGGACTACTTTTTATTTTTCTAATTTTTTAAATATTCCAAAACATAGTAAAATTCCCTTTGGGAAAGTTTTGGAGTCGGTTTACTTAACGTATCATATACCTATTCCTTTTCAGGGGTCTGGAGCGTTCTGGTAGGTCTCCCTTATGTACTCCTCCGGTGTTATGGTATTAATAATATTGGTTTCAACTTTTATGGGAGTACCTGAGATATAATATTTGATTCTTTGCCCGTTTACCACCTTCGGGTTATTGCCCTCGGCGTTGTTGATCTTGATGGCACCGGAACGATAAACTTCTTCGATAATGTAAGGTCCTTCCCATTTAGAGAGAAGTTTTCCTGCAAAAAATCTTAAACGAGAATTGTATAGCAGGACATGGTCACCTACATTAAATGCGCGCTTTTGTATCCTTTTGTCATGCCATCTTTTAACCTTTTCTTTAATCAATTTGGCATTCTCATAGGCTTGGGTTCTCCATTCATCAAGTGAGCTAATGTCAAATAACCTCTTCTCACCGGCAAGTTTGAAATCCTAGTTGAGCTCTTTAATTGCTCAATAAGCTTTATGTTCTACTTCAAGAGGTAAGTGACATGCTTTTCCATAAACCATTTTATATGGAGACATACCCATAGGATTCTTATAAGCAGTTCTATAAGCCCATAATGCATCATCAAGTTTCTTAGACCAATTCTTTCTAGATCTATTAACGGTCTTTTGCAAGATCAATTTTATTTCTCTGTTACTTAATTCTATATGACCACTAGACTGAGGATGATAAGGAGATGCAATTCTATGGTTAACATCATACTTAGCAAGCCATTTACGGAAGGCACCATGAATAAAGTGTGAACCACCATCAGTCATTAAATATCTAGGGACTCCAAACCTCGGGAAAATAACTTCTTTAAGCATTTTAATGAAGGTGTTATGATCTGCACTACTAGTTGAAATAGCTTCTACCCACTTAGTAACATAATCAACAGCAACCAAAATATGTGTATACCCATTGAAGGAAGGAAAAGGTCCCATATAATCAAATCCCCAAACATCAAATGGTTCAATAACAAGTGAATAATTCATAGGAATTTCCTGACCTCTACTAATATTACCAATTCTTTGACATTCATCACAAGATAAGACAAACTTACGAGCATCCTTGAAAAGAGTAGGCCAATAAAAACCAGATTGTAATACCTTATGTGCAGTTCTATCTCCAGCATGGTGTCCTCCGTAGGCCTCGGAGTGACACTTGCGTAGGATCTGTTCCTGTTCATGCTCAGGTACACAACGTCTAATAACACCATCTACTCCTTCTTTATAAAGGTGTGGGTCATCCCAAAAGTAACGTCTTAAATCATAGAAAAACTTTTTCTTTTGTTGGTATGTGAAACTAGGTGGTATAGATTTAGCAACAATATAATTAGCATAGTCTGCATAGCATGGAGTACTACGAGAAGCATTTATAACAGCTAACTGTTCATCAGGAAAGCTATCATCAATAGGTAGTGGGTCATCAAGAATATTTTCTAACCTAGACAAGTTGTCTGCTACGGGGTTCTCAGCTCCCTTTCTATCAATAATATGTAAATCAAATTCTTGTAGCAGGAGAACCCACCTAATAAGTCTAGGTTTAGCATCTTTCTTTTCCATAAAATATTTAATAGCAGCATGATCAGTGTGAACAGTTACCTTAGAATCAACAATATAAGATCTGAACCTATCACAAGCAAATACAACTGCTAAAAATTCTTTTTCAGTAGTAGCATAATTTTTTTGAGCACTGTCTAGATTTTTACTAGCATAATGGGTAACATTCAATTTCTTATCAACTCTTTGTCCTAGAACAACACCAATAGCATAATCGCTAGCATCACACATAATTTCAAAGGGTAGGTTCCAATCAGGTGGTTGAACAATAGGTGCAGAAATTAAGGCTTTCTTAATCTCTACTACTTAAAAAGAATGTAAGGTTCCCATTTCACCTTTCTTCTCACCACCTCTTCGTCCAACCTTTCATGTATATGTTAATCAATCACCTTAATTTACTTATCTTCTGAACCAAATCCGTTTTAATTTACTTACCAAACTTCTAATCAAAATATAAGGTAATTCACGGTCAGAATTTGATGAACATTTATTTACACAATCGCATTATTATTCACAGGTAAATCACAAGCTAATGTATTAGACTATATATATATATCCCGTTGCAACGCACCGACATTATTCTAGTAGAATTTAAAAATGAGTTAAATGCATCGGAGGTCCTAAAAGTTTCGTCGGGGTGTCACTTTAGTCCTAATTCTTCTAAAATGCACCTTTAGGTCCTAATTCTTTAGTAAGTTGTTCACCCGAGGTCCTTTTTTCACGAGCGCTCGCTAACCTGCCCGTGTGGCGCGTTGACCCACGCCACGTCAATAGAGGGCCCAATTGTTGGAAATATGCCCTAGAGGCAATAATAAATTGGTTATTATCATATTTCCCTGTTCATGATAATCGTTTATTATCCATGCTAGAATTGTATTGATCGGAAACTCAAATACATGTGTGGATACATAGACAACAGTATGTCCCTAGTGAGCCTCTACTAGACTAGCTCGTTGACCAAAGATGGTTAAGGTTTCCTAACCATAGGCATGAGTTGTCATTTGATAACGGGGTCACATCATTAGGAGAATGATGTGATGGACTAGACCCAACCGTAAGCTTAGCATCAGATCGTTTAAGTTATTTGCTATAGCTTTCTTCATGTCAAGTATCTGTTCCTTTGACCATGAGATCATGCAACTCACTGACACCGAAGGAGTACCTTGTGTGTATCAAACGTCGCAACATAACTGGGTGATTATAAAGATGCTCTATAGGTATCTCCGAGGGTGTCTGTTGAGTTGGCATGGATCAAGACTGGGATTTGTCACTCCGTATGACGGAGAGGTATCTCAGGGCCCACTTGGTAATACAGCATCACAATAAGCTTGCAAGCAATGTGACTAAAGATTTAGCCACGGATCTTGTATTACGGAACGAGTAAAGAGACTTGCCGATAACGAGATTCAACTAGGTATAGAGATACCGACAATCGAATCTCGGGCAAGTAACATACCGATGGACAAAGGGAATTGTATACGGGATTAATTGAATCCTTGACATCGTGGTTCAACCGATAAAGATCTTCGTGGAATATGCAGGAACCAATATGGGCATCCAGGTCCCGCTATTGGTTATTAACCGGAGAGGAGTCTCGGTCATGTCTACATGATTCTCAAACCCGTAGGGTCGCACGCTTAACGTTCGGTAGCGCTAGGGTAGTATTGAGATATTAATAGTGAAAATTCTGAAGGTTGTTCAGAGTCCCAGATAAGATCCGGGATATCACGAGGAGCTCCGGAATGGTCCGGAGGTAAAGATTCATATATGGAAAGTTGTTATCGGGGTTCCGAAAAAAGTTCGAGTTTTTTCGGTATTGTACCGGGAAGGTTCTAGAAGGTTCCGAAGTGGGGCCAACCTGCATGGGGGGACCCACATGAACATGGGTAGTGGGGAAAGTCTCTACAACCCTGGTCTAGGTGCACCAAGATCCTCCCTTGAAAGGAATAGTATCATATCCCAAAGGGATAAGATCAGGATCCCTAAAAAGGGGGGATAGCGATCGGTGGGGAAGGAAAGGAGGGATTTCCTTCCTCCCCCTTTGACCAACGCCCCTAGGGCCTTGGAGGGCAAGCCACCATCCCCCTCCACGCCTATATAAAGGTGGGGAGGCGTTAGGGGCAGCCACCCTTCGCCCCTTTCCCGTTACCTCTCCCAACTCCTCCCACGTTTCACCGGTACGCGCTTGGCGAAGCCCTGCCGGAGTTCCGCTGCCACCACCACCACCATGCCGTCATGTTGGTTTAGATCTCATCTACCTCCTCTCCCTCACTTGCTGGATCAAGAAGGAGAGGACGCCGCCGAGCCGTACGTGTGCTAAACTCGGAGGTGCCGCACGTGCGGTACTTGGATCGGATTGGATCTCGATGCGAGTACGACTACGCCAACCACGATCTCTAGATTGTTAACGCTTTCAGTCTACAAGGGTATGTAGACACCACTCTCCTCTTGTAGATGTGCATCTCCTAGATTGATCATGGTGAGCGTAGGAACTTTTTTGTTTCCCATGCAACGTTCCCCAACACCAATCGCCAAGCGAGAAAAATACATTGGAGGTCCTAAGAGTTTCTGGGCAGTGTCACTTTAGTCCTACTTATTTCAAAATGCACGTTTAGGTCCTAATTCTATAGTAAGCTGTACACTCGAGGTCCTTTTTTGCACGATCGCTCACTGACCTGCTCGGGTGCGCATTGACCCATGCCACGTCGACTTAGTGTCACTAGCAGATGAGGAACGTTGCAAAAAAAACTATTTTTTGGCCGCTATCATCCCGTAGCTATGTGATTTCCTCTACTCTGCCACAATCACCTAGCTGTAGGCATCAATTTAGTTTGATTTGCACTATTTCATTAAGTTTCTCAAACCGCTTGCTCTGATTTGAAGTTAGGTGGTAGGAGCCTATGTAGGAGGCGGCGCCGACGATGCTGCTGCAATGCTCCTCTTAGTCACCCGCTTCCCTGTCGAGGAGCTTGATGTCCCAGCCATGGCGACGCTGTGGGCAAGAGAGAGAGAGAGAGAGAGAGAGAGAGAGGATTTCGGTAGGGATGGGAAATGTTAAGAGGGGGCTTTACAAGGTGCTTTCTGTAAAAAAAGAGAGCAACTGCAGCAGCCTCTAAGTTGACGTGGTGTGGATCAACGCGTCACACAAGCAGGTCAGCAACCGCTCGTGCAAAAAAGGACCTCGGGTGAACCACTTACTACAGAATTAGGACCTAAACATGCATTTTGAAAGAAGTAGGACTAAAGTGACACTGCCCATAAACTTTTAGGACGCTTCTCTCCTGGCGGTTGGGCCCTGTGTCGATGTGGCGTGGGTCAACATGCCACGCAGGCAGGCCAATGAGCGCTCGTGAAAAAAGGATCTCGGGTGAACCACTTACTAAAGAATTAGGACCTAAAGGTGCATTTTGAAAGAATTAGGACTAAAGTGACACCCCGACAAAACTTTAAGGACCTCCAGTGCATTTAACTCTTTAAAAATGTATATGCCTTATTGGAGAACGGTGGAGCAGAACTCTAGTATTTTTTTGACGAAAAAGGCCAAAGGCCAGATATTAAAACATACGAGTACATCCAAATCCTTGAGGGTGCTGAAGTCTTCTTTCTCCTACATCCACCGACGACGCGTTGTGAGCAAAGCTCGTTGCCGCCTCTAGGCCTCCGTTTCAGCGAGCAAACTTGTTTAAACGCATGAACTCGCTAAAGCAGCGATTATAAAGTCGTCGGTGTAGACCAGAAGACACCGGCGGCCATGACCTGCGTAACAAATTGTCGCCCTGTATCAAAAAAATGAAGGTGGGGGCTTGTAGAACACCCCAGTTCTGGCCAGACGGAATCGGGGAACACAAACCTCACACGCTCCCCAACGAGGCCAAGTCTGGCCAACCTTCATCGGTCAGAACTGGGGGCGAAGGACCAAGATGTACAACCACCATGTTTGCTCCCAGGATAGCATGACTGAGACAGACCCGCAAAAGAAGACACCAGACTAAAAGAACCTAATCCGAGAACACACTACCTTCCAGGGGGGTAGGGCGCGCCCCCACGGCTTGTCGCCTCCTCGTGCACTTTTCGGACTACTTTTTATTTTCCTAATTTTTTTGAACATTCTAAAACGTAGTAAAATTGCTTTTGGGAAAGTTTTAGAGTCGGTTTACTTACCGTATCACATACCTATTCCTTTTCAGGGGTCTGGAGCGTTCTGGTAGGTCTCCCTTATGTACTCCTCCGTTATTATGGTATTAATAATATTGGTTTCAACATTTATGGGAGTACCTGAGATATAGTGTTTGATTCTTTGACCGTTTACCACCTTTGGGTTATTGCCCTCGGCGTTGTTGATCTTGATGGCACCGGAACGATAAACTTCTTCGATAATGTAAGGTCCTTCCCATTTAGAAAGAAGTTTTCCTGCAAAAAATCTTAAACGAGAATTGTATAGCAGGACATGGTCACCTACATTAAATGCGCACTTTTGTATCCTTTTGTCATGCCATCTTTTAACCTTTTCTTTAAACAATTTGGTATTCTCATAGGCTTGGGTTCTCCATTCATCAAGTGAGCTAATGTCAAATAACCTCTTCTCACCGGCAAGTTTGAAATCCTAGTTGAGCTCTTTAATTGCCCAATAAGCTTTATGTTCTAGTTCAAGAGGTAAGTGACATGCTTTTCCATAAACCATTTTATATGGAGACATACCCATAGGATTCTTATAAGAAGTTCTATAAGCCCATAATGCATCATCAAGTTTATTAGACCAATTCTTTCTAGATCTATTAACGGTCTTTTGCAAGATCAATTTTATTTCTCTATTACTTAATTCTACTTGACCACTAGACTGAGGATGATAAGGAGATGCATTTCTATGGTTAACATCACACTTAGCAAGCCATTTACGGAAGGCACCATGAATAAAGTGTGAACCACCATCAGTCATTAAATATCTAGGGACTCCAAACCTCGGGAAAATAACTTCTTTAAGCATTTTAATGGAGGTGTTATGATCTGCACTACTAGTTGGATTAGCTTCTACCCACTTAGTAACATAATCAACAGCAACCAAAATATGTGTATACCCATTGGAGGAAGGAAAAGGTCCCATATAATCAAATCCGCAAACATCAAATGGTTCAATAACAAGTGAATAATTCATAGGAATTTCCTGACGTCTACTAATATTACCAATTCTTTGACATTCATCACAAGATAAGACAAACTTACGAGCATCCTTGAAAAGAGTAGGCCAATAAAAACCAGATTGTAATACCTTATGTGCAGTTCTATCTCCAGCATGGTGTCCTCCGTAGGCCTCGGAGTGTCACTTGCGTAGGATCTGTTCCTGTTCATGCTCAGGTACACAACGTCTAATAACACCATCTACTCCTTCTTTATAAAGGTGTGGGTCATCCCAAAAGTAACATCTTAAATCATAGAAAAACTTTTTCTTTTGTTGGTATGTGAAACTAGGTGGTATAGATTTAGCAACAATATAATTAGCATAGTCTGCATAGCATGGAGTACTACGAGAAGCATTTATAACAGCTAACTGTTCATCAGGAAAGCTATCATCAATAGGTAGTGGGTCATCAAGAATATTTTCTAACCTAGACAAGTTGTCTGCTACGGGGTTCTCAGCTCCCTTTCTATCAATAATATGTAAATCAAATTCTTGTAGCAGGAGAACCCACCTAATAAGTCTAGGTTTAGCATCTTTCTTTTCCATAAGATATTTAATAGCAGCATGATCAGTGTGAACAGTTACCTTAGAATCAACAATATAAGATCTGAACTTATCACAAGCAAATACAACTGCTAAAAATTCTTTTTCATTAGTAGCATAATTTCTTTGAGCACTGTCTAAACTTTTACTAACATAATGGATAACATTCAATTTCTTATCAACTCTTTATCCTAGAACAGCACCAATAGCATAATCGCTAGCATCACACATAATTTCAAAGGGTAGGTTCCAATCAGGTGGTTGAACAATAGGCGCAGAAATTAAGGCTTTCTTAATCTCTACTATTTAAAAAGAATGTAAGGTTCCCATTTCACCTTTCTTCTCACCACCTCTTTGTCCAACCTTTCATGTATATGATAATCAATCACCTTAATTTACTTATCTTCTGAACCAAATCTGTTTTAACTTACTTACCAAACTTCTAATCAAAATATAAGGTAATTCACGGTCAGAATTTGATGAACATTTATTTACACAATCGCATTATTATTCACAGGTAAATCACAAGCTAACATATTAGAATATATATATCCCGTTGCAACGCACCAACATTATTCTAGTAGAATTTAAAAATGAGTTAAATGCATCGGAGGTCCTAAAAGTTTCGTCGGGGTGTCACTTTAGTCCTAATTCTTCTAAAATGCACCTTTAGGTCTTAATTCTTTAGTAAGTTGTTCACCCGAGGTCCTTTTTTCACGAGCGCTCGCTAACCTGCCCGTGTGGCGCGTTGACCCACGCCACGTCAATAGAGGGCCCAATCGCCAAGCGAGAAAAATACATTGGAGGTCCTAAGAGTTTCTGGGCTGTGTCACTTTAGTCCTACTTATTTCAAAATGCACGTTTAGGTCCTAATTCTATAGTAAGCTGTACACTCGAGGTCCTTTTTTGCATGATCACTCACTGACCTGCTCGGTTGCGCATTGACCCATGCCACGTCGACTTAGGGTCACTAGCAGATGAGGAACATTGCAAAAAAAAAACTAATTTTTGGCCGCTCTCATCCCGTAGCTATGTGATTTCCTCTACTCTGCCACAATCACCTAGTTGTAGGCATCGATTTAGTTTGATTTGCACTATTTCATTAAATTTCTCAAACCGCTTGCTCTGATTTGAGGTTAGGTGGTAGGAGCTTGTGTAGGAGGCGGCGCCGACGATGCTGCTCCAATGCTCCTCTTAGTCACCCGCTTCCCTGCCAAGGAGCTTGATGTCCCAGCCATGGCGACGCTGTGGGCACGAGAAAGGAAGAGAGAGAGAGAGAGAGGATTTCGGTAGGGATGGGAAATGTTAATAGGGGGCTTTACAAGGGGCTTTCTGTAAAAAAAAGAGCAACTGCAGCAGCCTCTAAGTTGACATGGTGTGGCTCAACGCGTCACGCAAGCAGGTCAGCAACCGCTCGTGCAAAAAAGGACCTCGGGTGAACCACTTACTACAGAATTAGGACCTAAACATGCATTTTGAAAGAAGTAGGACTAAAGTGACACTGCCCAGAAACTTTTAGGATGCTTCTCTCCTGGCGGTTGGGCCCTGTGTCGATGTGGCGTGGGTCAACAGTAATACCTCCCTTCTTAGGGACATAATGAACGGGGCTTACCCATCTACTATGAGCTATAGGATAAATTATACCTACTTCCAGAAGCTTTAATATTTTATTTATTACCACTTCTTTCATCTTAGGATTCAACTGTCGCTAGCGATCAACAACTGGTTTAGCATTAGGTTCCATATTAATTTTATGCTGACATAGAGTGGGACTAATGTCCTTAAGATCATCAAGAGTATATCGAATAGCTGCACGGTGCTTCCTCAGAGTTTTTAATAATTTCTTGTCTTCATGCTCTGAAGGGCTAGCACTAATAATAACAGGATATATCTTCTTTTCATTGAGATAAGCATATTTCAAAGTATCAGGTAATTGTTTAAGATCGAACACAAGATCACTCTTGGGTGGTAGAGGGTCTCTAAGAGTCTCAATAGGCAAATTGTGTTTCAAAACAGGCATTGGTTTAAAGAATATCTCATCTATTTCATTTCTTTCATTCGTGAACATGTCATTTTCATGGTCTAGCAAATATTGTTCTAAAGGATCAGTAGGAGGCACGGCAATAGAAGCAAGACCAATAATTTCATCTTTACTAGGAAATTCTTTATCATGGGGTTGTCTACGAAATTTGGAGAAATTAAACTAATGAGACACATCCCCGAAACTTACACTAACAATTTCTTTCTCACAATCTATTTTAGCATTAACAGTGTTCAAGAAAGGTCTACCAAATATAATCGAACAAAAATCATCTTGTGGGGAACCAAGAACTAGAAAATCGGTAGGGTATTTTATTTTCCCACACAAGACTTCAACATCTCTAACAACCCCAATTGGTGAGATAGTATCTCTATTATCAAGCTTATAGTAACATCAATATCTTCTATTTCAGCAGGTGCAATATCATTCATAATTTCTTGGTATAAAGTAAAGGGAATTGCACTCACACTAGCACCCAAATCACATAAGCCATGATAACAATGATCTCCTATCTTAACAGAGACAACAGGCATGCCAACAACAGGTCTATGTTTATCCTTTTCATCAGGTTTAGCAATTCTAGCAGCTTCATCACAGAAATAAATAACATGCCCATCAATATTATCGACCAAGAGATCCTTAACCAAAGCGATACTAGGTTCAAATTTAATTTGTTCAGGGGGTGTAGGTGTTCTAGTATAACTCTTACGGACTACAGCTGAAGCTTTAGCATGTTCTTTTATCCTAACAGGAAAAGGTGGTTTCTCTATATAAGCAGTAGGAATAACTGGATCAACATTATAAGTAATGGTTTCTTCTTCAGCTTTAATGGGTTCTACTATTTTTACTTCAATGGGAGGATGATATTTAAACCACTTCTCCTTAGGGAGATCAACATGAGTGGCAAATGATTCACAGAAAGAAGCTACTATCTCAAAGTCAAGTCCATATTTAGTGCTAAATTCACGAAATACATCGGTATCCATAAAAGATTTAAGACAATCAAACTCAAGGTTTATACCTGACTCCTTACCTTCTCGAGCTCCCAATCTTCAGAGTTGTGTTTAATTCTTTCCAAGAGATCCCATTTGAATTCAATAGTCTTCTTCATAAAAGAACTAGTACAAGAAGTATCGAGCATGGATTGATCATTACGAGAAAGCCTAGCATAAAAATTCCGAATAATAATTTCTCTGGAGAGCTCATGATTGGGGCATGAATATAACATTGACTTAAGCCTCCCCCAAGCTTGAGTGATACTTTCTCCTTCACGAGGCCAAAATATATATATATATAATTCCGATCACGATGAACCAGATGCATAGGATAAAACTTCTGATGAAATTCCAATTTCAATCTGTTGTAATTCCAAGCTCCAATATCATCACATAGCCTATACCATGTCAATGCCTTTCCCTTCAAAGATAAAGGGAAGACCTTCTTCTTGACTTCATCCTCGGGCAATCCTGCAAGCTTAAATAATCCACAAACTTCATCCACATAGATTAGATGCAAATCAGGATGTAGTGTTCCATCTCCTGTATAATGATTAGCTAGCAGTTTCTCTATCATACCCGAAGGATTTTCATAATAAATATTTTCAGTAGGTGTAATAGGTTGAGGAGCAACTCTTTGCTCTTCCGGTCGAGGTGAAGATACCCCGAACAATCCCCTCAAAGATGATTTTCCATAGTGACAAGTGACCGTAAATTTTAGCACGTAATATAAATGTTTCCTTACCAAATTCCACTTACCAAAGGCGCTTTACTCCCCGGCAACGGCGCCAAAAAAGAGTCTTGATGACCCACAAGTATAGGGGATCTATCGTAGTCCTTTCGATAAGTAAGAGTGTCGAACCCAACAAGGAGCAGAAGGAAATGACAAGCGGTTTTCAGCAAGGTATTTTCAGCAAGCACTAAAATTATCAGTAACAGATAGTTTTGTGATAAGATTATTCGTAACGGGTAACAAGTAACAAGTGTAACAAAGGTGCAGCAAGGTGGCCCAATCCTTTTTGTAGCAAAGGATAAGCCTGGACGAACTCTTATATAAAGCAAAGAGCTCCCGAGGACACATGGTAATTATTGTCAAGTTAGTTTTCATCATGCTCATATGATTCACGTTTGTTACTTTGATAATTTGATATGTGGGTGGACCGGTGCTTGGGTGCTGTCCTTACTTGGACAAGCCTCCCACTTATGATTAACTCCTCTCGCAAGCATCCGCAACAATGAAAGAAGAATTAAGATAAATCTAACCATATCATGAAACATGTGGATCCAAATCAGCTCCTTACGAAGGAACGCATAAACTAGGGTTTAAGCTTCTGTCACTCTAGCAACCCATCATCTACTTATTACTTCCAAATGCCTTCCCTTAGGCCCAAATCATGGTGAAGTGTCATGTAGTCGACGTTCACATAACACCACTAGTGGAAAGACAACATACATCTCATCAAAATATCGAACGGATACCAAATTCACATGATTACTTATAACAAGACTTCTCCCATGTCCTCAGGAACAAACGTAACTACTCACAAAGCATGCTCATGTTCAAGATCATAGGGGTATTAATTATCATTAAGGATCTAAACATATGATCTTCCACCAAATAAACCAACTAGCATCAACTACAAGGAGTAATCAACACTACTAGCAACCCACATGTACCAATCTGAGGTTTTGGGACAAAGATTGAATACAAGAGATGAACTAGGGTTTGGAGGAGATGGTGCTAGTGAACATGTTGATGGAGATTGACCCTCCCTCGATGAGAGGATCATTGGTGATGACGATGGCTTCGATTTCCCCCTTCCAGAGGGAAGTTTCCCCGGCAGAATAGCTCCGCCGAAGCCCTAGATTGCTTCTGCCCAGGTTCCGCCTCGAGACGGCGGCGCTTCATCTTGAACGCTTCTCTCTGATTTTTTTTCAAGTCAAAACCTTTCATATAGCAGAAGATGGGCACTGGAGTCCTGCCAGGGGGCCCACAAGCCCTGGGGGCGCGCCCTGGGGGTAGTGGCCACCTGATGGGTCCCCTCTGGTAGTTTCTTCGCCCAATAATTTTTATATATTCCAAAATAATTCTCCGTAAATTTTTAGGACTTTTGGAGTTGTGCAGAATATGTCTCTTAGATTTGCTCCTTTTCGGTCCAGAATTCCAGCTACCGGCATTCTCCCTCTTCATGTAAATCTTGTAAAATAAGAGAGAAAAGGCATAAGTATTGTACCATAATGTATAATAACAGCCCATAATGCAATAAATATTAACATAAAAACATGATGCAAAATGGACGTATCAATTATCACCTGTTAATTTACTGAATATTACCGAACACAAGTGCCAACAAATATACCAATACCCCCTCCATTAATCTTCCTCCTCCTATCCATCATATTTTTTCCTTTCACCTCCCACTCAATTTTGAGTGTTGTCAATCTTTCTTTCTGTCAAATAACATAGTATTTTTTGGGACATAAAATGATAACATAGTAGCTATAAATGAAAAATAAATAGAAATATGGTAGTACTACTAGATTCAATAACTTACACACTAAACAACTAAGAGCATATATAGCCCCGCGCCTAAAACTTAACTTCTCAGACCATCCTCTAAAACTTTGGAGGAGTTTTTTTTCTCACTTAGAGCATCTCCGACAGGTATGTATAATAGGACAGGTACCCAAAAACCATTTTAAGGGCAAGCACTCGCGTGAAACTTCATCCCTGCAGCTGCTTCCCTTGCCCTGTTGTCCCCACCGCTGAATCCAGCCATCACTGCCACTGTCACCACCGCACCACCCGCTGCTGGATCTACCGCCCCCTTAGTCCTTCGACTGCAGCTCCACCCAATCGGTTGCCGCTCCACCCCATTTAGCCACCACCGCCATCACCGCCGCATCGACCGTTTTTTACCACCACCGCTACCTCTGCACCGCTTTGTCACCGGATCCACTGCCCCCTATGTCCGTTCGGCCATCACCCATCCCATCGTCGAGACAAACATGTGGCACTGCAATGCCGAGCTGAAAGGCAACATGGGTTTCCGTGGCATTTGGCTCTGGCCGTCCGGCCGCTATGCTGTGGAGATCTCGTGTGACAGGATGCAGCATTGGCTCAGGATATTTGATATACTAGAGCTCACCACGCGCGCTTATGGCGCCTCGACTTGGACATAGCAGCTGCCGAAGTGAGAGCTAAACTTTTCGGACGCCACGAGCCAGGAGGTGGGGAGTCCCTCACTCTCGAAATGCATATTGTGTCCTACAATGAGGAGAAGGAATACTGCCTCACATGCAGCAGCGCTCTGCTACTTCTTGAGCTTGCGTTGGTTTTTCCCTTGAAGAGGAAAGGGTGATGCAGCAAAGTAGAGATAAGTATTTCCCTCAGTTTGAGAACCAAGGTATCAATCCAGTAGGAGACAACGCACAAATCACCGAATACCTGCACAAACAATCAAACAACTTGCACCCAACGCGATAAAGGGGTTGTCAATCCCTTTACGGTTATTTGCAAAAGTGAGATCTGATAGAGATAGGTAAAACTAAACAAAAGATAAAGTAAATATTTTTGGGTTTTGGTTTATAGATCTGAAAATAAAAGATTGCAAAATAGTAGATCGGAAAGTAATATGATGGAAAATAGACCCGTGGGCCATAGGTTTCACTAGAGGCTTCTCTCAAGATAGAAAATATTACGGTGGGTGAACAAATTACTGCCGAGCAATTGATAGAAAAGCGCAAAGTTATGACGATATCTAAGGCAATGATCATGAATATAGGCATCACGTCCGTGTCAAGTAGACCGAAACGATTCTGCATCTACTACTATTACTCCACACATCGACCGCTATCCAGCATGCATCTAGAGTATTAAGTTCATAAAGAACGGAGTAACGCATTAAGTAAGATGACATGATGTAGAGGAATTAACTCAAGCAATATGATGAAACCCCCATCTTTTTATCCTTGATGGCAACAATACAATACGTGCCTTGTTGCCCCTACTGTCACTGGGAAAGGACACCGCAAGATTGAACCCAAAGCTAAGCACTTCTCCCATTGCAAGAAAAACCAATCTAGTTGGCCAAACCAAACCGATAGTTCGAAGAGAATTACAAAGATATCAAATCATGCATAAAAGAATTTAGAGAAGATTCAAATAATATTCATAGATAAGCTGATCATAAATCCACAATTCATAGGATCTCGGCAAACACACCACAAAAAAGTATTACATCGAATAGATTTCCATGAACATCGAGGAGAACATGGTATTGAGAATCAAAGAGAGAGAAGAAGCCATCTAGCTACTAGCTATGGACCCGTAGGTCTGAGGTAAACTACTCACGCTTCATCGGAAGGGCAATGGTGTTGATGTAGAAGCCCTCCGTGATCGAATCCCCCTCCGGCAGGACGCCGGAAAAGGCCCCTAGATGGGATCTCACGGGTACAGAAGGTTGCGGCGGTGGAAAAGTATTTTCGTGGATGCCTCTGGTGGTTTGGGCATATAAGAGTATATATAGGCAAAAGAATTAGGTCAGGAGGTGCACGAGGGGCCCACAAGGGTGGGGGGCGCGCCCTACCCCCCTGGGCGCACCCTCCGTCCTTGTGGCCGCCTCGTGGCTCCTCCGACTTCATCTCCAAGTCTCCTGGTTTTATTCTAGTCCAAGAAAGATCATCGTGAAAGTTTTATTCCGTTTGGACTCCGTTTGGTATTCATTTTCTGCGAAACTCAAAAACAAGGTAAAAAACATAAACTGGCACTGGGCTCTAGGTTAATAGGTTAGTACCAAAAATAATATAAAATAGCATATAAAACATCCAAACAGATAATATAATAGCATGGAACAATAAAAAAATTATAGATACGTTGGAGACGTATCAAGCATCCCCAAGCTTAATTCCTGCTCGTCCTCGAGTAGGTAAATGATAAAAACAGAATTTTTGATGTGGAATGCTACCTAACATATTTATCCATGTAATTTCTTTATTGTGGCATGAATGTTCAGATCCGTATGATTCAAAACAAAAGTTTAATATTGAAATAAAAACAATAATACTTCAAGCATACTAACAAGATAATTATGTCTTCTCAAAATAACATGGCCAAAGAAAGCTTATCCCTACAAAATCATATAGTCTGGCTATGCTCCATCTTCATCACACAAAGTATTTAAATCATGCACAACCCCGATGACAAGCCAAGCAATTGTTTCATACTTTTGATGTTCTCAAACTTTTTCAACTTTCACGCAATACATGAGCGTGAGCCATGGACATAGCACTATAGGTGGAATAGAAGGTGGTTGTGGAGAAGACAAAAAGAAGGAGATAGTCTCACATCAACTAGGCGTATTAACGGGCTATGGAGATGCCCATCAATAGATATCAATGTGAGTGAGTAGGGATTGCCATGCAACGGATGCACTAGAGCTATAAGTTTATGAAAGCTCAAAAAAAGAAACTAAGTAGGTGTGCATCCAACTCGCTTGCTCACGAAGACCTAGGGCAATTTGAGGAAGCCCATCATTGGAATATACAAGCCAAGTTCTATAATGAAAATTCCCACTAGTATATGAAAGTGACAACATAGGAGACTCTCTATCATGAAGATCATGGTGCTACTTTGAAGCACAAGTGTGGTAAAAGGATAGTAACATTGCCCCTTCTCTCTTTTCTCTCATTTTTTTTCTTTTTTTCTTTTTCTTTTTTTTATTTGGGCCTTCTCTAATTTTTTTTTGCCTCTTTTATTTTTTTTATTTTTCGTATGGAGTCTCATCCCGACTTGTGGGGGAATCATAGTCTCCATCATCCTTCTCCTCACATGGGACAATGCTCTAATAATAAAGATCATCACACTTTTATTTACTTACAACTCAAGAATTACAACTCCATACTTAGAACAAAATATGACTCTATATGAATGCCTCCGGTGGTGTACCGAGATGTGCAATGAATCAAGAGTGACATGTATGAAAGAATTATGAACGGTGGCTTTGCCACAAATACGATGTCAACTCCATGATCATGCAAAGCAATATGACAATGATGGAACGTGTCATAATAAACGGAACGGTGGAAAGTTGCATGGCAATATATCTCGGAATGGCTATGGAAATGCCATAATAGGTAGGTATGGTGGCTGTTTTGAGGAAGGTATATGGTACCGGCGAAATTTGCGCGGCACTAGAGAGGCTAGCAATGGTGGAAGGGTGAGAGTGCGTATAATCCATGAATTCAACATTAGTCATAAAGAACTCACATACTTATTGCAAAAATCTGTTAGTTATCGAAACAAAGTACTAAGCGCATGCTCCTAGGGGGATAGATTGGTAGGAAAATACCATCGCTCGTCCCCGACCGCCACTCATAAGGAAGACAATCAATAAATAAATCATGCTCCGACTTCATCACATAACGGTTCACCATACGTGCATGCTACGGGAATCACAAACCTTAACACAAGTATTTCTCAAATCCACAATTACTCACTAGCATGACTCTAATATTACCATCTTTATATCTCAAAACAATCATAAGGAATCAAACTTCTCATAGTATTCAATACACTTTATATGAAAGTTTTTATTATATCCCTCTTGGATGCCTATCATATTAGGACTAAATTTATAACCAATGCAAATTACCATGCTTTTTAAAGACTCTCAAAATAATATAAGTGAATCATGAGAGTTCATCAATTTCTATAAAATAAAACCACCGCCGTGCTCTAAAAAGATATAAGTGAAGCACTAGAGCAAAATTGCCTAGCTCAAAAGATATAAGTGAAGCATATGGAGTATTCTAATAAATCACGATTCATGCTTGTCCCTCTCAAAAGGTGTGTACAGAAATGATGATTGTGGCAAACTAAAAAGCAAAGACTCAAATCATACAAGACGCTCCAAGCAAAACACATATCATGTTGTGAATAAAAATATAGCCTCAAGTAAAGTTACCGATAGACGAAGACGAAAGAGGGGATGCCTTCCGGGGCATCCGCAAGCTTAGGCTCTTGGTTGTCCTTTAATATTACCTTGGGGTGCCTTGGGAATCCCCAAGCTTAGGCTCTTGCCACTCCTTATTCCATAGTCCATCAAATGCTTACCCAAAACTTGAAAACTTCACAACACAAAACTCAACAGAAAATCTCATAAGCTCCGTTAGTATAAGAAAATAAATCACCACTTTGGTACTGTTGTAAACTCATTATTTATTTATATTGATGTAATATCTACTGTATTCCAACTTTTTCATGGTTCATACCCCCCGATACTACCCATAGATTCATCAAAATAAGCAAAAAAAAAAAAAATAGAATCTGTCAAAAATAGAAGAGTCTATGAAGATCTGAATTGTTCTAATACTTATGTAACTCCAAAAATTCTGCAAAATTAGGACAACATAGGAAATTTGCATATCAATCTCGTATAAAAATTTCAGGGTTTTTCAACGCTCCAGTGAATTATTAAAATTCTGAGACTGGATGCAAAAGTTTCTGTTTTTCAGCAAGATCAAATCAATTATCACCGTAAGCCATCCCAAAGGTCTTACTTGGCACAAACCCTAATTAAAAAACAAAACCACATCTAACCAGAGGCTAGATGAATTATTTATTGCTAAACAGAACCAAAAAGCAAAGAACAAAAATAAAATTGGGTTGCCTCCCAACAAGCGCTATTGTTTAACGGCCTTAGCTAGGCATAAAAACACGAATAGACCTAGGTATTATCATCTTTGGTATCCAACTCTTCAATTGCACACTTATAATTCTTAGGAGATTCTTTGGTTTTATCAATGATCAAACTCCTAGGCAAGAAATCAAGAAATTCACTCATGGCAATTGGTTCCTTAATAATATCAAAAAATTTGGGGTGAACACTTATTGTTTTGAGATCTTCATTTTCTTTACTAGAAGATTCACCCTTATTCTTAGGAACATAAATAAACTTGGAAGTCTTAGTAGGAGGAAGATATTGAGTGGTTTTAACAGAGGAAAAAGTGGAACCCAAGTTGGTAATAATATCCTCTAATTTGCCAATTCTAGTAGAATCTTGATCTATCTTTTCATTAACTATGGGTTCCTTTTCTCTAAGATTCTTTAAAGTAGCTCCTACTTTAGATCCATATTGGGTAATCTGATTATGAATTTTTTTATCCAAATTTTCAATCAAATCAATGGTAGCAATTTTATTCTCAATAATGTCAAGCCTTTGCATCACATGTTCCAAAGTTAAAGCAGTTCCATTGATCAAAAGAGGTGGTGGGCCTAACAAATCTATCATGGCGTTATAAGAATCAAAAGTATGGCTCCCCAATAAATTTCCCCCGGTAATGGTATCCAAAACATATCTATTCCAAGGAGTAATGCCCATGTAAAAATTGCGAAGAAGAACGGTAGTAGATTGCTTTCGAGTAGATCTATCTTGAGCATTGCAAATTCTATACCAAGCATCTTTTAAATTTTCTCCTTCCCTTTGTTTAAAATTGAGGACTTCATTATCAGGAGTGCTCATAGTAGTGGGAGGACTAGCCATAAGAGCGAAACAAGTGATCAAATGTGCGAGCACACAAAAAGCAAACGAAGAAGACGAACGGAAGAGGGACGAAGAAAAGGCAAAGAGAGGGGCGAAGAAAAAGGCAAATCTTTTCGAAAATCGTTTTAGAAGTGCGGGGGGGGGGGGAGGAAAACAAGAGGCGAATGGCGAATAATGTAATGCGAGAGATGAGAGTTTATGATGGGTACTTGGTATGGCTTGACTTGGCGTAGATCTCCCCGGCAACGACGCCAGAAATTCTTCCTGCTACTTCTTGAACTTGCGTTGGTTTTTCCCTTGAAGAGGAAAGGGTGATGCAGCAAAGTAGAGATAAGTATTTCCCTCAGTTTGAGAACCAAGGTATCAATCCAGTAGGAGACAACACACAAATCACCGAATACCTGCACAAACAATCAAACAACTTGCACCCAACGAGATAAAGGGGTTGTCAATCCCTTCATGGTTATTTGCAAAAGTGAGATCTGATAGAGATAGGTAAAACTAAACAAAAGATAAAGTAAATATTTTTGGTTTATAGATCTGAAAATAAAAGATTGCAAAATAGTAGATTGGAAAGTAATATGATGGAAAATAGACCCGGGGGCCATAGGTTTCACTAGAGGCTTCTCTCAAGATAAAAAATATTACGGTGGGTGAACAAATTACTGCCGAGCAATTGATAGAAAAGCGCAAAGTTATGACGATATCTAAGGAAATGATCATGAATATTGGCATCACGTCCATGTCAAGTAGACCAAAACGATTCTGCATCTACTACTATTACTCCACACATCGACCGCTATCTAGCATGCATCTAGAGTATTAAGTTCATAAAGAACGGAGTAACGCATTAAGTAAGATGACATGATGTAGAGGAATTAACTCAAGCAATATGATGAAAACCCCATCTTTTTATCCTCGATGGCAACAATACAATATGTGCCTTGCTGCCCCTACTGTCACTGGGAAAGGACACCGCAAGATTGAACCCAAAGCTAAGCACTTCTTCCATTGCAAGAAAAACCAATCTAGTTGGCCAAACCAAACCGATAGTTCGAAGAGAATTACAAAGATATCAAATCATGCATAAAAGAATTCAGAGAAGATTCAAATAATATTCATAGATAAGCTGATCATAAATCCACAATTCATCGGATCTCGGCAAACACACCACAAAAAAGTATTACATCGAATAGATCTCCAAGAACATCGAGGAGAACATGGTATTGAGAATCAAAGAGAGAGAAGAAGCCATCTAGCTACTAGCTATGGACCCGTAGGTCTGAGGTAAACTACTCACGCTTCATCGGAAGGGCAATGGTGTTGATGTAGAAGCCCTCCGTGATCGAATCCCCCTCCGGCAGGACACCGGAAAAGGCCCCTAGATGGGATCTCACGGGTACAGAAGGTTGCGGCGGTGGAAAAGTATTTTCGTGGATGCCTCTGGTGGTTTGGGCATATAAGAGTATATATAGGCGAAAGAATTAGGTCAGGAGGTGCACGAGGGACCCACAAGGGTGGGGGGCGCGCCCTCCGTCCTTGTGGCCGCGTCATGGCTCCTCCGACTTCATCTCCAAGTCTCCTGGTTTCCTTCTGGTCCAAGAAAGATCATCGCAAAAGTTTTATTCCGTTTGGACTCCGTTTGGTATTCCTTTTCTGCGAAACTCAAAAACAAGGAAAAAACATAAACTTGCACTGGGCTCTAGGTTAATAGGTTAGGCCCAAAAATAATATAAAATAGCATATTAATGCATATAAAACATCCAAAATAGATAATATAATAGCATGGAACAATAAAAAATTATAGATACGTTGGAGACGTATCACACTCCGCCCATGAGAGCGACGAGGCAGCAATGGCGAGGTTCGCCGCTAAAAATCCACACCTTGTGCACGCGGAGTATGAGTTCTTTGCTAGAAGGGACGTGATACGTCTCAAATGTATCTACGTTTTCCAACACTTTTTCTATGTTTTTGTCCTATAACTTGCATAATTTGAATGAACACTAATCCAGACTAACGTTGTTTTTAGTAAGTTTTCCATGATGTTATTTTTTGTGCAGAAAAGGTGTCCGATAAATCGTAAAATATAGAAAATCTTTCGGAAGAAAAGAACCATGGAGCCAGAGGATGGAGCCAGGGGTGCCTATGGGGCCCACACGGCGACCCTCTCACCGCGTGTGGTGGCTGTGTGGGGCCCATGGGACTCTGCTGCACCGCTTCCCAACGCCTAGCCAGGGGTGCCTCTGGGGTGTGATACGTCTCCAACGTATCTATAGTTTTTTATTGTCCCATGCTATTATAGTATCAATCTTGGATGTTTTATATGCAATTATATATCATTTTTTGGGACTAACCTATTAACCTAGTGCCCAGTGCCAGTTGCTGTTTTTGCCTGTTTTTGGCTTTTCAGGAAATCAATATCAAACAGAGTCCAAATAGAGAAAAAACTTTGGATTAATTTTTTCTGGAACAGAAGAGACCCTAGAAGGTTTGGGAGAAGACCTGAAGAGCCACGAGGGAGCGACAAGCTCGGGATGCGCGCCCCAGGGGGGCGCCCCCAGGCTTGTGGGCCCCTCGTGGCACCTTTTAACCTAATTCCGCCTCTATATATTCTCAAATATTCCCCTGACATCAGAGTGCCACCCGAAATACTTTTTCCGCCATCGCAAGTTTCTGTTCCCACGAGATCCCATCTGGAGGCCTTCTTTGGTACTCTGCCGGAGGGGGAATTGATCATGAAGGGGATCTACAACAACCTTGCTGCCCTTTGGATGATGCGTGAGTAGTTTACCTCAGACCTACGGGTCCATAGCTAGTAGCTAGATGGCTTTTCTCTCTCTCTCTTTGATCTTCAATACAATGTTCTCCTCGATGTTCTTGGAGATCCATTCGATGTAATGACTTTTTGCGTGTGTTTGTTGGGATCCGATGAATTGTGAGTTTATGATCAGATCTATGCAAGAATATTATTTGAGTTTTCTCTGAACTCTTTTGTGCACGATTATTATAGCTTCGTATTTCTCTTCGATCTATTGATTTGGTTTGGCTAACTAGATTGATTTTTCTTTCAATGGGAGATGTGCTTTAGGATGGGTTCGATCTTGTGGTGCTCAATCCCAGTGACAGAAGGGGACATGACACGTATTGTATCATTTCCATTAAGGGTAAAAAGATGGGGTTTATTCATATGTGAGTTTTCTTTGTCTACATCATGTCATTTTACTTAAGGCATTACTCCGTTCTTTATGAACTTAATACTCTAGATGCATGCTGGATAGTAGTCGATGTGTGGAGTAATAGTAGTAGATGCAGAATTGTTTCGGTCTACTTGTCTCGGACGTGATGCCTATATACATGATCATTGCCTTGGATATCATCATAATTATTTGCTTTTCTATTAATTGCCCAACAGTAATTTGTATACCCACCGTATGCTATTTTCAAGAGAGAAGCCTCTAGTGGAAACTATGGCCCCCGGGTCTATTTTCTATCATATATTAAAACCAAAAATACCTTGCTGTCATTTTCTTTCTTTATTTTATTTTGTATTTTTGTTCAATCTATCTATCTATCACCGTACAATTTAATCTTGCAAGTAACCGCCGAGGGATTGACAACCCCTTGTTTGCCTTGGGTGCAAGGATTTGTTATCTTGTGTGTATGTACTGTTAACGAGGTGTTGCGTGGTTCTTCTACTGGATTGATAACCTTGGTTCTTAACCGAGGGAAATATTTATCTCTACTGTACTGCGTCATCCTCTCCTCTTCGAGGAAATCCCAACGCATCTCACAAGTAGCAGGGTGGAAGTGAATTGGATGAGATCCCTTATCTAATAATGCCAAATTTGATGCCTAGTACCTTGTATGTTCTAAGGTTGATCTTGTTTTGATTTTGCTATGCTTAATGCTTGACACTAGGGACTGAGTGCTATGATTTCAGATCTAAACTCTTTATGTTTTCATCCTCTCACCTTTGCTCCCTTCCCCTCTCCCATTCTCACCCTCTCACCCTCTCTCTCTTCCTATATCAAACACCTACGTGCGCCTGCTCACGGAGCCAAGCTCGCCGGAGTGCTGCTCCACTCTGCCCATTTAGTTATTCGCGGAGGCGCTGGCCTCACCGGGGTGCTGCCAGGCCATGCAGCTTGTAACACCCCTGTGTAATAACCTCTGTGATCATCTGCTAATAATGCCAAGTCATTTTCATTTGCAGTGCCTAGTCACATTGGTTAAAGATTCAGTTCAAAGCCTTCTCTGAAAATCAACTCAAAATTCAAAAGTGCAAAATAAAGTTGCTCAAAACTTGATGGAAAAATGTTCACCTTTTAGCAAATAATCCAAAACTATTTGCTGTTAAGGAACACAACATCATCATCAATCCTAAATGGACTAAAGCATTTTAGCAGAACCAAAACAGCACCTAAAATGACCTATTCATTTTTGAAAAAAATCAAAAGGTTTCTAAAAATGCCCAAACTTTTTGTGGCAGTGCTGGATATTGCAAAGTAATTATGTGAGCAAGTTTCACATTTTTGCAAAATCATTTGCTAGCTCAAAATAATACTAAACCTTCTCTGTAAAAATAAAAAGGCAGAAAAAAAGGAAAGTGGCACTGTGCACTGGGCCTAAGTGCACAGTGCCCCGAACCCCAGCCCACCAGGCCCATCTCCCTTTCTCTCACCTGCGTGTCGCCGCCACCTTGGACGCGAGCGCGTGCTCCGGCTGTTCGCCGACACGGCGACACCCACCGACGCCCCACCGACGAGGGGATAAGGCCCCGGCCTCCCATATATCCCCCCTGGTCACTTCGCTCACTCCTTCCCCCTTCCCACTCGTCCTCGTCGTCTCTCCCCGCTCGGATCTGGCGAACGCGAGCGCCACCGTCGTCGCACCTCCGTCATCGTCGCGGCCGCCGTCGTCCCCGAACAGCACCACCACGTCCGTCGTCTTCGCCGCGCACGACCACGCCGTCCGGTGCCTTCAGGCGGAGAAGGGAAGCCCTGCATCAAGCAAATTGTGCCGCCCCCTACGGCTACCACCGCCGCCGACCACCGGTGATTTCGGCGCGGCTCTGCGCTCCTAAGCTTCCGAAGAGCCTCCTTGAGCTCCCTCGGTGAGCGGCCGTCCTTTCCCCTCTCTTTTCTTTGTCGTTCGCGAGCTCCAAAACGACGAACCATAGTGGCCGGACCCGCCGCCGCCTAGACACATTGCCGGCGTAGCCATGGTGACCTTTGGGTCCCGTGCGTGCCACCGTCACGCTCGCCGTGTCGCGTAGAGGCCTTCTGGCCCTTTAGCTTGCTCGCAAACGCGCCGCGTCGTCGTTTCTGACTTCACCCGAATGCCGGCGTCTGCCTCGCTCGTCGCCGGTGCTTTTTTCAGCAGCCCCAGCTCCGCCCAGTAGCCCCAATCGACGCGGCGAACTCTCCCCGTTCGAACGCAAGTCACAGCGCGCAAAATGGTAAACCGTAGCGGTTTTCCGACGGACTCCGGCGAAGTTCCGGCCATCGCCGCCACGTTCTGCCTCGCCGGTGCTTTTCCGGCTCGGTCGCTGACCGGGCACCTTTGGGCCCCGCCCCGTGCCACTGACTGCTAGGCCCCGCATCCCAGTTGACCGAGTCAGCTCGGCTGACTGGGCAGCTGAGCCACTGACAGGCGGGCCCCGTTAATTTAAATGATTTAAAAGAAATAAATAAAACACTAATTAATCAGTTAATCCTAATTAAGTTAATTAATTAACTACTATGACACTGAAAGTAGGCCCCAATAGTTAATTAACCCCCCTGTTAGATAAATTAACCCAGTTAATTAGTCCAGTCACTGATCAGTGGGTCCCACTGGACCCCCAGGTCAGGTTTGACTCTGGTCAGCCAGAGTTGACCTGCTGATGTCATATTGAGGTCATGCTGATGTCACCTTTCACTATTCTGGATAATTCGAATTTAATTAATTAAAATAATTCCAGAAAATGTTTAAAACTTTAGAAAATCACATAAAATAAACCGTAGCTCGGATCGAAAAACTTTCTACATGAAAGTTGATCAGAACGACGAGGCGAATTTGACCGTGCCGTCTGTTTTCGTGTCGGGATCCTCTATGGAGGTGAACTCGCAACTTTTAGCCTGTTTCCGGTAGATGAATAGTGCATATACACCGGTTAATAATTCCAACTTAAATCCTAAAATAACTAATATGACTTAGACATGCTTTTAGGCAACCCTGCACTGCACGTTAGCATAGCATGCTCTGTATTGCATATGTTTGCTGTGTATTTATCTGTATCCTCCCCCTCTTCTCTCTCGATAGAGCCCGGTACCGACGTAGTCCCCAAGGCCGACGCAGGCCCGGAGATTGAATACGCCCCTGACGACCCTGCCTTTGCAGCCGAGCAACCAGGCAAGCACCCCCCTTTGAACATGCCGATATCACCTATTCTTTCTCTCTTATGCTTGCATTAGAAATTGCTGCTGCTACTGTTTATCCTATTTCTGATGCATAGCCTGTTTTTGTAACTGTTGTTGATACCTACCTGCATATCCTAAACTTCTTAGTATAGGCTGGTTAGAGACCCACCAGAGACCCCATCTTGACCCAGTTGCCCCCGCTGGATTATCAGATGAGTCGGTCAACGTGATCGACAGCCAGGCCCCGGCACCGCACATCACCCCCTTAGTTGTATGACACTGCAGCGTTACTATCGAGTTATGAGGGTGATACCTCGTTTAACACTTCTGATGATAACTCTGTAGAGTAGCTATTTGGTCGTGGTCATCAAGGGTGATTCCTCCTTCACCTCTCCCGATAACGACGCTGTCGTGCAGCACCTTAAGTGTGAACCCATCGAGGGTGATTCCTCCGAGTTCACCTTGATGGATACATCGAGTAGGAATCCAACGAGGGTGATACCTCAGATTCCCCTGATGTTATGGACACACGGTTACTTGGACTTTACAACTGTTACTTCGAAAGGCGGGTCGACCCTGAGGGGTACCCGCGAGTGTTGTGGAGACGGGTTGACCTGGAGGGTGCCCGAGATATGAATACGAGGCGTGGCCGGGCATTCTTAGTCCTTGCCGCAAGTCCTCGAGACGGGGCGACGGGGTCACATCGATCGTGAGTCTCTACTCGTTACCGCACTACCAATCCACTAACGATTTGGATATTTGATCTGAGTGGGCCTCTGGCCCGATAGCACTAACCATCACGCGGGAATAGTTATGGGCACTCTGCATCGTGGTATCAGTCGAAAGCTCTGTCAAATGTCCAGTTCAGCATTGCGGCACGGTCGGATCGTGTCGGCCATCCGAGGCGACGCTGGTATCCACCCTGCTCGCAACGACCCGGAGTGCAACGGGCGATGGGCCCAAGACCCCGAAGTGCTTAGGATGTAGACTGGTGGGGACCTTTCTGCTGAGCTCTAGGTAGGGCTGTGGTGTGTCGTTTGGCCGAGGCGAGGCATGACCTAGAAAAGTGTGTCCGACCGGAGTTAAGCGAGCATGGTGGGTAAGTTGGTGCACCCCTGCAGGGAAGAACTAATCTATGCATAGCCGATCCTCGATAACGGACGCTCGGAGTTGTATCCTGGTCGATACAACTAGAACTGGATACTTGAGATGAGAAATGGATACTAGGTCTCTGGGATTGCTTTCTTGCAGGGAGTCGAGAAAGGATCTCTGGCCGAGGTTGATACTGATTACTGCTACTACTTTATACTGTACTAATCTACACTCTTCTAATGCTGCAAGGCCGTTGAAGAGGCTAGTCTTTGATAGGACTAGGCCTTCTCTCTATTCTGGCATTTCTGCAGCCCAGCCCACATATACAACCTTTCTTTGATAATGTTGCATATGTAGTGTAGATCCTTGTTTGCTGAGTACTTCGGATGAGTACTCACGGTTGCTTTGCTTCCTCTTTTTCCCCATATATCCGTTTGATGCAACCAGATGACGGAGCCCCTAAGACAGCTGCCCCGCCGACGACTACTGCTACCACCTCGAGAGTGGTTACTACTATGAGCTTGCCGACGACCAGGAGTAGGATCGGAGGGTCCCAGGCAGGAGGTCTGCGCCTTTCGATCGTAGTTTTTGTTTTGTCCTGCCTTTTCTAAAGGCTTATCTGTTTCTGTTTCATATCTGTACTCAGATATCTGATGCTTCCGCTGACACTTGTATGCGAGCTTATGTATTCGAGCCCTCGAGGCCCCTGGCTTGTAATATAAAGCTTGTATGACTTTATTTATGTTTTAGAGTTGTGTTGTGATATCTTCAAGTGAGTCCTTAGGCTTGATCATGTGCATTTGCGTGTATGATTAGTGCACAATTAAGCCGGGGGTGCCATAGGTTGGTATCAGAGCCGACTGCCTGTAGGAACACCCTTTCCAACTCCTTGGCCGAAGTTGAGTCTAGTGGTCCAAAACTGTTTTACTAACTTGGTTGTGTGGCTTACGGGCCCACGTCGCCAATTGGGTGGTATTAGGATCTTTTATTCCTCGCCTTTACTCGGGGACTCTGATCTCTCTTCTATTCGGATTAAAGATTTTACTAACGCCGACACTTAGGATCTCGTAATTCTTGTCTGCCCGGAGAGCTGGATATCTGTGCTTAATTCCTTATCATTGATCTGATTAGTCTGATAATCATTTTCCTTTCCATTGTTTTGTTTAACCTTTCTCTCCGAGCTGAATTATACTTCTCATTGTCATTTGACAATCCTGAATTTCCTCTATTTCAGATGGATCGTTTGTTTCCACCACGCCCTACGACGCAGCTTGTGCTTCGCTTTTGGGCTCGTAATGCCCCTGGTTTTCCAGCTGTCCTGATCGCCCTCTTGACCAGACTGGGCTACCGCTGGTACCCCGAGTACATGGTCTACGAGGATTACCGCAAGTTCAACCAGGAGCAGTACCATGCTGATGTTCATATCTATGATCAGCAAAATGACTCAGACACCGAGCTGCACCTTTTCCACGGTATCGGCGTGACGATTGAGATGGCAGTCCATGATGCCGCCTACTCTGCTGTCGCACATCTCCGAGGAGAGCACATCATTAGCTTGGATGCCTCTGAGTTCTGATACATTCCGTATGCCCCTGCTGGAGATGCTACTGGTTACTACACAGCTATCTGTGCCCCGTACGAGCCTCGTCGTTACGACCCGCAGGTTCTGATTCAGTGCACTCAGGCTCTGGATCGCACTTTTCGGGCTCTTGCCGTCGAGTTGTTTGCCACTCGAGCACGTCTCTACGATGCTATGACGCAGTTGCTACCAGCTGTTCATGTAGGGATACATCCGGAGCACATCCTTTACCCGCGCAGGACTCAGATGTATACTGGTATTGATTGACCTACTGTTGGAGGTCACACACCTGCATGTGGACCTCTTCTTTCAGCTCGAGACCGGATTCTGCATCAGAGTGCACATGGAGCACAGGATCCTTCTCCGACGAACATTCGTCGTCCGCACTTGGAGTTACCCTGTTTCGGTGGTTCTTCTCGATGTTGATGTAGCTTGTCGCTATGCCGCGTTGTTGAATCCCTCCACCGCGTGCCTGCGTGCTGCCTAAGTTAATTAGCTTACCTTCATGCTGTTATAACGCTAGTCTATAACCGAACTTATGTAAGGATCTGCATGTCATGATGACTGTGATGTTGCATCTACTGCACTTCCTTCTGTTATGCGTGAGTACTTCATGAATGATTCCATACAATGCCAATGCTTGTTGCTGAATGTGACGTTTGCCGTTGCGTTAAAGCAGAACATCAGAAGCCTGCTGGAATTCTGCAACCGTTACCTATTCCTTTATGGAAATGGGATAAAGTTCAAATGGATTTCATTACTGGCCTTCCCAAGTCACAGAAGGGTCATGATGCTATTCTTGTCATCGTCGACCAACTCTCTAAGGTTGCACACTTTCTGCCTATCAAAGAGACGATCACTGCTAGTCAGTTAGCAGAGTTGTGTATCTCCAGAATTGTTTCACTCCACGGTATTCCGAAGGCGATCAGTTTGGACCGTGGTGGTCTTTTCACCTCAAAGTTTTGGAAAAGTTTCCAAGAAGCTATGGAAACTCATATTACCTGGAGTTCAGCTTATCACCCCCAGTCCCAAGGCCAAGTCGAGCGAGTCAATCAAGTGCTTGAAGACATGCTTCGAGCTTGTGTTATATCGTTCGGCAAGAAGTGGGAAGAACCTCTCCCGTATGCCGAATTCTCTTATAACAAAAGCTATCAAGCCAGCTTGAAAATGGCCCCCTTCGAAGTACTTTATGGACGTAAGTGTCGAACCCCTCTGAATTGGTCAGAAACTGGGGAACGACCACTTGTGGGTCCAGACATTATCCAACACGCCGAAGAACAAGTCCGAATTGTCCGAGAAAATCTCAAGGCGGCTCAGGTCCGCCAGGAGAGCAAGTACGATCGCAAACGATGGGGTTTAACCTATCATCCTGGTGATCAAGCTTATCTGCGTGTCACTCCTATGAAGGGCACTCATCGTTTTGGAATCAAGGGCAAGCTAGCTCCACGCTACATTGGCCCTTTTCGCATTGTTGCTAGACTTGGTCAGGTGGCATATAAATTGGAGTTGCCGCCGCAATTCTCTCATATCCACGACGTCTTCCATGTGTCGCAACTTCGTCGTTGCTTCAAGGAATCTCCGCACCGAGCAGTGGATCATGAAATGCTCGAATTGCAAGATGATCTTTCTTATAAGGAGCATCCGATCCGCATTCTCGATGAAGCTGAACATCGGACTCGTCAGAAGACGACCCAGTTCCTGAAAGTGCAGTGGTCGAATCACACTGAACATGAAGCCACTTGGGAACGCGAGGATCATCTTCAGGAAGAATATCCCGACCTCTTTCCTTCTACCTCCTGAATTCTCGGGACGAGAATTTCTTTTAGAGGAGGAGAATTTGTAACACCCCTGTGTAATAACCACTGTGATCATCTGCTAATAATGCCAAGTCATTTTCATTTGCAGTGCCTAGTCACATTGGTTAAAGATTCAGTTCAAAGCCTTCTCTGAAAATCAACTCAAATTCAAAAGTGCAAAATAAAGTTGCTCAAAACTTGATGGAAAAATGTTCACCTTTTAGTAAATAATCCAGAACTATTTGCTGTTAAGGAACACAACATCATCATCAATCCTAAATGGACTAAAGCATTTTAGCAGAACCAAAACAGCACCTAAAATGACCTATTCATTTTTGAATAAATTCAAAAGGTTTCTAAAAATGCCCAAACTTTTTGTGGCAGTGCTGGATATTGCAAAGTAATTATGTGTGCAAGTTTCACATTTTTGCAAAATCATTTGCTAGCTCAAAATAATACCAAACCTTCTCTGTAAAAAGAAAAAGGCAGAAACAAAAAATAAATAAAAGGAAAGAGGCACTGTGCACTGGGCCTAAGTGCACAGTGCCCCGAACCCCAGCCCACCAGGCCCATCTCCCTTTCTCTCACCTGTGTGTCGCCGCCACCTTGGACGCGAGCACGCGCTCCGGCCGTTCGCCGACACGGCGACACCCACCGACACCCCACCGACGAGGGGATAAGGCCCCGGCCTCCCCTGCATCCCCCCTGGTCACTTCGCTCACTCCTTCCCCCCTCCCACTCATCCTCCTTGTCTCTCCCCGCTCGGATCTGGCGAACCCGAGCGCCATCGTCGCTGCACCTCCGTCGTCTTCGGGGCCGCCGTCATCCTCGAACAGCACCACCACGTCCGTCGTCTTCGCCGCGCATGACCACGCCGTCCGGTGCCTTCAGGCGGAGACGGGAAGCCCTGCATCGAGCAAATCGTGCCGCCCCCTCCGCTACCGCCGCCGACGACCATCGGCGATTTTGGCGCCGCTCTGCGCTCCTAAGCTTTCGAAGAGCCTCCTTGAGCTCCCTTGGTGAGCGGCCATCCTTTCCCCTCTCTTTTTCTTGTGTTCATGAGCTCCAGAACGACGAACCGCAGTGGCCGGACCACCGCCGCCTGGACACTTCACCGGCGTAGCCATGGTGACCTTTGGGTCCCGTGCGTGCCACCGTCACGCTCGCCGTGTCGCGTAGAGGCCTTCTGGCCCTTTAGCTTGCTCGCAAACGCGCCGCATCATTGTTTCCGACTTCACCCGAACGCCGGCGTCCGCCTCGCTCGTCGCCGGTGCTTTTTACGGCAGCCCCAGCTCCACCCAGTAGCCCCAATCGACGCGGCAAACTCTTCCCGTTCGAACGCAAGTCACAGCGCGCAAAATGGTAAACCGTAGCGTTTTCCCGACGGACTCCGACGAAGTTCCGGCCATCGCCTCCGCGTTCTGCCTCGCCGGCGTGTTTCCGGTGCCGGCCGCTGACCGGGCACCTCTGGGCCCCGCCCCGTGCCACTGACTGCTGGGCCCCGCATCCCAGTTGACCGAGTCAGCTCGGCTGACTGGGCAGCTGAGCCGCTGACAGGCGGGCCCCGTAAATTTAAATGATTTAAAAGAAATAAATAAAACACTAATTAATTTGTTAACCCTAATTAAGTTAATTAATTAACTACTATGACACTGACAGTAGGCCCCATTAGTTAATTAACCCCCCTGTTAGATAAATTAACCCAGTTAATTAGTCCAGTCACTGACTAGTGGGTCCCACTGGACCCACAGGTCAGGTTTGACTCTGGTCAGCCAGAGTTGACCTGCTGACGTCATATTGAGGTCATGGTGATGTCACCTTTCACTATTATGGATAATTTGAATTTAATTAATTAAAATAATTCCAGAAAATGTTTAAAACTTTAGAAAATCACATAAAATAAACCGTAGCTCGGATCGAAAAACTTTCTACATGAAAGTTGATCAGAACGACGAGGCGAATCTGATTGTGCCATCTGTTTCCGTGTCGGGATCCTCTACAGAGGTGAACCCACAACTTTTAGCCTATTTCCGGTAGATGAATAGTGCCTGTACACCGGTTAATAATTCCAACTTAAATCCTAAAATAACCAATATGACTTAGACATGCTTTTAGGCAACCCTGCACTGCACGTTAGCATATCATGCTCTGTATTGCATATGTTTGCTGTGTATTTATCTGTTTCCTCCCCTTCTTCTCTCTTGATAGAGCCCGGTACCGACGTAGTCCCCGAGGCCAATGCAGGCCCGGAGATCGACTACACCCCTGACGACCCTGCCTTTGCAGCCGAGCAACCAGGCAAGCACCCCCCCTTTGAACATGCCGATATCACCTATTCTTTCTCTCTTATGCTTGCATTAGAAATTGCTGCTGCTACTATTTATCCTATTTCTGATGCATAGCCTGTTTTTGTAACTGCTGTTGATACCTACCTGCGTATCCTAAACTGCTTAGTATAGGCTGGTTAGAGACCCACCAGAGACCCCACCTTGACCCAGTTGCCCCCGCTGGATTATCAGATGAGTCGGTCAACGTGATCGATAGCCAGGCCCCGGCACCGCACATCACCCCCTTAAGTGTACGACACTGCAGCGTTACTATCGAGTGCCGAGGGTGATACCTCATTTAGCACTTCTGATGATAACTCTGTAGAGTAGCTATTCGGTCGTGGTCATCGAGGGTGATTCCTCCTACACCTCTCCCGATAACGACGCTGTCGTGCAGCACCTCAAGTGTGAACCCATCGAGGGTGATTCCTCCGAGTTCACCTTGACGGATACATCGAGTAGGAATCCAACGAGGGTGATACCTCATATTCCCCTGATGTTATGGACACACGGTTACTTGGACTTTACAACTGTTACTTGGAAAGGCGGGTCGACCCTGAGGGGTACCCGAGAGTGTTGTGGAGACGGGTTGACCTGGAGGGTGCCCGAGATATGAATACGAGGCGTGGCCGGGCATTCTTAGTCCTTGCCGCAAGTCCTCGAGACGGGGCGACGGGGTCACATCAATCATGAGTCTCTGCTCGTTACCGCACTACCAATCCACTAACGATTTGGATATTTGATCTGAGTGGGCCTCTGGCCCGATAGCACTAACCATCACGCGGGAATAGTTATGGGCACTCTGCATCGTGGTATCAGCCGAAAGCTCTGTCAGACGTCCAGTTCAGCATTGCGGCACGGTCGGATCGTGTTGGCCATCCGAGGCGACGCTGGTATCCACCCTGCACGCAACGACCCGGAGTGCAACGGGCGATGGCCCAAGACCCCGGAGTGCTTAGGATGTAGACCGGCGGGGACCTCTCTGCTGAGCTCTAGGTAGGGCTGCGGTGTGTCGTTTGGCCGAGGCCGGGCATGACCCAGAAAAGTGTGTCCGGCCGGAGTTAAGCGAGCGTGGGTAAGTTGGTGCACCCCTGCAGGGAAGAACTAATCTATGCATAGCCGATCCTCGGTAACGGACGCTCGGAGTTGCATCCCGATCATTACAACTAGAACTAGATACTTGAGATGAGAAATGGATACTAGGGCTCTGGGATTACTTTCTCGCAGGGAGTCGAGAAAGGATCTCTGGCCGAGGTTGATACTGATTACTGCTATTACTTTATACTGTACTAATCTACACTCTTCTAATGCTGCAAGACCGTTGAAGAGGCTAGTCTTCGATAGGACTAGGCCTTCTCTCTATTCTGGCATTTCTGCAGCCCAGCCCACATATACAGCCTTTCTTTGATAATGTTGCATATGTAGTGTAGATCCTTGTTTGCTGAGTACTTCGGATGAGTACTCATGGTTGCTTTGCTTCCTCTTTTTCCCCATATATCCGTTTGATGCAACCAGATGACAGAGCCCCTGAGACAGCTGCCCCGCCGACGACTACTGCTACCACCTCGAGAGTGGTTACTACTACGAGCTTGCCGATGACCAGGAGTAGGATCGAAGGGTCCCAGGCAGGAGGCCTGTGCCTTTCGATCATAGTTTTTGTTTTGTCCCGCCTTTTCTAAAGGCTTATCTGTTTCTGTTTCATATCTGTACTCAGATATCTGATGCTTCCGCTGATGCTTGTATGCGAGCTTATGTATTCTAGCCCTCGAGGCCCCTGGCTTGTAATATAAAGCTTGTATGACTTTATTTATGTTTTAGAGTTGTGTTGTGATATCTTCAAGTGAGTCCTTAGGCTTTATCGTGTGCATTTGCGTGTATGATTAGTGCACGATTAAACCTGGGGCGTCACACAGCTCATGCTCCATGTGGTGTTATCATCGCTTCTCGAGCTGGATGCCTACAACCCGTACTCACTCATGGCCTTGGACAAAGCCGATGGCGCCTGTGTTGCTATCACCTTGCTGTAGGAAAACCATCCTCCCTAGTTTCTTCGTCGTCGTGTGTCTTGCTCTACCTCGGCTCCTTGCTAGATTTTAGAGCCTATAGTGGCAACTCGCTCTATAGGGAACACACAGTATGCATTTGTTGGCACGTTCATGACCTCCAACGTGGATAGGGAGTAGGAAGTTGCGAGTTTGTGTGTAATTCTTAATTTTTTTGAGTTAAAAATTTGAGAGAATATCTATAAGGGGGTGTAAGAGCATATCTAACCGATCCCAAGGCGTTAGAGGAGTAATTTTTTTGTTTTTCTTCTCTAAATCGCACGTAATTGTTCTCCTATACATGTTAGAGGAGTAAATTTTTTGATCTGCGGCAGCCCCAACTCTCGAATATACTCAACCACCCACCATTGGAGTAAAAAAAATCCCTTCCACCACTCGAACTCACCCATTACAGCGCCGCCCAATCCCTATCGCAACCCAACTGAGCACGCCACATCCCCACTGACGCGCCCCTGATACGTCTCCAACATATCTATAATTTTTGATTGTTCCATGCTATTATAGTATCAATCTTAGATGTTTTATTTGCAATTATATATCATTTTTTGGGCTAACCTATTAAACAAGTGCCTAGTGCCAGTTGCTGTTTTTTGCTAGTTTTTGGCTTTTCAGGAAATCAATATCACACAGAGTCCAAACGGAGAAAAAAAAATCTTTGGATTAATTTTTTCTGGACCAGAAGAGGCCCTAGAAGGCTCAGGAGAAGACCTAACGAGCCACGAGGGAGCGACAAGCTCGGGAGGCGCGCCATGGGAGGTAGGGCGTGCCCCCCAGGCTTGTAGGCCCCTTGTGGCACCTCTTGACCTAATTTCGCCTCTATAAATTCTCAAATATTTCCCTAACATCAGAGAGCCACCCGAAATACTTTTTCCACCACCGCAAATTTCTGTTCTTGTGAGATCCCATCTGGAGGCCTTCTTAGGTACTTTGCCGGAGGGGGAATTGACCACGGAGGGGCTCTACATCAACCTTGCTGCCCTTCCGTTGATGTGTGAGTAGTTTACCACAGACCTACGGGTCCATAGCTAGTAGCTAGATGGCTTTTTTCCTTCTCTTTGATCTTCAATACAATGTTCTCCTCGATTTTCTTGGAGATCTATTCGTGTAATGACTTTTTGCAGTGTGTTTGTTGGGATCCGATGAATTGTGAGTTTATGATCAAATTACCCATGAATATTATTTGAGTTTTCTCTGAACTCTTTTTTGCTTGATTATTATAGCTTTGTATTTCTCTCTGATCTACTGATTTGGTTTGGCCAACTAGATTGATTTTTCTTGCAATGGGAGAGGTGCTTTGTGATGGGTTTGATCTTGCGGTGCTCAATCCCAGTGACAGAAAGGGACATGACATGTATTTGTATCGTTACCATTAAGGATAAAAAGATGGGGTTTATTCATGCATGGGTTTACTTTGTCTACATCATGTCATCTTGCTTAAAGCGTTACTCTGTTCTTTATGAACCTAATACTCTAGATGCATGCTGGATAGCGGTCGATGTGTGGAGTAATAGTAGTAGATGCAGGCAGGAGTCGGTCTACTTGTCTCGGACATGATGCCTATATACTTGATCATTGCCTTGGATATTGTCATGATTATTTGCTTTTCTATCAATTGCCGAACAGTAATTTGTTTACCCACCGTATGCTATTTTTAAGAGAGAAGCCTCTAGTGAAAACTATGCCCCCCAGTGTTGGTGTCAAAACCGGCGGATCTCGGGTAGGGGGCCCTGAGCTGTGGATCTCGGATCAATGGAGAACAAGGGACGAAGGTCACGATGTTTACCCAGGTTCAGGCCCTCTCGAAGAGGTAAAACCCTACGTCCTGCTTGATTATATTGAAGTGTATATGATGACTACAGAGTCGATCTACCACGAGATCAGATGAACTAAACCCTAGGCGAGCAGGATGATGGTTGTTGTTCTAGCCTCTACGGACTAAAACCCTCTGGTTTATATTGACACCAGGGGTATTAGGGTTACACATGGTCGGTTACAATGAGGGAATAAACATGCCTAATCTTCTATCTTGACTTGGAGGACACACCAAGACTTCGAGGGTTTCCCATCCGGACACAGAGTCGCCTTATAGCTCGGCCTTGTGGTAGTCATCCAGCAGCCCAGCTGTCCGGCCCTTAAGAGATAGGCCGGCAGCCCGAGGACCCCCTAGTCCAGGACTCCCTCAGTAGCCCCCAAACTAGCCTCCAACACCGGTGTCTCATAACTCCCGGAGTTTACGCACTTGAAGTCTCCGGCTTGTGGGTGAGTTCCTCCCCCCCCTGTGTTCGAAGCAATCCCCCTTGGCCACACCTCTAAAAGTTGCTTAGCTAAGTTCGGCTATGTGCTCAATTAGGTTGTATCCGGAATCTGAATTATTGATATTGCCTAGCATCGAAGGCCAACCGCCCAAGTGTGAATAGTGCCTTCACCTGACAACTTTTGGTGAAAGGTCGCGACTGGTCTCAAATGCCAAACCGTTGCGAGAACTCGATGCACGGTTCGAGGCAGCTCCTCCATTGGCATGTCTCATCAAGGAGGAGACCGTGCCCCATTTTTTAAGGGATATGATCAATGATCTTGGTTATCCCACTCACGCTTAACATCATGATTATATCAGGAAGTGGCGAGGCCTGCGGCGCAGTAAAAGGACCCTTGGATTCACGGTAGCCTATAAAAGGGAAACAACCACTGCTTTCTGTGTATGCCGAGCACATGCTGTTCTGGGCGTAGTTCCAGGCGCCCGAACACCCTCCCCTTCTGGGTAATCAGATGAAGCAACTGATGGAGCTGCACCAGATGGCGGAACCGGCCATGAAGGACCTGTGTGTCCAACTATGGCCTTCAGAGCCAATTCCAAGCGGCTACTTCGGCCTGGTGCAGAAGCTGTGCGACGCTGCTTCCTGGGTCGATGCTGTTAAGCGCTCCATGTGCATCGAGGGAGCTTGGATGGCCTTCGCGAAGACCATGGTGCACTGGCCCAAGATCATGCCGGTCGAGATGGCCACCGGTCCCCCGCCCGCTGGAAAGGAGCACTAACGTCCCGAGCAGTATTTCCCCATCATAATGGATGGTGCTCGGGCAGTAGAGGCCCAGTGTCCGAAAAATGTAATTCTTGAGTGAGCGTACTATGTATTGAATGACAGTTGAACCTTTTTCTTTATAATGTGGTTATTTCGTATGGTTTATCATACTTGTATCTGTGTTTGTTTATTTTGACTCATGTGCGGCCATTTTATTCTGAAGGTTACCAATTGTCGGCTTCAGCCCCCATGTAGATGCTACAAGGGGTGTTTCAACCTTCGCACTATGACCCTTAGCCAACGTCTTGGTGCCCGAGGGCGCTAGTGCATGAGGGAAACAAGGCAATCGGACAATGTAGTATTATTAGTTTCACTTAGACATAGGTGCTTGACTGCGGGGGCTAGTGACTAGCCCCCAGTGTTTTGTGATGTTCGGGAGAGCCGAGGTATATACCTTTATCACGTGGTTTGTGCAAAGACAAAACCCTTCGTATAACACGGAGTAATCACCATCGATTCTTAGTTTGACACTTGTCATTGGATCGCCGACCAGTTCTCGCTTATTATGACAGTCAGTTTTCGGCTTTCTCCACTGAGGTACTTGACCGGGCTAGCCAGAAGTACAATCGCAGTGGTTCTCCCTTTACCTTCTTAGCTGAACGCGTGGAACATAAGAGGGGTAAGAACAGGAGCCGGGCAACCCAACTATTGACCCAAGACATAATTCGAAACTAATTCATATAATGCAATATCCGAGACGCCGAACACTTAATACAAAAGATAGTGCCGGACTGATTCTTGGGGCGAGTTTTATAATCGAGCCCCTGGTCTATTAGCTGATCTCATCTAAAGATAACATGTACCGAACTAGGTTGCTTCGGTGTCGGAGGAGTAGGGAAAGTTATGCAACATGAAAGACTGCAAGAGGACCGTGAAAGATGGCCTTTATTTCCAATTAACTTGTGGTGTCTAACCGTACAGTCCGAACTGTCGAATCAACTGTTACAGGTACTTCGAGAAAAAGAAGAATAAATTTTGTAGAAGAAAGATTTACACAGGGCCTTAATTCGTAGTTTGACGTCCCTACTATGCCCTGCTGCATGTCTGCGCCTTTGATCCTAATGAGAAGGAAGACTCCTTGGAGGGGATGATAATTGGTCGACGGGCCCTTGACAAGTGGTCTTGAGAAGTCGCCAAGCTATGCTAGCTTAATGATGGACATGTCCTATATGGTACCTGTTTATGTCCGAAGACGCGTTTGACCATAGCTCGGTTGAACCGAACACTTGACTCTCAGGTGATTGGTCCCCACAGCTGCCCATGGTATTTAAAGCCGAAGTTGTGCCTGCGGGGCACGTATTATGAGACTGGTGAGGACATGCTGCGGGGGGCGTATCCCTATTTATCTGGAGCGTACACTACTAGGGAAAACCTTATACACAGAACCTTAGCAGTAGCGCTGGATAAAATGAGGCGCTACTGCTACTTAGCAGTAGCGCGTGTCCACAGCAGGCGCTACTGCTATAGACATAGCAGTAGCGCGGCAAGGACAAAGAGCGCTACTACTAAAATTGCCCCACCGTTGCCGCCAGGCTAAGTGTAGTAGTAGCGCTTTCCCTTGAAACGCGCTACTGCTAGGTAGTGTAGTAGTAGCGCTTTCCCTTGAAACGCGCTACTGCTAGGTAGTTTAGCAGTAGCGCTTTCCCCTAACAGGCGCTACTACTAAACCCATCCTATCTTCTCCACCGTCCGCCCCTCACTCTCCCCCTCTCCACTCCCACTCTCACTCCCCATGCACCCCGTCATCCGCTGCCGCCGACGTTTGGCCCTCCCCGACCACCGTCGTCGCCTGCCGCCGCCAACGCTCCTGCTCCTCCTCCACCGAGGTAGTTCGTCCATCCCTCCTCCTTCCACCTCCCTCCCCTCCTCGTCCCTCTCCCGATCCCTCCCTCCCTCTCCCTCCTCACTCCCGCCTCCTCCCTCCCACCTCCCTCCCTGCCTCGTCCGTCCTCTCCTCCCTGCCTCATCCGTCCTCCTCCTCCCTGCCTCATCTGTCTGCCTCCTCCCTTCCACCCTCACTCACTCTCCCTTCGTTCCTACTCCCTCCACTTCCCTCTGTTTTTGAAATTTTAAGAATATAAATTTTTAGGTATTAAATTTAGTAATAGAAGTAAGAAAATTTAGGGTAGAACTAGGGTAATAGAATTTTTAGTAAGTGTTTAATAGAAATAGTTTATTTAGTAAGTTATTAATAGAACTAGTTTATTTATAGTAAGTACTTAATAGAACTAGTTTATTTAGTAAGTGGTTAATAGAACTAGTTTATTTAGTAAGTGCTTAATAGAACTAGTTTAGAGAGAGAGACCTATATTGGCAAATTTAGTTATGTTAGGATTATATATAAGATATTTTGAAATGTTTTTGTTCATCTTTTCAACCATTGAAATGCAATGACCATGAAGTTTGAATGCTCATATGATGTAGATATAAACATGTATATCTAGTGTTGCTCAAATAGGATATGTGCTTGCCCAAGTGGCCATGTTTGCAGGGAACACCTCCGAGTGGCCTATGTTTTGCCGGAGTGTTGATTAATTTCCGTTCCGGCAAATTTCAGGCGCTCGATATGTCCTTTTTTAGCAAAGGTCATGCCGGATTTTTCCCTGAATTTTGGCATGGCTTGTGCTATAATTTAGGAAATACCGAGTGCGTTGGAAATGCCGGAAAGAGCATTTAACGCCATTTTGGGTTGACTTTAAGTCGACAGACCGATAGTCAACCTGTGATGAATAATAATGATCTAATTTAGTTTTTGTAGTACATATATTGAATCGCACAAGTTTAATCTTTGAATTATGAACATAGGAAATGTCTGACGACGGCGATAGGCTCCCGGAGTGCGACTGGTGCGGCGATGACCGGGGTCTGTGCGGCAGGCCTCACGTGGAAGAAGGTCGGCGCTTCAGTATTAAGCTCCACGAGACCTTCGATGTTGAAACGGTACACAACGATGACAAGTGTTTTTTCGTAATTAAGCACGACTTCTGCTTCTTCAATGTGTAATTTCCGTCTTTTATAATTCAACTAGCTTTTCCCATGCCATGCAAGACGCTATGTCTTGGAGAAGCTGGATTTTGAAGATCATGAAAATATGGAGACAAAGATAGTTCACCTAAGGACCCATCATGGTTATGATTTTGCTGTAAATCTATACAATTCTGAGAGCGTATCCCATTTTGGTTGCCCGAATTGGGAAGCACTTTGCAAGACGTATGATTTTCATGAGGGTATGCTTGTCACCTTGGATCTTGGTGATCCTAACATCGACGAAGAGAATATGGACATTTGGGTCCTTGTTGATACGGTTCTAATTCTACCGCTATGTGAGTTTCTCAAACATATTTATTAAGTAATTTATATTGTTTATTTCAAAATAGTTGATAGCTTATTTCCATTAATAGCTTATTTTCATTCTTCAAAAAATGTACGGAAGATGGTAGACAGAACCTACTTCGCCGATGGGGCAGAATTAACTTATCAGGAGAAAGATCATCTTATCTCGTTTATTATTGATGTTAAGAATTGCAATATCAATTATGAAACTCCTGCACATTATGGTCAATACGAGCCACTAGTGCGTGTGTTGAACTATGGTAACATCCATGGAGATGGCATGGTAAGATTTTTTACTATTACGACATCCGTGCATCTTTTGCATATATTCTTCTAAAGCTAAACTACATTGCTAACTATGATGTTATTATTATGTTTTTCAACAGAAAATCCCGAAGGATTGTGTGCTTGATCTGATGTTTCCGAAAGGTCGGCTTGATGTTATTAGCTTACGGCCAAGTCTGCCTAGGCTTCACAACTGTTCATACCAGATTTCTAAAACCGATGAAGACATGACAATCAAAGAATGGAAAAAAATGTATGAACAATCATAGGGAGCTACTTGGAAGCAACATTGTGCGAAGCTCAAGAATTGGAGACAGGATAGTCTCCATTCTCCATAATGGAGAGTCAGGGCCTATCTTGTTTTATGCTATTTTACCTTAAAGAGGGTAGTAGGTCCTATGAGAGAGGAGTAGGTCCTAGGTACAATGTGTTATTATGTGCTGCAATGTGTTAGAGTTGATGATGATGATGAGGAGGAGTTGTGATTATGACTAGTGACCAAGTTGTTATATGATGTCTCATGGACGAATATGATGATCATGAGGAGTTGTTATATGACAATGATGTATTATGATGATAAGTTGTTAATGATATGATGATGGAGAGTTATTATATCATTGGGTGAAAGAACCGCGGATTAGTTTCAAGTGGATGGATCCTAAGTGACCAAGTCATGGATTATCACGATAATCCATGACTTGGTCACTTAGGATTCATCCACTTGAAACTAATCCATGGTTCTTTCACCCAGTGATGTAATAACTCATTATGATGTAAAAACAATCTCTAAATTGCTACTGTATGAAAACTTGTATAATGGTGTATGAATACGACATAAAATAAAAAGAAATAGAATACATAATAATAGTAGTAGCGCGGGCAGAGAGGCGCGCTGCTAGTAATTACCAGTAGCGCTTTCTGCAAGACGCGCTACTACTAAGTAGGTATAGTAGTAGCGCGTGTAAACCAACGCTACTGCTAACCTTTAGTTGTAGCGCCGTAGCAGTAGCGCGGGCACGGGAGCCAAAAACCAGCGCTACTGGTAGGCTTTTCCCTAGTAGTGGTAGGGAGGCTCCTCAAATGGAGACAGAGCTCGGGCCCATTTCCTTGCCTCCCGTGCCTTGACGGCAGGCTGATACTTTGGCCCCTCGCAGGGCCGGCCCTGTGTTTCGGGAGGCCCTAGGCAAACTCGACGACATGGGCCCCTATGTCCTAAGTCCTATAACTTATTAAAAGTAACTTTCAATCACACATCTTTAGTTTAAAATATGACTATAATAATTCAAATGACTCCATCGAGAACAATAATAACCAAATTCGAACTGACTCCATAAAAAACAATAATACTAAAAAGATCACAAAACGAAACTAACATGACATGATTACCTCAAATAAGAACGAAATTAGACTGACTCCATCGACAACAATAATACTTCAGTGCTTCAAAAAAAGTTTCTTCAGGCATTTCTTGATGCAAAGTCATTAAGGGCACAATCAAGATCAACATTGTCCAAGATGTCCTTCTCAATGCATCACATAGCCAGACCATTCAATCTATCTTGCAACATAGTTGACCTCAAATAATTTTTCAGTAGTTTCAGTTTAGAGAAACTTCTTTCAGCTAAGGCTTCAGTCACAGGCACTGTTAAGAGGATCCGATAGGCAACAGAGACATTTGGATAGCAATGTACAGCCATAACAAACTGAGGAATCTCAAGCGCTGACATCAAACCATCTGGCAAAGTTACCTGCAACACTTTTAATTCTGAGACAAAATCACGAAGATCAACATCAGATGATTTATCATCAGAAAAAGCTTTTGCAAAAGTAGCGCAACATTCCTGTAGTTTGCTATCATCCAAGGACTTCAGATTTTTTGAATTGAATAAGAAACCAAACACCTTTTCAAATTTCTTCAACTAATCAAAGCGACTGGTCAATGAAAGAATTGCATTGTCAACGATGACTAGAAAGTAATTAACTCTGAAGGATTCCATAGCTGACAACTGTATTTCTTCGTCTTGATCATTAATTTCATCATGATGCCTCTTTCTTTTCCGTTGACGTTTTGAAGGAAATTCTGGCTCTATGTCCATATCAGATGCAATGGCTTTTGCTATCTCAATACTAGCTTGAAAGCCTTCATCTCTGTACTTCTTAAAATATAATATGACCCCATCAATGTGTTTTATAGTAGCATCAATGCACACCATCTTTTCCTGCAACTTTTGGCTCACCATATTTACAGAGAACAGAACATCATGCCAGATAACCATGCCAACTAAAGTTTCAAAATTCTCAAGTGCACTGACCAAAGATTGAGCATCACTTACAGCTGTTGGGTCATCAGTAGAAGTCTCCTCCAATTCCTTCAAAGCTGAAATTACATGGATAGTTTGGTACCTGATAGGTTGCACACTCTTTATTCGACTCTCCCAACGAGTACTGGACAAAGGCTTGAGAGTTAGTTTTGTTCCTTTTGGAAGATTGTCAAGTAAAATCTTCCACCTTTTAGTAGAACGTGAAAACAACACATATATCCGTTGTATAATACCAAAGAATGTAATAGCTTGTTTGCAAGATTTTGCCATATCACAAAGAGTGAGATTCAAACTATGACATGCACATGGCATATACAATGCTTTGGGGTTTTCTTTAAGGAAGCGACTCTAAACACCTTGGTATTGTCCTTTCATGTTGGAACCATTGTCATAACCTTGACCTCTCACATCAGCAGCATTCAAATCAAAAGAACTCAATGTATCCATCAATACCTTCAAAAGCCCCAATCCTGATGTGTCCTCAACCTTTAGGAACTCTAGGAAAAACTCCTCCACTCTCGGAAGGTTGCTTGACATATTGACACAACGCACAATGAGAGTCATTTGTTCTTCATGGCTCACATCCGGGGTACAATCCAAGATAACTGAAAAATACTTGGCATCTTTGATGATCTTTAAAATAACCTTTCTCACAGCATCAGCAAGAACTAAGATCAACTCATTCTGGATTTTGTGGCCAAGATAGTGATGATGGATTTCACTATTTTGAATACGCCGGATGTGTTCTTGCATAACAGGATCAAATTCAGCAATCATTTCAATCGTGCCTAGAAAATTACCATTATTATCTTGATACAACTTCTCATTTGATCCACGAAAAGCCAAAGTATGTTTTGCAAGAAACTTCACAGCAGAAACTATTCTTACCAAAACTTGTCTCCAACGCTCCTTCTCCTTTGCAATCTCCCTTTGCATATCATCATTAATTGTCTAATTTTTGCTTAGTCTCAACCTAACTTCATTCCATGTATTCATGTTTGTTAAATGCTCAACAATGTTCTCATGATCTTTGAGACGCGCACTCAAACGCTTCCAGTCATTCAATCCATCAGATGCTAGCATAGACTTGCTCAGTTTTGATTTGAACAACTTGCAACAAAAACAATATACTTTGTTTGCACCTTTGTGGTAAACCAACCACTTTCTGTCAACAAACTCACCATTACTTAACTTCCTGGAGTAAAAAGCATATGAAAAGTGTCTACCAATGGTGTCCTTCTCGAACTCCAGATCCGGTACTCTAATAGGTCCCTTCTCAATTAAAATATCCCTTTTACTATTGTCAAGAATTTCCCATGTTCTTGGATCAAAAATAAATGAAAGGGAATCTTCCTGTTCATCATTAGCGGAAGGCTGCAAATTTTCCTCCTCCATTGTACTGTCAGCATCAACTTCAAAATTTATTTGCTCCCCTGTACTCGCACCATCTTCATTCACCTCAACATCTGAATTTTCATGCTCGGGAGGACTTTCTTGCCCTTGTTCTTCACTGACATCAACATTGCTTGAAGATGTAAAGAACTTATTCAAAGAACCCTTAAGTGGTAGAATTTTCAGATCACTTTCTTTCCTTTTCCTCCTTTTTTCAGCACCCGACAATTGCTTCTTCTTAGGTAACATGGCAGGCTAATGTCCTAAAATCATGAAGAAAAGATCAAAAGAGCATACAAAGAATTAGGAATTTATACATCGGATGATTGGAACCCTAGACATGTACATAGAATGACAAAAAAATTGATAGATTGGATTAGAATACATACATACTAAATAAAGAATAAATAAACTACTAAAATTGTCAAATTGGGGTTTGGGGATGGACAGGAACATGGATGAAAAACAAGCAGACTTCAAGACTGTCGGATGTATACTTGTACAGGTATTGCCGCAGTGCCGCCTTGCCGCCGTGGTTGCCGGATTGTTGTGCGACGGCGTGGGCAGCAGCGGCCAAGGCGGCGAGGTGAGGGCGACACGGTAAGGGGCAAGGCGCCGAGCAAGAAGGCCGACGGGCCACGGGCGTCACGGGCGAGGGCGACGAACCTACGAAGGAAACGACCAGTCGTGTGCCTGGACCTGGCAACTGGCGTGAGTCACGGCGCCGCTTCGCATTCACTAATCGATCAACGATCGCTAGCTAGCTAGCTATCTGGGCCGCCTAGCCCATCTTATTTCTTTTCTTTAATTCTTTTGTAATATTTTTACTTGTTTTTTGCTGGGCTATAGTATATATATATATATACTCCATCATGGGCCCCCCTCGCCTGGGCCCTGGGCCGTCGCCCCGTCGGCCATACCCCAGGGCCGGCCCTGGCCCCTCGATGCCGGTCTAGACTTCGGCTGCCAGATCCGCTGTATGTTCCTCAGTCCGGAGTGAATGCTCCGTATTGCCGTTGACTGTGATGACACCCTTGGGTCCAGGCATCTTTAGCTTCAGGTAGGCGTAATGGGGACAACGTTGAATTGAGCGAACGTCGTCCGGCCTAGGAGGGCGTGATAGCCGTTGTGAAAGGGGACAATGTCGAAGATCAAGTCTTTGATGCGGAAGTTGTCCGGCGAGCCGAACACTACTTCCAGGGTAAGGGTGCCCGAGCAGCGGGCTTCAACGCCTGAGATTACCCCTTTAAAGGTGGTATTACTGGGTTTGATCCTTGATGGGTCAATACCCATTTTCCTCACTGTATCTGAGTAAATCAGATTGAGGTTGTTGCCTCCGTCCATGAGGACTCTATTGAGGTGGTACCCATTGATAATGGGGTCAAGAACCAGGGCCGCTGATCCTCCATGATGGATACTGATCGGATGGTCCCTGCAGTCGAAGGTGATCAGGCATGCCGACCATGGGTTAAATTTTGGGGCTACAGGCTCTACGGCGTAGACATCCCTAAGTGCATGTTTCCTCTCCTTCTTGGGTATATGTGTGGCGTAGATCATATTCACCGTCTTTACCTCAGGAGGGAATTGTTTCTGGCCTCCATTGTTCGGCCTGCGAGGTTCCTCATTGTCCTCGCTGCGGGGGCTTTTGCCTGTGTCCTCGGGCATGAGCTTGCCGACCTGTTTGATCACCCAACAGTTGCGGTTGGTGTGGTTGGCGGGCTTGTAAGAGGTGCCCTGGATCTGGCAGGGCCTGTCCAAGATTATGTCCAAATTGGTGGGTCCGTCCTGGTTCCCTTTAGAGGGCTTCTTTCGCGGTCCTGATTTGGAGTTGCGGAATCTGGCGTTCACTTCCGTATCCCCGGCTTCACCACTGCTGTGACGACCCGTATTTCTGTTGCATCGTGGTTTCCCGTTTCCGTCCCGGACTTCCGAGGTACCGGGGTCTTCGGGGTTAGTGCTTCTATGAGCCAACCAACTGTCTTCTCCCATGCAAAAGTGGGTCATGAGTGAGGAAAGGGCCGACATCATCCTCGGCTTGTCTTGGCCGAGCTGGCGAGCGAGCCATTCGTCCCGGATACTATGCTTGAATGCGGCTATAGCTTTAGCGTCCGGACAATCGACGATCTGGTTCTTTTTGGTCAAAAACCGATTCCAAAATTGCCGGGCTGACTCACCGGGCTGTTGGACCACATGGCTCAGGTCATCGGCATCCGAAGGGCAAACATAAGTGCCTTGAAAGTTAGCTCAGAAAGCATCCTCGAGCTCTTCCTAGCTCCCTATGGAGTTTTCGGGGAGGCTGTTCAACCAGTGCCTGGCCGGCCCTTCGATCTTTAATGGCAGGTATTTTATGGCGTGTAGGTCATCTCCTCGAGCCATATGAATGTGGAGAAGAAAATCTTTGATCCACACAGCCGGGTTTGTAGTCCCGTCGTAGCTCGATATTTATGGGTTTAAACCCTTTGGGGAACTGATGCTGCATCACCTCATCTGTAAAACACATCGGGTGTGCGCCGCCCCTGACACGGGCCGTGTCGCGTTGTAGTTCGGCTTCCATCCAGGCCCGGTGTTGCTCCCGAGCTTTATCATTTCGGTCGAGCCAGGCTTGGTATCCGTCCCGTCTAGCGGGAGGGTGTCCTTTGGATCCATAGATGGATCTTGTCTGACCTGTTCTAGCATCCAGGTCGCGTTGTAGGTCGTATTTGTATTTTGGCTGCGCCGACTCCTGCCTCTTCGGCGAGGGGGAGCAAGCGGGTATTTGGCCTGTCCAGCTGTCCTGTCCCGTCCTCGAGGGGGGCGGTCAGGCTGATCTGCCTGAGTGTATCTTGGGGGCACGGGTTCAAGAGCCTCGTCATCGAATTGTGGCAGCCGTTTACACTTAGGGTAGCTTTTGGTTTGCCGCTCATAGCCATACCCTTCTTCGGCTGCTAGGACTTTTGTCCATCTGTCGTTGAGGGTGTCCTGTTTGGCTTTTATCTATTGTTGCTTCTTCTTCAAGCTTCATGCGGTGGCAATAAGTTGTCGTTTGAACCGCTCTTGGTCAAGTGTATCCTCAGGGACGATGAAATCCTCGGCTCCAAGGCTGACCTCCTCCTCGAAGAGGGGGAGGTAGTTACTGTCCTCGGAGTCGTTGAGGTCCTCGGGATTAAACTAATCCTCGCGCTCCTCCGAGTCGTCTGGCTATTGCTCGACGGCAGCGGGGTCGCCGAGGTCTTCCATATTATCTGGGGTGTCGTTTTCTCCGGTGCCCGTGTTGCTTTCCCTGCCTCGGCGCCCCCTGGATCGTTGGCGCTGTCTTCGGCATTTGGGCGGCTCCTCCCCGGGATTGTTGCTATCTCTCCTGGGGGTGCCGTCGCCGTTATTGGCACCATTGCCATTGTGTTTGGGGGTGTCCACCATGTAAATGTCGTAGGTGGAGGTGGCCGTCCATCGGCCGGTGATAGGAGGGGAAGTATCAGCATGGGCCATGGCTTCGACATCTTCGTCCATGTCTTCGGCCTCCTCAGAGGCGTAGTTCAGCATGTCGGTTAAATCTTCGACAGTGGCTACCAAGTGGGTGGTGGGTGGGCTGTAAAATTCCCTGTGGCCCACCTCGAGTCTAGCATAGGTCGAGGATGGGCCGTCTGTGATGATGGATCCGATCTAGCATCTCGTTTATCAGGGCGAGGATAGCCGGATTGGTATTTGGGATTTCTTCGGTGTCGACCTCCAGTGTGATGGTGGGACGGGAGAGTCCGGCCAGGGTTGACTCCTAGTATTCGGACGCCAAAGTCGCGTCGAGGCTTGAAGCTGGATCCGAGGCAAGAGGAGCAAGTTCGGCCGGTGTTGACTCCCGGTCTTCGGGCACCGAAGTTGCGTCAAGGCTCAAAGCCAGATCCGTGGTAGGGAAGGTGAGTCCAGCTGGGGTTGACTCCCGGTCTTCGGACGCAGTGGTCGCATCTAGGCTTGAAACGGAGTGCGAGGTGAGAGCCGATCCGGAGATCAGATTGGGAAGAGGTCCCAAAGTCGACGCTTCAGGGCTTTCGGGCGCCTCAGACAAGGCTGAGAAGCCGGTGAAGATCAGATCACCCCAAGTGTCAATGATGTACTCTAGGTTACCGAACTTGATCTGGTGCTCAGGGGTGAAGTTGTCGATCCGGTCGAGATGACCGGTTGAGTTGGCGTGCAGAACAATGCTGCCGAACGTGAAAACCTGGCCGGGGACGAAGATGTCCCCGGTGTTGATGCCATCTCCGATGATCAGGCGAGCCATCGATCCTTGGGAGATCCAACAGCGAAACTCTCAATGAAAGCACCGATGTCGGTGTCAAAACCGGAGGATCTCGGGTAGGGGGTCCTGAGCCGTGGATCTTGGATCGATGGGGAACAAGGGACAAAGGACACGATGTTTACCCAGGTTCGGGCCCTCTCGAAGAGGTAAAACCCTACGTCCCGCTTGATTACATTGAAGTGTATAGGATGATTACAGAGTCGATCTACCACGAGATCATATGAACTAAACTCTAGGCGAGTAGGATGATGGTTGGTGTTCTAGCCTCTACAGACTAAAACCCTTTGGTTTATATAGGCACCCGAGGTATTAGGGTTACATATGGTCGGTTACAACGAGGGAATAAACATGCCTAATCTTCTATCTTGACTTGGAGGACACACCAAGACTTCGAGGGTTTCCCGTCCGGACACGGAGTCGCCTTATAGCTCGGCCTTATGGTAGTCGTCCAGCAGCCCGTCTGTCCGGCCCATAAGAGATAGGCCGACAGCCCGAGGACCCCTAGTCCAGGACTCCCTCACCCGGGTCTACTTTTTATCGTATATTAAAATAAAAAATAACTTGCTACAAATTTTCTTTTCTTTATTTTATTTTGTGTTTTAGTTATCTATCTATCACTACGAGATTTGATCCTTGCAATTAACCGCCGAGGGATTGACAACCCCTTGTTCGCGTTGGGTGCAAGTATTTGTTACTTCGCGTTGAGAATTCTTAGCCTGTTTATGAGCAAATAATAAAAGTAGTAGTGGACAATGATTGTGTGTTGGATAGCTCTATCAAACTTCAAGATATGAATAAATAATCAATCTTCCTAGAAAACAAGCATGCTGAGAAGTGTTATTAATCAGGGCAAAACAAGACTCAGGATTTCCTTCAACAGAAGTTGTTTATGATATGAAAATTGAACCAATAAACCATGTACAGATATTATCTTTATTCAGAGGAATATAAATGCTGGTCCTTTTATTGCATTGAAAACTAAAGTAGCAGCATACATGAATCATCTATCACAAGTATATCAGTATCATAACTACCAAAGCTTCTCCCAAAATGGATACAACATTAAGAAGATGGTGTGAACCATTAATTTTTATAAGCATAGTAGGCCGAAATGTGCACTGCTGGTGCAATTCAATGATATTTACCCAAAGTATGATGAACTTCTCACCAGAGTACCTACAATTCTTGGAATCCAGCTAGTAGCAGGTGAACAAAATTCAATGGACACCATGGGCTTCCAACATTATTCCATTGGACTGCATAGGAAATAACATTCTCAATATTAAATCAGGCCAGGGGAACATGGCACTGAACAACACACTTGGGGCCGAGATAAAAAATAAGATTATAAGGTATGCTGATTCGAGTGACCATCCATGGCAATTAAAGTTATGTGTTGTATTGGTGCATTATCTATTTGAAATTTCAGTGGCCATGTCATATTTTCCGACAATGACAACCTTGATCTCTAACATAACATGTCCACTTTATCCAGGATACTACAACTAAGCAATATGTGGACACTGAATACTACGACAATCATGTACGAGTATCTAGTTTTAAGTCATATACCTAATGGATGAAGAACAAAAGGCACAAATCATAAGCTTAACTAACTTCTTGACTCGCCTGCCAAAAAAATGTACAGAAGCTTACCTTCACGAGACCATGACAATGAACTCAGGTGCAGAAACAACTGCAGAATTTTCTTAAGCCCAAATGGTTCTTCGCAGCTCTAAGAGTCAACACCATCATGCAGGAACACCAGATAAACAAATCAAACTATTTGGCCGCTACCTTCTCTGCATACCTAGGGCTCAAACATTTGTTCCTGTTGTTCATGGGCTTGTGATAAAAAACAATTTCTCAAACTTGGTGGGCAGGCTTGAGCAGATTCATGGTCGTACCTTGGATTCGCCAATGGTCGCAGGGGAGGGGTGACGAGGGGCGGCGCGCCGGGATGCAGAGTCGCAGGGAGTGGTGCTGGCGGCGCGCCGGGACGGAGGAGAGGACCACAGGGGAGTGGTGACAAGGGGCGGCGCACCGGGATGCAGGGTCGCAGGGGAGTGGTGCTGGCGGCTGCCGGGATGGAGGACCGCAGGGGAGTGAAGAGGGGCGGCGCGCCGGGAAGCGGGTTGGTCGCAGCCGCGAGGGGCGGCGGCCGGTGTGGGAGCCTAATGAGTAGGGGAGGCTGGGGACAGGAACGACCTAGATTAATCGTGAAAGCCAATTTGGGCCGGGCTATATATTACAAGAAAGAGGCTGGGTAGTGCGCTGGGCTTTACTTGTACTACAATAGGGTCACGAGGTGCAACTGTACAACGCATATGGTGCAATGCTTATATGCGTATTTATGGTGAATTTTGCAACTTACAGTTAAAATGTTGTAGATTATGTGTTGCTTTATGGAGGATATCCTTGTAGTGATGGAGCCTGATGCTAAACCTGTTGTTGATCACAAACGATGTTTGAATCCTAAGATGAAATAAGTGGTAAGAACTGAAATACTAAAGCTTCTGGAAGCAGGTATAATCTATCCCATAACTGATAGTAGATGGGTAAGTCATGTTCATTGTGTCCCTAAGAAAGGAGGTATTACTATTGTTCCTAATGATAAAAATGAACTTATCCCACAAAGAATTGTTACTGGCTATAGGATGGTAATTGATTTTAGAAAATTAAATGAAGCTACTAGAAAAGATCATTTACCTCTGCCTTTTTATTGATAAAATGCTAGAAAGATTATCTAAGCACACACTCTTTTGTTTTCTTGATGGATATTCTGGTTTCTCTCAAATACCTGTTTCACAACCTGATCAAGAGAAAACCACTTTTACTTGCCATTTTGGAACTTATGCTTATAGACGTATGCCCTTTGGTTTATGTAATGCATCTGCTACCTTTCAAAGATGTATCACTGCTATATTCTCTGATTTTTGTGAAAAGATTATTGAGGTTTTCATGGATGATTTTTCCGTTTATGGAACTTCTTTTGATGATTGCTTAAGCAACCTTGATCGAGTTTTGCAGAGATGTGAACAAACTAATCTTGTCTTGAATTGGGAGAAGTGCCACTTTATGGTTCATGAAGGCATTGTCTTGGGGCATAAAATTTCTGAACGAGGTATTGAGGTGGACAAAGCTAAAGTTGATGCAATTGAGAAAATGCCATGTCCTAAAGATATTAAAGGTATTCATAGATTCCTTGGTCATGCTGGTTTCTATAGGAGGTTTATTAAAGACTTCTCTAAAATTTCTAGGCCTCTTACTAATCTTTTACAAAAGGATGTTCCATTTGTTTTTGATGATGATTGTGTAGAAGCCTTTGAAACACTTAAGAAAGCCTTAACTTTTGCACCTATTGTTCAACCACCTGATTGGAACTTGCCTTTTGAAATTATGTGTGATGCTAGTGATTATGCTGTTGGTGCTGTTCTAGGACAAAAAGTTGATAAGAAATTAAATGTTATCCATTACGCTAGCGAAACTCTAGACAGTGCACAAAAAATTATGCTACTACTGAGAAAGAATTTTTAGCAGTTGTGTTTGCTTGTGATAAATTCAGATCTTACATTGTGGATTCCAAAGTAATTGTTCACACTGATCATGCTGCTATAAAATATCGTATGCAAAAGAAAGATGCTAAACCTAGACTCATTAGGTGGGTTCTCTTGTTACAAGAATTTGACTTACACATCACTGATAGGAAAGGAGCTGAGAATCCCGTAGTTGATAACTTGTCTAGGTTAGAAAATATTCTTGATGACCCACTACCTATTGATGATAGCTTTCCTAATGAACAACTAGCTGTATTAAATGCTTCTCATAATACTCCTTGGTATGCTGACTATGCTAATTATATTGTTGCTAAATTTATACCACCTAGTTTCACATACCAACAAAAGAAAAAAAAATCTTCTATGACTTGAGACATTACTTTTGGGATGACCCACATATTTATAAAGAGGGAGTATATGGTATTATTAGACGTTGTGTACCTGAGCATGAACAGGAACAAATCCTACGGAAATGTCACTCCGAAGCCTATGGAGGACATCATGCAGGAGATAGAACTGCGCATAAGGTATTACAATCTGGTTTTTATTCGCCTATTCTTTTCAAGGATGCCCGTAAGTTTGTCTTGTCTTGTGATGAATGTCAAAGAATAGGTAATATCGGTAAGTGTTAGGAAATGCCTATGAATTATTCACTTGTTGTTGAACCATTTGATGTTTGGGGCTTTGATTATATGGGACCTTTTCCTTCCTCTAATGGGTATACTCATATTTTGGTTGCTGTTGGTTATGTTACTAAGTGGGTAGAAGCTATTCCAAGTAGTAGTACCGATCATAACACTTCCATTAAAATGCTTAAAGAAGTTATTTTCCCAAGGTTTGGAGTCCCTAGATATTTAATGACTGATGGTGGTTCACATTTTATTCATGGTGCTTTCCGTAAAATGTTTACTAAATATGATGTTAACCATAGAATTGCATCACCCTATCATCCTTAATCTAGTGGTCAAGTTGAACTTAGCAATAGAGAAATAAAATTAATATTACAAAAAACTATCAATAGGTCTCGAAAGAATTGGTCTAAGAAATTAGCTGATGCACTTTGGGCCTACAGAATGATAACCCACAAGTATAGGGGATCGTTTGTAGCCTTTTTCGATAAATAAGAGTGTCGAACCCAATGAGGAGCTAAAGGTAGAACGAATATTCCCTCAAATTCTATCGACCACCAATACAACTCTACGCACACTTAATGTTTTCTTTACCTAGAACAAGTATAAAACTATTTGGTAGGTGAAAGGATAAGTTTGCAAGAATAAAACTAGAAGTACTTTGCAAGAATAAATCTACGAGTAAAATGCAAGACAATAAGAGTAGATAGCTTTTGTCAACAAGAAAGTCATTTGTGCCTTGGTGATCGATAACTAAACCAGTGATCATTGTTGCAATTTTATATGAGGGAGAGGCATGAGCTAACAAACTTTCTCTACTTGGATCATATGCACTTATGATTGGAACTCTAGAAAGCATCTGCAACTACTAAAGATCATTAAGGTCGTAAAACCCAACCATAGCATTAAGTATCAAGTCTTCTTTATCCCATATGCAATGACCCCCAAACTCGGGTCTGTGCTTCTGTCACTCACACCACCCACCATAAGCGAACCATGAACGAATTGCAACACCCTACAGCGGGGATCCCTCCGTTTTCACGACACGGAGGGCACCGTAGGATAGCACCCAAATGAAATATACAACTCAAACCGATCATGATCATTTATCAACCCATAGGACAAAACGGATCTACTCAAACATCATAAGATAGCCATAGATCATTGGGAAATAATATATAGTGTTGAGCACCATGTTTAAGTAGAGATTACAGCAGGGAGAAGAGGTGTTAGACCACTGCATAGAGGGGGAGAGAGTTGGTGTTGACGGCGGCGAAGTTGTTGGTGTAGATCACTGTCACGATGATTGCCCCGGCGGCGCTCCGGTGCCACCGGGAGAGAGGGGGGAGAGCCCCCCTCCTTCTTCTTCTTCCTTGGCCTCCCCCTAGATGGGAGGAGAGTTCCCCCTCTGGTCCATGGCGGCGGAGGGGCAGGAGCCCCTCCTAGATTGGATCTATCTCTCTGTTCTCTTCTATTTCACGTTCCTGTTTTTTGGCCCTTCACCGTTTCTTAAATTCCCGAAGATCCGTAACTCCGATTGCGCTAAAAAATTTACATGATTTTTCCCCCATAAATTAGCTTTCTTGCACCTGAAGAAGGGCCCCAACTGACTTACGGGGAGGGCACAAGACACCTGGGCGCGCCAGGGGTGCCCGGCGTGCCCTGGTGGGTTGTGGAGGCCGTGGGCCTCCGTTTGCATTGATTCCACCTCCAGAAAATCACATATATTCCAAAATAATTCTCCGTAAATTTTTATCGCGTTTGGACTTTGTTTGATATGGATATTCTGTGAAACAAAAAACATGCAACAAACAGGAACTGGCACAGGGCACTGGATCAATAGGTTAGTCCAATAAATCATATAAAATGTTGCCAAAAATATGTGAAAGTTGTATAATATTGGCATGAAACAATCAAAATTTATAGATAGGACGGAGACGTATCAGCATCCCCAAGCTTATTTCCTACTCGTCCTCGAGTAGGTAAATGATAAAAAAAGATAATTTTTGATGTGGAATGATACCTAGCATAATCTTGATCATATATATAATCATGGCATGAATATTAAGACATAAGTGATTCAAAGCAATAGTCTATAATTTGACATAAAGACATCAATACCCAGGCATCCCAACAAACAATTGTGTCTTTAAAAATATCAACACTAAAGAAAGTTATCCCTAGCCCATCATGCTCAATCATTGATCCATTCATAAAACACACTCGAATATTAGCTACATCCAATGCTCAAGTACGATCATAGTGCTCCCTAGTTGGTGCTTTATAAGAGAGGATGGAGACACAAATAAAAATAAAAATTGCATAAAGTAAATAGATAAGTCCTTCATAGAGGGAAGCAGAGATTTGTAGAGGTGCCAGAGCTCAAAGCTTAAATTGAGAGATACTTTTTTTGAGAGGCATGCTTTTCCCGTCAACGAAAATGACCGAGTAGTTCCCAACACTTTCCATGATAGATACATCATAAGCAGTTCCCAAACATAAAATAAAGTTCATTTCCTTTGCACCATTCTTTCACAATCCATGGCTAGCTGTATCCACGGGTGCCTTCCATACCAACACTTTCCAAGGAATTTTGTTGTTATTATTTTTGATTCATTGTGGGACTGGGCATCCCTATTACCACTGTACTCTCATGCAATGACAAGTGAATAAACACTCATCTTGAGAATAACACATCTAGCACGGAAAATATTGGCCACCCCCTGCCGCTTCATGAGTCGTACGGGCACACAAAAAGGAAATTCATTTTGAAAATTTGAGTTGGCACATACAAATTTACTTAGAACGGCACGGAAATACCGCATGTAGGTAGATATGGTGGACTCATATGGCAAAACTGGTTTTAAGAATTTTGGATGCATAAGTAGTATTCCTACTTAGTACAAATGGAGGCTAGCAAATAGACTGAGATGCAACCAACCAAGAAACGAAAATTCTCATAAACGAGCATTAAGCATAACTAACACCGAATAATGCACCATCAGTAGGATGAAATTTCATTGCATAACTATTGACTTTCGTGCTTGCATATGGAATCACAAACCTTAACACCAATGTACTTACTAACCACAACCATTTACTAGTACTTCCCAAATATTATCATCTCTATATCACAAAACTATTGCAAGGAATCAAACATATCATATTCAGTGATCCACAAGTTTTATGTAGGATTTTATGACTAACCATGCAAATGACCAATTCCTATTGACTCTCTAAATAGATATAAGTAAAGCATGAGAGTTTAATTCTTTCTACAAAAGACAATGCTCTAACAAATATAAGTGAAGCAAAAGAGCATTCTTCAAATAACGGTTTTCTATGTGAAGAGAAACAGGCAATCCAAACTTCAAATGATATTAGTGAAGCACATGAAGCATTCTATAAAGCCATACTCAAAAGATATAAGTGAAGTGCAATGAGCATTCCATAAATCAACCATGGACTATCTCATACCAGCATGGTGCATAAAACAAAAGTGAAAACTAAACACAAAGGATGCTCCAAGATTTACACATATCACATGAACAAAACAAAGACTAAAACATACCGATACTTCTTGAAGAAAGATGGGATGCCTTCCGGGGCATCCCCAAGCTTAGACGCTTGAGTCTCCTTGGATATTTACTTGGGGTGTCTTGGGCATCCCCAAGATTGAACTCTTGCCTCTCCTCCTTCTCCTCATATCGAGACCTCCTCAATCTTTGATCACTTCATCCACACAAAACTTAACAGAAAACTGGTGAGATATGTTAGTATAATAAAGCAAATCACTACTTAAGTACTGTTGCAAACCAATTCATATTTTGTTTTTGCATTATCCCTGCTGTATTATAACTTCGCCACGGCTTATACCACCGATAAAATTGATAGTTTCATAAAAAACAAGCAAAACAATGCATCAAAAACAGAATCTGTCTTAAACAAGACAGTCTGTAGTAATCTGAACTTTAACCATACTTCTGGTACTCCAAAAATTCTCAAACATTAGGAAAAAATGAAAAATTTATATAGAAATACTTTGCAAAAAGTTTCGGAAACTTTTGATATTCCAATAAAAAAATGTAAAATCACGCACTACAGCCAAAGTTTCTGTTTTTACACCGCACATACCAACAAGCAATCTAATCACCGTAAAGGCAAATCTTGGCACATTATATTTATGATACAATGGATTTGTACAAGGAGATAATTATTTTTGTTGAAAAGTTTCTGTAATCAAGATTCACAAAGTTTCCATGGGCATGAACGAAGTTCAAGGCTAGCTCCCACTTCCATGGTGCTCGTCTTTCTCACTTTCACTTTTCTTTTTGTGAAGTTTTAAGTTCCCCTCTATATTTTTTTGTTTTTAAACTTTATAAAATCACTCAATAGAATAAAATGACTTCCTAAAGTTTCTGGGTTGTCTCCCTGGTAGCGCTTTCTTTAAAGCCATTAAGCTAGGCATAAAGTGCTCAAGTAATGGATCCACCTAGATCCCAAGGTATATCAAAGCCAATTTTAATTAACAATGATTTGGCATTTAGTAGTGAGCACAAAGCAACATATATCATGCAATGACAAAGTCTAACACTCTTCCTATGCATCGGCATGTCATAAAAGAATAATTCATGCACATCAAGTAAAGGCCAATACATAGCATAAGCAGTTTCTTGCAATTTTATCATGTTGGAAACATAGAGAGGTGGAGATATAGTTCCTCTCTCATAATAATTGCAAGTAGGAGTAGGAAGCACATGCATATTATATTCATCAAAATCATCATGTGCAACGGTAAAAGGCAACCCATCAATGTAATCCTTAATAAGTGCAAACTTCTCCGATATAGTGTAGTTTGGAGAATTCAAAAAGATAATAGGATTATCATGTGTGGGTGCAATAGCAACAAATTCATTCTCAACATAAGGAACTATAGCAAGTTCATCTCCATAATCATAATTCAAATTGGCATCATGGCCACAAGCATAGCAAGCATCAAGTTCATCAAAAATAGATATTTCAAATGAATCAATGGGATCATAGCAATTATCATGGCAATCATCCTTCGGTAAGCACGAAGGCAAATTAAGTAATGTATGAGTTTAAGAGTTACTCTCATTATAAGGTGGGCACGGGTAGCTAATCCGCTCTTCCTCCTTTTGTTCTTCGCTCTCCTCGTCATCTTTTTCATCCAATGAGCTCATTGTTTCATCAATTCCTTCTTCCATAGACTCCTGCAAAATATTAGTCTCTTCTTGGACAGCGGAGACTTTCTCAATAAATAGATCAATATCGGAATTGTATTTATAATTCTCATAGCAATATTTAAGTATAGCAAAATTTTCAGGTCTATAAACATCATCATCAAAAGCTTCATACTTTTCAAACAAAGATTCAATTTCATAAGAACCCTTAAAAGCAACAAATTCTTCTATTTGTTCCACATCATAATAGTCATATATACCATTAGCATAAGAAGCTAAGGTTTCATCTTCATTAAATTTGCATGAAAAGGGAAGGTGTGGATTCTTCATCCTAGAGCAACAAGTATAATCATATCTCTGGCATAAATTCCAAGCATACCAATGCAACATATCAATTTTAATCCTATGAAATTGGTTGCTAATAAAAGTGCTCCTATTGATCTTAATGATGTGCCTTTGTCTACTTTGATTGAGCAAAATAGTGATTCCGTAGATGTGAATTTTGTCTCACGAAACAATTGTAATAACAATTCTTATAGAGGTAATTTTAATCCTAGGCCTTTTCCTGGAAATTCCTCTAATAATTATGGTAATTCCTATGGTAATCCTTATTATAATAATAATAGGAACACCTATGATCTTGAGAATGATATTAAAGAATTTATTAATGCTCAAAAAGTTTTCAATAATACGATAGAAGAAAAGTTAAATAAGATTGATGATATGTCTAGAAGCATTGATAGAATTTCTCATGATGTAGAAAATCTTAAGTTGAAATTTTTTGTACCCAAAGTTGAGGAATCAATTAAATCTTTATATGTTTCTATGGATGAAAGTAAGAAAAGAACCACTATGCTTAGAGCTAAATGAGATTTTTTTAGAAAGAGTGTTTTCTAGTGATTGCTTTCATAAAAATGATGAAGATCTTAAAGTAATTCGTGTTTATTCTATTGATTTCTTGCTTAGTAAAATTAAAATTGATGATAAAGAGACTGAAGAAGAGTCAACTTTAGCTAGAAGACGTCCCGATAATTCGGAGGGTGAAAATCTTGATGAAAAAATTGATAAAAGTGGGTTTGGAGAGGTCAAAACTTTAACTAGTGATGTGCCCACTCTTTTGGATTACAAAGACTTTAATTATGATAATTGCTCTTTGATTGATTGTATTTCTTTGTTGCAATCCATGATTAATTCACCCCATGCTTATGAACAAAATAAAGCTTTTACTAAACATATCGTAGATGCCATGATGAAAGCTTTGGAAGAAAAGTTGGAATTAGAGATCTCAATTCCTAGAAAATTACATGATGAATGGGAACCTACTATCAAAGTCAAGATTAAAAATTATGAGTGTTTTGCTTTATGTGACTTGGGTGCTAGTGTTTCCACAATTCCGAAATCTTTATGTGATGTGCTTGGTCTTACCAATATTGAAGAGTGTTCTTTAAATTTGCACTTGGCGGATTCTACTATTAAAAAGCCTTTGGGAAGAATTAATGATGTTCTTATTCTTGCAAATAGGAATTATGTGCCCATAGATTTTATTGTTCTTGATATTGATTGCAATCCGTCTTGTCCAATTATACTTGGTAGACCGTTTTTACGTACTATAGGTGCCGTGATTGATATGAAAGAAGGTAATATTAAATTTCAATTTCCACTAAGAAAGGGTATGGAATACTTCCCTAGAACAAGAATCAAGCCACCATATGAATCAATCATGAGGCCATCCTATGGATCTAGAACTAAAGATGACAATACTTGAATCTATGCATTAGGCCTAGCTAGTTGCGTAAAACGATAGCGCTTGTTGGGTGGCAACCCAATGAATAAAATTTATTTTTGCCTTTTTCTTTCTATTCTTGACTGTTTGCACAATTATGACTCTTTTATGATTGTGTTTTTTATGTTTTAATTAGTGTTTGTGCCAAGTAAAGCCTTTGTGATAGCTTTGGTAATAGTTGATTTCATCCTGTTGAAAAACAGAAACTTTTGCGTCCAATAAAATAATTGTCTAAATTCACAGAAGAGACTAAAAATTCTGAATTTTTTACACAAGATTTATATACAAATTTCCTATGTTGTCCTAGGTTTTAAGAATGTTTGGAGTTACATAAGTATGAGTAAAATTCGAGTATTTACAGACTGTTCTGTTTTTGATAGATTCTGTTTTCTTTGCATTGTGTGCTTATTTTGATGATTCTATGGATTGTATCGGGGGGTATAAGCCATAGAAAAGTTAGAATACAGTATATATAATGCAATAACAAAATTTTAATGGGTTTTCTACAGTACTTAAAGTAAAGATTGGTTTTCTTATACTAACGGATCTCACGAAGGTTTTGTTAAGTTTTGTGTGATTGAAGTTTTCATGTTTTGGGTGAGATCACGATGGATGAAGGAATAAGGAGTAAGAAGAGACTAAGATTGGGGATTCCCCATGGCACCCCAAGGCAATATTCAAGGAGAAACAAGCAACTAAGCTTGGGGATGCCCCGAGTGGCATCCCCTCTTTCTTCTAACGACCATCGGTATTTTACTTGGAGCTATATTTTTATTCGTCACATATCATGAGTTTTGCTTGGAGAGTCTTGTATTATATGAGTCTTTGCTTGTTTTGATTTTTAGTTTGTCACATGTATCCTGGCTGGACACACCTATTTTAGAGAGCCAAAATTATGCTATGATTTGTTAGAATTGCTCTATATGCTTCACTTAAATCTTTTGAGCTATGGAATTGCTCTAGTGCTTCACTTATATCTTTTTGAGCACGGTGTGCTTTAATATTTTTGAAGAAATGCTCTCATGCTTCACTTAGATTTGTTTGAGAGTTAGTAATTTTTTGAAGAAACTCTCTCATGCTTCACTTATATTATTTTGAGAGACGAAAAGTTTTATGCTCATGTTCTTCACATAGATTTGTTTGAGCTATCAAAAGCAACATATGAAACTAGTCCCAAAGTGATGGATATTCAAGAGGGATATAATAAAAACTTTCATGAAGATCATTGGACAAAATAAACTTGATTCTTTGTAATAGTTTTGAGATATGATGATAGTGATATGTGAGTCATGTTGGTGAGTAATTATGCTTTAGTAAGAATATTGGTGTTAAGGTTTGTGATTCCCTATGGAAGCACAAAAGTCAATAGTTATGCAATGAAATTACATCCTACTTATGGTGCATTATTCGGTGTTAGTTATGCTTAATGCTCGCTTATGTGATTTTTCGTTTCTTGGTTGGATGCTTCTCAATCTTTTTGCTAGCCTTCACTTGTACTAAGTAGGAATACTACTTGTGCGTCCAAAATCTTTAAACCCAGTTTTGCCATAGAGTCCACCATACCTACCTATATGCAGTATTCTCGTGCCGTTCTAAGAAAATCTGTATGTGCCATCTCTAATTTTCAAAATAATTTCCTTTTTGTGTGCTCGTACCGCTCATGAAACGATAGGGGGTGGCTGATATTTTTCCATGCTAGATGTGTTATTCTCAAGATGAGTGTTTATTCACTTGTCATTGCACGAGAGTACGACAAAGGTATTAGGGATGCCCAGTCCCGAAATGAAAAATGAATTTACTTTATGTTGTCAAATAATAAATTCCTTGGAAAGTGTTGGTATGGACGGTACCCATGGATACGGCTAGCCGTGGATTGTGAAAGTATGGTGGAAAAAGGAATAAACTTTATTTTCTGTTTCAGAACCGCCTATGATATATCTAGCATGGAAAGTATTGGGAACTACTCGATCGTTTTCGTTGACAGTAAAAGCATGCCACCCAAAATGTTTTATCTCTATTTTTTTGCTTTGAGCTCTAGCACCTCTACAAATCCCTACTTCCCTCTGCGAAGGGCCTTTCTATTTACTTTATGCAATTTTTTATTTTTATTTGAGTCTCCATCTTCTCTTATAAAGCACCAACTAAGGGACACTATGATCATACTTGAGCATTGGATGTAGCTAATATGCGAGTGTGTTTCATGAATGGATCAATGATTGAGCATGATGGGCTAGGGATAACTTGCTTTAGTGTTGATATTTTGAAAGATATGGTTGCTTGTTGATATGCTTGAGTATTGAAATCTTTATGTCAAAACTAGACTATTGCTTTGAATCATATAAAAGTCCAAATGTCCATGCTACAAAAGAAAAGAATATGTGATGAACATGTTAGGCAGCATTCCACATAAAAAATTCTGTTTTTATCATTTACCTACTCGAGGACGAGTAGGAATTAAGCTTGGGGATGCTGACACGTCTCCAACGTATCTATAATTTTTGCTTGTTCCATGCTATTATATTATCATTCTTGGATGTTTTACAATCATTTTATAGCTACTTTATATCATTTTTTGGGACTAACCTATTGACATAGTGCCCAGTGCCAGTTGCTGTTTTTTTGCTTTTTTTACTTCGCAGAATATCAGTACCAAATGGAGTCCAAACACAGCAAAACTTTTTGGAGAATTTTTCTGGACCAGAAGACACCTGTTGGGCCAAAGAAGTACCAGAGGGGGGCTCCGAGGGGAGCACAACCCACCTGGGCATGCCTGGGGGCCCAGGTGCGCCCTGGTGGGTTGTGCCCAACTCGGCCGCCTCCCGCACCGCCTCTTTGTTCTATAAATACCCTGAAAATCCAAAAACCCTAGGGGTGTCGACGAAACACAATTCCAGACGCCACAAGTTCTAGAACCAGCAGATCCAATCTAGACACCATCACGGAGGGGTTCATCATCCTCATTGGTGCCTCTCCGATGATGCGTGAGTAGTTCATTGTAGACCTACGCGTCCGTAGTTAGTAGCTAGATGGCTTCCTCTCTCTTTTTTGATTCTCAATACAATGGTCTCTTGGAGATCTATTTGATGTAACTCTTTTTGCAGTGTGTTTGTTGGGATCCGATGAACTTTGAGTTTATGATCAGATCTATTTATCCATGAAAGTTATTTGAGTTTCTTTGATCTCTTATATGCATGATTACTTATAGCCTCGTATTTCTTCTTCGAATCTTTGGTTTAGTTAGGCCAACTAGATCGATTTTTCTTGCCACGGGAAGAGGTGGTTTGTGATGGGTTCGGTCGTGCAGTGTTCTTTCCCAGTGATAGAAGGGGCAGCAAGACACGTATTGATCATTGCTATTAAGTATAACAAGATGGGGTCTATTCCTACATGAATAGATCTTGTCTACATCATGTCATCATTCTTATTGCATTACTCCGTTTCTCCATGAATTTAATACACTAGATGCATGCTGGATAGCGGTCGATGTGTGGAGTAATAGTAGTAGATGCAGGCAGGAGTCGGTCTACTAATCTTGGATGTGATGCCTATATAAAGATCATTGCTTGGATATCGTCATAATTATTTGAAGTTCTATCAATTGCCCAACAGTAATTTGTTTACCCGCCATATGCTATTTTCTTGAGAGAAGCCACTAGTGGAATCTACGGCCCCTGGGTCTATTCTTTATCATATTTGCTTTGAGATCTATTTTTATTTGCTTTTGTTTTTAGATCTATTATTCTGAAAATCCAAAAATACCTTGCTGCACTTTTTCTTTACTTATTTTATTTTGTTTTATCGCGAGATCTATTTATCCAAAATCATACAAACCAATCTATCTTTTACCCGAGAGGGATTGACAACCCCTCTTACGCGTCGGGTTGCAAGTATTTGTTCTTTGTGTGCAGGTAACATTTACATAGTGTTGCTTGGTTCTCCTACTGGTTCGATAACCTTGGTTTCATAACTGAGGGAAATACCTACCGTAGCTGTGCTGCATCATCCCTTCCTCTTCAAGGAAATACTGACGTGGACATGAGCCATCACTGCTGCCTCTTGATGAACAGTGACCGTTATTGGGGTTGGATGAACAGGACCCCGTGGTAGTAGTGGCCATTACCGCTGGATGAACAGGATCTCGATCAAGGAGGCCGCTACACCCGAGCCGGTTGGGGGTGGATGAATAGAACCCCGTGGAGGGCTGGTTGAACAGCAGCCGGTGGAGGCCGGATGAACAGTAGCCCATGGATGAACAGTAGCTGGTGGAGGCAGGAGGAAGTCGACGGTGGATGAATAGTAGTAGGTGGAGGCTGGAGGAAGTCGACGGTGGATGAACAGTATCCCGTGGAGGCTGGAGTGAGGCAGTAGACGGTGGATGAATAGTAGCCCATGGAGTCCTATTTTGCGGTACGCCACACCCCTCCCGATGAACATGACCCCCGTTTCGACCGTAGGCGCTCCAACACAAGTCTGCTTCCTCCCTTTTGCGGTACGCCACACCCCTCCCGATCAACAGCACCCCGTTTCGACCATAGGAGCTCGAACACAAGTCCGTTTCCTTTGTTTTGCGGTACGCCATACCCCGTTTCGGCTGTTCCGTCCAAGCCGGTTGGCTCCCATTGAACATGACGCATTCCGACCTAGTCTGTTGCCTCCCGATGAACTTGACGCTGTTTCTCCGTTCCTACCCAGCCGGTTGGCTTCCCGATGAACAGGACGCCGTTGCTGCCGTCCGTTACCTCTCGATGTACACTAGCCCTGGCCGTCCGTATGCGTGAGTACGCGTTCGAGACCCCGCCCTTATGTACGTACGTGGCCGTATTTTTTGCCCTGTGGTTGTACGTACGTGTACACGATTTAGACGGGACTTCCTGAACTGCTACGTCGGGTGCTCTACTATGACACGTGCTGCTACTTACTCGGTCACGGTTCATACTTGCAGAGAGACCGATCGACCAGTACGCACGTATACGTTCGCAACCAGATAGACAACGCTACGTACGCTTCGACCGGATGGGTCCTAGCTCTCAGGGAGGATAAGGAGGCACTTCCTTGTGTGCGAAGATATAACTGGTGGGTCCCAGCTGTCAGGGGGAAAAATAATTTATTTTTTCCCGTAATATGGACGCACTTTGTTGCGTGTGAAGATGTAGCTGGTGGGTCCATATGTCAGCCTCATCGCGTATAGTACTCTTTCGATGGCTGTCGTTTGTTGACCACCTTGACCACGCCGCGCGGACAGCACCCAGGCGGTGGACGACGGCGAGGTCTAGGGAGGGAACGAAGCTGAGCTAAGGAAGATGAGGCAGGTGGATGCCCACGCGGAGGGGAGTATGAGGGTTCACTGGTTCGGCTGCGGTGTAAGGCTGCCGTCGCCGGAGAATAACACGGGGTGTGCGTGAGTAGAGGGAAGGCCTGGTCGGCAGTGGGATTAGGGTGGGGCGGTGAGGCCTGCGCGGCAGCACTGCCGCCCATGGGAGGTAGGAGCGGGCGGTCCCGCCGGCGCTGGTTTGGGCGTCTGGACCAAGAAGATCAAAGGTTGAAGAAGCAGCATGGCTGTTGGATTAAAATCCAATGGTCCATCTGCTAGAATCATTTGTTGACTAAGTTGACAAAGCCCTGCGTATGCGTCAGCTTAGTAGGCCCACAAGTCAGCGTAATAAGGAGGCACTTGCTTGTGTGGGTCCCTACTGTCAGCCTCTCCACTTACATCCCTCTTCCGAAGGCTGTCATTTGTTGACCATGTTGACCATGCCGTGTCGAGAGCACCAACGCGGTGGACGACGGCGAGGCCCAGGAAGGGAATGACCCGGAGGTGGCGAAGCCACAGCAGTGGATGCCCACACTGAGGGGAGTATGAGGGCTGACTGGTCAGTTGCGGGGTGAGGCTGCCGTCGCCAGAAAATAACAGGAGGTGCGGGTGGGTAGAGGGATGGTCTAGCCAGCGGTGGGAGTAGGGTGGGCCGATGAGGCCTGCGCGGCAGCACAGCCGGCCACGGAAGGAGGGAGCAGGCAGTCCCGCTGGCGCTGGTTTGGGAGGCTGGAGCAGGAAGATCAGAGATTGAAGAAGCACGACGGCGGTTGGATGGACATCCAACAGTCACTGCTCTTTGTTGACTAAGTTGACAAAGCCTTATGTACGCGTCAAAAAAAATTTTAGGACAGCGTCATCGTCAACCTAGTAGGCCCACAAGTCAGCCTCCAAATCTGTGGAAAATAGCATACAACCCATTTGCCATTATTTTTAATAATTTACAGCCCATTTGCTAATTCTTAAGGATATTTGGAAGCCCATATTCTTTTTGGTAGCTTTACAGACCATATTCTGGCCACTGCAAAAAAATTCAACAAAATTTTGCATATTTCGATGGGTCCAAACTCTTTTAATCACGAAATTTCGAGTCACATTAAAAATAATTATAAAAATAATTTTATTTCAAATTAAAATACAATGAAATTTTCCCCGCAAAAAAACAATGAAATTTAAATTCTTGAAATCCCGAAAAAACAAAATTTGAATCTAGTTGCCGGTTTTCTATGTTTTTAAAATTTACAGCCCATTTCTTACTACTTATAGCCCATTTTCTGGGGAAGCCGAATACATCCCTCCTCGTCTTTAAAGATTTGCAGCCCAGCAGGGCTGAGAAAAGCAAGTAGGCCTGGGTTGGGTATTGTCCAAAACAAAATAGAACTGGGCTAGCCATTTTCAGAAAGAAAAAAGATATCAACTGGGCTCGTCATGTGCTTAAATAAAAGCCTGGGCTCCGTCTCTACAACTGGGCGAGCAGCTGGGTCCCTGTTGTTACAATATTTCTCTCTTTAATAAAGGAAATGGCAAGCCATTTGCCTTGTTTCAAAGAAAATATGACAGTCATAGTCGAGTTGAAAAGGGCAACAACATCCAACTCAAGCTTACAAACGGTACGAAAGGCCAAGGATTAATTGTTCATGAAATTTAGAGAAAACCCAGATTGAACATGGCAATAACATCTAACCCAACCACTGTTTTTGGCAGTCACAAACAAATGGACCAGTCAGATCCATAAAATCAACATCCTATGAGAAAATTTTTACTGGAACATGACCACAAGTTGTTGTAAATAGAAGCCGAGCACGTTCAGAAGCCCATTTGTCCACCTGAAACTTCTTTTTTTGCTGTTCAACATATCCGTCTGTGAGAAATTTCTTGTTGAAAAACTTAAGCCTCATGGACAATAGTAACCTCGCATTCAATAGGAAGAATGTGACAAAGCTTCTGTTTGCCTGGTTGGATGCATATCCTTCCATCGTTATTGTCCTCAAACGAATGTCATTAGAACTGAGAAAATCCCGGTGCTTATTACGCCACCGATTGGTTATATGTTTTTCTCCATGTGTTAGTGCCTAAGTAGACATCAAGATTAAAAACAGTTAAGATCTAAAAAAAGAGTATGTCGAATGAGCGACAGCTGAACGGTTAATTCTAGTACAATACATACGGGCTTTCGATGGCTGAATTCAATGTGCATGAAATCATCACCTTTATATACAAATTCTCCAGACATGGAAAGCATCACAACAAGCCAATAATTGTGTTCAGATCATAACTAAACAGTCCGATATATAAGATCTTGACAGAATCTAGCACCATTGATAGGCTATCAATGGACGAACTCTTCATTGAGCATATAACATAATATTAGTACCCAAAGTGTACTCCAAGATGATATAAAACTTATGCGCACAAATGAAAAATGTAGCTTATGATTACAAATGTGTAGATGATAATATACGGTACCTGAATAAGTGTGGAGCCAAACACCAACTTCTGATAGTTAAACGGATCAGGAATTACACCCAAGGTCTCCAGTTTAGGCGCAGAGACGACATTTATTTGCAAAGGTATATAACAATAATGAAGGAGCAACCTTTGAAGTGAAGGGGCATCTTCGATGATGAGCTACAGTCCTTCAAAACAAATTCCAATGCTTTTAAGGTGAGGCAACTTTATTTGGAGACAACTGATAGGGATTTCTATTCCCAAAACAATCAGCAAGTGCTCCAGGGCAGGGCAACTGGAGTGGATGATGTTGTGCAGTGAGGCCTCCGACAGATAAACCACCACAAGTGAAGGTTTTTTTAGCAGTGGGAGTCGAAGCATTTGTACCAGATCGTCTAGTAGATGGCACCGGGCAAAGGTGGTAGTGTGGAGAGAGGAGGAAAACCACGAGATAGACAACGGTGGTGTGGGCACAAATTCTTGGCCTTCGGTTCGTGGTATGTAATTTTTGTGGTAATGGTAGAACTCAAACTGCTGGAGTTTTTCGAATTCAGGGGATGTCAGCCAGGCGTCCACTGTGCGGGGTATGGACAACATGCAGCGTGTCAGGATGCAGAGGTGTTGAACGGAGCCCTGGTGGGAGGAGATGATGGCTTTGAGGAGTTCAAAATCATGAACGATAGATAGCTGACGATAGTCGAGATTAAGGGGCGTGGCGCGCCAAAGAGGGCGCCATCGAGTTGAGAGGACTTGGGTGCGGCAGCAATCCTTTGTGGGGAGAAGCGAGATGATCTCCCCAAGGATGTCGTCCGGGAGATCGCTGATGCGGTCCACCCGAGATTCTACGGGTTCCTCGGATTCGGTGGGGGGGAGGCTCGCCGCTTCTCCTCGCGTTGTCGGGTGCGGGGTCTACAACTGGCGTCGCCGCTGGCGGGAGCCTCATCTTCTTGGTGCTGGGGCCAGCCGACTCCATTTTCCTTGCGGGCGTCGCGCCGTGCTCATGGGTTTGAGAAGAGTAGCGAGAGACGAGCCTAGTGGCAGTGCGAGCGGGGAAGAAGGAGGGTTGGGGTTTTCTGTAGGAGTGAGGAAGAAGAGGAGCAGGCGTTTTCTGTACGAGTGAGGAAGAAGGTGAGCGGGGGTTTTCTGTACGAGTGAGGAAGATGGGGAGCGGGGGGAATTGGGGGGAGACAGAAGCGGGAGAGTCCAACGAGTTGTAGTGTGGAGGCGAGGAGGAAGGAGAGTTTTTATGGGATCACCCCTCTTCAAGAAATATGGGCTTTTCCTCGCAAAAAACTAAAACAAATGGGCTTTAAGATGGATAGGTGTAGGAACGAAGTATGTCTACCAGAGGGGGGGGGGGGGGGTGAATGGGAGTTTTAAATTTTCTTTGAAAACTTAAATCTCTCAGAACCCAGCAGCGGAATAAGTGAAATAAAGACTAAGATGAACTACTACAGAGAATCGAAGGGAAACTAAAGCATGCATCAAAGTAAAACACACGAATGAAATACATCGAATGTAAACATAAGAGACAGAGGTAACCGAAGGTGCTCGACGGCGACACGGAATTTGTTCAGCCAGTTCGTCCTTCTGCACAAGGACTACGTTTGGTTGGAGGGGCTATGACTTAACACGGAAGATAAACTCTCTTCACCCTATTCTCCACGACAATCGATTCGTCAACCGATGCTGATCACTCGTGGTAGATACTTGAAGGCGATCTCCGAACCTTTACAGACTTCTTCTTCGAGAACCACAATCACTCTTGGTCTCTCAAGAAATTGACACCTAACCATCTAGAGAGTTTGCAGCTCTCAAGAGTAATAGGCGGAGCATACTAAACTTAGATTCCAGTGATGCTGAACCACTATCTAATTCTTCGGCTCTAGGGTTTTTCTCTCGGTGGATTTTAAACTCAAATCGCTCAGAGAGTGGGTTGCTCAACAATCTTCTCAGAATCAAACAGAGCAGCCACCGGACAAAGCCGGCGCAGGGTGGCTATTTATAGCCGCAGCCTTCCCAGATGGGAAATGACCATTTTGGACATGAGGTCTAGCCAATGGCCAACCGACACATTCACAACGGTCGGATTTTGGAGCAACAGTAACATTACTTGAGGAACAAGTAATGCTAACTCCTCGGTCCGAGGCAAATCTCTCGCAGTGAAGAAGATCACAGTCTCTTGCTGGCAAGTATTTGCTCGGAGCACAAAGTGATTTCTCTCACAACTTTCATAGGATTTGGGTTTAGCATCAGAGAATCAAACTTCGAACTCTACACCCCTCTTAATAGTACGATGGTCCTATGACTCAATGAAAGAAGAAGAATAACGAAATAAATGCTACGTTTTCACTTCGTCTTCATTCTTCCTCGAGCGCAGTCATTTTCTTCGAACATGCACCGAACCAATTGCTTAAACTTCAGCAATTTTTAGGGGTCACTCTTGTTAGCTTTATCTTCAATGATAACCTTCGCTGTCGCGCAGGGAGATTATCTTCATCATTTGCATCAAACTCCTCGATACATCAGGGACCTGTTACTCTGTGTGCACTAGCAAACACATAAGTCCCATACTATTTATGTCAACAAACTCCAAAACACAAAGGGCCTATCATTGCACCAACAATCTCCCCCTTTTTGGATGGTTGTTGACAAAACAGATAATCATCGAAGTGAAGATAGATAAGTAGAATATGAATTGAACAAGAGTGAACTTGCGTTACTTGACTCGATGATGAAATATACTCCCCCTAGATGTATGCAGGGTCAATTGATATACAATGAAAGTCCTTGCAATTCGTTTGAGTGAGAGGAGGATTTTCAGTCATACGAGGTAATGATTCGCACTGATGATAGGTAATCCAACGAAAATATAGTGCAATCATTCATGACTTCTGTTAATAATTCCACCTGCAAAACAATAAGCTTCGAGAGAATATAATGCAGCAGGGGGGGAGGGGTTATTAATATTACAGCCCATAACAGAAGTTTTACATCAGAGCACATGAAATGGCATAATTGTCTCAAAAGATAGAGCGAGAAAACACAGAGACCAAATCCAACAGAGCAAATCTATCAAAACTCTTGATGTTATTCTCCCCCTTTTTGTCAACTAGTGTCAAAAAGGTGATGAAAAACACGAGTGCTAGAAATAGGTGAATATGATTCACTCTGAGGCATCACCTGAGGAACTGCCCGAAGAAGTTTCTGATTCGGAAGTGTCTGGAACATCTTCATCTTCAGCAGCAGCAGCAGATCCTTCGAGAGTGGCTTCGGTCTTAGAAGAGGAAGGCACATTTGGATCAACATCGTGAGTCTTGCGAGACAGAGGATTTTCTTCAGCAGGTTTTTCAGTAGGCGATGTGGCTTCTGATTCATTGAGTAATTTGCGCAGCTGAATTCGATGTAAATTCGTTGTTGGTTCACGAGCTGGCAAAGGTGGAGTAGTGCGATCTTGAAAATCTTCATCAGTAAACCCTTGATCAATATACTGATAGAGTTCTTGGAGATGTGAGTTGTTGAGTTGCTTCTTTGAGAAAAACTTCCAAAGCAATTTCCATAAACGCTTCTTCTTTTCTGGTGTGATCATGTGCACAACTTTTGTTTGGTTGTGAATACCATTAAATTCGGTAGCAAGGTGCTCTTTCTCTTGACGATCTTCGGCCATATGCTTCAATAGCAACTGTTGAGTGTGCGTGCTCACTTCATGATGTGAAGGAGGTTGAGTGTTCGGCAAACAATCATGTTTAGGTAGCTTGGGTCCATTGAAGGTAGTATGATAATCAGGACTTGGCGCTGGAGCTTTTCCCGAAGAGAAATCTTCCATTACTTTCAGCGTATCATGCACAGGAGGAATGAAGCTTTTATGGCTGACCTTGGCAAGATATTCGGTCTTCATTGCATAGTCAGTCACCTTCTGAATCCAGGGCACATACACCTTGATGGTTTTTGGACATTGAGCTGAATCCATCAGTATGCACAAAAACATGTCTTCGACATCGAAGATATACCCTTGTGAGATGGCATGGATGGTGTTCCGAAGAACATCAGAGATAGCATTATCAGTATTCATCCCAGCTAGCGGACAGAGGGTGTATGTGACAATGTGATATAACGTCTGATTGTCGAATGTCAAGTGCTCAGGCAGAGGAGGACCATTATAGTCACGAATCTTATCTTCATCCATTGTGCATTGGAAATCTTCATTAGAGATGGCATCAATGTTATGAACCCGAATCTCAGTTTTGCCATGTTCAAACCGAGGGAAATGAAAGTGTGATACAAAGTCCATGGCAGAGCATTTGATTCGTTTTCCTTCTGTCATCCATTCCATAATCCACTTTGTGCTATCTGACTCATCTCTGGAGATATATAATGTTGCATAAAATTGTAGAATAATCTCCCTGTTCCATGGATGCTGATAGCCTAAGACATGGGTGAGACCAAAGTCTTCGATGTCTTGCAGAATTTGATTGAAATAGCCGATGCTCTTCATAGCAGCAAAGTCTAGGAACTCATGAGGGAAAATCTTCAGGCTGTAATAAAGAATTCATGAATAGTATACTGCCTGTTCCTGAGTCCAGAATCGAGGAGATTCAGACGTACTGGGCTTGCTGTAAGGACTCTCTTGAAAGAAAACTGGATGAGCATTTCTGTTGAATAGAGGCCCTTTAACGCCAACGCCGATGGAAAACAATGGCAGGCGCTCGCGAGGATAAGGGTACTTGAGTTCATCTTCAATAGAAAGCACTTCATCGCCATAGATGACAGAATCTGAATGATGAGCTGACGGTGATTTTGCTCAACATCTGAGGTTCGTCGTGCAGTGTCGAGTGAGATTCTCAGTGGAGAGGGATTTGTCACTTGTTCAGGAGCTGTCTCAGGCACCGAATCTTTATCAGCAACTAGAGGCTGTTGAGGATTTCCTTCAGGAGTTGCTTGAGTAGCAGAGGGAGGAACCGAATCTTTTGGTGCATCCTGGACCAGAGACGTTTGATGTTCAGACTGAGGAAGTTCATTTTCTTCGGACACTTGATGCTGATGGGGATTTGCTTCATGAGCTGGGGAGGCCACATGCACTGGTTCAGTTGGCCTTGGCGAATATGATGCAGCTGCAATTGGTTCATGAGGCGAAGGAATTTCCTGTACAGGAGAATTTTCTCTCTGTGCATCAGTATCAGGAGGAGGAGGAGCATTCTTCTTTGATATCTTTTTATTCTTTTTCTGCATCGACGGATCAATGTGCCCTTTGACCAGATCATTATAACCAGTCACTTCGGCTTGGTGATCAAGGCAAATCTTGCGAACGATTTGATCCAGATCCAAATGAAAACCCAACCTCCTGTTCCGAAGGAATTTCAGCTCCTTATTAACATCCTCATACGATTCTTCAAGTTGCTTGATGACAAACTTGGATTTTGCATCTATCATACGGTTGTCAAGCTCCTTGAGTTGGCCAGTGAGCTCATTGATCTCAATCGAATCATTTCTCAAATCTTGAATCAGATCAGATGCTTGAGAAATAACTTCAGTGGGAATGGGCAAAGATGCCACTTCTCCATCAAACAAATCATCGGCAAATATGTCCAGCTGCTCCATGATGAAGGTATGGTCGAAGGAATGTGGTGCAGCAGAGACATTTTGAGGCTGAGCAGAGGTCTGAGCAGTAGGAGCAGTCTGTGCAACATGTTGCTCGGTCGGAGGCAACGATGCCAAAGGTTGAGTCAGTTTTGGAGCAAATTGTGCAGCCTTTTCTTTCACAACATCAGTACTTGGAACCTTTTGCTGAGCAGCAGAACCTTTGATTTGTTTCACCTTTTGCTTCGGCAGTTGTTCTCCTGGCTTTGCTGAGCCAACAAGGGCTTCAACTACCATATCTTGCAAGTTAATTGCGTCAGGATGAGGATCAGTATTCACTTTGTCAACCATAGTGATAGTGGTATGAGGAGTAGTCTTTCTTTCCAAATGAATCTTCTTTGGAGGTGCAATTGGTACTGCACTTGCACGAAGGTCAGGCAGAATAGTGGATGTAGTGACATTCACTTGTTCGGAGAGAGTTGCTTCAATTTCTTTTCGGGTGAGCGGAGGATCATCTTGATCAGAAGAGTCACTTTCAGGCTTAGCAAGCCTTTTCCTCGGGGCGCTCTTTTTCTTCAGAGCAGTAGATTTTGGATCATGTTTGATCTTCATTCGGCATTCTACTTTTCCTTCAGCCTTTTTCTTCTCGACGTCTGATTTGATGAGACGACGATTTTCTTCTTCCTTGGCCTAATCTTTTGCGGCCTTCTTGGCACGCTTCTCAGCATTCTTGAGGCGCTTGGCCTTTTCTTCAGGATAAGAATCAGGAGTCATGGTGGACGACTCATGAGTGTCAGGAGGTGGTGGAGGCCTTTGCTGGGGTTCACCTGCCCGTATGAGCCCAATCTCGCGACAGTCACCCCATGGGGGATGGAAAGCGAAGTTCTTGGCGTACCGAGGATGAACCATCTTGTAGTTAAACCACTTCCTTACCCAGTGACGCTGAATCTTTTGCACACGTCCTTTTCTCTGAGTTGAATATTCTCCTGGAACTGTGTTATACTCATCATGAGAGACAAGCTCAGCTATATTTTTGAGTGGTTGTCTGCCACCTCTCCTCTTCTTCGGAGCATCTGCCTCTTGTTCATCTGCATTTGGTTCGGATCTTTTCCTCTTGCTGGTTGACGGGCCTACCGTTGGGCCCTTTGCATTTGGAGCTTTAGATTCGTCCGCTGTGCCCATGAATGCCTCTTCGTCATCAGCCATACTGTGTTGCTTAGTAGAATCTACAACTGACTGCATTCACCTATGAAGAGAATAGGTTCGAGGGAAATGGGGACAGGGTCACAAATGCTCATACCGAAAGTTTTCTCGAACAAAAAAACATTTTGAGGAAGAATTAGATACAAATTTTGAGAGATGTTTCGAAAGAATAAAACATATAGATCGAGCTAGTAGGTTTGAATAAGAATACTAGACAGCGAGCTAGGCATTTCATTCGAACGAAGCATAACACAAACCCTAGATCTGACGGATTCAGATGCAAGGAATAACTACAAACCACATCCGCACTAGAGAGGTAATAACCTAGATCTAAGATTTGCGGTAAAATCGGAGGAAATTAATCGTGGACGAACTCGAATCATGAGGGATGGAGGTCCGAGTATGAACTACATGTACCCTAGCTCGGTGATGTGCAGCAACTACGGCGGCGCGGGGAAAGAGATGTCCCGCGGCGGCGTGGAATGACTCCGGTGACCTCTTTCCGGCAGCTAAGCGGCGAAGGGGTCATCGGCGTCGAGCTCAAGGTGGAGCACTGCGGCGAGGGTTTCGGTGGAGAGAGAGAGAGCGAGGAGCAAGAGGGTAAAGAGGAGGAAGAACGGAGCGGTGCTGTTAATATAGGCGAAGGATAATAACCGTACGCTGAGGTTTTGATTGGACGGTCTCTAGGCAGAGATGATTGCGATTCAACGGATAGGATGGACTGGCAGTTGATATGTTGCATGTGGCAACCGTCAAAGATCGTGGTCTAGATCTAGGCGGGAAGACCCAAATTTTGGACAGCTTTCGCCAAAATAGATTAAAGTTCGGACCGAATCCTAATCGTGGTCAAGGACACCAGATAAGTTTCGTTCAAGATAAATTTGAGCATTTGCAACGGAGCAACATAGACTGGAAGAGAAAGATCAGAGAGAAAAATAGGGTCCTAGGCATTTCACTCAGGCAGAAACACAAACACATGAGTAAATAGCTATGAGAGAAATGCATTCGTACAGAAACCAAATCCATCGAACGAAGAGAAATCCACCAAAAGAAAATTGTGGTGGCGTAACCCACCGTATAAGAACTGTTTGACCCCGAGCATCGCACAATTATCATGGCACCCGGTTAGTCTAGTTCTTCATTAATATATTCACTCTCAGAAAGAAAATTTTCACTTTGTTGAAATTTTCAAACTCTTCGAGTGTTATGCACCCATTCCTTCAATGATGTGAAAGTGTTAGCACGGGTGCCGAGTCCAGCTTACTACATGTTTGTGAAGTCCTGGATATTTAGCTCACACCATAACGCACAAAATCTTTTCTCGTCGAGAGGCTTGGTGAAAATATCAGCGAGATTGTCTTCGGTCTTGATGTGATTGACGACAATATCCTCTCGAGCCACATGATCACGAATAAAATGATGTCTGATGGCGATGTGCTTCATGCGAGAATGCTGCACAGGGTTGTGTGCAATTTTGATGGCACTCTCATTATCACAATATAGAGGGATATGCTTGACCTTGATGCCGTAATCCTTCACCGTTTGCTTCATCCACAATAACTGAGTGCAACGTGCGCCAGCTGCAATATATTCGGCCTCAGCCATAGAGATAGATACACAATTCTGCTTCCATGAAGACCAACAGACCAAAGATCTACCGAGGAAATGACATGTCCCTGAGTTAGATTTCCTATCAACCAAGTCACCAGCCCAATCTGAGTCTGAATAACCAAGAAGATCAAACTGTGCTCCCTTAGGATACCATAAACCTAAGGTGGGGGTGTGAGCCAAATATCTCAGAATGCGCTTGACTGCTTGGTGATGCGATTCTTTCGGTGCAGCTTGATAGCGGGCACACATGCAAACACTCAACATAATGTTAGGTCTAGATGCACATAGGTAAAGAAGAGATCCAATCATCAAACGATAGGCTTTCTGATCGTAATCCTTACCGTACACATCTGCATCTAGCTTACCATTCGTGGGCATTGGAGTTTTATAGCCCTTCATTTTGGAGTCTTGCATTTTGAACTTCTTCAGGCACTCTTTCAGATATTTCTCCTAAGAAATGAATATGCCATTTGCTTGTTGACGAATTTGCAGTCCAAGAAAGAATTTGACTTCACCCATCATGGACATTTGATATTTATCGGACATCATTTTCCCGAATTCTAAGCTGCAAGCATTGTTAGTACAGCCAAAGATAATATCATCCACATAGATTTGACAAATGAACAAATCATTGTCAATAGCATGAGTGAAAAGAGTGGGATCTGTGGATCCTGGTTTGAACCCTTTGTCGAGCAAAAACTTCTTCAGGGTGTCATACCAAGCTCGAGGGGCTTGTTTTAGCCCATATAAAGCTTTCTTCAACCTGAAAACTTTGTTTGGATACTCAGGGTGTTCAAAGCCAGGTGACTGTCTAACATAAACTTCCTCATCAATTTCACCATTGAGGAAAGCACTTTTTACATCCATTTGATATAGCAAGATATCATTGTAATTTGCATAAGCGAGAAGAATGCGAATTGCCTCAAGGCGAGCAACAGGAGCATATGTTTCACTGAAATCAATACCTTCTACATGTGTGTACCCTTGAGCAACAAGTCGTGCTTTGTTTCTCACCACGATACCATTTTCATCTTGCTTATTGCGAAAAATACATTTTGTGCCAATGATATTATGCTTCTTGGGATTCGGTTTATCAACCAGTTCCCATACATCATTCAATTCAAATTACACCAGATCCTCTTGCATGGCATTCATCCAATCTGGATCATTCATGGCTTCTTCATACTTGGTAGGTTCTGCCAATGAAACAAATGAGAAACTTCCACAGTAGTTAGCCGAACGAGTGTGAGAACGATTTGTGGGTCGATAACCTGGATTCTCAATTTCATCGAGAATTAGTGAAGGATCAACTCGATTTGCAACACGAGGATGAGCATTTTCTTCTTGATGGTCATTATCATCAGCATCAGCATTCGTGTCATCATTTCCTTCAGGATTGCCATTTTGATCGGCATTTGGATCTTGATTTCCATTTCCATTCGGAGGAGCATTTGCTTCGGCAGTGGCTTGACGAGTTCTGCTTCGAGTCATAGGAGCATCATCATCAGAGGACTCAGGTGCATTTCCTTCAACAGGCTTGACGCTCCCATTGGCCATTTGCCGAATAGCATTCGATATCAGCGGTTCATCTACCACATTTGGCAGGTGCTCCTTTTGAGAGCCATTAGATTCATCAAACCGCACATTTACCATTTCCATAACTTTCATGTGGTGAGAGTTATAGACACGATACGTATGCGAGTTTGACCCATAACCAATAAGAAAACCTTCATGTGCCTTAGGTGCAAACTTTGAGGAATGATTCATATCAAGAATGTAACAAGGTGCACCAAAAACACGTAGATAAGAAACATTTGGTTTCTTGCGAGTGATAAGCTCATATGAAGTTTTCTTAAGGAACTTGTGAAGATAAACACGATTGATGACATGACAAGCAGTGTTAATAGCATCAGCCCAGAAGCGAATGTGAGTTTTATACTCACTGAGCATAGTTCTTGCCATTTCAATGAGAGTTCTGTTCTTTTGTTCAACAACTCCATTTTGTTGGGGAGTGTATACAGCAGAGAACTCATGAGTAATACCATGTTCATCGAGGAATTCAGCAATATGAGTATTTTTTAACTCAGTTCTATTGTCACTTCTGACGTGCTTGATTCGCACATCATATTCATTCTGGGCCTTCTTAGCGAAGCTTTTGAAGATATCTTGAGTATAGGTCTTGTCTTCGAGAAAGAATACCCAAGTGTATCAAGAGAAATCATCAACAATAACCAGACCATAGTGACTGCCACTGAAGCTTGCATAATTTTGAGGACCGAATAAATCCATATGAAGAATTTCCAGTGGTCTTGTTGTGGTCATGACTGCCTTTGATGAATGATGCTTCTTAGCCAATTTACTAGCTTCACAAGCAGCACAGAGACGATTCTTGTCGAATTTTACATCAGGAATGCCACGAAGATGATTTTTCTTCACTAGAGTCTGCAAATTTCTCATACCTGCATGACCAAGTCTACGGTGCCACAGCCAACCTTCAGTTGCTTTTGCAAGCAAACAAGTTTGGACTGAGGGACCCTTAGAGAAATCCACAATATAAAGATCACCCTTTCTAATTCCCTCAAAGACGAAGGAATGGTCAGAGGCCATGAAGACAATGCATTTGGTGATAGAAAATAAGACTAGCATGCCTAAATCACATAGCTTGCCAACTGACATAAGATTGAATCCAAGGGACTGAACAAGCAACACATCATCAATAGACTTGTCCTTAGAAATAGCAATTTTACCTAGCCCAATTACCTTTCCTTTGTTGTTGTCACCAAAAGTGATATACTTCAGAGGAGAAGCAGTTAAGTTGGGGTCGACAAACAACGACTTGTCTCCGGTCATATGACTAGTGCATCCACTGTCCATAATCCATTCAGTGCACCCAAAGACATAGTCCTTCAGAAGAATTAGGCTTTCTTAACCACCCACATCTTTGCAGGTGGCTTCGAAACAGATGAATGAGCTGGATATGATTTCTTTTGATAAGCATAGTTGTTACTCGATGAGGAGCAAGCATAATTGAAAGAGTCAGCATTAAAATTCTTTCCAGACGCATGAGCATAGTGATTGTATCCAGTATGCATGTACTCATTCTATGGAATTCTTTGTGCCTGCATGGTTAGTCGAACAGAAACAGGCAAAGCATCAACAGTTTTCTTTGGCACCCAAATAGCTTTCTTAGGGGGTCCATTTCTATTGTTCGGTCCAACATATCGAGCAACAGTCTCACCATGTTGATTCTTGAACAACTTATAGTTGTCCAGGGAATCATCATCAGGATATTCAGGAATGGGAGAGTTGTATCCCGAAAGTAATGCTGGATCGAGTGTTTTGCTCTTTGCAGAAACCCACACAGTTTGAGGATATTGATGTGGTTCCCAGTAAGTACCATCTTCATTCAGTTTCCTTTCGAAACCGATACCTTCCTTTCTAGGATTTTTGTGAAGGATAGATTTCTTCAAAACATCACATAGGGTTTGATGCCCTTTGAGAGATTTGAACATTCTTGTCTGAAGAAGATCCTTTAACCTAGCATTTTCATCCGAAACAGAACCATTTTCCTCGGTCGAGGGGTTAGCCTTCACAGATGATTCAGTATTTTTTTCAGCATTAGTTCGTTCAAGGCATTTTAAACATGGTGGCTCAAACACTTCTGGTTTCTCTTTAAGTTGTTGGGTGAGAAGATAATTTTCTCTCATCAAATCCTCATGAGCCTCTCTCAGCGCCTCGAGTTCCTGTTTCCTTTTTAGGTAGTCATAGGTCAATCTCTTGTGGTCTGCTGAGAGAAAATCATGACGAGTTGAGAGTTCATCCATTCGTGACTTGAGAGTAGAATACTCTTCGGTCAGCGACTGGTTTTTCTCCATCTCCTCAACCAATAACCCTTCAGATTTTCTGAGGGTTTTCTCAATTTTCTCAAGAGAATTTTGTTGAATATTTGCAATTTTGATCAACTTAGCATGGTCATCCTCATCAGAAGAATATTGATCACTGGAGTGAACCTTATGATGTTTCGAGGATACTTTTTCTTTCGAAGCCTTGGCCATGAAGCGGTAGGTAGGAGAATCATCATCGCTTGATGGATTCCCAAAGAAGTTTGTCGTAGGAGAGGAGGCACATGCTATGCCCGCCATGCCAGAGTCGGAATCTTCATCGGATTCTTCTTCTTCTTCTTCTTCTTTGGAACCTGACGATTCTTCTTCATCGGAATCCATTTCCTTGCCGATATATGCCTTGGCCTTGCAAGAGGTATTCTTGCGGTTGGAGGAGGACTTGGATGGATTCTTTGAGGAAGACCTTGACAAAGATTTTGTGGTGGAGCTATCCTTCTTCTTGAAAAACTTCTTTGTTTTCTTCTCATCATCGGAGTCGTAGTTCTTGCTCTTGCCTTTGCTTCGATAGTTGCTCGAATCATATCTCCCACTAGCACGGATTTCAGCTTCCCAGAGGGGGCAGTCCGAAATGAAGTGTCCAGGCTTTTTGCACTTGAAACATGTGTATTCTCCGGCAGGTTTTGAAGATCTTGAACCTCCATAGTTGCTTGAACTTCTTTTCTGGAACTGGCTCTTCTTGTGGAAACATTGGAATCATTTCATGATCAGTGCGAGATCTTTGTTGAGTCGTTCTGGATCATCTGAATCTTCCTCGGCATTTCCATCTGAGGAGGAATCAACCACAGCTTTGAGAGCATGATTTTTGCGTTGAGTTGAGCCATACAGATCTCTTTTCTCTTCTTCTTGTTCCTTGTGTGTGTTCAATCTTTCCATGACATCAGCGGAGTTGAGGCTTTTGAAATCAGGACGCTCTTGAATCATCAGAATAAGTGTGTCAAATGAAGTGTCAAGAGATCGAAGCAGTTTCTTCACAACTTCATGGTCAGTGATATCTTTGGCACCGAGTCCTTGAAGTTCATTGGCTATGTCACTGAGGCGGTCGAAGGTTTGTTGACAGCTTTCATTTCCAATGTGCTTGAAGCGATTGAACTTTGCACGAAGAGTATCAATTCGAGCTTCTTTCTGAGTTGAAACTCCTTCATTGATCTTTTCGAGGACATCCCATAGCTACTTTGCAGTTTCGCACTGGCGATACTGAAGGAATTGTGCTCGAGAGAGAAGGCCACCAATTTCATCTTTGGCTTGAGCATCTAGTTGAATGAGCTTCTTTTCTTCATCGGTAGGAGCTTGAGGAATAACAATTGTGAACCCGAAATGCACCACGTTCCACATATCATCATCTATAGCTCGAAGACGGATCTTCATCTTCTCCTTCCAGAAGGGATAGTCCGTCCCATCGAATATGGGAATCTTGAGATGCGACTTGTAGTTCACTGAAGACATACTTAAACTCCAAAGTCATTAGACTAAAATGAGCAGAGTCAAGGAGTACCTTGCTCTGATACCAATTGTAGGAATGAAGTATGTCTACCAGAGGGGGGGTGAATGGAAGTTTTAAATTTTCTTCGAAAACTTAAATCTCTCAGAACCCAACAGCGGAATAAGTGAAATAAAGACTAAGATGAACTACTACAGAGAATCGAAGGGAAACTAAAGCATGCATCGAAGTAAAACACACGAATGAAATACATCGAATGTAAACATAAGAGACAGAGGTAACCGAAGGTGCTCGATGGTGACGCGAAATTTGTTCGACCAGTTCGTCCTTCTGCACAAGGACTACGTCTAGTTGGAGGGGCTGTGACTTAACACGGAAGATAAACTCTCTTCTCCCTATTCTCCTCGACAATCGATTCGTCAACCAATGCCAATCACTCGTGGTAGATACTTGAAGGCGATCTCCAAACCTTGATAGACTTCTTCTTCGAGAACCACAATCACTTTTGGTCTCTGAAGAAGTTGACACCTAACCGTCTAGAGAGTTTGCAGCTCTCAACAGTAATAGGCGGAGCGTACTAAACTTAGATTCCAGTGATGCTGAACCACTATCTAACTCTTCGGCTCTAGGGTTTTTCTCTCGGTAGATTTTAAACTCAAATCGCTTAGAGAGTGGGTTGCTCAACAATCTTCTCAGAATCAAATGGAGCAGCCACCGGACAAAGCCAGTGCGGGGTGGCTATTTATAGCCGCAGCCTTCCCAAATGGGAAATGACCATTTTGGACATGAGGTCCAGCCAATGGCCAACCGACACGTTCACAATGGTCGGATTTTGGAGCAACAATAACATTACTTGAGGAACAAGTAATGCTAACTCCTTGGTCCGAGGCAAATCTCTCGCAGCGAAGAAGATCACAGTCTCTTGCTGGCAAGTATTTGCTCGGAGCACAAAGAGATTTCTCTCACAGCTTTCATAGGATTTGGGTTTAGCATCAGAGAACCAAAGCTTCGAACACTACACCCCTCTTAATAGTACGATGGTCCTATGACTCAATGAAAGAAGAAGAACAACGAAATAAATGCTACATCTTCACTTTGTCTTCATTCTTCCTCGAGCGCAGTCATTTGCTTCGAACATGCACTGAACCAATTGCTTAAACTTCAGCAATTTTTAGGGGTCACTCTTGTTAGTTTTATCTTCGGTGATAACCTTCGCTGTCGCGCAGGGAGATTATCTTCGTCATTTGCATCAAACTTCTCGATACATCAGGGACCTGTTACTCTGTGTGCACTAGCAAACACATAAGTCCCATACTGTTTATGTCAACAAACTCCAAAACACAAAGGGGCCTATCATTGCACCAACAATAGGCTTTTGTATCGACCTAGTCGGCTGCCCGTGTTTCATACTGGACGGCCTTGTACTAGAGGTAGCCCATTAGAGACACTCTCCAGCTCTCCAGCTTATTACCCATTTGAAAGAAAAAAAGAGACGCCACCAGCTTATGGCTCCTCATCGGTAACATTTTTCAACTTGGAAAAAAGTTATAGCTCCTTCTCGGGCCGGCTTGGCATCCACCAAATTAGAGGATGTGGTACTGCATGCAGACACTCACACTGGCCGTTGTGCGGCAAAATGAGGGGTCAAATAACAGGCCCACAATATAGATTGTAAAGGTTGACACGCTAGTCAACATTCACACTAAACTAAGTTTCACAACATACGGTATGCATACTAGCTAACATTCACAAGCACTTAAGTGCAGCATGTTTATGCATCTAAATGATTCACAAGACTATAACGAAGACAAATCTGTGAGAAGGTGTAGAAATAAAGAAAAAAATGATCGATGCTTCTCTGAGCAAAGGGCCTCCCTACGCACGCACATGCTTCTTTCTGCTCAATGTTGCGTGCACTTTGAGCATGTTGGCAACTCCACAGCTAGCTTGATAGCTCATCTTGCAATTTACGCTGACACATTGCAGCAAACATAGGAGGCAATAGAGATCACTCAACATCATACCATCATGTGCAGTTCCACTAAAATCATCTTCATTGTCCTGAATGTGAAAAGATAGGAAAGCAATAGCTGAACTTAAACGGTGTCGCAAAACAGTAGCACATATCAATAGCTCAGCATGACAAAACACGATCATCTAGACGAAGGGGATACTGACCTGCGTGAGGAAGATTATGCATAATTTTATAGGTGGTTAGTTGATTTCCACCTTGGGATCTCCTATGATGGCACGGAGGAAATTCTATGCAATCGATGAGTGCAATTCCTTCCATGTGGATGTAGAAAATTTGTCCGACTAACCCCAGTATATTTTTTGTGCAGTTCCACTAAAATAATGCACCGCTGTTTGCATGACACCTACTCGCCGGCCAGGCCATCAATGACTCGGTCCCTTTTATCTTGCGTTGACAGCGCGGCTGCAATGCTTGTTTGCTCCCCCACACATGACAGGCTCGTTCCACACTGTAATCAGCAAGTCAACGTACGAATAAGCTTATTTCATCTTGCGTTGGTCATTCTACCTAGTTATGAATGTAGGAATACCTGGAGCACTGTGAGGTCAGCTGACAGTAGGTTATACTAAAATTGAGGTTTGTGCTTCTGTTTGCACAAATAAGACACCATATGGAGATAGACAACCCTGTTTGCACAAATATGTAACAGGGTTACTTAAGCAGTGTCATTTTTTTGTAGCGGCATATGATTAACAGCAGCATCTCATATGTTGTCAATGGCATTACACTGACAGTATGAAAAAGTGCCATTAACTAAGAAGTGCCATCACATCAAATCAACACTGGCACTAGATTAACGGGGGCTTACATTAACATGCATAATAATAGCATTATTACTCTATGATGACAGATTGATAGTAGCACTTGATCAGTACGTACATGCACGGTTAACAGGAACGATCGTTCTAACAAAGGGTGATACGGAAAGGAGAAACACATCGTCGTGTCAACCATTGTGCAATTGAATTTTGTGCAGTTCCATGGAGATGCGGCTATGTTACCGGTGTCAGATTTTAGTGTAACGGCCGAAAACACTCTTTATGAGAATTAAAGCAAGACAAAAGCATTTCATAAAACGTGGTGGCATTGATTCAGTTTATCAATGGCAATAGATTGACAGCAGATAGCTTAACAGTGACATCACATTAACAGTGGCATTGGTTCATTTTACCTGTGATGTTAGATTAACAGCAGCAGTAAGGGCATAGGGACAGGGAAGGCACAAGCACATTTTACATCCATCGAGGCATAAAGTGGTGAGGCAGAGGTGTTGCTGAGTGCGGCAAACATGCAAAGCATGTCTGGATTTGTGCCTTTTTTGTTCTCGTCAGTGATGGTTCCTATGTGACCACAAGAAATCTAGACGTGCTCATTCTCAGTTGCATTGTCGACCCAACCCACCCCCCACTTTCTGTCCTTTTTGGACCAAGAGACAGGTCAGGCCAGCATCTTTATTTCCCTTCCAACCAAGAGATCGGTTTGTTAGCCAGTATCTGCAGTACCTTTTTTCCTCTAATAGTAAAAATTTAGGTGGTGTTCGAGTGTTCGACAAGCCGATGGAGCTAGCTACATGGGGAGCTTTGTAATACTAGAAGAATATCCACATGCAGGATGCAGTGACGTGGGGAGCAATCCTAACTTGATGAAAAAAGGATGCAACAACGTGGGTAGCTGGGCCATTAGAACAAGGCCGGTTCTAAAAGAAGTTATACCTTCGGTCGGCGGGATGTGGCGAGGCAGTCGGCGGGATCTGCCAACACGATGGCAGGGAGCAAGGGTGAGGAGGACCTTCCACGTCAGCTCCAGGTCAGAGAAGACGGCACGCGACAGCTTCCTCCCTCGCCACCGGCAACCACCAGCGGAAGGGATCTGGCCGGATCTGTGACAACTAGTGAGAAGAGAGAGAGAGAGAGAGAGAGAGAGAGAGAGAGAGAGAGAGAGAAAGAGAGTGGACACCGCCATCTTGTTTAGATCTGGAGAGGGTGAGAGAGTGAGAAGAAGAGAGCAACCCTAGCAAGTCCCGAAGTGGAGTAGTAATTGTTTTTCTCTCTGTAGCGATTGTTTTAAATTGAATACGCGAGGAGCCATCTTCTCATTTAACGTACCAGTAAAAAGAAACTCGATCAATAATCGCGCCACCGCGTTTCGGTCACACTTGGTATGGCTGACATTTGGTCCCAGACCCCACATTAAGTGGACAACTAGATGTGTCAAATTGTCATGTTATCTGCCTTTTCATGTGCAAATGCGCTCCACCGTGAGTGTACCCGCGCGTGTGCGTGAGGGGAGAGTGAAGTCCGATTTATAAACCTTGAGGTTGTAGAGCTAGTCGGAAACAAACCCTCACTTTTAAATCACTGAAGTTTGTACCCTGTCCTCTGTAATCTTGGTCATTTTTAACCTTAAGGGCGTGTGCATTCAAGGGGTTTTAACGGGGATTAACAGGGATTGTGGGAGATTAAATCATGTACAAGCCAAATTCCCCTCCATTCCTCTCCAATCCCCTTGGGAGGAGGTTGAACCGAACAAGGCCTAAGACTAACCACAGTGGGAGTAACTTCAAGAGTAACATCGGGTCCAACTCAGCAAATTCGCCTATGTGGCAACTAGTTAATGAGGAGAGAGCTAAATTGAGTAACTTATAGCTAGCTACTCATTCTATGAGTAACATCACACATACCAAAACAAAATGACTCTGTAACCTAATAAATGAAGCTTTGCATGACACTACACGTGCGATGACCACTGGAGCAATCCACTCAGGTTGTACGTAAACATGTTTATACTCTTCATTCATGATTTTTAGTACAAATAGGATGCACATGGGGACGTCATCCTCATACCAGCCACTATTGATGGATGGACATGCAGCGTCACCGTGCTCACCTGCAACTGCAACCCGAGTTGCGCATGCAGTAACTACGACTGCAATGGAGTACTAGACGCACAAGGCATGTTGTTGGTGCTGCTTCATGAGCTACCGAGCCGTCTAGACGAGCGCGCGATAATGGACATCACCTGCGGAATGAAGGACGTTGTTCTTTCGTCGTGTCCTGGCCATCACAAAGGTGGTGACACACTTTGCGGGGTTGTCAGAGACGGAGTCCGTCGTCCCACTCCGGCGACGGATAGCGCTCGCCCGAGAGCGCGAACGTGGACGCAAATTCGTGCAAACACGTCCGGATTTACTATATACATGACGGATTTCAGTACAATTACATTAAATAAGATGTGCTAGTCCGGAGCTAAAGATAGAATTAATATACCTAATCTAAATGGTCGCCGGCCGATCTCTTTGTCCTCCTCCAACATCCGGCTGAAGAAGAATCGTGCAAGACACCGACTGTTTTCGCCGGCATCGCCTCGGCGGTGGCCTTCATGGATTACAATCGGCGGCGGCCTCCCATGTTCTACTTCTCCTCGATGATGGCGGCGGGCGGGGATGTGCTGGCCATCACCTCGTGGACATCCGCGTAGCCGCGTCACCTCGTCGACATCTGTAGCGGCTTCTTTCTCTGCCTGCATGGCACAGCTACGTGCACATCGACGGCGGATGGCGCAGTCACAGGCACTGGAGGCTCCTGAACGGATGTGTGGCCGGAGTGGGTTTCTCGCATTCCATGCGTGTTTAAATGTAGGTGTTTGAATGCAGCGAGGAGGTGGGTACAGCTGGGAGTGCAATGGGCGGCGCCCTCGGCCGGCACGCCGCTTCAATGGCGGATGTAGTGAGAGGTTGCGTCCGCCCTGACCCCCTTGTCCGTGGACCTTGACCGTGTACGTCCGGCTTTGAGCACAACATTATCCTAAGGCTGGTCATAGTGGGAGTAACATAGCTAGTAACATAACGCACCCCAATGCAAATTTGCTTATGTGGCAAGTAATTAATGAAAAGAGAGGTGCTTAGAGTAACATAATATGTTACTATAACATAGCCCTTCCCAAGAATAAACGAGTCTATAAGTTAATAAATGCAATCATCTATATGTTACTACTTCTTTGTTACTTCTTTGTTACTTTGCACTATTAAGTTAGTCCCCACTATGACTAGCCAATGGACCTTGACGGTGTACATCACCTTATGTCCAGATCTGAGATGCCACATGTACCAGATGAATGACTCCAAAGTTCGACCCGTGATGCTAGGTGCGAGCCGAAGAACATTGTTGGAGAGACCCCCCCCCCCCCCCTCATAATTTTCCTAAATTGGTCGTTTGATTCATAGGATAGAATGCTGTAGGAATTTTTCCTATGAAATCATGTGTTAATTGACAATCTAGCATCCACTCCAATTTTTTTTTCACTTCCTTTGTTTTTCCTGTGTCAAACACTGTGTTAATGCTAGTATGGGATTCAAGTGGACATGCCACTCCAATCTTTTATTTTTCCTATTCCTGCGTTTTAAGTTCCTACGAATGAAAGAAAAGAAACGGAGAGAGTACTTGCTCTAAATGATGTGCCGTTGCAAGAGCCGCCTATATTAATTAATCATGCTCTAAAAAGGTGGCCCAGCTTTGGCTATAGTGTACTGTACTCCTACTAAAGGTTAGTATGTGACCTTGCGCTTGGCTCTTCGCCTCTTCCGGAAGTCGAACAATGATGATGGTACTACAGTATTATATACTTCTGGCAATCTGACACCGAATGAACTATTGCACGTCCACCGCTTTTATAAAGCAAAAACTTCTCCTCGTGCCGCGAGCCACCGCGCGCGTGTGGGCGAGGGAGAGGGCGTAGTAAGCAAGCTTCTCGTCGTTTTGTGAGTTGACGGGACACATCAAAGTTATTTATTACTCTCTCCAAAAAGGGTCGACCATGTCCATGGCTACCATCCCGTGCTCCGTCATTGAGTACGTGCACGATTCACATGCCATCGAGGAGAAAAAATATTGCGTAGTACGTGCCATCGAAGTGCACGACTCACTTACACACTGCTTATCTCCATTTTCTTGCATGACACGGGCACCTTGATGCTAGATGTCCCGCGTGTTGGCAAAAGGATGAACAAAGCTCACGTCTAAAACAAAAGAGTGGAAGAACATAGATTCCCGACGACCGAGAAGGAGCAAGGAACCTCACCGTGGAGCGTCTGCACTCATAATATTTTATATTATTCAGCGATATAAAATCAACCAAATCTCTCCACATTTAACCGAAAGAGTATGAAACACATCATACATGGCCCACCTCACACATTCACCATATTCCTCGGCCTCCGTGCGACACCTAGTTATAGTATATCTAGCAGCCAGTCGCTTCTCGCTCCTCGTCCTTATAGCCCGTGCGACACCTAGTTATAGTATAACTGAAAGAGTACTTGCTCTTTGAGCAAAGGGCCTCCCTAAGCACACATTAATTTCCCAGGCATGCTTCTTTCTACTCAATGTTGCGTGCACTTTGAGCATGTTGGCAACTCCACTGCTAGCTTGGTGGCTCATCTTGCAATTAACGCCGACACATTGCAGCACTCCTAGAAGGCCCAGAGGTTAATTTGAGAGCAAGTACCTCGAGGTTAATTTCACATACACGACAAAAATTATTAAAAAGTAACGCGATAGACCTTCGATTAACATGTGTTCAAAAAACAAAAAAATGTAGAAAATTACAAAACAAAGACCTCGAGGTTCAACTAATTTGATGGGTCACTGTAAAGGTTTAAAATAACCTTTACAGTGACCCATCAAATTAGTTAATATCGAGTCCACTTCCCATCCGGTCACCCATCTCATGACTACTCCAGCCTCAGCATAGTTAACTTGGGAGTTCTATTAGATGAGCTATCGATAGGGAAGCTGGTCCTTGCTGATATAGGAGGCCTCTTCGTATCCTTTATTGCGTACACGGATGACTGCCTGTGGCCGCCCAATGGTCAATGCCATGTCCCCCGCGAATGTAGAAGCTTCCCTCCCTTGTCTAGCTGCTTCCCGTGTTTTCCCCTGTTTTTTGCTGCCATCCCACCTATAGAACTGCCTAGCGCCAGCTAATTCCTCTCCAAACACTTAGCGAGGCGGTTGAACCAAACAAGTCTAGACTTGTTTCTAGTGGATTCGTTGACGTGGCACCGGAAGGGTGTGATAGCTAACTCTGATAAAATAATTGACTACCACGTTGGCATAAATGAGCATGGGCCCACTTGTCAGCGTGCTGGACGGAGGAAGTAACGCAAGACAAAATGGAGCGTGGAAGAGCAAGTACAATAAGGTGATGTAGGCGGGCTGTAAGGCTTTAAATAATATATTTTTGCTTAGTTGGATGAGAGAGAAGAGGTGAGAGAAGAGAAGCGGGCTACAAACTTACAGCCGGCTATAGCACGAGCTCCAACACCTTTTGTGAGAGAAACATGTGGGCCATATATTAATGATGTAGTATACTAGTATGACTAACTATTGTATGAGTGGGCTATAAGATTGGCTATAAGTGACATGGCAAATTCATATAGCCGGCTGTTGGCTATACTATTAACCATGCTCAAAGGGTGCGAATCGATTGGCTCACGTGTGATGACCACTGGAGCAATCCACTCAGATTGTACGTAAACAAATTCGTGCAAACACACCCGGATTTCATTATAGTTACATAAAATAACCGGTTTCCACGCGGAGTAGGTTTCTCGGATTCCATGCGGGTTTAATGTAGGCTTTTAAATACGGCAAGGAGGCTCGTTCAGCCGGGCGTGCAACGGGCGGCGCCCTCGGCCAGCGCACCGCTTCAATGGCGGACGCATGCATAGTATCATATATTAGTATCATGTAGTACTTTATTTATTGTCATGCATGACACATAGTAGCATAGCATTTATTATGATACAGTATCATGATATGATACTCAACCCTCTCTTTCTTAATTTAATTCTAGGACACCTCATCAAAATTGCCTAGTTGGCATGCATGATACTAGCTATGATACTCCCATTACGAGAGGTCGTGTCCGCCCTATGCCGCCTTGACCGTGGACCTTAGTATATTAGTCGTTTGATTCATAGGATTGAATACTATAGGAATTTTTACCTATATTATGGAATCACGTGTACTACTACAACATTTCATTGGAAATCTAGGGTCTCTTTGATTCAAAGGATCTCCATAGGATTTTTTTAAGGATTAGATTCCTTAGGAATTTTTCCTACGTTGGTCGTTACTCCAACCTCTTGGAAGAAATCCTTTGCTTTTTCCATGACACAATTAAACAAACTCAAATCCTATAGGGATCCAATGGACATGCCATTTCAATCCTATGTTTTTTCTATTCCTGTGCTTTGCAATCCTACGAATCAAAGAGGCCCCTAGAATCCGCTCCAACTTTTTTTTCACTTCCTTTCTTTCTCCTGTGGCATCAAACACTCAGCGCTGATACTATGGGATTCAAGTGGACATGCCACTCGAATCCTTTGTTTTTCCTATTCATGCATTTTAAGAATCCTAGTACTTGCTCTAAATGATGTGCGAATCAAAGAAAAGAAACGGAGGGAGTATGTAACACCCCCTTGTAATGGCCACAGTGATCAGCTGTTAATAATGCCATGTCATCATCATTTGCAGTGCCAAATCATTTGGGTTAATAATCCAATTCAAATTCAAAATCTGAAAATCAAATTAAATTCCAAAGTGCGAATTGAAGTTGATCAAACTCTGCTGGAGAAATGTTATTTAATTAGCAAATAATCCAGTGGTCATGGCAAAATCATAATCATTATTTTTGGAGTTAGCTAAGTGAGTGAAACAACCTGAAACAGCACTCAAAACAGACTATTTACATCTATTAAATTAATATCAAACTCAAATGGAATCCAAATTTGTCCAAACCACTTTTTGGTGAGAGATAATATTGCATTGCAATATTTGGGCCAACTCCCACATTTTTCAAAAGTGCACAAGTGCCCTATACATTTTGAAACAGAAAAGGATAAAAGAAAATGGAGAAGCTAAAACAGAAAAACAAAAGCGGGACACTGTGCACTGGGCCTTAGTGCACAGTGCCCCGAGTCGCGGCCCAACTGGCCCAGCTTCTCCTCCCTCCTCCCCGTGTCGGCCGCGCCCTGGTCGCGCGCGCGCGCGCCAGCCGGGCGACGACACGGCGACGGCACCGACGCCACCGACAGCCGCGAGGAGATAAGGGAGAGGCCGTGCGTCTCCCCTGGCTCTCCTCGCCACTTTCCCCTCTCCTCTCTCTCGCTCCGCCCGTCTTCCCCCTCAGATCCGGGAGCAGCCGGACGCGGCCGCCGCCGCTCGACGCCGTGCTCGCGGCTACCGGCCTCGCATCGCCTCGTCGAGATGTCCCTCGCCTCCGCCGTGGTCGACCGCGTCGCCTGAAGCTCTCTGGTGGAGCAGGGGAGCTCCACAGGCGTCGTTTTTCTCCGCCCCCTTTGCTTCGGTCGCCGGCGCCTCTCCGTCGATTCCCGGCGCAGCAGCTACTAAACCACTCGCCGGGCCTACGTGTGAGCCTGCACGGTGAGCTTCTCCCCTCCTCTCTCTCGCTGCGCCATAGGAACCGCCGTAGCTAGCCGCCACCGTGGTCGTGCTTTGGCCGCCGCCGACGAGCTCGTGCTCGTGGCCATGGCCGCTTCCGTGCTTGGCTAAGCACCGCGCTGTGCTCCTGGCAACCCCGGGAGTCGAACGCGCACTCGCACGTACCCCCTCGAGCCGCGCATGCCGCGATCCCGTCCAGACCCCGAACTCCGGCGCCGCCCGCGAGCTCACCGTCGACGGTTCCGGTAGATTCCGGCGACGAGACCACTCCCACGCGACGGGCGAGTCCCCTGGCTTTCGAACGCACCCAAGCCCGGCTCGAACCGAGCCCTATAGCTCGATTCCGGCCAACTCCGGCGACGCGCCGCCGTGCGATTTGGTCGCCGGCGACCAGCCGCCGGCCCCGCTGACGTGGCACAGGCGGGGCCCACCCCTGGGTCACTGACCCGTGGGCCCCAGGGGCCCGACCGGCCAGCTGACCGGTCAGCCCTGCTGACTGGACCGGCCCAGTCGCTGACACGTGGGCCCCACCTCCCTGATTAATTAGTTAAAACAAATTAGAAATAAAAATAAACTAATTAACCTAATGTCTCACTGACATGTGGGGTCCACCCCCTAATTAATCCTGGTAATTAAACTGAATCACTGATTAAAGAAATAGAGGCTGACATGTGGGTCCCACTGGACCCACATGTCAGGTTTGACTGGTCAACCGTCCTGTTGACTTGCTGACATCAGCAGCGCGTCATGCTGACGTCATAATTCATTTAACAATTCCAGAAATTCAAATAATCTTTAAAAATTAATAACTTTTAAACCGTAGCTCGGATCGAAAAAGTTAAAACATGAAAGTTGCTCAGAACGACGAGACGAGTCTGATCGTGCCGTCTGTTTCTCCATCGGAACCTCCTACGTAGAAGAACTCGTAACTCCGGACCCGAATCCGACAGATGAATAGTGCACACACGTCGGATATTAAATCCTAGAATAATTCTAAAATTAACTAAAATGACTTAGATGCATATTCAGGCAACCCTGCACTGCATCATAGCATCACACGCACCGTGTTGCATTTGTTTGCATTATGTTTACCTGTTTCTTCCCCCTCTTCTCTCTCGGTAGCCCCCGACGTTGACGTAGCTCCCGAGGCAGACGCCGCACAGGAGTACGACTACGTCCCCGACGATACTACTGAAGACCTTGCCCTTGCCCCCGAGCAAACAGGCAAGCACCCCCATTTTGAGCATGCCTATATCGCCTACTCTTTTCTCTCTTATGCTTGCATTAGAACTGCTACTGCTACTGTTTTCCTATATCTGCTGCATAGCCTGATTATTGTACCCTGCTTTGTTACCTTACTGGTTATCCTAGACTGATTATTATAGGTTGGGTAGAGACACGACAGAGACCCCCACTTGATCCCGACTGCCCTGCTGGACATCAGAAGACCCGATCATCGGGATTGAAGACTAGACCATGGCACCGCACATCACTTCCCCTTAGTTGCCGACACTGCTGGGTTATCATCGAGTGCCGAGGGTGATACCTCGTCAGCACTTCTGATGTTAACCTTGTAGGTTAGTTACTCGGTCGTGGTAAGCGAGGGTGATTCCTTCTATACCACCCCCGATCACGACGTCGTCGCGCAACTCCTCAAGGTGGACCTCGAGGGTGATTCCTCCTTCGTTCACCTTGATGATAACATCGAGCGGGAATTCCATCGAGGGTGATTCCTCAGGGTTCCCTTCGGTGTCAGACACACAGTTACCTTGGATATTATGACTTGCACTAAACTATGATACTAAAGACGGGTCGGCCCTGAGGGGTACCCGCGCGAGCTTAACGCGAAGTGATGTGGAGTCGGGTTGACCTGGATGGTGCCCGCGAGATAACTACGAGGCGTGGCCGGGCATTCTTAGCCCTTGCCACAAGTCCTCGAGACGGGGCGACGGGGTCACATCGATCGTGAGTCTCTGCTCGTTTCCGCGCGCTCCTAATCCACTACGGTTTGGATATTTGATCCGAGGGGCCTCTGGCCCGATAGCACTAACCATCACGTGGGCATAGTATGGGCGTTCTGCGTCGTACACATCAGCCGAAGCTTATTTGACGTCAGTAAGGAGCGGCGCACGCCGAGTTGGACTGGTAACGCAACCGCGCTTGTATAAGGGGTTGCTAGGTCTGCTCTCGGTGGCCCCGTAACGTGCAGGAGTTCCCGGGGCGATGGCCCAAGACCCCTGGGGGCATAGGTTTAGTCCGGCGTGCTGACCTCTCTTATAAGCCTAGGTCGGGTTGCGGCGTGTTGCTTAGCCGAGGCCGGGCATGACCCAGAAAAGTGTGTCCGGCCAGAGTTAAGTGAGCGTGGTGGGTAAGTTGGTGCACCCCTGCAGGGAAGAAACTTCTATCGATAGCCTGTCCTACGGTAATGGACACTCGGAGTTGTATCCCGATCGGTACAACTAGAACATGTGATGAGAACTGGATAGTACGGCTCTGGGATTGCTTTCTCGCAGGGAGTCGAGAAAGGATCTCAGGTCGAGGTTGATGATATTACTACTACTACTTTACATTATGTTCATCTGCTCTCTCTTCTGATGCTGCAAGACTGTCGAAGATTGTTGAAGATGCTAGTCTTCGATAGGACTAGGTTTTCCCCCTCTACTCTGGCATTTCTGCAGCCCAGTCCACATATACAGCCATTCCTTTGACAATGATGGATATGTAGTGTAGATCCTTGCTTGCTGAGTACTTCGGATGAGTACTCACGTTTGCTTTATTTTCTTTTTCCCCCATTTTCCATTTGATGCCACCAGACGACGGAGCCCCTGAGCCAGAAGCCCCAGCCGACGACCAGTACTACTATCCGCCTGACGAGTACTACTACTACGAGGAGCCGTTCGACGACCAGGAGTAGGATCGGAGGGTCCAGGGCAGGAGGCCTACGCCTTTCGATCGTAGTTTTTATTTTTACCCCGCCTCTGTGAAGGCTTATCTCTCTCTCTGTAATATATCTGTACTCAGATATCTAATGCTTCCGCTGATGCTTGTATGCCATCGAGCTTGTATTCGAGCCCTCGAGGCCCTGGCTTGTAATATTAAGCTTGTATGACTTTATTTTATGTTTTAGAGTTGTGTTGTGATATCTTCAAGTGAGTCCTTAGGCTTGATCGTGCGCATTTGCGTGTATGATTAGTGCACGATTAAGCCGGGGTCGTCACAGAGTACTTGCTCTAAATGATGTGGAGTTATGTTCCTCTTGGTCATTGTGTAAATCTCTATATGTACAGTCTTTCACAGACGGAGGGAGTAGGTTGAGCACTTGAGCGTGAGCGTGTGTGTTGCATCGTGTGCTGTGTGCCGCGTGGATGCGTGAGTGTTGCGTGCGTGCATGTGTACGTGTGAGTGTTGCATGCATGCATGCATGAGGCTTCTACTCGCTCCCATTGACATGTTCATATTTCAAGCTTCATTAAAACGTTGCATGCAATAATTAAGAGAAAACTCCACCTACGTTCGTGACCGTTGGTGAGTCTCTCCTACAAAGTTGGTCAAACTTTACAAAGTTTGACTTTGACCAAATCTTATATGCAGACTAAAAAGAAACGGAGGACCTGTGGACCTGGATGCTGGATTTTTTCTACAAGTTCTTGCATGACCCGTGGACCTGGATGCTGGATGTCCCACGTGTCGGCAAAATGAAGAAGAACACTTTCCAACGACCAAGAAGGAGCAACGAACCTCGCGGTGGATCGTTCTGGACTCTTAATATATTTTATATATTCAACAATATAAAATCAACCCAATCTTCTCCACATCTAGTAGACCTCCGAAACACGGCAGCCCAGTGTAGTTTACATCATACATGGCCCACCTCACGCTATCACCATATTTCTTGGCCTCCGTGCGACACCTAGCTCTAGTAATCCACCAGCCCGTATCGCTTCTCGTCTCTCTCAAAGTACTACTCCCTTCATCCATACGTATATATATAGGGCCTAATGTATTCTTCGAGGTTGCCTTTGACTATTGATAAGATTTATATAATTTGAAAATTATATCATTCAAAGATCCTTTCACGTACGAAATTGACGGTATGCTTTGAGCAACTTGCATGTCCTATACTGTTAGTCTCGAAAAACTCATTAGGCCCTATATACATGGACAGACGGAGTACATGATACAACAAACGCTCACCATCTAGTAGTTCATTGGTTGGTTTCGATTTTTGAATTGAGTAGTGCTAGTACACTTGATGTTGTGCTGCTACCGTCCAATATTCGCGTGTGGTGGTTTCTAGAATAAAAAAGGAGGTAGTACTTACTGTGGGAAAGGTGAAGTGATGGTTGCTTCGTCTGAGCAACTTATTACTCTAGGAATATTGGAGTACCAGCGGATTCAACGAAGAGTGAAGTGATGGTTGCTTCATCCGAGCAACTTACTATGGCGAAGGTGGGGCTCTGTGATTTGACTGCTCACTAGTCATTATTACTGCGGCGCAACGACCGGGGTGAAACTCCCCTACAGTTGTGCACTCTCAATATTGGTGCATGGCAGGTGGGGCCGGATGAAGGATGTCCCACATGTCGGTGAAACGAAGTTGAATGGTTTCTTGCATTGCTATCAATCTTTCAGGATTTGTTTATATGTACGCATAATTTTCCAGCATAATGAAATTGTACTATAATGCTATGAAGGTTTCAACTTTGGTTCCCGCAGAAAAAAAAGGTTTCAACTTAGAATTCATGTGTCCTCTTGCCTCAAGATTGTCTCATTACAACATTCCATCAAATACAAATGAAACTACCATGGATGCTAATGCATCTCAATGATTCGCAGATCAGTGCCAATATTCACATCACAACTGAAGACGAAGTTGTGAGAAGGTATACAAATAAACAAAAATATATAATTGATCGATGTTGTTCGTAGGCATGGCTCCATTTCCTGGCCACTGTGTTCACTGGTTCGCAGCTAGTTTCGTGCAGCTCTGTAGCCAAGAAAGAGGTGTATGGAGGAACATCACAATCCGATCATTTTGTGCAGTTCCACTAAAATCGAGTTGATCATCCCTGTTTGCAAAGATATTCAGTTAGTGTGATTATAATAATAGTGAAACTAGATGATGAAACATAACACACACAAATAGAAGCCGATCACCTCTGCGATCTCTTTTAAGACTAACTACTTGTTGGAGAAGATTAGGCTCAGAGTTGGATGAGGAGGATAGCAAAACCAATCTCCCTTTTTGCAGTCCCACAGAAATGCAAAAATGTTGCCCGTGTGACATTTTAGCGGAACTGCACAAGACACTCTTAAGAAAAAAGTGATTTGTGCAGTTCACCAAAAGGTCGCAATAGCAACGAGGTGAAATGGGCAGCCTTGTTTGCAAAAAAAAGAGGTAGAAAGGAAACAATTACTGGCCAGTAACAGTTGATGACACATACGACGACAAAAAAGAAGCATAATGCTTGTCCTAAGGGAAGATAGCAGCACAGCTGTTTATCTAAAATGGTGTGAGGACGAGATTGCAATATGGAAAGTACGTCGGACGAGCTATGTTTTGGGCAAAGAACTAGGGAAGATCCACATGCAGCAACGTGGGAAGATGGGCAGTGGAGCAAGGCCGGAGGGGATACCTGGGGGTCATTGGGATGTAACTAGGAGGGCGGCGGCGGGCGGGATCTGCCCACACTACGGCAGCGAGCAAGTGGCGTAGGCCCTACCGCGCCGGAGCTTGGTCAGAGAGAACGGCGGGTACCGCAAATCAGGACGTGCTGCCTCGATGCCGTCGAACGAAGAAACGATGCACATCCTCCCTTTCCGCCGGCGGACGGGATGCGGCCGGATCAGTGACCAACGGTGAGAGAGAGAGAGAGAGAGAGAGGCCACCGCCGCCTGGTGTGAGATACTGTGAAGAGAGACAAACCTCGGCAGGCAGGCTCCATTGTATATAGTGGAGCAGACTACTTATTTCTCCATAACAATCGTTTTATATTCTGTGTACGTGTCATTGAGCAATATAACTTTATTTAAAAATAATGCGCCAACGCATCAAGTCGAACTTTGTTTCGTGCACGCGTGGTACACGACCTCCGTAAGTAAACAACCGCTACACGCTCTCAAATTAGCATGTGGGCTGCCATTTCGTACTTGAGCTCCACCATGTACCCGCGCGAGTGTGGCTGGGCACGAAGCATGAGTACATGCACCAATTCTCTTCGTGTACGTACACCACCTACGTGGGTGTGTGTGAGAGAGATACAAACCTAGAGAGAGATGGTGTGTGGGTTCCTGAGTGTTTTCGGGGGGGGGGGTGCGTGAGAGATAGACAGGGAATATGTGTCGATGATATCTCAAACAAAAAATGTAACATATGCAATGTGTGTGAAACAGAGGCCTGGATATATCATATATAGAGGGGGCGATCCACGAGAAGAGAGTGGAGGTATCATCAGCGTGAGATATCCATAGAATCGAAGAGAGGGATGAAGTGTGTGTGTGTGTGTGTGTGTGTGTGTGTGTGCGCGCGCGATCGATAAAGGGTGCCATCGAATTTGTGTGTGCCCACGTCAAAGATATAGGGTGTCTGGGCTACTGGAACTTGAGAGGGGACATGTGCAGTTTGTCTCTGTGGCATGGATACCTACCTACAGCGTTCGACTATTGGTGTGTGTGGGGGGGAGGGGCAGAGACCTAACTATAGAGGTAAAGCGACTGGTATATGTGTGGAGAAGGAGAGAGACCTACCTATGTATTGAGGGAGATCGATCGACATCCATGCATATGTGTAGGAGAGGAATAAGGTTGGGAGAGAGACAGAGCTAGAGTGTCGGAGGGTTGGTGGTCGAGTTGCTTCTCACAAATGGTGGGAGAGGCCTGCTAGACAAACGGAGGGCACGACTGCAATATCAATAAGAGAGGGGATGCCTGCCTGTCTATGCACGTGCGTGTGAGAGACGGGTCAGGAGGCATGCACGAATGATGAGGGGGATGATATGGCTATGGTAAGCAGACATAACCACATAGGAAGATCAATCATCCTGTGTCGGAGAAAGGGAGAGACATAACTTGTGAGGTACGTCGATCGATGCGTGGGGAAAAAGAGTTATAGTCGACCTAGGTATATGTAGGGAGATCGATCGGTATACATGCATGCATTTGTTAGAAGCAAATGTGGCCCGGAGAGAAGGATAGAGAGAGAGAGGGTGCGGCTAGGAGGTGGAGCGAGAGGCCTACTATATCGAGGGGGAAGGAGTGTGCGAGTATGAGATCGATGAAAAGAGGGGCGGGAGTGTGCATGTGCGTGGAACCGTATTAGAAGGAGGGGGGCATGCATGGACGGTGAGGAGAGAAGAGGGAAAGCTTGTGTTTGTGGTAGGCACACCTGGCTAGAGAGGTATATCGATCGGTGTGTGTCGGAAAGGAGCTGGGGGGGGGGCGTACGCACACCGTGGGTGAACGACCTAAAGAGAAATGACGAATGTGCGCGATGGAGCTAGAGAATGCTGAGGGAGGGTGAGAGGGGGGCGGGTGTGTGCATGCACGAGAGAAAGTTAGCGCTAGCTACAGAGATAAGAGGATTGTGTGGGTGTAAAAGACGAATAGAGATCACAATTCATTATAAAGGTGGATTCGGATATTTGAACAACAGATCATAGTTTTTTAAACCGACGCATGCATGAATATATATAATGGTGATACGCATGGTGTGGTTATGAACATGTTATACTACATATAATATATAGAACATTTATTTGAATTTGTGATAATGTGTGGCTTTTGTAGCTCAGGGCTAAATACTTGTCATAATGTTGGGGGCGGGGCACTATGGCCCAGTTCTTTTGGCCGATTCTTCCATAATCTTGAGAATCGACCCTCCACCCAGCTTCTCCCAGAATCTTGAACCCATTTTTTTTTACAATCCTAACTAGTTAGGATGTGAACAGCTAGGATTGTAAAAAATATATGAATACAAGATTATGGGAGAAGCTGGGTGGAGGGTCGATTCTCACGATTCTGGGAGAATCGCCCAAAAGAACTGGGCCTATACTTTGTGTGATAAACACAGTGTACGTATGAAACATGGTTTAGATTATGAAGATCTAGCTAGTACATCAAATATACTATTATTTGGAATCAACATCAAGTGTATTCAAAATTTTGAATTCGAGTTCATATATATATAGTACACATAGTTCATATCTAACTCTATAGTAATCATGTGGTGTGTTGTTAAGATAATATACAAATGATGGTTTAACTTGGCAACAATCATGATTGTAGATTCTTATTCAAATAGAGAAACAAATTCAAATTTAGTTTGAATTACAGTGATAGTATAGACATTTGGAATGCACTAAAATGTTTGTATGAGTAGGTTCCATGCATTATACAGCCAGTGAAAAAATTTAATTGGACATAACATGGATTCATAGCTTTGAATAGCATTTGTACAGTAAAACGGGACAAGACTCTCTCTTTGTGTGGTGTGAATAGTTTTTTTTGTTGAGGGAAGTGCGAATTGATTTGGTACGTATATTATTACATGTTAGGCTTGTCCCTAAATTTCAACCCGCGCCTTGTTATCCCGAAAATTCAGATATCGTGCTCCCAAAACTCGCGCCTTCACAACCCGTACCTTGCTATCCCGAAATTAGAACGCGCACGAAAACTCCCTCCAGCTGCCAAATCCCGACACATGAAATCCCCCTTCTAACCCTGAGCCAAAAGGGCCGCTAGTTCAAATCGGTGGGGGTACTTTTGTAACACACCCTATATTTTGGACAAGCGCGTCCCTAAGTCATGGTTCCCCCCTCCCATCACCTCCTTTTTGCCATTCGAAATCCCAGGCCGCCATAACCTCTCTGCTCTAGCTGTGAAACCCCACCCTCCTCCGTCCGCCACCCCACCGCTGCCCAACCGGAGCCTCTTCCCCAATGACGTCGTCCACCGCAACAGCTCGATGTCCCTCATCCACCTTCCCGGATGAGGATCCGTCGTCGATCTCATTGTCCCGCCGGTTCAGCCGCCCCGTCCTCCACCTCCACGGAGCTGCTCCAACGATCGCCTCGTCTATCGTGGCTACTCCATCCCCACAGCGCCGCCTTAACCTGCTCCACCGGAACCGCAACATCCTCACCGACTCCTCGGACGAAGCCGAGGCCTACTCGGCGCCACCAAAGAGGTTGTACACTCATCGCATCGCACCTTCTCCTTAACTCGACCTCCCGGCGCCGACGGTGCTAGATCTTGCACCCCCATGGCGCGGCTACCTCGAAGCCGGCGCCGCCGGCAACATCCCCACGGCGGCTCTCCCCCAGTGCAAGGCTCCCTCGGCGGTGGTGTCCATACCAGTCGGATCTGCTGCTGCTGCTCCGGCTCTCGCTCACTTGCGCTGCTGCTGTGGCTCTCGCTCGCTCGTGCTGCTGCTGCTCCGTCTCTCGCTCGCGCTGCTGCTGCTGCCGCTACTGCTGCTCTGTCTCTTGCTCGGTTCCGTTGCTGCTCTGCTCTTCCCCTCGCTCGTGCTGCTGCTCTGCTCTTGCTCTTGCTCACACTGCTGATGCTGGTACACGGCTGCTGCAGCTACACGAGTTGCTGCTCTGGCTCTAGTTCGCGCTGCTCCTCTAGGAACTGCTGCTCCTCTAGGAACTGCTACTGTGTTCCGTGTCGATCGCCTACTGATTTAGATCACTGTTTCTCTAGTACTAGTGCTCGAGCGGCCTAAACTACCTGTGAAGTGCCTCTCTGCTACCAGTGCATTCAGTTTAGACAGTAATATTTAGATTCCACAGTAAATTTCAGTTTCGACAGTTAAGTTCAGAGTCAACAGTTTTACCTCATCTGTCGTAGTCAGGTGTTTTTTGGTGATGTAAATTTTACATCTATCACTTTTTGGTAATGTATTTTACATCATGTATTGGAGATGCTATTAGAATCCCACTTGAGATTAACAATGTCTGTCTTGTACTACTTCAGCCTCGACGTCTTACGGCTCGCCGGAGCTGCTCCAACGACGGAACCATCCATCACAACATAGCAGTACCCTAGACGCCGTCTACAGACGCCTCAGATCTTCCTCCACACCTCCAACAGCCACCTCTGCAGCAACTTCTTCAGCGACCAACCCAATGATGCTGAGGTCGACACGGCTACGCCAATGTCAGAACCCGGAAATTATTTCCAGACCCTCCTGTGTATATTTGTCAATCCAGGATCAACTTGACAACACAGCGAAATGGTATCATTGCAGAACATTTAAAATAAGCATAAGTTTAATAACTCTTGCCACAAGGCATACATAGTGAAATGTCTCATGACATTTATTACAACCAGAAACACAGCGGAATATATAAATACGTAGCGACTCCATCTCAGCCACAGGCAGTCGATGTAGTCAATGTGTCCTCACTCCTCAGGATCATCATAATAATCGTAGTTGACGCCCTCGTCTTCATAGATCTCTGTTGTTCAACAAAAGTATTACCATGAGTACATTACGTACTCAACATGCCTCCCACGGGGAAGGTCCTATTAGCTACATGTGGCTTCAAAGGAAGGCTGTATGGCTCATTTGCATAAAGCTAATTTTGTTCGACAAATAAAGTAGTTGGATAGAAGCAGTTTTGGATGAAAACATGTTTTATCTCCAGAATAACTTTCATCAAGTGAGGATCCTCGATCAGCTCACGTCCTTCATAGGTTTCAAGAATAGGGGCAAAGAGGGAAGAAGCAAGACAGGTCCTGTACGTCAAGAAAGATTCATGTGTCGTCCATGACCGTGGACACAGCTATTCGAATAGTTTTACACTCTGCAGAGGTTGTACACTTTACCCACACGACACAATCCCGACTTGTTGCCACCAGTGGCCGCTGGCGTAGTACACCATTTGGTATACCGGCAGGGAGATTGTGACGAGGTCTTTCATTAGACCAAACTTACTGTGCCAAGCCCACTAGGTTTCAACACGAAAGTAACCGCAGTTCACAGTCCGGGCCCCCCTTTTGTGCCGAGGATACTCCTCGCAAGGCAGCTATCCCATCTGCGGTACGGCGATGACGACAATAAGAGTGAACTAACTAATTAACCAAGCCAGTGCCCATATAGCATGTGGCTGTACTGTTATCACAATCTTCAAATCCAAGACTTATTAGGCCTCATGGGCACGGACGAGTGATTGCCCCCTTCAACTCGTGAAGGGCGGCCAATCGCTCCTTCAATCCTTGATTCAGCTGTCGCCCGCGCCAGTATTCAGATGGTAAGTTTCACCCAGAGTAGAATAGGATAGAGAAGGTCAACAAGGGCCAACTGGCCTAGCTCAGCGTTAAGTTTCAACTGTCAATGACTTAGAGGTCATTCAACAAAGCACCTATAGGGTGATAAGCATGGCTAAGCATTTCTACTCTACCGGAATTATATACTTCTACTCAGGTGTCAAGTAAAAAGGCGACAAGCGGATCAGGGTAATGTGTCAATCGACACGCTAGCTACGAGAATTAAAATAGCATGCATACAGTAACAATAAAACTTAATGCAATTTTGTAAACCATAGGATAAGTATGATCAAAGAAGGAGGCATGCCTTCGTTGTCGAGTCCCCCGTTTCCGTCCTCCTCGTAGTGTTCCTTCCCGATACCGTCACCTCCTACTCGTAGTAACGGCGAAGCAATAATAAATACACAAGCAGTAAAATCCAAATAATATCCAAAACAAAATAACAATATAGAAAGGATGGGTGGAGCGATCTTGATGGACATGGAAATTTCAAAGGAGGTAGATCGATTGACGATGAGTAGAGGGATTTGAACGGATTGGTTGGGTTTAGGTTTATCGTGGCTAAGCAGGACTTGGCCACCACAACTATCGTTCTAGATCGTATGTCTAACCAAACTTTACTAGTGCCCAATATACATATACTTCGGGCTAGCTATATAAAAAAAATGAATGACATGACATGACACAAAATATAACTATCCTATGCATTTGAACAACTTGACTCAACGTGGCATGAGACCTATAATATTTAACCACAATAAATATTTAGATAAAATCTAATATTTATAATGGCTAAAACATCAACTATAGAATTTAACAACAAGCATCTAAAAAGTCAACCAAGTTACTTCCTAAACAAACTAGTTAAGTTACAAAACATCAAACAATAACATGGTCCTAAAGAAATGCTAAAACATAATAGACTCAAATCATGTAGCATCTAATTAAAATAATCTAGATACATATGTAACAAATGGATCAACAATAATCTAGTCGTAGCATGATCAACTCTTGTAACAAAAATCATGCATGTTATGCCTCACAACACAACCCGATAAAAATTAAACAACAATAAAATAATTGTATCAGAATTAAACTAAAACATGAATATTACTACGCATGGCAATATTGTCCCTACGGTATTCACGCACATGTCTATGTACGATAAAAAATATCAAATTGTATTATCATGCATCACTAATTTAATAAAGCCAAAATAAATCCTACAACATTCTAAATAATCCTAGAATCATAACAATAATTAGGAAATCCCCTAAGCATGCTATGAACATAAAAAAAATACAACTAATTACGCATGATTACTTACACAAAACATTATACGTATTTGATAAAAAGAATATCACAATTCAACAACTACTCAAAGAAAAGAAAACAATCAACTCGCTCCTAGCATCATCGAATTCTTCCTAGGGTTTAGGTTTTTGTTTTGGGTCACCGAGTAGTTGTCGAAGGTAAAAAATATTGGTGTAGACGTGAACGATCGCCGGTGCGCGTCGTCGTCGTTGAACTCCGGTGATGAAGAGACGACGGTGCGTGACGCTCCTGATGATGAAGGAACACCGGGACGCGGACGAACACGACGAACGGTCAACGGGTGACGGTGGCGTCGCTCTCGAATGGCGGCAGCGGCATGGTGCAGTTGAGCGTGCGGCCAATGTCAGCAAACGTACGGAAAAAGATGTGTAGGAGGTAGAGTGAGGCGAGGGAACTTGTCTGGTAGAAGGAATTTGAATGGGGTGCTCACCTGCGGCGACGGTGGGCGAAAAACAGTAGAGATGGGGCTGTATTACGGGGTGGATTACGAATGATTGGAAAGGAATTGGAGGATGGGATGATGGGGCTTTTATAGAGGACCTCCTGGCGCTCACTGTGACGCGAACGGTCTGTCAAATGGTAGCCGGAGGAAGGAGATCAGGAGGTGAATGCCAAGGGCTGACATTTAGTGCGCCAGTTTCTTGTGGAATATTAAGATGATTATGTGCGAATTGATTTACCTGAACGGATTCGTGGTTGAGTGGGGAGTAATTCTCGTGTTGAAGACAAGTTGAAACGGTGAAGGAAATTGAGGGGACAAAGGGAAGAAGAGGTGGCGGCCATGGCGTTTCTTCTCTGTACAGGTACGTGCACGTGCGTGCGGGAGGAAGGAGGAGAGCCGAGCCGAGCCGTCCGCTCGCTCGCTCGGCTGGGCCGGCTGGATGGGCCTTGCGCTGCCCCCTCACGCTGGGTGGCCTTGGCCATGTTGGTTTGGTGGCTAGGCAGATTAGATTAGAAAGAAGAATTTTTTTTTGGAGAAGTCCAGTGCATACTTGAATATGAGTGACTAGCTTTGGTGCATACGTGAGATATACCAAAGATGGGCTAGGCTAGGATACATGTGTTAGTTCAAGGACCAATAAAAAGAGAAACTAAAGGAGAGAGAAGAAAAGAAAATCAATATAATATAATATTGATTTCTTTTATTAGGATTGCTACAAGAGGAACAAAAACAAAAGACAACTTAAAAGTCTTCAAGAATCCAAGAAATCCAAGTAACAAAATAGGCAAGAAGAATTTAAATGAAATACTACGAACGAATAAATTGACTCAGGCAATTACGGAAAATATTTTCCACCTGACATGTGCTAAATTAATTCCAAACAACTTGGTATTAATTTGAGCAATCTCCAAAATATATAATATAAGATTACGTCGCAACATCCCTTGGCTTAGAAAAAAAATTTGAACTCTCGAAAAATCAGGATGTTACAGCCAAAGAGGTTATACACTTGTCGCATCACTTATTACTCTACATTCATGTCGATCCATTAGGGCTATTTTGTTTCAAAGGAAAAAGTGAAGGAAAAACATAGCAATAGAAAATTTTTCTATGGTACTCTACTATTCAATTATTCATGCATTTCGTTGAAAGGAATAGAGCAAAACATCCACATGGACCTACTTTTCAAAATCCTATGCATGAAAACAAGACTAAGTGCATTAGTGACAGAATAACATCCTAACTGTACACACTTTCATATGGTTTCACTTTAATTTGACCATGTTTCTTTGCAATCCTCTGCTCTTCCAATTCCTGTGAACCAAACACCCAAGTTGATAGAAATCATGTGTTTACAAATGCTCTGTTTCCCACGTGCATTCCTATCCTATTCCGGTGTTTTTCCTATCCCTGCATTTTTACAATCCTGCAAGCCAAAGGAGCCCTTACAGAATCACTTCAGTTACAGATAGGTGTCGAAGAAAACTTTGTGTGGTTTGTCCTGCTCCTACCGCGACGTCGTCCACGTCACCTGAGCTGCTCCATCGACAGAAGTATTGACCATACCAGACATCACGACTCCTGGCCGTCTTTCGCTGCCACAGATCTCCTTCCCTGCCGCCGGCACCCACCGCAACTTCATCACCATCATCGACTCAGCAGATGAACCTGAGGAGTACATGGGTCCACAAGAGAGGTCGCACTCTTTTGTTTCTGCTTATGTTATGCATTGCTTAATATTACCTGCTACTTTATCGTCCTGTTCACCTCTTAGAATCCAAGTCAGGTTCAAATTAATGTTCAAACTTGAGTTTTAAAATGCTTGTGGGGCACATATCAAGGCAGCAATGAATAGTATCTCTGTCTATTATCTGGTTCACCTAAGGTATGCCTATGTTGTTCATCTTGGGTGGGAAACAAATAGTAAAGCAATCATCATCTGTCTTTTTATTAAATTAAAGCTATCATCAGCCTGATATCCTTATTTTTGGATCTATCCACTGGTTGTTACCATCACTCTAGATTTCTGCATGCTCTCCTTACATAATCTCACTATATTTTTTGTATGCATGTCAGATATTGTACACAGTCATGCTGAACATGTAGAGAAAAAGAGAAGAGTTTTGCGCGGCAATACAATGTCATGTAGACATCGCTCCATGGTGGGTGCAATGGCAAACCCTCTCCCCCCTCCAGATTGTAATTCAGAGGAAGATATCTGTTCTGAGGCGGATTCAGACGGAGCTGACCACTCCTATTTATACCCCTCCCCCCCCCCCCCCCGAGGTGTTTGCTCTAAGTTGGCATGATGATGTTGGTCATATCATGCATATGTTACCTTGCAGTGCCTACTTCGACATCATATATGTCATCTACTTAGTTTAGACATGTTCTGTAATGCCACATGTTTAGTTTCTATATCATATATGTGAATTATGAAATCTCATCTCTTTTAGCCAGCCATAATATATGTGAAATATGCAATGCCATCCTGTTTAACCAGGCATCATATATTTGAATGATATCTTGCCAATCGTTTTCTTCATTACATTTCCATTTGTCGACAATGTTTGTACATTCAACTACTCTTCTTGTGAATCAGCCATTTGAGTGGGTGATGGAAAAATCTGGAGTGAAAACAAGGTATTCAGAGCAGAATGTGCTACCTGTCGAAGCAGATCTCTTGCTGGGCCCTGATAGCTCCTCAGAGATGGATTCAGAGACAGATGACCAATCCTATTCCCCCACCGAGGTGTATGCTCTAACTTGGCACGGTTATACTGCTCATATCATGCATATGGTGTCTTGCATTGCATAGTTAAGATATCATATACACAATATTCAACACCATGTTCTTAGTTCAGACATCATATATGCAAATGCCCTCTGCTTAGTATATAAATCACATATGTGAATTATATCGTGCGATCCTGATTACTTAGATAACATGTATGTGAATTATGTCATGCGAACCTGTTTACTGAAGACATCATATAATTATCTCATGTCATCCTGTTTAGTTAGTCATCATATCTTTGAATTATGTCATGCTATGCTATCCAGTTTAGATAGACATCATATATGTGAAATTATGTCATGCTATCCTTTTTAGTTAAACAATATACATGTGAACTATTTCATGCCCTCTTTTTTGCAAACTATCTATCGCATCTGTCTCTCATACAAGGTCTGTACATTCAACTACTTTTCTTGTTTATCAACCATTTGAATTGGAGGGGGTGATGACAGTATCTAGCGGAGTAAAAGCACAGTCTTCAAATAAAACAGTGCTACCTCTTGGTGGAGATAGCACCCCGTTTGTACATGCATGAGAACCAGCCCTACCACACATAACCCAGACTCTCGCAGATTGTACCCCTGGTGCGATGGACAGAGAACCAGCTTCACCCAATCTAACCCCAACCCCAGCAGATAGTAACCTAGTTCCAGTTGACACAACACCATCTCCACCACAAAGCTCCCAAACAAGAGCAGTTGGTAAGGCAGCTCCAGTGCCCAAAGCGCCAGTACTACCATGGCGAACCCCAACTCCACCAGTTAGTACACCTATTCCTGTGGACGAAGCACAACCAGCCATTCATAGTTTAGCATCTATCGTATTTGATGTTGTTAAATCCTATGTGCGTATCTTTCCATCATGGAAATATTATACTGAAGATGAAGGAAAATGCCAGTTGCAGGTATTTGTCCAGGAGTTATGTGTAAGTAATGTTATTCGTGGCAATTACTTTGCTTTGTCCCATACATTCTACCTCCATGCTCGTAATAATACAGCAAATGTTCCCATTTTTCTCTATAGAGAAGGACCGATTTGGAAACTCAGGATGAGGTAACCTGTGCTAATACCCCTGCTATCTTCAAGAATGATTGGTGGTAGTATCAGAATTACCTGAAGAAAACGTACTTCACTGGCAAAGAAACTCATCAAATTCCCTTACGTTCTCCTGAGACACATTTACGGGATGATGACTGGGAACACCTTGTTCTGCACTGCTATCTTCAAGAATGCTTGGTGGCAGTATCAGAATTACCTGAAGAAAACATACTTCACTGGCAAAGAAACTCATCAAATTTCCTTACGTTCTCCTGAGACACATTTACGGGACAATGACTGGGAACGGCTTGTTCTGTACTGGTCCCGAACCAAGAATGTGGTAAGGTCTATGAGCTCATTTTTATTTTAAGTACTATATGCCTGCGTCTTACTGTACTCTGTTCGTGTAGAACAAGTGCTTAAACCTGAAGAACAACTGTTCTCATTTAAGATACCATTGCTATGGTGCATACTGATTTGCTCTTGTATCACTATATTTACTCATACAAACTTATTTTTAAATTGAAGGATCCAATCAAAACTCCAATGGCATAACAGGTATGTTTAAGCATGTTTCTTTAACAGGTTTGCTCTTCTAAATTGCTCTGTTGATTTAAATTTCAATTGTGTATACAGTTGACTTCTCATATCATGCACATTACTAGCATCGCAACAGAGCCAATAGTGTTGTTGTACATGTATACCCGTGGCACCCATCTGAAATCTTGTTGTGCCGTGTAGTTTCCCACACTTGTATTCTTTCAATGCTGCTTTGTCTTGAACTGATATGATTTGAACCGTGTCTCTATTTTGATTTGGCAAGACAATGCAGTGACCATAGGACATAGATATATGTTTGTTTGATGCTTTTATTATGTACTACTTGGCAATAGAAGACTTGGTAGTTTAATCCTGTCCACCTTACTACTGAACTGGTTCACCGAAATAAGTTTCATATACTACATGCTAAACCTGTTATGTGTTTGCTTGTTTCTTCTTTTAAAATGCTGACAGAATATTGGGGAAGAGTACCTTATTAAGCAATGGTAAAGGAAGTAATGCAGATAAGGTTCAGGATAGTGAGACATCCTTGTTGGTCTCCAACAAAGCTGATAAAACAGCTAAGGAAAACTATCTTGAAGACAATGAGACAACCCCAAAGTCCTTTCTTGGTGTAGTGTTCGAGTTACTGGCCACTACCGCTGGCACAAGCTCTTTGAACTCACTATCTGAATCAGTTTGGTTTCTTGAGTCTCAACTATAAGCTGAAAGACATCGATCAGCTGTGCTGCGACAAGAAGCCGAAGGACTGCGGAAGTCACTTGAGAATTCAGATGCATACTTTCTAGTGCAACAGCAAGCGTTGTAGGATTTTAGCGCCAAACAGGAGAAAGCTAATAAGCTTGCTAAGCTTATTGCCAGCATGGTGGATATCCAGGATAACGTTTCTTGAGCTCTTTTGAAGTTGTTTCAGTTATGGACTTGTTTTGCTGCCATGTTTATTTGCACTGGTGGCCAATTTAGACGGCCAGTATATGTAATATGCTGCTTTGTTCCCTATATTTGCACTGGTGCTGAACTTTGATGCCCAGTGGAGGTAATATATGTAATAGCCGTAATAGCCTAGCGTAAGTTGCTTGCTTATTTATTTCCTTATTGTCTTGTTTAGTTGTTTGCTTGTAGTCACTGCAGTTCTTTTTCCGCGTTTTTCTAGTGGCCACAATAACCTATTTTTTATAAGTAGGCCACAATAACCATGGGCAACATATGGACCATTGTAACCATGGTCCTGCTACTTGCTGTAGTGACCATGGGCCTCCTACGGGCCGTAGGATCCATGGGCCTTCTACGGGCCGTATAGTCAATGGGCCTTCTACAGGCCGTATGATCGATTGGCCAAACATGGGTCGTACTATTCGTGGTCCAATAACGGTCGGCAAAATGGGTCGTAAAGGGGCTAGAGTGGAAATCGTCTGTTTATGGCCCGACCATAACGGGTTGTTAATAGGCCGAAATGTATAACGGGCTTAATTCTATCGACAGGCATCAAGGGTCGTTAATGAGCCATATTTGATGACGCTATGAAAACAGCCCAACGGGTTAACGGGCCACAAACGGGCCGACTGTAACCACGGGCTGAATTTGGCCCACAAGCGGAACAGGCCAGTAACGGACCGTAAGTAACCAAATGCTAGAAATGAGCTAAAAAATAAATGGGCCCTTAGAAGGCCGAAAGTTAACACGGGCTGGAAACGGCCCAACAGAATAATGGGCCGTTAATGGGTATAAAGCGATACACTGTTCATTATGGGCTAGTTTCACCACGGGTCTTTAATGGGCCTAGAGTTACAAAGGGCCTCGTATGGGCCGAAAGACGTCATGGACCTTACATGGGCCGGAAGTTACAACGGGCTGGAATCATATTGGACAGGCCAGAGGACGCTACTAGGCCTAATTCGGATAGGCCATAACGGGCTGTGACTTAGCGGGTTGTAAATGGGCTATATGCGAACAGGCCGTTAACAGGCTTTCCATGGGCCGGCCCGCTACCTTTTGACCAAGTCAAACGAGCCGGCCTTTTCACCTGAATGGGCCTTTGTTGGGCCGTGCCACGTGTCGACGTATCATAGGCGCCTCTCGTCCAATGAGTGGATGCCATCTGTCCCAACACTGAGCCGACACGTGGTTCCTCTGGCCATTGAGAATTTTACATGTGGGAAATCCCTATTGGCCCGGGCTGTTAACGGGTTATCGGATCCAAACCGGAACCTGATAGGTTAACGGCGACCCGTTACGGCGGATGCCACGTGTCGGTTACCCTTGACAAAAGCACTTCCATGACGCGCCATTTATCGTCATGGAAGTGGACACTTCCGTGATGATAATTTTGGTATTGTCATGGAACTATTCTACGACAACACAGGTATGACTATCTTGATTCTGTCATAAAATCGTCATGGATGTACATGCAAGACAGAAAACGTGACCTACTGTGACAAACACGTATCATCACAGGAGTGGTTTTTTTGTAGTGAAAGTAACATCATGTTTTTCATATAGAGAGTCTCTTATGCTTTATTTTCATATAACTAGTGGGAATTTTTCATTATAGAACTTTGCTTGTATATTTCAACGACAGGCTTCCTCAAATGCCCTAGGTCTTCATGAGCAAGCAAGTTGGATGCACACCCATTTAGTTTTATTTTTGAGCTTTCATACACTTATAGCTCTTAGTGAATCCGTTGCATGGAAATCCCTACTCCTTGCATTGACATTAATTGATGGGCATCTCCATAGCCCATTGATTAGCCTCGTCAATGTGAGACTTTCTTCTTTGTTTTCTCCATACAACCCCCAACATGATACTCTATTCCACCCATAGTGTTATATCCATGGCTTGCGCTCATATATTGCGTGAGAGTTGAAAAAGCTAAAGCGCGTTAAGAGGTATGAACCAATTGTTTGGCTTGTCATCGGGGTTGTGCATGATAAATACTTTGTGTTAAGAAGATGGAGCATGACGAGGCTATATGATTTTGTAGGGATAATATTCTTTAGCATTGATATTTTGAAAGACATGATTGTTTGTTGGTATGCCTTATTATTTATTTTTTATGTCAAACTATAGACTATTACTTTGATTCACTCGGATCTTAATATTCATGCCACAAAGAGAAATTACATGATGAACATGATAGGTAGCATTCCACATCAAAAATTCTGTTTTTATCATTTACCTACTTGAGGACGAGCAGTAATTAAGCTTAGCGATGCTTGATACGTCTCCAACGTATCTATAATTTTTTATTGTTCCATGCTATTATAGTATCAATGTTGGATATTTTATATGCAATTATATATCATTTTTTGGGACTAACCTATTAACCCACTGCCCAGTGCCAGTTGTTGTTTTTTGCTTGTTTTTGGCTTTTCAGGAAATCAATATCAAACAGAGTCCAAACAGAGAAAAAAACTATGGATTAAATTTTCTTGGACCATAAGAGAACCTAGAAGGTTCGGGAGAAGACCTGACAAGCCGCGAGGGAGCGACAAACTCGGGAGGCGCCCTGGGGGGTAGGGCGCACCCCCCAGGCTTGTGGGCCCCTCGTGGCACCTCCTGACCTAATTCCGCCTCTATAAATTCTCAAATATTCCCCTGACATCAGAGATCCACCCGAAATACTTTTTCCACCGCCGCAAGTTTTTGTTATCACGAGATCCCATCTGGAGGCCTTCTCCGGCACTCTACTGGAGAGGGAATCGACCATGAAGGGGCTCTACATCAACCTTGTTGCCCTTCTGATGATGTGTGAGTAGTTTACCATAGACCTACGGGTCCATAGCTAGTAGCTAGATGACTTCTCTCTCTTTGATCTTTAATACAATGTTCTCCTCGATGTTCTTGGAGATCTATTCGATGTAATGACTTTTTGCGGTGTGTTTGTTGGGATCTGATGAATTGTGAGTTTATGATCAGATTATCCATGAATATTATTTGAGTCTGCTCTGAACTCTTTTATTCATGATTATTATAGCTTTGTATTTCTCTCCGATCTATTGATTTGGTTTGGCCAACTAGATTGATTTTTCTTGCAATGGGAGAGGTGCTTTGTGATGGGTTCAATCTTGCGGTGCTCAATCCCAGTGACAGAAATGGACATGACACGTATTTGTATCGTTTCCATTAAGGGTAAAAAGATGGGGTTTATTCATATGTGAGTTTTCTTTGTCTACATCATGTCATCTTGCTTAAGGCGTTACTCCGTTCTTTATGAATTTAATATTCTAGATGCATGTTGCATAGCGGTCGATGTGTGGAGTAATAGTAGTAGATGCAGGCAGGACTCGGTCTACTTGTCTCGAACGTGATGCCTATATACATGATCATTGCCTAGGATATCGTCATGATTATTTGATTTTCTATCAATTGCCCAACAGTAATTTGTTTATCCACCGTATACTATTTTCAAGAGAGAAGCCTCTAGTGAAAACTATGGCCCCGGGTCTACTTTTAATCGTATATTAAAATAAAAAATACCTTGCTGCAATTTTTCTTTATTTTATTTTATTTTGTGTTTCAATTATCTATCTATCACTACGAGATTTGATCCTTACAATTAACCGCCGAGGGATTGACAACCCCTTGTTCGCGTTGGGTACAAGTATTTGTTATTTTGTGTGTAGGTACTGCTAACGAGGTGTTGCGTGGTTCTCCTACTGGATTGATAATATTGGTTCTTAACTGAGGGAAATACTCATCTCTACTGTACTGCCTCATCCTCTCCTCTTCGAGAAAATCCCAACGTAGCTCACAATTAGCAGCCCCCGCATCCAGTCCGGCGCCGCCCCGCCGCCCAAATGGCCGAATGTAGCCGGCGTAGGCCCCCTCCGCCGATTAGAAGCGCTAATCCACGCTGCCGGATGCAACCATCTAGAGCCCGAGGTCACGATGGATCTTCCCGCGGCGGCGCATCCTCCTTCCGGTTGTCGAACCTACCATCGTCGTCAGCGCCGCACAGGAGGTACCTCGGCGTGCGGCAGCGGTCGTGGGGGACGTGGGTGGCCGAGATCACGGACCGCAAAACCCACACACACATTTGGATTGGATCCTACCAGTGTGCAGCACAGACATACGTCATCTAGTCGGTGCGCCTCCACGGAGCATCGGCGCCACCGTGTCGGATTTGGCCCCATCGACCCCCTAGGTGGCCTCCCCACGCGGGATGCGCGAGGACCATGAGGCTCGCGTGCGCCTCTAGGCGGAGCGCGCCGACGAGGAGTACATGGCGGGGCTCCGCCGCCGGTATTCGGAGCACGTCGAGGAGGAGCGACGCTACTTCGAGCTCTACAAGTTGGGTAAGACCGACGGAGCCGGGCCGTCCAGTGCGTCGGTCATCGACCTTTGCTCCAGCGATTGCGAAGGCTCCAAGTGTGACGGCGGCAACTAGAACGTCATTGGCGAGCCGGATTGTGAGAAGATCATGGCCGAGGCGCACTGGGTTTCTTTAGTTTTATGCAATTTTAGTTTAGACTTCGTTTATGCTACTGGTTTGAATCGAGTTTCATGGAATAGTTTGAATCATATTTGCATGAATTTGTGTTCGAATTTTTTGAAGGAGTTAAGTTTAAGGGATCAGCTCTTCCGCAAAAAAGAAAGTTTAAGGGATCAACTAGGAACCACTAAAATTTAAAGTAGCAAATTTGAGGAGTTATTAAAGGGATAAGAGTCCATATGGAGGCCTAAATTATGAAAAATCGGTTAGAGATGCTCTAACAGCACCGCTCCTTATCCCGCCAAAAAAAAAAAAAACAGCACCGCTCCTTAACATTTGAGAGAGACGAGATGCTTCAAGCGTAACCCAGCAAAGCAAAAAAGGTTGGTTCGGCTAACATTTGAGAAAACCTGGGCGTTTATTTGAAGTTACCATCCATCGCCATCAAAGCAAAGATGCGTATATGCCCCGCAGTTTTTTTTACTAGAGAGAGGCCAAGAAACTGAGGTCGTTTGGAACATTGCATATGTCGTTGTCCTTGTTGTCGTGTGCTTGCGGAGGGACGGCTGGGGATGTCACGCTCTCCATCCAACTTGTTTATTTGCGATTTCAAAAAAGCAGTTAATGTCGGTTTTAAGCGTGATTTAACAAATCCTTTTTTTTTGCGAATAAGTGATTTAACAAATCCAACATGGCAGCCAATCCTCCTCCTCACCCAGGCCCTAGCTAACCGCAAGTTGACCTAGCCTGGCTGTTTTGAGTGCAGTCGTGCATGATGATGGTGTGTTACTGGTTGCGTCATGGCTCTTGTGTGGTGCTAGCATCACACCACAGAGAGAAGTGATATGGTAATAATCTGTTTATTTGTCTTGATCTCAAACGGAACCGAGTTGTTCTTAGACCTCTTCCAATGCAAAGGTGCTTAGATGATGGGCTAAGTGTGTTAAATGTCTTAGCAACTAAAGTCTCTAATGCATACTTTCTCTGTTCGTGAATAAGTGTATATCTACCTTTTGTTCTACTTACAATTAATAGGAGTATACATGGTGAAGCATTGAGAGAGGCCTCAGAGGCTTTTTTCTTCTTCGGGTAGAAAATTAATTACGTTTGGCCTGCTCGTTTCGTTTTTTCCCACCATGTTACAGAAATCCTTTTTTTTTGCGGGGTCATGTTACAGAAATCCAACACGACTGAAATTTGGAGCGTTGTGTTTGGACGACGCAAAGTCGAACTCCGACTCCCATGATCCCATCAAGAGCCTTGACATGACCCCGTCACCTCAATCACTGTTCAGGTTTCTACATCAAGATCGCTGTTCGGGTCTCAACATTTTCAGCGCCGCTAATCACCGCAGCGCACGGTGCCATCTGAACTAGACTGGCCACCAGGCAAAACCGGCCACCAGGAAACGCCTCCCTCAAGAACCTAGGACCGGAGCGTAGTAGTAGTCTAGTATAAAGGAGAACAAAGTCTGCCTGACCCGCACGCGCACTAGCCCCTGCCTACCTACATACATTTAGTACATGCGATCTGAACCTCAACACGAAGCAAAACCGTCCATTACGAAAGGCACTTTAGATCAGTGTAAACACATTAGAGTAGCAAGGTCGGCAAGGGAAAAAGAATTGGTGGATCAAGCTGGCGCCGTCGACAGATGTCTCCATGCCTCCTTGGTCTCCTTTTCCGCAGGTCAAAATCAAATCCGTCCTCTTTTTCTGGGAGAGCCGGGGAGGCCAGCGACGGATCGACGACGCCGACCGACCGACGGGCCGCCCGCCCTTTCGGCCAGGATGAGTAGCGACAGACAAAGGGGGTGGCCCGTGACAGGGACCGAGAACAAGAATATGGGCATTCAAATGCAAATTGATACGAGACGCGACGACGCACCGATGGGTAGGTTAGGTAGGTGTTACGTGCATGTATGGATGGGCGGGCAGTTCTTTTGCCCTGGAACGTATGCTACCTCTGCATGCGGTCGTGGTCACAGCCGGATCGTCGAATTCATCATGGCCGAGTTGATCAACTGTTTCGTCATCTTATTATTATGGTAGATAATAACGGGAAAAGAAGTAAAGAAGTAGTACTTCGTATTTGATATTCTCTGATGGAGAGCAGAGAGGGCTTGCTTTTGCTCGGTGTCGTTGTCGTAGTCCTTGGCGTTGATCTCAGATCAGATCGAACAGTGAGGGGAACCAATGGAAAATTGAAGCCGTGGAAAATGGATAGGGGAAATCCATGGAATTGTCCTCATCTTCCTCCGAGACAGAGGGATAGAGAGACAGGATCGTCATCTCTCACCCAGGAAAAGGAATAGTAGTGACCTAGCAGCTAGCTTTTCAGTGAGCAACTGCGCGCACCAGTTTTACTTTACCTGCACTGCACGCGGAGGATCGAAGAATACTGTGGCAGCACGTTTGTGGCTCAGACGTGGGACCGGCCGCTCAGTGCCGACGATACTTTTTTTTTTCTTGAGAAAGAGGGGCACACGATACTGAGCACGAACTGCCATAAATAGGGGAGCGGTCGGGAAGACCGCCACAGGCTGTGAATTTTTTCGGTCAGGCCCAACCTTTTGGGGATAGCGAATGACTGGCCCAACGTTGCAAAGCAAAAAGAACAGTAGTGCCGCGAGCGCTATTCCTCGCATTAAGCGAGACATACGGGATCTCTCGCAGCTAGTGACTACAGTAACGGACCAGCCCGTTAGCGCATTTTGGAAAAAGTTCAAGAAATTGAAAGAAGTTCACGCAATGGCTAGAACCTGGGATATCCTTGTTTCATCGTTGCAGTGCTAACTACTGCACCACCATCAACTTCGTGTACAATATGTAGGGCGCGTCCTACTTGAAGCGAGTCAAGCCAGCTTTTCTCTGTTTTTTTTCTTTCCCCATTTTATTCTTTTTTCTTCTCCATTTTTTTGGTTTTATATTTTCTTCTCCATTTTTTGGTTTTCTTTTTTCTTCTCCATTTTCTGTTTTTCTTTTGTTTTTTCTTATGTTTGTTTTTGTTTCTGCTCTACATTTTCGTATACGTCAAAAACATTTTGTAATAAGTGATCAACATTTTTTGTATATACGTCAACATTGTCCGAACACTTATTCAACATTTTTTAAATACTTGTTCAATATTTTAATACTTATTCAAAATTTCCAAATACTTGTTCAATATTTTTTAAATAGTTGTTCAACATTTTCCAATACTTATTCAACATTTTAACAATACTTGTTTCAAAAAAATCAAATACTCATTCAACATTTTTCAAATACTCATTCAACATTTTTCAAATACTTGTTCACATTTATAATAACTTGTTTAACATTTTCCAAATACTTGTTAAATATTTTTAATACTTATTCAACATTATTTAATACTTAGTAAACATTTTTCAAAAACTTGTTCAACATTTTTCAAATGTGGTTTTGAAGAGTGTTTTATAGTAATACTATTCATCATGCAGGGTGCGAAATAAGTTATTCTTCACCCCAGTTAATCTTACGATCATTTCATAAATAAATTACATTTGTAATATAAATAGTTACTTTCATATAGATTCACTACCTAAAATTTGGCATAAGAAAACAAAAACAAAAGTCATAAGACCAGAAAAATTGCATTTTATGTATATTTTACACTATGTTTCTATGTTTGTAATTTTACGTAACATACAATATTTTTTACGATGATTATATATTTTCTTACATTTACTTTTTATGTATAAAATTATACAAAATTTACGAAACATAAAAATTACAGTGCATTGTTCTTAAAATAGAGGGGGTGAAGAATAACTAATCATCACCCATATATATTTACAGAAAAGTACAAAAATAAAGCAAAAAACGAGAACTGAAAAAAAAAACAGGCTGTGGCACCCCGTGCGGCTGGGCCGACCCATCTAGGGCTCCCACGACGCGAGTCTTTCCCTTAAAGCGAGACATAGGGGCGCCCCACCTAACCAGCACTTTAGGCGCCGACTGGCTCTACCGGCGCTCGCTAGCGACGCGTAGCGGGCCGGCCACCAACCGACTCAACAAAGCAAACGCGAAGAAAGAAAAGAGAAACTAATCATAATTGAAAATATGGGATCGCTAGGATTTGAACCTAGCACCACACCATTCGCAGCTTGATGCATTAACCACTAGACCAAGCTAGTTCTTCTCTATACTCCTAGAAAAACCGTCTTAGTTAACGTTTCCTTTAGTAAAACCAATATAAATTATTTTGAAAAAAGAAAAGGTAAATTTGAAAAGAAGATCGTTGATTTTTAGAAAAGTTTATGAACTTTTAAGAAAATTTTGTTGATTTTTTCTAAAAAGTTCATTGATTTAAAAAAATGATTTTGGAAAAGTTCATCAATTTTGAAAAAAAGAAATAGAGTTCATCATTTGAAAAAAAAACTTTATCGATGTTGAAAAAGAGTTCATCGGCTTTGAAAAGAGCTCATCGATTTTCAAAAAAGTTCATCAATTTTTAAAAAAGTTCATCGATTTGGAAAAAGAGTTAATCGATTTTCAAAAAGAGTTCATCGATTATGAAAAGAGTTCGTCGATTTTGAAAAAAATTCATCAATTTTGAAAATAGTTCATGAATTTGAAAAGGTTCATTGGATTTTGGAAAAAGTTCAAGAAATTTGAAAAAGTTCACCGTATAAGAAACAAAAAGAAAAAGAAAAAATGAACAAAACTGTTCCAACAAAGGAGAAAAAAGAACGGGAAAAAGCAAAAAAAAAAAGAATGAAGAAAAGAAGGAAGAAGATGTAAATGAACACATCTGATGTAGTTGGCTGGCTGGTTACCGCGGCTTACATAGAATGAAAAAGTTGTGGGTTTGAATCCAACCCACGCCCGTGCTTTTTTTTTTGCGGGATAAAAGGAGAAAAGGAACGTAGATGGGCAACCCAAGTCGCTGCGGGTTTTTTTTTTCTGACGGGAAGGCAAACTTTATTAATCATATGACCATTACATCGTCCCTAAAAGTTTAACGATGAACTCCGGCGGGTCATCAACCCAAAAGATGGATTTTTATCACGTCCACGTCTAGCTCATTCATGAGCTACAAAATTTGACTCTCTAATACAATGCTCAATAGTCACCTTCCCAAAATCTAGTAAAATACTACAACAATCGTCAAGCACCGGCGCCGCAACTATAGAATGGCCTTCATTCAAGTTTATGCCGTCAACTACTATACTGTTGTCCCACCTCACCACTAGGTTAGAGCACCCAGTATTTCTTGCCAACTTCAATCCTACCACTAAAGCAGCTGCTTCTGCGGAAAACAACTAAAAGGGGCACTTCGGGCGCCATTTAGGATTTTCCTGCCCAACTGGTGAAGTATAGAGCCGAGCACGACATGTGGTGCGTCCAGCCATCGCCACATACCGCATGTTGGCGATCCCTCTGAATTTCTATTTTTATTTTTCAGTAGGCGTTTTTGGGTTTGTACGAAAAAAAAAATCTTTACTTCCACGGGAAGCACAAATTTACTTTTTATGGAAGCAAATATTTGCTTTCGTAAGAAGCACAATTGTGTTTCTCAGAGAAAAAGTCTATGCTTCCGCGAAAAGCACGGTTGTGCTTCTTTGAAAAAAGGGAAAAGTAACGTAGTTGGGCAAGCCCAAGTCGCTGCGGTTTTTTTCTGACGTAAAGGCAAACTTTATTAATCATATGACCGTTACATCGTGCCCAACAGTTTAACGATGAATTCTGGCGGGCCATCAACCCAAAAGATGGATTTTTATCACGTCCGCATCAAGCTAATTCATGAGCTACAAAATTTGACTCTCTAATACAATGCTCAACAGTCACCTTCCCAAAATCTAGTAAAATACTACGACAATCGTCAAGCACCAGCGCTGCAACCATAGAATGGACTTCGTTGAAGTTTATGGTGTCAACTACTGTACTGTTGTCCGATCTCACCACTAGGTTAGAGCACCCAATATTTCTTGCCAGCTTCAATCCTTCCGCTAAAGCAGCTGCTTCTGCCGAAAACAACTAAAACGGGCACTGTGGGCGCCTTTTAGGATTTTCCTGCCCAACTAGTGAAGTATAGCGCCGAGCGTGACATGTGGTGCGTCCAGTCGTCGCCACAAATCGCATGTTGGGTGATCCCTCTGAATTTTTGTTTTTATTTTTCTGTAAGCGTTTTTGAGTTTTGTAGGGAAAGAAAATCTTTACTTCCGCGAGAAGCACAAATTTACTTTTTTGGAAGCAAATATTTGCTTCCGTAAGAAGCAAACAATTGTGTTTCTCAGGAAATAAATCTATGCTTCCATGAAAAGCACAGTTCTGCCTCCCCGAAAAAAGAGAAAAACACAACCTGTGCTTCCCAAAAAACTGAGAACTGCAACTGTGCTTCCGGGCTCCGGCTTTTTTATACCGTTTCTTTTGGTATAAGTTTTTTCCACGTGATTTTTCTTCATTTTTTGTGATTTAAGGATTTTTTGGTTTTTGTTTTTTATTTCTTTTTTGTCATAACAAGAAAAAGTTCATCGAAACCTATTAACATGAGATCTACTTTTGAAAATTCCCGTGCAAGAATTTTAACAGTGAAAATCATTTGGTATTGGGACACACGGTTCAAGAGATAGAACGTTTAAGGCCCTGTTTGTTTGGGCTTTTGCTTCTACTTTTGAAGCTTTTCCACTTTGCCCAAAAAGTCATAAAAGCTCCTAAATAGGTGTTTTTGGAACTTTTATGGCTTTTGGAGCCAAATATTGTTATATTGATTCATCAAAAGCTATAAAAGCTCCAAAAGCACCTATTTAGGAGCTTTTATGGCTTTTTAGTCAAAGTGGAAAAGCTGCAAAAGCAAAAGCTCAAATAAACAGGGTCTAAGAATATGAATCTACGAGAACAAGAAAACTCTCGGGTTGCGACAAGTGGGGCACATGTAGTGCGTCATTTGTCGAACTAGAGAAGGTTGGAGAGTGACATTTGCAAGGGTACACCTTAATTAGTGATTTCGCCAAATTCCTATTTGGTGCCTGTTGCGCCGGCTACAGTGCTTTTGGTAGAAGGCGCACATCCCCTCCCTTTGATATGTTTTGAATGGGCCGTCCCACCATAGTACGCATGAGCGGGAAGCTCCTGGTTTTCAAAGCTTCCTGGGCCGGTTTTAGGAAGCTTCTAGAAGGTTCAGGCCAACTTCTTTTTTTCCATTTTTGGTTTTCTGGACAGTTTTTATTCGGCTTTTCTTTTCTTTCCTTTTTATCTTTTGCTATTCCTTTTTTATTTTTTAAATGCGATGACTTTTTCAAACTGAAAACTTTCTTTAAATTCAAGAACTTCTTCTCAAATTCGCGAACTTCGGGAGCACGTCATGTGGTGCGTCCAGCCGCCACCACATATCGTGTGATGAGCAGTCCCTTTGGATTTCATTTTCTTTATTTTTCTGTATGCATTTTTTGGTTTTAAAATGTTTGTTTGTTCTTCTTTCTGTATTCGGCTTTCGCCAGATTTTCCCTAGGTTTTAAAGAACTTTTTTCAAAGCACGGTTGTTCTTCTTGAAAAAAATCCACGCTTCCCGAGAAGCACCATTTTGCTTCGCGTGGTGCTTCTCGCGGAAGCAAATCTGTGCTTCCACTAGAAGCACATCTGTGTTTCTCGAAAACAAATATATACTTCCAAGAGAAGGACAAATTTGCTTCCGCGAGAAGCATAGTTGTGCTTCTCTGAAAAAGGAGAAAAACACAGCCCATGCTTCCAAAAAAAAAAATGAAAACCGTAACCGTGCTTCCGAGCTATGGTTTTTTTTCTTTCATTTTTTGGTATTCGCTTTTTGCGTGAACCCCTTTCTTCCTTTTTGGATTTTTCCCGGTATTCATTTTGTTGTTTTTGTTTTTTATTTTGATTTCCATTTTTTTGCTTTTTCGTGAATTTTTTCATCAAAACCTATTAACATGTGATCTACTTCCTCCGTCCCAAAATTCTTGTCTTAGATTTGTCTAAATATGGATGTATCTAATTACATTTTAGTGTTAGATACATCCGTATCTAGACAAATTTAAGACAAGACTTTTGGGACGGAGGGAGTAGTTTTGAAGTCCAAATGCGAGAATTCCTACGGTGAAAATGGTTCAGTATTTGGACGCACTATTCAAGTGATACAATGTTTTGAAAAATGAATCTACGGAAAAAGAAACTCCCTGGTGGCGACAAGTGGTGCACATGTAGTGCACCATTTGTCAAACCAGAGAAGATCGGTGAGTGACATTTGCAAGGGATACACTTTAACTAGTGATTTCTCCCAACTCCTATTTGGTGCCTATTTGTGCTGGTTACAGTGCTCTCGGTAAAAGGCGCACACCCCCTCTCTTCGATATGTTTCGAATGGGCCGACCCACCGTATTACACATGAGCGAGAAGCTCCCTGCTTTGGGAAGCTTCCCGTGCCGGTGTTGGGAAGCCTCTGGAAGGTTTGGGCCGATTGTTTTTCAATTTTTGGTTTTCTGGACAGTTTTTAGTTTTTGTTCTTTGTTCTTCCCTTTTTATTTTCTTTCTTGTTCCTTTTTTATTTTTTAAATGCCCGATTGTTTCAAATTAGATTTTTTCTTCAAATTTGTGAACCTTTTCTCAAATTCGCAAGCATTTTTTTATGAATGAGTTTCCTTAAAATTTTGATTTGTTTTTTCAAATTTGTGAACTTCTTTCCTCAAATACGCGAACTTATTTGAGTCCGTAAACATTTTTTCCATATATGTGAACTTCTTATCAAATCCGCAAAATACATGGACTTTTTTTCAAATTCAAGAACTTTACTTCAACTTATGATATTTAAAAAAAATGTGTGAACTTGTTTCAAACTCATGAAGTTCTTATAAATGGTCAACAATAACTCAGCAGTCAACGGTCAACGATAATTCGTGAACTATCTCCAAATTTATGAATTTGTTTTCTAAATCCATTTTTGTCAGATTCTTGAACCTTTTTTGATTCCCAAACATATTTAATTTTGTTTCAACTTTTTTGAATTTTGTGAACTTTTTCCAAATTGTTGATTTTTTTGGATTTTTTCAAATTATGCAAACATTTATACCTGAGCGTCATCCCGCCTTCCCTGCGCTGAAGGCATGTGATAGGGGGTTGTACGACGCAGTACTGAGCCGACCCTCTACAAACGTTCGTTCGATTATTTGTTTTTAAATTCCATTTTTTATTTTCGTCTATGTTGGAGAAAGCAAATTATAGATATTTCAAAATTACTGTCCTTTCATTTTTAAAAGCGTTCAATGCATATTTAAAATATGTTCATGTAGTGTAAAAATATTGTTCACACAATTTTTAAAAACTATTGATAGCATTTGAAAAAAAAATGTTTCTGACATTCGAAAAATATTTATGTGTTTCAACAAAATGTTCGTGCAATTTAAAAAAATGTTTACACAATGTAAAAAATGTTTGCATAATAGTTTGAATTTTTTGGAACCATTCAAATGTTCGCGTAACTTTTAATCTCTTCATGTGATGATGGCGCCACTTCCTCCCATACCTCCCTCGTGCTTGCCACCATTCCTCGCGCATAGCTTCTTGCCCATGCGCCCGTCACACTATTAATTCAATCCTAATGATACGAAAAGTCCGTGAGTTAAGTAGTATAAAATTCTTCCGAATCAAAGTAACATGTTCAACTAGGAATGAATTCACCTTGTGATATTTGTCATAGAGGTTCAATATTTCTTTCCAGCTTAACCTTGCAGAATCATCATATTTTGTGAATATATCCTCATCATTCATGCTATTATAGTACCACTTTTATATGCTTTATATGCAATTTATATTATTTTTTATGGACTAACCTTTTAATTTAGCACCCAGTGCCAATTTTTATTTTTTTGTATTTTCTTTGTTTCGCAGAAAACCATACCAAACAAAGTCCAAACACGATGAAACTTTACGCTGATTTATTCTGGACTACAACCCTAGAAGCTTCAAGGAGAGACCAGAAGTTGCACGAGGGAGCGACAAGCTCAGGTGGCGCGCCCCTAGGGGGCGCGCCATCAATACTTGTGGGGCCCATGTGGCTTCGTTTGACCTAAACTATGGCCTATTAATTCGCTAGTATTCCAAAACCCCCAGAGCGTGACCCGAAACAATTCTTCCGCTGCCGCAAGACTCTTTTCTTTCGCAATCCCATATGGAGGAATCCGCCGGTACTCTACCAAAGGGGGAAACCATTGGGGAGGCTATCTTCATTAACCTTGCTGCCTCCGCGATGATGTGTGAGTAGTTCCCATAGGACCTACATGTCCATAGCAGTAGCTAAATGGCTCTCCCTCCCCCTCTCTCTCTTTTTATGATCTTCAATACAATGATCTCATCTGAGATCAATCCGATGTAAACTTTTGCGGTGCGTTTGCTGGGATCCGATGAATTATAGGTTTATGATCAGATTATTCCTTGAAAGTATTTGAGTCTTCTCTGAGATTTATTTATGTGCAATTTTATAGCTATGTATGCTTTTCGATCTATGAGTTTTATTTCGGCAAGTTAATGATTAGATCTTCAGAGGGAGTGGTGCATAGTAGTAGGTTCAATCTTGCGGCGTTCTTACTCTGTGAAGGAGGGGTTGCAAGGCACGTATTGTATTGTTGCTAGTAAGGATAAAATGACGGGGTTTGAACATATTGCATGATCTTATTTTTTTTGTGCATTATATCATCTTGCTTAAAGCATTACTCTGTTTGTCATGAACTTAATACTTTGAGATGCATGGTAGATAATGCTCTTGGGATGGAGTAATAGTAGTAGGCATCAATAAGTTTAACGGTCTACTTGTCACAGACGCAATGCCTATATATTAATTATGCCATGGATGATCATCATAACTATGAGCTATTCTGTCAATTGCCCAACTATAATTTGTTTATCCACCGTTGCTATTATGAGAGAGATGTCTCTAGTGAATGCTATGGCTGTTGGGAAACATAGTAGAATTTTTTTCCGCTCTTACGAACACCCAAGGTCAATATGAAGATGTGTAACGGGTTGGGATCACGATCGTTATCGTCACCGAGTTGCAGCAGAAGAAGAACGTGTCGGTGTAGATCGTACTTGGAGTCCCTCGAACCATCGATGAACGATCCCTCATACCGCCCACAAACAGTCCCTCGAACCGAAGACCGAAAGGACGACCTCTCTACTTGGTTGTAAGCATGCAACCTTCACGATCTGGCAATGCTTCACCGTCCAAAGCTAATCGTTGTCGAAGAATTAGAGGGAGGAGATTAGAACTACACATGACTTCTAATTATGAGGACAAGAGGATTAGCCTAGCTCTAATTAGTCAAGTAGGACCAATTAGAACTAGAAGTAGAAGAACTAGAGGAGGCTCCAAAACTTGTCTGACAAAAAAGCACAAATCCTCAAGTATATATAGTTTAGAGGGGAGAGGGAGGGCTGCCGCCAAGGAGGGAAAGCCTCCTTGGGGCGCCGGCCAAGGGGGAGGAGGAGTTGGACTCCTCCCCACTCCTATTCGGCCTCCTTCCTTAGGGAAGGGAGGCGCCTTCCCACTTGGGCCTTTGTGGCCCAAGTTGCCTTCCACCTCTTGGCCTTTTTAGGCCCGTTGATATTAAATTAAATGTAAAATTGTTCTAAATACTTTCAGACCATTTTGTATATAATTAAAAATCCCCGAAAACATTTTCCAACTATATATATTTATTAGTAATACCCAGTATTACTCGATATTCACCAAAACCCTTCCGGTGACCCCGAAACGCTTCCGGATCCTCTCGGAACTATTCCAAATATTAAAGAAACAATTCCAAAAATATATTCTCATCACTCCCGTCCTACTAACACTCAGCAGATCGTGATTGCCTTAAGCTTGTGACCCCGTAGGTTCGGTAACTGATAGACATGAACGAAACTGTCCGTTCAATGACCGACAACGGGACCGTGGACGTCCATATCGATCCCTATGAGCACATGAATGATATTCGAGTGAACTTATGGTTATCATGTGATGTTCCCTTTGAGTCGCAATACTTCACAAACCCGGGATTCATCGGTATCCTCCTGAGTCATCACTATGCTCACCATACCGAAATCCTCATTACCGATTTTGTTCTTCTTTCTTGTTATTGTGTTCCGGCATCCCTGTGACGTAATCACCTATGTCTGGCCAGACGATGATGGATGCCGTCACACCTAGAGCGCCCTAACAATATCTCTCCATCGTCGAAGGAGCAAATCCCACTCTTGAGCTATCAGGCCACTTGTCAAACTTTCCGATGAGCCTGTAAGTTGTCGTTATGATCACCGTGTTACAGGTGACGTTTGAGCAACCCCAAATTCCACCATCCGATAAGAAGTGACCATGATAAGGAGCAAAATCACACGTTAACACACCGTGTTGTTACAATTGATTACAGACAATATTATCTCAATTCATAACAAACAAGTTTAGGTTGATTCAATATGATCGTTCTTCCAACGTCATAATATCAATGTTGTTTTAGGACTATCGTTACACTTAACAATGTCCTAAGATCGGGACAACATGATCACCAACAACACTTGAGCTAGTCTTAGTGGCGAGACCAGTAACCTTTATTTTATCTGTTTATCATTTCACACGTGCATATGAGTTTTCCACCGAATCACTAATACGTCCATTTTGCATCATGTTTTTATGTTGATATTTATTGCATTATGGGCTGTTATTACACTTTATGATACAATTCTTATGCCTTTTCTCTCTTATTTTACAAGATTTACATGAAGAGGGAGAATGCCGGTGATACGTCTCCAACGTATCTATATTTTTTGATTGTTCCATGCTATTATATTATTTGTTTTGGATGTTTTATATGCATTATTATGCTATTTTATATTATTTTTGGGACTAACCTATTAACCTAGAGCCCAGTGCCAGTTTCTATTTTTTTCCTTGTTTTTGAGTTCCGCAGAAAAGGAATACCAAACGGAGTCCAAACGGAATAAAACTTTCGCGATGATTTTTCTTGGACCAGAAGACACCCCGGAGACTTGGAGTTCAAGTCAGAAGAGCCACGAGGCGGCGACAAGGGGGGAGGGCGCGCCCAGGGGGGTAGGGCGCGCCCCCTGCCTTGTGGGCCCCACGTGACTCCACCGACCTACTTCTTCGTCCTATATATTCACATATATTCCAAAACCCTCAGAGGCATCCACGAAAATACTTTTCCACCGCCGCAACCTTCTATACCCGTGAGATCCCATCTAGGGACCTTTTTCGGCACCCTGCCGGAGGGGGATTCGATCACGGAGGGCTTCTACATGAACTCTATTGCCCTTCCGATGAAGCGTGAGTAGTTTACCTCAGACCTACGGGTCCATAGCTAGTAGCTAGATGGCTTCTTCTCTCTCTTTGATTCTCAATACCATGTTCTCCTCGTTGTTCTTGGAGATCTATCCGATGTAATCTTCTTTTGCGGTGTGTTTGTCGAGATCCGATGAATTGTGGATTTATGATCAGCTTATCTATGAATATTATTTGAATCTTCTCTGAATTCTTATATGCATGATTTGATATCTTTGTAATTCTCTTCGAATTATCGGTTTGGTTTGGCCAACTAGATTGGTTTTTCTTGCAATGGGAGAAGTGCTTAGCTTTGGGTTCAATCTTGCGGTGTCCTTTCTCAGTGACAGTAGGGGCAGCAAGGCACATATTGTATTGTTGCCATCGAGGATAAAAAGATGGGGTTTTACATCATATTGCTTGAGTTTATTCCTCTACATCATGTCATCTTACTTAATGTGTTACTCTGTTCTTCATGAACTTAATACTCTAGATGCAGGTAGGAGTCGGTCGATGTGTGGAGTAATAGTAGTAGATGCAGAATCATTTCGGTCTACTTGACATGGACGTGATGCCTATATTTCATAATCATTGCCTTAGATATTGTCATAACTTTGCGCTTTTCTATCAATTGCTCGACAGTAATTTGTTCACCCACCGTATTATTTGCTATCTTGAGAGAAGCCTCTAGTGAAACCTATGGCCCCCGGGTCTATTTTTCATCATATAAGTTTCCGATCTACTATTTTCCATCATATAAGTTTCCGATCTACTATTTTCCATCTTATTAGTTTCCGATCTACTATTTTGCAATCTTTTACTTTCCGATCTATATACCAAAAAACCCAAAAATATTTTATCTTTTGTCTATCTATCTCTATCGGATCTCACTTTTGCAATTGACCGTGAAGGGATTGACAACCCCTTTATCGCGTTGGGTGCAAGTGTTTGATTGTTTGTGCAGGTATTAGGTGATTTGTGCGTTGTCTCCTACTGGATTGATACCTTGGTTCTCTAACCGAGGGAAATACTTATCTCTACTTTGCTGCATCACCCTTTCCTCTTCAAGGGAAAAACCAACGCAAGCTCAAGAAGTAGCAGTCGGCAGCTAGAATTCTAGACTGGAAAGGAGCAAATCTGAGATACCTATTCTGCACAACTCCAAATGTGTTGAAACTTTACGGAGAATTGTTTTGGAATATGTAAAAAATATTGGGAAAAGAAAGACCAGAAGGGGACCCACCAGATGGCCACAAGCCTGGGGGGTGCCTACCCCCAGGGCGTGCTCCTTGAGCTTGTGGGCCCCCTGTGTTGGGGAACGTTGCATGAGAAACAAAAATTTTCCTACGCTCACCAAGATCAATCTAGGAGATGACCATCTACGAGAGGAGAGATTGGATCTACATACCCTTGTAGATCGCTAAGCAGAAGCGTTAAGAAACGCGGTTGATGTAGTCGAACGTCTTCGCGATCCAATCATGATCCGTCCACGAACTCCCGATCAAGTGCCGAACGGACGACACCTCCGCGTCCAACACACATACGGCTTGATGACGCCTTCACCTCCTCGATCCAGCGAGCGATGGTGAAGTAGTAGCTCGAGTTCCCGGCAGCACGACGACGTGGTGGCGGTGGTGGTGGAGCAATCTCGGCAGAGCTTCGCTAAGCAACGCGGAGAGGGAGAGGAACTACGAGGGAGAGGAAGGGCAGCACCGTGGCATAGATGGGTGCGGCTGCCCTCCCTCTCCACCTCTATATATAGGGGGAAGGGAGGAGGGGTGACGCCCCTAGGGTTTCTCCTAGGGTGGGGCGGCGGCCACCAAGGGGCGCCCTAGGGTTTGGGTGCCCCCCCCTTAGGTGCCTTGCCCCCCAAGCAGGGGGCGGCTTCCCTAGGGGGGCGCAACACCCTCCTGGTGGCGTGGGTTGAGGTGAGTGGGGCGCCCAGCCCATTGTGGGCTGGTGTGCCCCCTTCCCTTGGCCCATGAGCCCCCCCAACACTTGTCGGCCCCCCCCCGAAACTCCTTTCGGTCTTCTGGCGATAACCCGGTACCCCCCGAAACACTTCCGGACTCCGATTCCCTCCGTCCTATATATCAATCTTCACCTACGGACCATTCTGGAGTTCCTTGTCATGTTCGGGATCTCATCCGGGACTCCGAACAACCTTCGGTCACCAACACACCAACTCAACTATACTTATATCGTCACCAAACGTTAAGTGTGTAGACCCTGCGGGTTCGAGAACTATGCAGACATGACCGAGACACCTCTACGGTCAATAACCAATAGCGGGACCTAGATGTCCATATTGGTTCCTACATATTCTACGACGATCTTTATCGGTCGAACCTCGATGTCAAGGATTCAGCTAATCCCGTATGCAGTTCCCTTTGTCCATCGGTATGTTACTTGCCCGAGATTCGATCGTCGGTATCTCCATACCTAGTTCAATCTCGTTACCGGCAAGTCTCTTTACTCGATCCATAATACAAGATCCCGTGGCTAACTCCTTAGTCACATTGCTTGCAAGCTCATTGTGATGTTGTGTTACCGAGTGGGCCCTGAGATACCTCTCCGTCATATGGAGTGACAAATCTCAGTCTTGATCCATGCCAACTCAACAGACACCCTCGGAGATACCTGTAGAGCATCTTTATAGTCACCCAGTTACGTTGTGACCTTTGATACACACAAGGTACTCCTCCGGTGTCAGTGAGTTGCATGATCTCATGGTCATAGGAACAGATACTTGACATGCAGAAAAGATAGCAGTAAACTTGATACGATCATATGCTATGCTTATAGTTTGGGTCTTGTCCATCACATCATTCTCCTAATGATGTGATCCCGTTATCAAATGACAACTCATATCAATGACTAGGAAACCATAGCCATCTTTGATCAACGAGCTAGTCCGGTAGAGGCTCACTAGGGACATGTTGTTGTCTATGTATCCACACATGTATTTGAGTTTCCAGTCAATACAATTATAGCATGGATAATAAACGATTATCATGAACAAGGAAATATAATAATAACCACTTTATTATTGCCTCTAGGGCATATTTCCAACAGTCTCCCACTTGCACTAGAGTCAATAATCTATTATTACATGGTAATGAATCTAACACCCATACATTTCTGGTGTTGATCATGTTTTGCCCGTGGAAGAGGTTTAGTCAACGGATCTGCAACATTCAGATCCGTATGTACTTTGCAAATTTTTATGTCCTCCTCCTCGATCGCATCGCGGATGGAATTGAAGCTTCGCTTTATGTGTCTGGTTCTCTTGTGAAACCTTGGTTCCTTGGCTAGAGCAATGACACCAGTGTTGTCACAAAACAGAGTCATTGGGTCCAGTGCACTGGGCACAACTCCAAGATCTGTCATGAACCGCTTCATCCAGACACCTTACTTCGCTGCCTCCGAGGCAGCTATGTACTCCGCTTCGCATGTAGAATCAGCTACCACACTTTTCTTGGAACTGCACCAGCTTACCGCTCCCCCATTCAGAATATATACGTATCCGGTTTGAGACTTAGAGTCATCCGGATCTGTGTCAAAGCTTGCATCGACATAACCCTTTACGACGAGCTCTTTATCACCTCCATAAATGAGAAACATTTCCTTAGTCCTTCTCTGGTACTTAAGGATATTCTTGACCGCTGTCCAGTGTTCCACTCCTGGATCACTTTGAAACCTTCCGGCCATACTTATGGCAAGGCTGACATCTGGTCTTGTGCACAGCATCGCATACATGATAGAGCCTATGGCAGAAGCATAGGGGATGACACTCATCTTTTCTCTATCCTCTGTAGTCGCTGGGCATTGAGTCTTACTCAACTTCACACCTTGCAAAACAGGCAAGAACCCCTTCTTGGACTGATCCATTTTGAACTTCTTCAAAATATTATCAAGGTATGTGCTTTGTGAAAGTCCTATTAAGCGTCTCGATCTATCTCTATAGATCTTGATGCCTAATATGAAAGCAGCTTCTCCTAGGTCCTTCATTGAAAAACTCTTGTTCAAATATTCCTTCATGTTTTCCAAAAGTTCTATATTGTTTCCAATCAACAATATGTTATCCACATATAATATTAGAAACGCTATAGAGCTCCCACTCACTTTCTTGTAAATACAAGCTTCTCCATAAACTTGTATAAACCCAAATGCTTTGATCACCTCATCAAAGCGAAGATTTCAACTCCGAGATGCTTGCACCAGTCCATAAATGGACCGCTGGAGTTTGCACACTTTGTCAGCATTCTCTGGATCGATAAAACCTTCCGATTGTATCATATACAATTCTTCCTTAAGGAAACCGTTAAGGAACGCTGTTTTGACATCCATCTGCCAGATTTAATAATCGAAAAATTCAGCTATTGCCAACATGATTCTGATGGACTTAAGAATCGCTATGGGTGAGAAATTCTCATCCTAGCTAGTCAACTGCTTGAACTCGTGAAAATCCCTTTGCCACAAGTCGAGCTTTATAGACGGTGACATTACCGTCCGTGTCCGTCTTTTTCTTGAAGATCCATTTATTCTGAATGGCCTTTCGCCCTTCAGGTAATACTTCCAAAGTCCATACTTTGTTTTCATACATGGATACCATCTCGGATTTCATGGCCTCTAACCATTTGTCCAAATCTGGGCCCACCATCGCTTCTCCATAGCTCGTAGGTTCATCATTGTCCAACAACATGACCTCTAAGACAGGGTTACCGTACCACTCAGGAGCAGTACGTATCCTTGTCGACCTACAAGGTTTGATAGTAACTTGATCCGAAGCTTCATGATCACTATCATTAGCTTCCTCTTCAACCGACGTACGTGCCACAAAAACATCTTTCTACGCTACGCTACTGTCTGGTTGAAGTAAAGGTTCAACAACCTCATCAAGTTCTATCTTCCTCCCACTCAATTCTTTCGAGAGAAACTCTTTCTTGAGAAAGGACCCGTTCTCAGCGACAAACACTTTGACCTCGGATCTGAGATAGAAGGTATACCCAACCGTCTCCTTTGGGTATCCTATGATGTAACACCCCCGGTGATTAGCAACAGTAATCACTTTTGATAATGACATGTTAGCGTGATCAACAGTGCATAATCATCATTAGCATCATATTGCATTTCAACTCCTAAGTCAAATTCAAATTTAAATGAAAGTGGAATATAAAAGTTGTCCAACATAGGAGCTAAAATGTCAGATAAATAACAAATATTCCAGAGGCTATTCTAAAATTGAAACCAACATCATTGGAATTGGATAAGTGACTCGAACAACCTCAAACAGTGGATAAAGATAATATTTAGTAACCATTTATTAAATCTGAAATAAATATGGAATTATGTTTTGCCCAAACTAATTTTAGGTGTTAGGGAATAATGCACTGGTATTTATGAAAGAGGTCACCACTTTTACAAAAACCATTTGGGGCCTAAACATTAACAGTGGAGAAAGAGAATAAAGAAAAGGAAAAGAAACAGAAAAGGACAAAAGACGCCCCGCCCCCCCCCGGCCCAACTGGCCGTAGCCCAGTGGCCAACGGCCACTCCCCACTCTTATCCCCTGGACGAACCCTAGCACCCCCTCCGATCCACATTTCCCCCCTCGCGCCCCCTCCCTCCTCGGCGCTCGACGCCGCGCGTGCCGCGCCGACGCGTGAGCGCACGCCGCGCTTGTCCTCACGGCCGCCTCCCCGTCACCCGCCGTCGTCTCGTCCTCCTCCCCAAGCGCTCCCCGCGCCTCGCTGCCCCGTGCCCAACCCCCTTGTGAGCCCCCCTTTTTCTTCTCTGCCTCGTCCCCGCCGTCGCCGCTCACCGCGCTGCGCGCATGCTCACGCGTCGCCGCGCGCCCGGCTCGCGCCCGACCGCGCTGCGCGCGCCCCGCTCGCGCCCACTCCAGCCGCCGCTGCCGCTCGTCCTCTCGCCTCTGCCTCCGCTCGCCGCGGCCACCCGCACGCGCGCGCGCCCCCACACCTCGCCCGCGCGCTCGCCCGCATCGCTCGCCGTGTGCCCCGCCTCCCGCGCCGCCGACCGCGTGCCCGCGCCATCGCCTCGCCGCGCACTGGCGCTGCTCGCCTCGCCCGCCAGCGCCCTCGGGCGCATACGGGTGCCCAGCACCCGCACCCGAGCGCCCAAACCCGCAAGGCCCCTCTGGGCCACAGACACATGGGGCCGACCCCCCCTGGCCCGCTGGCAGTGGGGCCCCGCCCCGAAAACGTTTAAAAAAAAAGGATTAAGATTAAATAAAAATAATAATAATAATAATTAATTAATTAGTTAATTAATCCTGATTAGGTTAATTTAATTAACTAGTTAAGTGTTAATTAATCAGTAATTAAATTAATTAAACCTAATTAACCTAACAGCCTATGACAGGTGGGACCCACCCTGTCAGGTGGCTGCTGACGTCAGCATGATGTCATGCTGACGTCATCAATCACTGTTTCGGATAATGTTGAATTAAATAATTAATTAAATTTCAGAAATTAATAAAAACTTTAGAAAATCATATTAAATAAACCGTAACTCCGATGAAAATACTTTGTACATGAAACTTGCTCAGAACGACGATACGAACCCGGATACGCCCTCGGTATCTCCGTCAGACGCCCGCAGCTATAAGAACGTTGAACAATTAGACCGATTTCGATAAATGAATAGTGTCCAACTTTAATTAAATAAATCCGAATAAATTCCTAAATTAACTAAATCATTTAGTTAGGCAGTAGAACACCCCGGCTTATCCTTTAGGCATGTCATACATATTGTTTGCATTATTGCCGTGAATTTATTGTTTCTCTCCCCCTCCTTCTCTCTCGATAGACGCCGAGACCGACGTCGCTGCTGTCGAGTACGACTACGCTACTGACGAGCAGCCCGTTGACGACCTCCCTCTCTTGCCAGAGCAACCAGGCAAGCCCCCCCCCCTTGAGCATTCCAGATATCGCCCATTCTATTCTCCTGCTTGCATTAGATTTCGCTACTGTTAATGTATGCTCCTATTCTAATGCATAGCCTGCTGTTGTAACCTGTTCATTGCTACTTTACCTGCCTATGATAAACTGTTTAGTATAGGTTGGTATGAACCATCTGTGACCCCACCACCTTACTTCGTCGCCCCTGCTTGTTCATCGACGACTCGATCAACGTGATCGTCGATCAGAGACAGACGCCTCACTTCACACCCCCCCCCCTTAGTTGTACGACTCTGCGTAGTAACTATCGAGTGCCGAGGGTGATACCTCGTAACGCACTCCTGATGAATACTCTGCAGCATAGCTGTACGGTCGTGGTCATCGAGGGTGATTCCTCCTTCTCCATGTCCGATACGACTCTGTCGTGCAACCCCTCAGTGTGAACCTCGAGGGTGATACCTCTTACGTTCACCCTGATGATTATGACCACACGGTTACTTGACCTTTTTCACAGGCGGGTCCACCCTGGTGGGTACCCGCTGGGGATCTATGATTTCGGGTGTGCCGGAAGGGCACTCGAGTGTGACATTGTGGCGGAGCATCAGAGACTCTGATTGTCTCCGCTTGATACTAATTGAGCCTATTGGATTTGGGTGTGTGATCTGAGTGGGTCGACGTGCCCTATACGCACTGCCACCACGCGGGATAATGGTTATGGGGCCCTCTGCGATGTACGTTGCGCCGAAAGCTTATCAGACGTCACGATTCACCGTGCGGGCTGATCGTCGGGATTGGGCTGGATACTTCACTGGCGAGTTCAGTGTCGCGCCTGCACCCCGGCCAGCCACGCAACGCGCAGGGTGCCCAGGGCGATGGCCCGAGACCCCTGGGTGCATAGGTTAGTCCGGCGTGCTGACCTCTCTGCTGAGCCTAGGTAGAGCGCTGCTTCGTGTTGATCTTCCGAGGACGGGCATTACCCAGCAAGTATGTCCGGCCAGAGTTGATCGAGCGTGTTGGGTAACAGTAGTGCACCCCTGCAGGGATGAATCTTCTATCGATAGCCGGTCCTACGGTAAAGGACGCTCAGTTTGTGTATCCCGATCTACTACTTAAACTGGATACTTGTTACTTAATTGAAGCTTCGGGATTACTTTCTCGCTGGGAGTCGAGGAAGGATCTTTGAGCTGTACTTCAACATGTTTGCTAAATAAAATTGCTGTTCTACTCTCTTCTACTGCTGCAAGATGATGGCTTTGAGAAGATGTTTGAAGATGCTAGTCTTCGATAGGACTAGGCCTTTCTCTCTATTCTGGCATTTCTGCAGCCCAGTCCACATATACAGCCTTTTCTCCATTGATAATGTTGCATATGTAGTATAGATCCTTGCTTGCTGAGTACTTCGGATGAGTACTCACGGTTGCTTTATTTTCTCTTTTCCCCCATATACCCCACCTTGATGATACACCAGACGATGGAGTCCAGGAGCCAGACGCCACCACCGGAGCCTACTACCAGACGGGTCCAGAGGGCACGTACTACTGGATCGAGCCATCTGACCAGGAGTAGGATCGGAGGCTCCCAGGCAGGAGGCCAACGCCTTTCGATCTAGTGTCGCTGTTTGTGCTAGCCTTCTTAAGGCAAAACTTGTCTAACTATGTCTGTACCCAGATATTATTTGTATGACTGACTTATGTATTCGGATCTTCGGATCCCTGGTCTGTAATATTGTGGACCTCCGTTTATTTGTGTTTAGAGTTGTGTTGTGATATCTTCCCGTGAGTCCCTGGGTTTGATCGTACACGTTTGCGTGTATGATTAGTGTACGATTGAACCGGGGGCGTCACAAGTTGGTATCAGAGCCGACTGCCTGTAGGAAGCCCCCCTCCAAATTCCTTGGCCGAAGTTGAGTCTAGAAACCGAGAAACTAATTTACTAACTTGGTTGTGTGGCTTACGGGCCCACGTCGCCAACTGGGTGGTATTAGGATCTTTTATTCCTTGTCTATACTCTGGGACTCTAATATCTCTTCTATTTGGGTTAAATAAAATTTTACTAACGCCGACACTTAGGATCTCGTAAATCCCGTCTACCTGGAGAGCTGGATATCTGTGCGATTTCCCTGTCGTTGATCTGATTAGTCTGATAATCATTTTCCTTTCCATTGTTTTGTTTAACCTTTCTCTCCGAGTTGTGTTAAACTTCTCGTTGTCATTTGACAAATCTGAATTTCCTCTGTTTCAGGTGGACCGTTTGTTTCCACCGCGTCCTACGATACAGCTTGTGCTTCGCACTTGGGCTCGTGATGCCCCTGGTTTTCCAGCTGTCCTGATCGCTCTCATGACCAGACTTGGCTACCGCTGGTACCCTGAGTACATGGTTTACGAGGATTACCGCGAGTTTAATCAGGAACAGTACTATGCTGAAGTTCGGATTTATGATCGGCAGAATGACTCAGACACCGAGTTACACCTTTTTCACGGATTAGGCGTGACGATTGAGATGGCAGTACATGATGCCGCCTACTCTGCTGTCGCACGTCTTCGAGGACAGTTCAGTGATATCTTGGATGACTCTGAGTTCCGATACATTCCGTATGCCCCTGCTGGAGATGCTACCGGATACTACACAGCCATCTGTGCCCCGTACGAGCCTCGCCGATATGACCACCGCGTTCTGATTCAGTGCACTCAGGCTCTGGATCGCACTGTTCGGGCTCTCGCCGTCGAGTTGGTTGCCACTCGAGCACGTCTCTACGATGCTATGACGCAGTTGATGCCCGCTGTTCGTGCAGGGATACATTCGGAGCACATCCTTTACCCGCGCAGGACTCAGATGTATGCTGGTATTGACTGGCCTGCTGTTGGAGGTCACACACCTACACATGGACCTCTTCTTACAGTTCGAGACCGGGTTCTGCATCAGAGTGCACATGGAGCACAGGATCCTTCCGCGACGAATATTCGTCGTCCGCACTCGCAGTTACCCCGTTACAGTGGTTTTCTCCGACGTTGATGTAGCCTTTGCTATGTCTCGTTGTGTACATCCTTACCGCGTGCCTGCGCGCCGCCTAGTATGTCTAGCTTTTAATTTGCGCTGTTATGCTGTTCGCATGTACCCGACTTTGTGTATGGATCTGTATGTCTTAATCGACTACTGTTATGTATCTACTACACTGCTTAAGGTATTGTCGTGTTACATCTTACTTGTCGCTAAACACTCGCAATTGCTTTTACTAAACTACCCCCTGTTGATACGTAGCAGGATGGTTAGACCAGGTGGTCGTGGTCGTGGTCGTACCCCTGAACGTCCACCACTGCCAGACTATATGGCAGCTATGATGCAACAGTTCGAGCTTAACCGCCAGTTCATGGTTGGAATCATGGCTCAGTTTCCGCATCAGAACAACCAGAACCAGAACCCAGCTTCAGTAACTTTGACAGAGTTTACGCGACTCAACCCAACGCAGTTTCGCAACTCTGACAAGCCCCTGGATGCCGATGACTGGCTCCGCGACATCACTCACGAGATGGAGTCTGCTAATGTCGCCCCCGCCAACTTTGTCACCTTCGCGGCCTTTTTCTTAAAGGGCCCCGCTGCTCAATGGTGGGACACACACAAGCGTACTCTGCCTGTTGGAACAATCATCACTTGGTATGAGTTCCAGGCTGCTTTCCGTACACGTTACATCCCTCAAGCAATTATGGAACGCATGAAGACCCAGTTCCGCAACCTCACACAGGGCAATAAAACCGTCGAAGCTTATCAGCGGGAATTTCTTGATCTCTCCCGCTATGCTGAAGAAGACATCGCCACAGATGCTCGCAGACAGGAGAAGTTCTGTAATGGACTACACCCTGACCTCAAGCTTGCACTAGCTGCTCAAGACATCAATGACTTCTCAACTCTAGTGAACAAGGCTATTCTCGTTGAGACCGCTCAGATGGAACACAAGGACTCGCAGAAGCGCTATCGTGATGCTGGCTCATCTTCGGGCTCAGCACCGAAGCGTAGAGTTTGGATTCCCAACAACGCGTTCCGTCCCAATACCTCTGCGCCAAAGAACAATGCTGCACTACGTCTGCCTCCTCCACCACCGAGGCCGTCAAAGGCTCAAGCTATTCAGAACAATGCCCCTCTTCGTCCTGAAGATGGTTTGTGTTTCAAGTGCCGCAAACCAGGCCACCAGGCTAAAGACTGCCGCCAGACTCAGAATCAGTTAGATTTTCCTTGTGCTGGCCGTGGATATGGCCGTGGCAACAATCAGACCCGCAACTATAATACTGGGTCTGCTTCACGTGGTCGTGGTCAAGCTTACAACATTGACATTGAAGAAGTCCAGGATCAACCTGCTACTGTGATGGGTACCCTTCTTGTTAACTCAGTACCTGCTTCTGTATTATTTGATTCAGGAGCATCGCATTCATTCATGTCTGAAGCATTTGCATTATCTCATGACATTGCATTCGAAAAGATGAACCTGCCAATAGTTGTCCGTACCCCTGGAGGCCAATGTCAAACCACTATGATGGCACATAATGTCCCTGTTGAAATCGAGGAATTTGAATTCCTAGCTTCCCCTATTATCCTGAAGTCTTCCACCATAGACCTCATACTCGGAATGGATTGGTTGAAAGCTCACATTGCTTCGATCAATTGTGCCACTAAAGTCGTCCAACTTCTTCACCCCACCGATGAGATAGTGAACTACACTGCCCGAATTACTCGAGACGCTGAAGCTGAGGTATATGTTATGAATGATTTGAACGCCTCACCTCTGGAAGGGATCGAGAACGTGCCTGTCGTTCGAGATTTTCCAGACGTCTTTCCAGAAGAACTTCCAGGCATACCCCCGGCTAGAGCTGTCGAGTTCATCATCGACTTGAAGCCTGGCACCGTTCCTATTGCCAAGCGACCTTATAAGATGCCTCCGCATCACCTTCTTGAGCTTAAGGAAGAAATCGACAAGTCACTTAAGAGTGGTTTCATCCGCCCCAGTTCCTCTGCTTGGGGAGCACCTTCACTCTTCGTTAAGAAGAAGGATGGAACTAACCGATTGGTTCAGGATTACCGGCCCATTAACCAAGCCACAATCCAGAATAAATACCCACTGCCCCGGATCAATGATCTTTATGATCAACTCGCTGGATCATCGGTGTTCTCTAAACTCGACTTGAGGTTGGGTTATCACCAGATCCGTGTCCGTGAAGAGGACATTCCCAAGACTGCATTCGTCACTCGTTATGGCTCCTATGAATACACCGTCATGTCATTTGGCCTAACGAATGCTCCAGCTACATTCTCCCGCCTGATGAATTATATATTCATGGATTACCTCGACAAATTCGTCGTGGTATATCTAGATGATATTCTGGTCTATTCTAAGAATAAAGAGGAACATGCTGAACATCTCTGCCTTGTTCTAGAAAGGCTCCGAGAACACCAGTTGTATGCCAAGTATTCCAAATGCGAATTTTGGCTTCCGGAAGTAACTTACCTTGGACATGTGATTTCCAAGGATGGGATTGCTGTTAACCCCGAACGAGTTCAGGCTATTCTCGACTGGACTCCCCCAAAGAATGTTAAGCAAGTCAGAAGTTTCTCGGACTCGCTAGTTATTGCCGTCGATTCGTTGAGAACTTTTCCAAGATTGCAAAACCATTGACAAATCTGCTTCACAAAGGTGTTAAATTTGAGTGGACAGAAAAATGTCAAGAAAGCTTTCAGACACTAAAAGATAAATTGACATCTGCCCCAGTACTAGCACCCCCGGATTCCCAAAAGGATTTCGTGATATACTGTGATGCATCTCGTCAAGGATTAGGCTGTGTCCTAATGCAAGAGCGCAAAGTGATTGCTTATGCCTCCCGACAATTGCGTCCTCATGAAGAAAATTATCCCGTGCATGATCTTGAACTTTCTGCGGTTATCTATGCCTTGAAGCTATGGCGACATTACCTTCTCGGTAACCGTTGCGAGATATACACGGATCACCAAAGCTTGAAGTATCTATATACTCAACCAGATCTGAACCTTCGTCAACAAAGATGGCTCGAAACAATTGCCGATTATGATATGAATATTTCATATACCCCCGGCAAGGCTAATGTAATGGCCGATGCTTTGAGTCGCAAGTCCTATAGCAACAATCTTATGGTTCAAGAGACACAACCTCTTCTCCATGAAGAGCTTTGCAAATTGAACCTCCATATTGTTCCACAGGGTTATCTCAATACCCTGGTTGTCGAACCAGATTTGGAACACGGCATTAAGGTTATGCAAAGGTATGATACTGAAGTTGAAAAGATCAAGCGATACCTCGAGAAAGGAAAGCCGTCGGAATTCCATCTTGATGCAGATGGGATCCTATTTTTCCAACACCGTCTCTTCGTACCCAAGTTCAAGAATGAGAGGGAAAACGTTATGAAGGAAGCTCATGACACTCCCTTGTCCATTCACCCTGGTAGCACAAAGATGTACCGTGACATTTGTCAAAGATTCTGGTGGCCTAATATGAAGCGAGACATTGCTCGTTATGTTTCTGAGTGTGACGTTTGCCGCCGCGTTAAAGCTCAACATCAAAGGCCCGCAGGAACTCTGCAACCCCTGGAAATTCCTGAATGGAAATGGGACAAGGTCCAAATGGATTTCATTACTGGTTTTCCCAAATCCCAGAAGGGTCATGATGCTATTTTTGTTGTCATTGACCGATTCTCTAAGGTTGCCCACTTTCTGCCTGTTAAGGAGACAATCACTGCTAGCCAGTTAGCAGACTTGTATGTTTCCCGGATTGTGTCACTCCACGGTGTTCCGTTGGAGATCAGTTCTGATCGTGGCAGCCTCTTCACCTCCAGATTCTGGAATAGTTTCCAAGAAGCTATGGGAACTCATCTGTCTTTCAGCACCGCTTTTCACCCTCAGTCAGAGGGTCAAGTTGAACGAGTTAATCAAGTGCTCGAAGATATGCTTCGAGCTTGCGTCATCTCCTTCGGTAAGAAATGGGAGGAATCTCTCCCGTATGCCGAATTCTCTTACAACAATTGCTATCAAGCTAGTCTGAAGATGGCACCGTTTGAAGTTCTATACGGTCGTAAGTGTCGAACCCCTCTGAATTGGTCAGAAACTGGGGAACGCTCACTCGTCGGACCGGACATTATTCGGCAAGCTGAAGAACAAGTCCGTATTGTTCGTGAACATTTGAAGTCTGCTCAGTCTCGTCAGAAGAGCAACTATGACCGAAAGCACCAGGAAATAGTCTATCAACCTGGCGAGCAAGCTTACCTCCGCGTCACTCCGTTGAAAGGCACTCATCGGTTCGGAATCAAAGGCAAGTTAGCCCCTCGCTACATTGGCCCGTTCCGTATTCTTGCCCGTCGAGGAGAAGTGGCATATCAGTTGCAATTGCCGCCAAACCTTTCTCAAGTACATGACGTCTTTCATGTATCCCAACTCCGCCGCTGCTTCAAGGATCCTATTCGAGCTGTGGATCATGAAGTGCTTGAATTACGGGAAGATCTATCTTATCCAGAACATCCCATCCGTATTCTTGATCAAGCTGAGCGTCGAACACGTCAAAAGTCAATCAAGTTCCTCAAGGTTCAGTGGTCAAATCATTCTGAAGATGAAGCCACTTGGGAACGCGAGGATCGTCTTCGCGAAGAATAGCCCTCTTTCTTTCAGTCTTCCTCTTAATTCTCGGGACGAGAATTCTTAATAGATGAGGAGAGTTGTAACACCCCCGGTGATTAGCAACAGTAATCACTTTTGATAATGACATGTTAGCGTGATCAACAGTGCATAATCATCATTAGCATCATATTGCATTCAATTCCTAAGTCAAATTCAAATTTAAATGAAAGTGGAATATAAAAGTTGTCCAACATAGGAGCTAAAATGTCAGATAAATAACAAATATTCCAGAGGCTATTCTAAAATTGAAACCAACATCATTGGAATTGGATAAGTGACTCGAACAACCTCAAACAGTGGATAAAGATAATATTTAGTAACCATTTATTAAATCTGAAATAAATATGGAATTATGTTTTGCCCAAACTAATTTTAGGTGTTAGGGAATAATGCACTGGTATTTATGAAAGAGGTCACACTTTTTACAAAAACCATTTGGGGCCTAAACATTTAACAGTGGAGAAAAGAGAATAAAGGAAAAGGAAAAGAAACAGAAAAGGAAAAAAGAGCAACGCCCCCCCCGGCCCAACTGGGCCGTAGCCCAGCTGGCCCAACCGGCCACTCCCCCACTCCCTTATCCCCCTGCCCCCTGACGCCCGCACCCCTATCCCCCCTCGTCCCTTCCAATTCCCCCCTCTCCTCTCTCGCCACCCTCCCCGTCCCTCTGCTCTCTCCCCTCTCTTTAAGTTCCCTACACTCCTATGCTTTACTTGCAGGTCCCGGGGTCACGCCTATCCTCTTCGTTCCGCCGGGAACAAGCCGGGTGTTATGGGCCGCCTCCCCGTCACCCGCCTCGTACCTCCGTCCTCCTCCCCAGTCTCTCCCGCTCCTCGCTGCCCCGTCCCTACACCCGCCCCTGTGATCCCCCCCTTTTTCTCTTCTTCTTCCTCTTCCCCCGCTCCTTCCTTCTCGGCTTGCTTTTCACCCGTCTCTGGCTCTAGCTGATTCTCACTTTCGTCCATCTCCCCCCGGCTCCTCTCCCAGAGAGGCCTCGATCTTCGCTCTCGACCTCTATCTCCCCTCTGTCTCGAGGTCCCACTCCGTTCCTCTCTTGGCTTACTTCTCTGTGCCATCTCTCCTCGTTCCGCACTTTGGGCTCCTCTCTCCGCTTCCACCCTCTAACAAAATCTCATCATCCCCCCCGCACGTCTCCCTCGGGAGAGGTCTCAAAGCTCTCCGGGACCTCATCTCATCTCCTGTTTTCCTCCCTCCGTTGCCTCTCCTCCTACCTCGTTCCCTCGTCCATCATCTGCCCTCCGCTCCTTCTCTTCTCTCCTCTTGCCCCATCCATCTCCCTCTTCTCATCATCTGTTTCCCCAGCAAACCCTCACCCTAGCTCTCCAACCCGCAAGGCCCCTCTGGGCCACAGACACATGGGGCCGACCACCCCCCCTGGCAGTGGGCCCCGCCCCCGAAAACTTTAAAAAAAAGGATTAAGATTAAATAAAAAAAATAATAATAATAAAAAATATAATTAATTAATTAGTTAATTAATCCTATTATAATTTAATTAACTAGTTAAGTGTTAATTAATCAGTAATTAAATTAATTAAACCTAATTAACCTAACAGCCTATGACAGGTGGACCACCCTGTCAGGTGGCTGCTGACGTCAGCATGATGTCATGCGGACGTCATCAATCACTGTTTCGGATAATGTTGAATTAAATAATTATTAAATTTCATTAATAAACTTTAGAAATCATATTAAATAAACCGTAAAACTACACTGATGAAAGACTTTGTACATGAAACTTGCTCAGAACGACGATACACAACCCGGATACGCCCTCGGTATCTCCGTCAGACGCCCGCAGCTATAAGAACGTGAACAATTAGACCGATTTCGATAAATGATAGTGTTCACTTTAAAATAATAAAATAAATCCAAATAAATTCCTAAATTAACTAAATCATTTAGTTAGGCAGTAGAACACCCCGGCATATCATTTAGGCATGTCATACATATTGTTTGCATTATTGCTGTGAATTTATTGTTTCTCTCCCCCTCCTTCTCTCTCGATAGACGCCGAGACCGACGACGCTGCACCAGGAGTTACTACGCAGAGTCGTACAACAAGGGGGGGGTGTGAGAGTGGGCGTCTGTCGCTGAGCGACGATCACGTTGGAAAATCGGGAAATGCAGTCGATGAACACGCAGGGGCGACGAAGTAAGGTGGTGGGGTACAGAGGTTAATACCAACCTATACTCAAACAGTTTATCATAGGCTAGGTGGAAGTAGCAAATGTAAAACAGGTTACAACAGCAGGCTATTGCATTAGAATAGGAGCATACATTAACAGTAGCGAAATCTAATGCAAAGCGGAGAGAATAGAATGGCGATTCCCGAATGATCAAGGGGGGGGTGGCTTGCTGGTTGCTCTGGAAGAGGGGAAGGTCGTCAACGTGGCTGCTCGTCGGTGAGGTTTAGTTGGGATCCTGTCAGAGTCGGGGTCGGTCTCGCGTCTATCGAGAGAGAGGAGGGGGAGGAGAACAAATAAATCCACGGCAAATATGAAAATATGTATGACATTGCCTAAATTGATATGCCGGGGTGTTCTACTCCTAACTCAATGATTTAGGTAATTTAGGAATTTATTCGGATTTATTTAATTAAAATTGGACACTATTCATTTATCGAAATGGTCTAATTGTTTCAACTTCTTATAGCTGCGGCGTCTGACGGAGGACCGAGGGCGTATCCGGGTCGTATAACGTCGTTAGAGCAAAGGTTCATGTACAAAGTATTTTCATCGGATTACGGTTATTTAATATGATTTTTAAAGTTTTATTAATTTCTGAAATTTAATTAATTTATTATCAACATTATCCGAAACAGTGATTGATGACGTCAGCATGACATCATGCTGACGTAAGAGCCACCTGGACAGGGTGGGTCCCACCTGTATAGGCTGTTAGCGTAATAGGTTTAATTAATTTAATTACTGAGTAATTAAAAAAACACTGAAAACTAGTTAATTAAATAACTAATCAGGATGAATTACAATAATTAATTATATTTTTTATTATTATTATTTTTTTTTATTTAATCTAATCCTTTTTTTTAACGGTTGTCGGGGCGGGGCCCCACTGCCAGAGGGGGGCGGCCCCATGTGTCTGTGGCCAGAGGGGCCTTGCGGGTTTGGGCGCCGGGTGCGGGTGCTGAGGACAACCCGTATGCGCCGGGAGGGCGCTGGGGGCGAGGCCGAGCAGGCCAGTGCGCGGCGAGGCGATGGCGCGGAGCCGGGCGGTCGGCGCGGGAGGCGGGGCAGTCACGGCGAGCGATGCGGTGCGGACGGCGGGCGAGGCGAGGTGTGGGGGCGCGCGCCGGTGTGCGGGTGGCCGCGGCGAGCGGAGGCAGAGGCGAGAGGAAGAGCGGAGAGGCGGCTGAGTGGGCGCGGAGCGGGGCGCGCGCAGCGCGGTCGGGCGAGAGCCGGGGAGCGGCCGACGCGTGAGCATGCGCGCAGCGCAGGTGAGCCCGGCGCGGACAGGGACGAGGCAGAGAAGAAAAAGGGGGGGCTCACCAAGGGGGTTGTAGGCACGGGGCAGCGAGGCGAGGGGACCCTGATCTATGTTAAAACAGCCCACACAGCGTTCAGAAACGTATTCACAGACTTTCACGATAGCGCTGCGCCCACTCTATTGAACGCGCAAGAACGCGACTTGGGAGGAGGACGGGACGACGGCGGTGACGGGGAGGAGGCGGTGGGGGACGAAGCGGCGGGTGCGCGTCAGCGGAGAGGGAAAGAGAGGAGGAGAGCGAAGAGGGAGGGAGGAGGAGAGAGTAGGGGGGGGGGGACCTACAACACCCAGATAAGACAGCGACCCCCCGACACGTTATTACATACGATCAACATCCATTCATGTGGATCGGGAGGGGGCTAGGTTTGGGTCCAGGTGATAAGGGAGTGGGGGAGTGGCCGGTTGGGCAGCTGGGCTACGGCACATTGGGCCGGGGGGGCGTTGCCTCTTTTTTCCTTTTATGTTTCTTTTCCTTTTCCTTATTCTCTTTTATCCATGTTAAATGTTTAGGCCACAAATGGTTTTTGTAAAAAGTGTGACCTCTTTCATAATTACCAGTGCTTATTCCTCACCTAAAAATTAGTTTGGGCAAAAAATAATTCATATTTATTTCAGATTAATAAATGGTTTTACTAAATTATTTTATACAGGTTTGAGTTTGTTCGATGTAACTTAATCCAATTCCAATGATGGTGGTTTCAATTTAGAATAGCCTCTGAATATTTGTTATTTATCTGACATTTTAGTCCTATGGTGGACAACTTTTATATGCCACTTTCATGTAAATTTGAAATTTGATGAGGAATTGAATGCAATATGATGCTAATGATGATTTGGACGTGATTCACGCTAACATGTCTTATCAAAAGTGATTACTGTTGTAATCACCGGGGCGTGTTACAACTCTCCCATCTCAGTAAGAATTCTCGCCCGAGAAGTAAGAGGAAGACTGAAAGAAAGAGGGCTATCTTCGCGAAGACGATCCCGCGTTCCAAAGTGGCTTCATCTTCAGAATTGATTGACCATGAACCTTGAGGGAACTTGGTTGACTTTTTGACGAGTTCGACGCTCAGCTTGATCAAGAATACGGAGGAGGTCTGGATAAGATAGATTTCCCGTCATCAAGCACTTCATGATCCACAGCTCGAATAGGATCATGAAGCAGCGGCGGGTTGGGATACATGAAGAATGACAGACACTAGCCCCCCCTTTAAATTGCAGCACCCGCACGGTTTTTCAGTGGTGAAGAGCTTCTGCTTTTTCTTTTTGCTCATCTTGGAAACTACACAGAGCACGACGCCCGTGCTCACTCGCGATGGTCGAGAGACTATCGTTGCGAACTAGCAACTAGTTTACGCCAACGTCTGTCTGACGTCGCGGTCCCATGACGAATCTGGAAGTCAGCTAATGAGCCGTATCAGACTGGATACTGCTAGGATCCCACGGTACTCGCCCGGCAGCAGTGAGAATCAAAGTGCAGTGGTTCGCGCTATGTACGGTGCACTGATTGCTTATGGTTCCTGCAATACGTCAAACGCTGTGTTTAACGGAGTGGCTCAGTTCTGGAATATCGGAAAAGCAAATCGACAGGAGAGTAAGTAACCGCCTTGATGCGCCCAGATTGCCGCAATACCTGATCTACTTAGGGTTCAGTTAACTAAGTTCCTGTCGCGACGCGTATTCAGCGTACTATCGTAGTTGAAGAGTTGCTCTATCTGCAGCGGGAGATCTGAGAGATATTGCAGCAATGAGTAGAACGGAATACGGACGTAGTGTTGGGTTTGTGTGTTGTATGTTTCTGTTGATTCTTCAGCTTGACGAACTAAGCTCTTCCGGTCCGACGCAGCTGAGCCCGTTCACCCAGTTTCCGACCAATTTCAGACGGGGTTCAGACCACTTACCACGACCGTATTAGAACTTCAACGCGTGACATCTTCAGACTAGCCTTGCTGTAGCTATTGTTGCGCAAGCGGATATTGGCACCTCCCATTACCGGGACCGCAGACGTTCCTCCCATGTCTGCACCGAAGGAGATGACGCAAGCTCGAAGCATATCTTCGAGACCTGATTAACTCGTTCAACTGACCCTCTCCTCTCCGCTATGTGCATTCTGATGAGGCGTTTTAAGGAAAAGCAGAGGTTGCAGGTGAAAGACAAGATAGAGTTACATAAGACGTTTGGAAACGAGTCCAGAATATAGAAGGGGGCAGATCGAGCACGACTCCACATGATGCTTTTTCCTCACGCAATGCGAAACATGGCGAACCCCAGCGCCGGCCCCCACCGCACAGCACCACGGAAGATCCCCATGAGCCCAGACAAGTGGACGTGAACTTCAGCCATGCCACCGATCACCCAGAAAGAAACACCCCCCAAGACAGTTTCGATTACCTTGACCACACCTGACCCCCTGGCCACCTGCGCGACATCCAGCATTGCGAGCCATTAGCACTAGCCCTGCAAGCTCCTGGCCTCACTTCCTAGTGCCTTTCACACCTGCTAGTGAGGATAGTACCCTCGGCTTAATTAGTGGTCTTTAGGTTAGAAAGTGCGCGAGGACCTTAGAGAATCGGTCAAGACAAAACAAAACATAGCATCATAGACCCTTCTGAGATCAGCGGCGCACTAAAGAACCATGTAGAAATCCTATGGAGCCTGTCTGCGGCATTAGTACCCTCTCACGGAGGACGGGTCGCCAGAAAGGGTTGGCGCTCTGATGTTCATGTTCTGGGCTCCTTTGATGTCTGCATCTGGCGTGCAACTGCAGCAGGCGCGCGACAATTGCGTCGCTACACGCAGAACGCACAGTGAGAGGAGCTAATCGCGGTTCTCGCTTCAAGACAACGCGATATCTCCGTCAACAATAGCCTGTCAGAATCTTTGAACAATATGGTCCGCCGAGTACAGGTACTATTGTCGCCTACAAGGGTGACCGCACCCCTGGACAACACGGAAGTGTGCCGACCACTGAGCATTACAGCTTCAATACGCGATTCACCGCTCATTCTTGCACCACTTGCGGTCCTGTCACGACAGCGAGGACGGTGTTGTCTCAGCGCAGTCAAAAGGCTCATATAGACTCCCACTTCTGTCTGTTCAGCATCGCGCAATGGCCCCCTCTTTTGTCTCCTGAGAGCCTTTGCCGTTTCTAGAGGTGAGTTCTGCTGTCTTCTTCAATATTCAGTTGTTCAGAGCCTTTGTTGCATAAACATGAAATGCACGTGATCTCAGGTCACCACAATGTCGCGTTTAGAATCAAACCAGGAATCCCATATGAGATCCGAGACGACCCAACTGATAGCGTCAAGACAAATGGCAGGATTGAAGATTTGACAAAATGACTTTCCTTCGCAGTTGAGGCACGAACAGAAAGTTGGGTTGCCTCGTCGTTAGCGGGTGTATTCATCTGGAAAAGTCACGTGACAATGGAATAGACGATTGTGGCAATATAGGCACACTTGCGACTCCCGTAATACGACGACCGACGCCAGTGACAACTTACGTCCTTGCCTGGCTTGGGATGTGTCACTAATGATTGCAAAACGAGCTAACGTGAGTGCTATCTGAGTGTACCAGCTTGGCGTATCCCCACATCACATCCCCAGATGGCCGTGCCACTTTTAGTAGATACGAGCTCTAGCTTCATTCTTGATGCGAATCGTGTTGATTCCGGATTTTGAGACACTTAGATTTGACACTTCATGCACTTTGCGTCGCAGTCGCTGGTATATCTGCGCTTTGACCCAGGTTGTTCCCTCAGACGAATGTGTTATGTCGCGCACTACATCACGACCTTCATCTATGGTCTATATACCGTAACAGCAAGAAAGTTACATAGCCATGTGACTTGGACCGGGATGTATTATTCTCTGTCCATCTTCGAGGCTCCCCGGTACCTGCAGATATGCAATGTGTACTGCGCCACTTTTTTCGGCCATACTTATGCTAGACGCCATCCACTTTTGTCGCATTGCTTCCGGCCTCTTATTCACTGCCGACCTATAAGTTCCTTTACCCCCTTGAATGTGTCCAGCTCGCCATGTTCCAGCCACGCCCCAGCTATGTGCTGTTGGTCATCACCCGAAATGTCTCTTTGCTTGGATGAGAATCCGAGGAATGGTGTGATGTACGAGGGGCCAGTAGTGCTCACAGTCATCCGCTTACCCCGTGTCTGAGTCACAGCTTTGCCTCTGCAGCTACTTCCCTTCTGTCCACTTTCACACTTTTCACAACTACCTAGTGTGACTAGCGAGATATTAAATGGTAGTTGAATGTTGGAATATTTGTATAAGCTCACATGAATCTGCTCGGCAATTAAGTCGCCAGCGAGTTGTGCCGATGAGACAGTACTGGCTCGCACTATGAACTTATTCACCATGACGTGGGCGCAGATCCAGCTCGAAGCGATAGGTTGGAATCGCTGGTGCTGGTGCGTTAACAGCTGCAAATCCATCCTGGAAATCAATGTCCAAGTAACGTGTATCTGAGGCAAGCGCCACCGCTTCGCTATGTGGATACGGCCTCTGGCATACAACTGGTTGTTTCTCGGAGGCATAATGTTTCTAGAAATGACTGCAGTCTTGCCTTGTCTAGCATGTTCCCTCTTTATGTATTATGTATTGTTCGACATGCATCACTCATCCCTATCTTGTGACACGTTAAGTTCAACGACCTGACTCAGCTTGTCAGGATGGTGATACATAGACTCATGAATATTATTACAGTTCCATATCGACAAGGCTTTTGTGGAGAATTGCGAGCGCTGGGATGTTACTATTTTCTGCAGCTGTACGGTCCTCACTTACCACTTGTGATCTAGACACGCGCTCCCTGCCCCCCCCATCCCCCCCCCCCCCCACTTTCCGTAGCTGAGCATCGGAGTTCCTTCCTATACGACTTGTTGAAGCTTCTGCCAACGTGGTTTTCCTATTTTCCCCCATGTCTTTTCCGGGCCTGTACTAAGCTGACTCTGACACGGACATCGGAGTCTGCGTCGATAATTCTGCCTAGAGACTTTTTCTCAAGTTAACGCGAGTTTAGAGAACACACGTCAATGAATACAACCGTGCCATAGTTATGAGAGTGTCGTATTTAAGATCGTATTTGTATGCGCGGGGCCAGTGTTGTCTGCTATGTTACTCGTCGGGGATTAGGTGGCTGTGGCTTAACCGCGTAGTCGACTCGTGCGTTTATCGAATCTGAAGCCCAAGAGATGTGTCTGTAACCTCATCTCTTCTTTGGACCATTAGTGAACATCTTGTAGATATGAGGTGATCATCCTTCCTGCCCTTAAACGGAGTTCCTGCGACTTCTAGCCCGTATCTCATTTTATGGTATCTATTATGGTGCCTACGCACAAGCAGCGGAGACATGGGGCGGAAGGAACCAATCTTGATTAGGGACTTGTCGATTTCTCTACCTCTACAGGAGTCTTCAGAATTGGCCGACGCCCTGGATGCGGATTTTCCTGGCACATGTCTTATGATGGTTAGTTCCCCGTTGTGCAATGTAGTATATCGGTGCCAGCTTCAATTTGGCTGTATCGATGAACTCTTTGCACCAGCTTATGCCCTGGGGGTGATGACCTGGATGTTCTTTTTGTTGATAAGACGTTTCTGGAAAATCCGAATTTATGACAGTTTGCCATCTTTGATTTTTTGTTCTGATTTTTCCCCCTTTCCCATGTATGTTTTGAGGTGAGGCCGTTCATTTAATCTATTCTTAAATACCTACCTCTTCCTTAGATTCACGCGTTTCCGAGTAATCAGACGGCAGGTTATGTCAGTTCACTATCTCATCGGCTGGGGGTGAAAGAAGTTGGACGACTTTAGTGGCCACAATTGATCGAAGCAATGTGAGCTTTCAACCATCCATTCCGAGTATGAGGTCTATGGTGGAAGACTTCGGATTAATAGGGGAAGCTAGGAATTCAAATTCCTCGACTTCAAACAGGGACATTTGTGCCATCATAGGGTTTTGACATTGGCCTCCAGGGGTACGGACAACTATTGGCAGGTTCATACTTTTGAATGCAAGTCATGAGATAATGCAAATGCTTCAGACATGAATGAATGCGATGCTCCTGACAAAATAATACAGAAGCAGTACTGAGTTAACAAGAAGGGTACCCATCACAAGTGCAGGTTGATCCTGGACTTCTCTTCAATGTCAATGTTTGTAAGCTGACCACGACCACGTGAAGCAGACCCAGTATTATAGTTGCGGGTCTATTGTTGCCAGGCTATCCACGGCCAGCACGAGGAAAATCTAACTGTTCTGAGTCTGGCGGCAGTCTTTAGCCTGGTGGCCTGGTTTGCGGCACTTGAAACACAAACCATCTTCAGGACGAAGGGGCATGGTCTGAATAGCTTGAGCCTTTGACGGCCTCGTGGTGGGGAGGAGGCAGACGTGTGCAGCATGTTTCTTGGCACAGAGGCATTGGGACGGAACGCGTTGTTGGGAATCCAAACTCTACGCTTCGGTGCTGAGCCCGAAGATGAGCCAGCATACACGATAGCGCTTCTGCGAGTCCTTTGTTTTCCATCTGAGCGGTCTCAACGAGAATAGCCTTGTTTCACTAGAGTTGAGAGAGTCATTGATGTCTTGCAGCATAGTGCAAGCTTGAGGTCAGGTTGTAGTCCATTACGGATTCTCTGTTGCGAGCATCTGTGGCGATGTCTTCTCAGCATAGAGGAGAGAGAGATCAAGAAATTCCCGTGATAACTTCGAGGTTTTATTGCCCTGCTGTGAGGTGCGGAACTGGGTCTTATGCGTTCCATAATTGTTGAGGGATGTGTAACGTGTACGGAAGCAGCCTGGAACTCATACCAAGTGATTATGTTCCAACAGCAGAGTACGCTTGTGGTGTCCCACCATGAGCAGCGGGGCCTTTAAGAAAAAGGACCGCGAAGGTGACAAGTTGGGGGGCGACATTAGCAGACCCATCTCGGAGTGATGTGCGCGAGCCAGTCATCGGCATCCAGGGGCTTGTCAAGAGTGCGAAACGTGCGTTGGGTTGAGAGCGTAAACTTGTCAAGTACTGAAGCTGGGTTCTGGTTAGGTTGTTCTGATGCGGAAACTGAGCCATGATTTCCAACCAGAACTGGCGTTAAGCTCGAAGTTGCATCATAGCTGCCATATAGTCTGGCAGTGGTGGACGTTCAGGGTACGACCACGACCACGACCACCGGTCTAACCATCCTGCTACGTATCAACAGGGGTAGTTTAGTAAAAGCAATTGCGAGGTGTTAGCGACAAGTAAGATGTAAACGACAATACCTTAAGCAGTGTAGTAGATACATAACAGTAGTCGATTAAGACATACAGATCCAACACAAAGTCGGGTACATGCGAACAGCATAACAGCGCAAATTAAAAGCTAGACATACTAGGCGGCGCGCAGGCACCGGTAAGGATGTACAAACGAGACATAGCAAAGGCTACATCAACGTCGGAGAAAACCACTGTAACGAGGGTAACTGCGAGGTGCGGACGACGAATATTCGTCGCGGAAGGATCCTGTGCTCCATGTGGCACTCTGATGAGAACCCGGTCTCGAACTGTAAGAAGAGGGTCCATGTGTAGGTGTGTGACCTCCAAAGCAGGCCAGTCAATACCAGCATACATCTGAGTCCTGCGCGGGTAAAGGATGTTGCTCCGAATGTATCCCTGCACGAACAGCGGGCATCAACTGCGTCATAGCATCGTAGAGACGTGCTCGAGTGGCAACCAACTCGACGGCGAGAGCCCGAACAAGTGCGATCCAGAGCCTGAGTGCACTGAATCAGAACGCCGGTGGTCATATCGGCGAGGCTCGTAGGGGCACAGATGGCTGTGTAGTATCGGTAGCATCTCCAGCAGGGGCATGGAATGTATCGGAACTCAGAGTCATCCAAGATATCACTGAACTGTCCTCGAAGACGTGCGACAGCGAGTAGGCGGCATCATGTACTGCCATCTCAATCGTCACGCCTAATCCTGAAAAGTGTAACTCGGTGTCTGAGTCATTCTGCCGATCATAAATCCGAACTTCAGCATAGTACTGTTCCTGATTAACTCGCGGTAATCCTCGTAACCATGACTCAGGGTACCAGCGGTAGCCAAGTTGGTCATGAGAGCGATCAGGACAGCTGGAAACCAGGGCATCACGAGCCCAAGTGCGAAGCACAAGCTGTATCGTAGGACGGGTGGAAACAAACGGTCCAACCTGAAAAGAGGAAATTCAGATTTGTCAAATGACAACGAGAAGTTTAAACAAACTCGGAGAGAAAGGTTAACAAAAACAATGGAAAGGAAAAGATTATCAGACTAATCAGATCAAGACAGGCGAATGCACAGATATCCAGCTCTCCAGGTAGACGGGATTTACGAGATCCTAAGTGTCGCGTTAGTAAATTTTATTTAACCCAAATAGAAGAGATATTAGAGTCCCAGAGTATAGAAAGGAATAAAAGATCCTACTACCACCAGTTGGCGACGTGGGCCGTAAGCCACACACCAAGTTAGTAAATTAGTTTTTCGGTTTCTAGACTCAACTTCGGCCAAGAATTTGGAGGGGGGCTTCCTACAGGCAGTCGGCTGATACCAACTTGTACGCCCCCGGTTCAATCGTACACTAATCATACACGCAAACGTGTACGATCAAACCCAGGGACTCACGGGAAGATATCACAACACAAACTCTAAACACAAATAACGGAGGTCCACAATATTACAGACCAGGGATCCGAAGATCCGAATACATAAGTCAGTCATACAAATAATATCTGGGTACAGACATAGTTAGACAAGTTTTGCCTTAAGAGGCTAGCACAAACAGCGAACATAGATCGAAAGGCGTTGGCCTCCTGCCTGGGAGCCTCCGATCCTACTCCTGGTCAGCTGGCTCGATCCAGTAGTACGTGCCCTCTGGACCCGCTGGTAGTAGGTCCGGGGTGGCGTCTGGCTCCTGGACTCCATCGTCTGGTGTATCATCAAGGTGGGGTATATGGGGAAAAAGAGAAAATAAAGCAACGTGAGTACTCATCCGAAGTACTCAGCAAGCAAGGATCTATACTACATATGCAACATTATCAATGGAGAAAAGGCTGTATATGTGGACTGGGCTGCGAAATGCCAGAATAGAGAGAAAGGCCTAGTCCTATCGAAGACTAGATCTTCAAACATCTTCTCAAAGCCATCATCTTGCAGCAGTAGAAGAGAGAGAATAGCATTTATTTAACAAACATGTTGAAATACAGCTCAAAGATCCTTCCTGACTCCCAGCGAGAAAGTAATCCCGAAGCTTCAATTAAGTAACAAGTATCCAGTTTAAGTAGTAGATCGGGATACACAAACTGAGCGTCCTTTACCGTAGGACCGGCTATCGATAGAAGATTCATCCCTGCAGGGGTGCACTACTGTTACCCAACACGCTCGATCAACTCTGGCCGGACATACTTGCTGGGTAATGCCCGTCCTCGGAAGATCAACACGAGCAGCGCTTACCTAGGCTCAGCAGAGAGGTCAGCACGCCGGACTAACCTATGCACCCAGGGGTCTCGGGCCATCGCCCTGGGCACCCTGCGCGTTGCGTGGCTGGCCGGGGTGCAGGCGCGACACTGAACTCGCCAGTGAAGTATCCAGCCCAATCCCGACGATCAGCCCGCACGGTGAATCGTGACGTCTGATAAGCTTCGGCGAACGTACATCGCAGAGGGCCCCATAACCATTATCCCGCGTGGTGGCAGTGCGTATGGGCACGTCGACCCACTAGATCACACACCCAAATCCAATAGGCTCAATTAGTATCAAGCGGAGACAACAGAGTCTCTGATGCTCCGCCACAATGTCACACTCGAGTCCCTTCCGGCACACCCGAAATCATAGATCCCCAGCGGGTACCCACCAGGGTGGACCCGCCTGTGAAAAAGGTCAAGTAACCGTGTGGTCATAATCATCAGGGTGAACGTAAGAGGTATCACCCTCGAGGTTCACACTGAGGGGTTGCACGACAGAGTCGTATCGGACATGGAGAAGGAGGAATCACCCTCGATGACCACGACCGTACAGCTATGCTGCAGAGTATTCATCAGGAGTGCGTTACGAGGTATTCACCCTCGCACTCGATAGTTACTACGCAGAGTCGTACAACTAAGGGGGGGTGGTGTGAAGTGAGGCGTCTGTCTCTGATCGACGATCACGTTGATCGAGTCGTCGATGAACAAGCAGGGGCGACGAAGTAAGGTGGTGGGGTCACAGATGGTTCATACCAACCTATACTAAACAGTTTATCATAGCAGGCAGTAAAGTAGCAATGAACAGGTTACAACGCAGCTATGCATAGAATAGGAGCATACTTAACAGTAGCGAAATCTAATGCAAGCAGGAGAATAGAATGGGCGATATCTGGAATGCTCAAGGGGGGGGGGGGCTTGCCTGGTTGCTCTGGCAGAGGGGAAGGTCGTCAACGGGCTGCTCGTCGGTAGAGTAGTCGTATCGGTGCAGCGTCGTCGGTCTCGCGTCTATCGAGAGAGAAGGAGAGGGGAGAGAAACAATAAATTCCACGGCAAATATGCAAACATATGTATGACATGCCTAAATGATATGCGGGGTGTTCTACTGCCTAACTAAATGATTTAGTTAATTTAGGAATTTATTCGGATTTATTTAATTAAAGTTGGACACTATTCATTTATCGAAATCGGTCTAATTGTTCAACGTTCTTATAGCTGCGGGCGTCTGACGGAGATACCGAGGGCGTATCCTGGTTCGTATCGTCGTTCTGAGCAAGTTTCATGTACAAAGTATTTTCATCGGAGTTACGGTTTATTTAATATGATTTTCTAAAGTTTTTATATTTCTGAAATTAATTATTATTTAATTCAACATTATCCGAAACAGTGATTGATGACGTCAGCATGACATCATGCTGACGTCAGCAGCCACCTGACAGGGGGGTCCCACCTGTCATAGGCTGTTAGGTTAATAGGTTAAAATTAATTACTGATTAATTAACACTTAACTAGTTAATTAATTAACCTAATCAGGATTAATTAACTATTAATTAATTATTATTATTATTATTTTTATTTAATCTTAATCCTTTTTTTTTAAACGTTTTCGGGCGGGGGCCCCACTGCCAGGCGGGGGGTCGGCCCCATGTGTCTGTGGCCCAGAGGGCCTTGCGGGTTTGGGCGCTCGGGTGCGGGTGCTGGGCACCCGTATGCGGGGGCGCGGGGGAGGCGAGCAGGGCCGGGGCGGGGAGGGCTGCGGCGGTGGGGCAGCGGGAGGGGGAGGCGGAGGGGGGGAGGGGGCTGGGCGCCCGGACGCGGGGGAGGGGTGGGGGGCGGGGGTGAGGGGGGCAGAGCGGAGGAGGGAGCGGAGCGGAGAGAGGCAGCAGCGCGGCTGGAGTGGGCGCGAGCGGGGCGCGCGCAGCGGTCGGGCGCGAGCCGGGGCGCGGCGACGCGTGAGCATGCGCGCAGCGCGGTGAGCGGCGAGGCGGGGACGAGGCAGAGAAGAAAAAGGGGGGGCTCACCAGGGGGTTGTAGGGCACGGGGCAGGAGGCGCGGGAGCGACTTGGGGAGGAGGACGAGGACGACGGCGGTGACGGGGAGGCGGCCGGGTGGGGACGAAGCGGCGGCGTGCGGGTCAGCGGCGTCGGCACGCGCGGCGTCGAGCGCCGAGGAGGGAGGGGGGCGAGGGGGGGGGAATGTGGATCGGGAGGGGTGGCTAGGGTTGGGGTCCCGGGGATAAGGGAGTGGGGGAGTGGCCGGTTGGGCCAGCTGGGCTACGGCCCAGTTGGGCCGGGGGGGGGGTTGCTCTTTTTCCTTTTCTGTTTCTTTTCCTTTTCTTTATTCTCTTTTCTCCACTGTTAATGTTTAGGCCCCAAATGGTTTTTGTAAAAGTGTGACCTCTTTCATAAATACCAGTGCATTATTCCCTAACACCTAAAATTAGTTTGGGCAAAACATATTCCATATTTATTTCAGATTTAATAAATGGTTACTAAATATTATCTTTATCCACTGTTTGAGGTTGTTCGAGTCACTTATCAATTCCAATGATGTTGGTTTCAATTTTAGAATAGCCTCTGGAATATTTGTTATTTATCTGACATTTTAGCTCCTATGTTGGACAACTTTTATATTCCACTTCATTTAAATTGAATTTGACTTAGGATTGAATGCAATATGATGCTAATGATGATTATGCACTGTTGATCACGCTAACATGTCATTATCAAAAGTGATTACTGTTGCTAATACCGGGGGTGTTACATCATAGGATCCCAAAGGAGACGGTTGGGGTATACCTTCTATCTCAGATCCGAGGTCAAAGTGTTTTGTGCTGCGAACGGGTCCTTTTCAAGAAAGAGTTTCTCTCGAAGAATTGAGTGGAGGGAAGATAGAACTTGATGAGGTTGTTGAACTTTACTTCAACCACGACAGTAGCGTAGGTAGAGAAAGAGTTTTTGTGGCACGTACGCGGTTGAAGAGGAAGCTAATGATGTGATCATGAAGCTTCGGATCAAGTTACTATCAAACCTTGTAGGTCGACAAGATACGTACTGCTCCTGAGTGTCGGTAACCCTGCTTAGAGGTCATGTTGTTGGACAATGTTGAACCTACGAGCTATGGAGAAGCGATGGTGGGCCCAGATTTGGACAAATGGTTAGAGGCCATGAAATCCGAGATGGTATCCATGTATGAAAACAAAGTATGGACTTTGGAAGTATTACCTGAAGGGCGAAAGGCCATTCAGAATAAATGGATCTTCAAGAAAAAGACGGACACGGACGGTAATGTCACCGTCTATAAAGCTCGACTTGTGGCAAGGGATTTTCACGAGTTCAAGCGTTGACTAGCTAGGATGAATTTCTCACCCATAGCGATTCTTAAGTCCATCAGAATCATGTGGCAATAGCTGAATTTTCGATTATTAAATCTGGCAATGGATGTCAAAACAGTTCCTTAACGGTTTCCTTAAGGAAGAATGTATATGATACCATCGGAAGGTTTTATCGATCCAGAGAATGCGACAAAGTGGTGCAAACTCCAGCGGTCCATTATGGACTGGTTGCAAGCATCTCGAGATTGAAATCTTCGCTTTGATGAGGTGATCAAAGCATTTGGGTTTATACAGTTTATGGAGAAGCTTGTATTTACAAAGAAGGAGTGGGAGCTCTATAGCGTTTCTATATATATGTGGATAAATATTGTTGATGGAAACATATAGAATTTTGGAAACAAAGGAAGGAATATTTGACAAGAGTTTTTCAATGAAGGACCTAGGAGAGCTGCTTTCATATTAGGCATCAAGTCTGATAGAGATAGATCGAGACGCTTAATAGGACTTTCACAAAAAGCACATACCTTGATAATATTTTGAAGAAGTCAAAATGATCAGTCCAGAAGGGTTCTTGCCTGTTTTTGCAGGTGTGTAGTTGAGTAAGACTCAATGCCCAGCGACTACAAGGATAGAGAAAAGATGAGTGTCATCCCTATGCTCTGCCATAGGTCTAATCATGTATGCGATGCTGTGCACAAGACAGATGTCAGCCTTGCCATAAGTATGGCCGGAGGTTTTCAAAGTGATCCAGGTGGAACACTGGACAGCGGTCAAGAATATCCTTATACCCAGAGAAGGACTAAGGAAATGTTTCTGATTTATGGAGGGATAAGAGAGCTCGTCGTAAAGGTTATGTCGATGCAAGCTTTGACACAGATCCGGATGACTCTAGTCCAAACCGGATACGTATATATTCTGATGGGGGAAGCGAGGTAAGCTGGTGCAGTTCCAAGAAAGTGGTGGTAGCTGATTCTACATGCGAAGCGAGACCATAGCTGCCTCGAGGCAGCGAAGTAAGGTGTCTGGATGAGAGCGGTTCATGACAAGATCTTGGAGTTGTGCCCAGTGCACTGACCCAATGACTCTGTTTTGTGACAACACTGGTCATTGCTCTAGCCAAGGAACCAAGGTTTCACAAGAGAACCAGACACATATAAGCGAAGCTTCAATTCCATCCGCGATGCGATGCGAGGAGGAGACATAAAAATTTTGCAAGTACATACGGATCTGAATGTTGCAGATCGTTGACTCTAAAACCTCTTCCACGGGCCAAAAACATGATCAACACCAGAAATGTATGGTGTTAGTTACATTACCAGTAATATAGATTATTGACTCTAGTGCAAGTGGGAGACTGTGGGAAATAGCCCTAGAGGCAATAATAAAGTGGTATTATTATATTTTCCTGTTCATGATAATCGTTTATTATCCATGCTATAATTGTATTGACTGGAAATCAAATACATGTGTGGATACATAGACAACAACATGTCCCTAGTGAGCCTCCCGGACTAGCTCGTTGATCAAAGATGGCTATGGTTTCCTAGTCATGATATGAGTTGTCATTTGATAACGGGATCACATCATTAGGAGAATGATGTGATGGACAAGACCCAACTATAAGCATAGCATATGATCGTATCAAGTTACTGCTATCTTTTCTGCATGTCAAGATCTGTTCCTATGACCATGAGATCATGCAACTCACTGACACCGGAGGAGTAACCTTGTGTGTATCAAGGTCACAACGTAACTGGGTGACTATAAAAGATGCTCTACAGGTATCTCCGAGGGTGTCTGTTGAGTTGGCATGGATCAGATGAGTTTGTCATCAATATGACGGAGAGGTATCTCAGGGCCACACGGGTAACAAAACATCACATGAGCTTGCAAGCAATGTGACTAAGGAGTTAGGCCACGGGATCTTGTATATGGATCGAGTAAAGAGACTTGCCGGAGGTAACGAGATTGAACTAGGTATGGAGATACCGACGATCGAATCTCGGCAGGTAACATACGATGGACAAAGGGAACTGCATACGGATTAGCTGAATCCTTGACATCGAGGTTCGACCGAATAAAGATCGTCGTAGAATAGAATATGTAGGAACCAAATGGACTTAGGTCCCGCTATTGGTATATTGACCGTAGAGGTGTCTCGGTCATGTCTGCATAGTTTCTCGACCCCGCAGGGTCTTACCACACTAACGTTTCGGTGACGATATAAGTATAGTTGAGTTGGTGTGTTGGTGACCCGAAGTTGTTCGGAGTCCCGGATGAGATCCCGAACATGACAGGAACTCCAGAATGGTCCGTAGGTGAAGATTATATATAGGACGGAGGGAATCGGAGTCCGAAGTGTTTCGGGGGGTACCGGGTTATCGCCAGAAGACCGAAAGGAGTTTCGGGGGGGGCCGACAGTGTTGGGGGGGCTCATGGGCCAAGGGAAGGGGGCACCACAGCCCCAAAATGGGCTGGGCGCCCCCACTCAACCTCAAAAACCGCCACCAGGAGGGGTTGCGCCCCCCTAGGAAGCCGCCCCTGTTGGGGGGCAAGGCACCTAAGGGGGGGGCACCCCAACCCTAGGGCGCCCCTTGTGGCCGCCGCCCCACCCTGAGGAGAAACCTAGGGCGTACCCCTCCTCCTTCCCCCTATATATAGAGGTGGAGAGGGAGGCAGCGCACCCATCTATGCCACGGTGTGCCCTTCCTCTCCCTCGTAGTTCCTCTCCCTCTCCGCTTGCTTAGCGAAGCTCTGCCGACGATTGCTCCACCACCACCGCCACCACGTCGTCGTGCTGCCGGGAACTCGAGGCTACTACTTCACCATCGCTCGTGGATCGAGGAGGTGAAGGCGTCATCAAGCCGTATGTGTGTTGGACGCGAGGTGTCGTCCGTTCGGCACTTGATCGGGAGTTCGTGGACGGATCATGATTGGATCGCGAAGACGTTCGACTACATCAAACCGCGTTTCTTAACGCTTTGCTTAGCGATCTACAAGGGTTGTTAGATCCATCTCTCCTCTCGTAATGTCTCTCCTAGATTGAATCTTGGTGAGCTAGGAAATAGGAAAATTTGTTTCTCATGCAACGTCCCCAACACAGGGGGCCCACAAGCTCAAGGAGCAACGCCGGGGGTAGGCACCCCCCAGGCTTGTGGCCATCTGGTGGGTCCCCTTCTGGTCTTTCTTTTCCCATATTTTTTACATATTCCCAAACAATTCTCCGTTTAAGTTTCAACACATTTGGAGTTGTGCAGAATAGGTATCTCAGATTTGCTCCTTTCCAGTCTAGAATTCTAGCTGTTCCGACTGTACTTCTTGAGGCTTGCGTTGGTTTTTCCCTTGAAGAGGAAAGGGTGAATGCAGCAAAGTAGAGATAAGTATTTCCCTCGGTTAGAGAACCAAGGTATCAATCCAGTAGGAGACAACCACAAATCACTAATACCTGCACAAACAATCAAACACTTGCACCCAACGCGAAAAGGGGTTGTCCAATCCTTCACGGTCATTGCAAAAGTGAGATCCGATAGAGATAGATAGACAAAAGATAAAATATTTTGGGTTTTTTGGTATATAGATCGGAAAGTAAAAGTTGCAAAATAGTACGACGGAACTTAATAGATGGAAAATAGTAGATCGGAAACTTATATGATGGAAAATAGTAGATCGGAAATATATGATGAAAAATAGACCCGGGGGCCATAGGTTTTCAACTAGAGGCTTCCTCTCAAGATAGCAAAATACGGTGGGTGAACAAATTACTGTCGAGCAATGATGAGAAAAGCGCAAAGTTATGACAATATCTAAGGCAATGATTATGAAATAGGCATAACGTCCATTCAAGTAGACGAAATGATTCTGCACATACTACTATTACTCACCACATCGACCGACTCCTACCTGCATCTAGAGTATTAAGTTAATGAAGAACAGAGTAACACATTAAGTAAGATGACAGATGTAGAGGAATAAACTCACAGCAATATGATGTAAAACCCCATCTTTTATCCTCGATGGCAACAATACAATATGTGCCTTGCTGCCCCTACTGTCACTGAGAAAGGACACCGCAAGATTGAACCCAAAGCTAAGCACTTCTCCCATGCAAGAAAAACCAATCTAGTTGGCCAAACCAAACCGATAATTCGAAGAGAATTACAAAGATATCAAATCAGCATATAGAATTTCAGAGAAGATTCAATAATTTCATAGATAAGTGATCATAATCACAATTCATCGGATCTCGCAAACACACCAAAAGAAGATACATCGGATAGATCTCCAAGAACAACGAGGGGAGAACATTGGTATTGAGAATTCAAAGAGAGAGAAGAAGCCATCTAGCTACTAGCTATGGACCCGTAGGTTGAGTAAACTACTCACGCTTCATCGGAAGGCAATAGAGTATGTAGAAGCCCTCCGTGATCGAATCCCCCCTGGCAGGGTGCCGAAAAGGTCCCTAGATGGGATCTCACGGGTATAGAAGGTTGCGGCGGGTGGAAAAGTATTTGTGGATGCCTCTGAGGGTTTGGAATATATGTGAATATATAGACGAAGAAGTAGGTCGTGGAGTCACGTGGGGCCCACAAGGCAGGGGGCGGCGCACCCCCCTGGGCGCGCCCTCCCCCCTTGTCGCGCCTCGTGGCGTCTTCTGACTTGAACTCCAAGTCTCCGGGGTGTCTTCTGGTCCCAAAAATCATCGCGAAAGTTTTATTCCGTTTGGACTCCGTTGGTATTCCTTTCTGCGGAACTCAAAAAAGGAAAAAAATAGAAAACTGGCACTGGGCCTCGGTTAATAGGTTAGTCCCAAAAATAATATAAAATAGCCATAATAATGCATTAAAACATCCAAAACAAATAATATAATAGCATGGAACAATCAAAAAATATAGATACGTTGGAGACGTATCACCGGCATTCTCCCTCTTCATGTAAATCTTGTAAATAAGAGAGAAAGGCATAAGAATTGTATATAAAGTGTAATAACAGCCCATAATGCAATAAATATCAACATAAAAACATGATGCAAAATGGACGTATTAGTGATTCGGGGAAAAACTCATATGCACGTGTGAAATGATAAAAGATAAAATAAAGGTTACTGGTCTCGCCACTAAGACTAGCTCAAGTGTTGTGGTGATCTGTTGTCCCGATCTTAGGACATGTGTTAAGTGTAACGATAGTCCTAAAACAACATTGGATATTATGACGTGGAAGAACGATCATATTGAATCAACCCTAAACTGTTTGTTATGAATTGAGATAATATTGTCTGTAATCAATGTAACAACACGGTTGTGTTAACGTGTTGATTTTGCTCTTATCATGGTCACTTCTTATCGGTGGTGGAATTTTGGGGTTGCTCAAAAGTCACCTGTAACACGGTGATCATAACGAAACCTTACAGGCTCCATCGGAAAGTTTGACAAGTGGCCTGATAGCTAAGGTGAGGATTTGCTCCTCGACGATGGAGATAGATATTGTTAGGGCGCTCTAGGTGTGACGGCATCCATCAGTCTGGCCAGATAGGTGATTACGTCACAGGGATGCCGAACACATAACAAGAAAGAGAACAAATCGGTAATGAGGATTTCGGTATGGTGAGCATAGTGATGACTCAGGAGGATGATGAATCCGCGGGTTTGTGGAATATGCGACTCAAAGGGAACCTCAAATGATAACCATAAGTTCACTCGAATCTATTCATGTGCTCATAGGGACGTATGGACGTCCACGTCCCGTTGTCGGTCATTGAACGGACAGTTTCGTTCATGTCTATCAGTTACCGAACTACGGGGTCACAAGCTTAAGGCAATCACGATTGCTGAGTGTTTAGTAGGACGGGAGTGATGAGAATATATTTTTGGAATGTTTCTTTAATATTTGGAATAGTTCCGAGCGGATCCGAAGCGTTCGGGTCACCGGAAGGGTTTTGGTGAATATCGAGTAATAACGGGTATTACTAATAAATATATATAGTTGGAAAATGTTTCGGGGGATTTAATTTATAACAAATGGTCTGAAAGTATTTGAACAATTTACATTTAATTTAATATCAACGGCCTAAAAAGGCCCAAGAGGTGGAAGGCAACTTGGGCCACAAGGCCCAAGTTGGGAAGGCGCCTCCCTTCCTAAGGAAGGAGGCCCGAAGGAGTGGGGAGGAGTCCAACTCTCCTCCCCCTTGGCCGGCGCCCAAGGAGGCTTTCCTCCTGGCGGCAGCCCTCCCTCTCCCTCTAAACTATATATACTGAGGATTGTGTGCTTTTGTGTCAGACAAGTTTTGGAGCCTCCTCTAGTTCTTCTACTTTAGTTCTAATTGGTCCTACTTGACTAATTAGAGTAGGCTAATCTCTTGTCCTCATAATTAGAAGTCATGGTTGTTCTAATCTCCTCCTCTAATTCTTCGACAACGATTAGCTTTGGACGGTGAAGCATTGCCAGATCGTGAAGGTTGCATGCTTACAACCAAGTATGAGAGGTCGTCTTTCGGTCTTCGGTTCGAGGGACGTTTGTGGGCGGCTGTATGAGGGATCGTCAATCGATGGTTCGAGGGACTCCAAGTACGATCTACACGCCACGTTCTTCTTCTGCTTGCATAATCTGGCGTGGTGACGATAACGATCGTGATCCCAACCCGTTACACATCTTCATATTGACTTGGGATGTTCGTAAGAGCGGAAAAAAAAAAATTCTACTATGTTTCTCCAACAGCCATAGCATTAACTAGAGACATCCTCTCATAATAGGCAACGGTGGATTGGAGAAACAAAGATTATAGTGGGCAAATTGACAGAATAGCTCATAGTTATGATGATCATCCATGGAGCATAATTAATAGATAGGCATTGCGTCTGATGACAAGAGACCGTTAACGTATTGTGCTAATACTATTACTCAATCCCCAAGAGATTTCTTACCATGCATCTCAAAGTATTAAGTTCATGACAAAACAGAGTAATCTTTAAGCAAAGATAGAATGCACAAAAAAAATAAGATCATGATATGTTTTCAACCCCGTCATTTTATCATTACTAGCAACAATACCATATACGTGCTTCAACCCCTCCTCACAAGTAAGAAACGCCGCAAGATTGACCTAGTACTATGCACCACTCCTCGGAGATCTAATCATTACTTGCCGAATTAAACTCTGAGTCGAAAAGCATCATAGCTATAAAGTGCACAGAGAATAAATCTCAGAGAAGACTCATACCTTTCAGGTATCTGATCTAAAACCTATATTCATCGGATCCCAGCGAAACGCACCGCAGTTTTCATGGATTGATCTCAGATGAGTCATGTATTGAAGACATAAAAGAGGAGAGAGGGGGAGGGAGAGCTTTAGTTACTGCTATGGACATGTAGGTCCTAGGGACTACTCACACTTTTTTTTCTCGACGGAGGCAGAAGGTCATGGAGATAGCCTCCCAATGGTGGTCCCCTTTGGTAGAGTACCGGCGGATTCTCCATATGGGATGCGAAAGAAAAGAGTCGTTGCGGCAGCGGAAGGAGAGGAAGATGTTTCGGGTCACGCTGTGGGGGGGTTTTGGATACTAGCGAATAATAGGCCATTCGTTTTAGGTCAACGAAGCCCATGGGCCCCACAAGTATTGATGGCGCGCCCCTAGGGGCGCGCCACCTGGCAGATTGTCGCTCCCTCGTGCAACTTCTGGTCTCTCCTTGAAGCTCTAGGGTTGTAGTCCAGAATAAATCAGCGTTAAAGTTTCATCGTGTTTGGACTTGTTTGGTATGGTTTTCTGCGAAAAAAGAAAGAAAATACAAAAAATAAAAATTGGCACTGGGTGCTAAATTAAAGTTAGTCCATAAAAAATAATATATTGCATATAAAGCATATACAAGTGGTACTATAATAGCATGAATGATGAGGATATATTCACAAAATATGATGATTCTCAAGGTTAAGCTGGAAAGAAAATTGAACCTCTATGACAAATATCACAAGGTGAATTCATTCCTAGTGAACATGTTACTTTGATTCGGAAGAATTTTATACTACTTAAATCACGGGACTTTCGTATCATTAGGATTGAATTAATAGTGTGACGGGCGCATGGGCAGAAGCATGCGCGAGGAAGTGGCAAGCACGAGGGAGGTATGGGAGGAAAGTGGGCGCCATCATCACAGGAAGAGATTAAAAGTTACGCGAAACCTTTGAATGGTTCCAAAAAATTCAAACTATTATGCAAACATTTTTTAAATGTGTAAACATTTTTTAATTGCACGAACAATTTTTGGATGAAACACATAAATTTTTCGAAGGTCAGAAACATTTTTTTTTCAAATGCTATCAATAGTTTTTTAAAAATTTGTTGAACAATATTTTTACACTACATGAAAACTATTTTAAATATGCATTGAACGCTTAAAAATGAAAGGACAGTAATTTTGAAATATCTATAATTTGCTTTGTCCCAACATAGACGAAAAATAAAAATGGAATTTAAAACAAATAATCGAACGAACGTTTGTAGAGGGTCGGCTCGTATGCCGTCGTACAACCCCCTATCACATGCCTTCAGCGCAGGGAAGGCGGGATGACGCTCAGGTATAAATGTTTGCATATTTGAAAAAATCCAAAAAAAAAATCAACATTTGGAAAAAGTTCACAAAATTCAAAAAGTTTGAGCAAACAAAATTAAATATGTTTGGGAATCACAAAAGGTTCAAGAATCTGACAAAAATGGATTTAGAAAAACAAATTCATAAATTTGGTGGATAGTTCACGAATTACGTTGACCGTTGCTGCTGAGTTATTGTTGACCATTTATAGAACTTCATGAGTTGAACACAGTTCACACACTTTTTTTTAAATATCATAAGTTGAAGTAAAGTTCTGAATTTGAAAAAAAGTCATGTATTTTGCGGATTTGATAAGAAGTTCACATATATGGAAAAATGTTTACGGACTCAAAAAGTCGCGTATTTGAAGGGAAGAAGTTCACAAATTTGAAAAAAACAAACAAAAATTTTAAGGAAACTCATTCATAAAAAAATGCTTGCGAATTTGAGAAAAAGGTTCACAAATTTGAAGAAGAAAAAATCTAATTTGAAACAATCGGGCATTAAAAAATAAAAAAAGGAACAGAAAGAAAATAAAAGGGAAAGAACAAAGAACAACAAACTAAAAACTGTCCAGAAAACCAAAATTGAAAAAACAATCGGCCCAAACCTTCCAGAGGCTTCCCAACACCGGCACGGAAGCTTCCCAAAGCAGGGAGTTTCGCTCATGGGAAACGGTGGGTCGGCCCATTCGAAAAAACATCGAAGAGAGGGGGTGTGCGCCTTTTACGAGGCACTGAACCAGACAAATAGGCACCAAATAGGAGTTGGGAGAAATCACTAGTTAAAGTGTATCCCTTGCAAATGTACCTCACCGTCTTCTTGGTTTGACAAATGGTGCACTACATGTGCACCACTTGTCGCCACCAGGGATTTCTTTTTCCGTAAGATTCATTTTTCAAAACATTGTATCACTTGAATAGTGCGTCCAAATACTGAACATTTTCACCGTAGGAATTCTCGCATTTGGACTTCAAAATACTTCCTCCGTCCAAAAAGTCTTGTCTTAAATTTGTCTAGATACGGATGTATCTAACACTAAAATGTAATTAGATACATCCATATTTGACAATCTAAGACAGAATTTGGGAACGGAGAAGTAGATCACATGTAATAGGTTTTGATGAAAAAATTACGAAAAAGCAAAAAAAATGGAAATCAAAATAAAAAACAAAAAACAAACAAAATGAATACCGGGGAAAATCCAAAAGGAGAAAGGGGTTCACGCAAAAAGCGAATACCAAAAATGAAAGAAAAAAAAACCATAGCTCGGAAGCACGGTTACGGTTTTCATTTTTTTTTTGGAAGCATGGGCTGTGTTTTTCTCCTTTTTCAGAGAAGCACAACTATGCTTCGCGGAAGCAAATTTGTCCTTCTCTGGAAGTATATATTTTTTTCGAGAAACACAGAGTGCTTCTAGTGGAAGCACAGATTTGCTTCCGCGAGAAGCACCACGCGAAGCAAAAATGGTTGTTCTCGGGAAGCGTGGATTTTTTCAAGAAGAACACACGTGCTTGAAAAAAGTTCTTTAAAACCTAGGGAAAACTGGCGAACACGAATACAGAAAGAAGAACAACACATTTTAAACAAAAAAAGCATACAGAAAAATAAAGAAAATGAAATCCAAAGGGACTGCTCATCACACGATATGTGGTGGCGGCTGGAAGGCACCACATGACGTGCTCCGAAGTTCGCGGATTTGAGAAGAAGTTCTTGAATTAAAGAAAGTTTTCAGTTTGAAAAAGTCATAGCATTTAAAAAATAAAAAGGAATAGCAAGAAGATAAAAAAGGAAAGAAAAGAAAAGCCCGATAAAAACTGTCCAGAAAACCAAAAATGGAAAAAAAAAGAAGTTGCCGAACCTTCAGAAGCTTCCTAAACAGGCCCAGGAAGCTTTGAAAACCAGGAGTTACGTCATCGCGTACCTATGGTGGGACGGCCCATTCAAACATATACAAAGGGAGGGGATGTGCGAAGCTTTACTACCAAAAAGCCACTGTAGCCGGCGCAACAGGAACCAAATAGGAATTTGGCGAAATCACAATTAAGGTGTACCCTTGCAATGTCAATCTTCCAACGCCTTCTCTAGTTAGACAAATGAAGCAATAATTGCCCCAC